>OY723389.1:19979179-20579179 GCA_963210295.1 Ophion ellenae | reverse complement strand
GAAGGCCTCAACGATGTACTTGATTTGGCCACCCAGTTGATCTGAAACAAAAAAAGTTTTTTGCTTTCTTAAAATAGATAATGTTGGCCGATGCTTGACCGAGATTGATTTTTTATCGTTTTTCAAACATCAAAAAGATTAATGATTTTAGATTTCGATTTTCGCGGAAAAATGACGTTATTGTTAATAACTAGTGAAAAAAAAATGTTAATGAGAAAAACATGGAATTGAAGTGTGCATCATTGGAACGCAACGAAAGTTCTTTTCAGTGTCTTATTTTCATTATTATCCAAAATTTGCAATTTTGTTCAAGATCGCTGAATAAAAATCCTAAAGAAAATTTGCGTAATTTTCGCAGCCCAAATCTGTGAAAGGAAATTTGGAAAATAAAAAAAAATCCTAGCCGCTGCATTCCAGCGATGCAAACTTCAACGTCATAGAAAAACGGCAGTTTTTTAAACTACTATTACACCGAATAAGTGTGCCAAATTCAATCAGTTCATTAGATGTTGAGAAATCGTGTACATCGTTTTTAGAAACATACGTTCGAGAAAAACGCGTTAAAAATTTAAATAGCAGTTCTATCGTTCTAATCATACGTTTACCTTCAATCTGCGATTCCTTCACCATATGTTGGACCTTCATCTTCAATTTGAGCGGCCTGAAGCGTCGATCGATTTTTAAAAATATTCACAGTAGCGTAACCAGATAAACAGCTGAGTCTGTCTTAGAAACTTTTTTCTCTTTAAAACAGAATCAATAACGATGTATTGGGAGTACAAATAAGTCTCCGCCGTTTGACGAAGATGGGCCTGCCAGGAGGTTATGGTTCAAATTGTCAGATGTAAAACGTCATATCGTAAGGTTGGACATCTGGCAAGATTATAGCTTGAAATATTAGCGATTTTATATTAGCATCACATCATTTTTTTCGTGCGAAAATGTCGAATTTTGAGCCGAATAAGCGTCATTTGCGGAAACTTGCTTTTTGCACGAATTTCCCTCCAATAATGCTTCCAATTCCGGGTCTTCGTTTCGGCCTTCCGCTACGTTCTGTGTCTTCGACGTCGAACTCGCCGTTCTTAAACTTTTGAAACCACCCACGACAAATTTTCTCACTTTAAGCAGCCTCACCATATGCTCCTACAAGCAATCGATGCGCCTCTGCAGCTGCAGATTTCTTCAATTCAAGGGAAGGGTAGGGGTTTCAGCGTGAAAAAAAGACTTTTTTGCGAATTTTTTTCATCGATATGGATAGAGTAAATTCATTGAAACCTTTTGTACATTGTTAAGTGTCATTTCAAGAACATTCCGTGAACTTTGTACGCGAAAATATCCACAAACAAGCCGGTGACAAAGTTTTTCCAAGAACGCCTTTGGAAAAACACGATTTGCGGTGTTCACTGTATCTCAGCTAGAAATTATCTGAAATCGAGTACCATTACAATTTAGTCGAAGTATCGTCAAATCCTCCTCCCAACGGTCTTTGATAATTTTTTTTTTATTTCTACATTTTTGGTGGTCATGTTAAGTGAAAAGTGCTATTTTTCACGAAAAATTCCGCCATTTTGGAGTTGGAACACCCCTCAATATAAAAAAAATCTCAAACTAACCGTTGGGGGGAGGTATTTTATGTGTAGAAAGTATGTACCAAGTTTGAAATAAATCGGTCGTGTAGTTTTCAAATGGCAGTGAACACTGACTTCGAAAAAGTGGTTTCGAGAAAAACGCGTTTGAAGTTTAGAGAAGTCGGAGCTACAGTGTTAGAGGAGCCGGACTAAATAGTCAATAACTTCGAGAGTTTTGCTCTGATTGACTTGAAATTTTGGGATTATATTCTTGAAATGTTTAACTATGAGAAAAGACAAAAAAATCGATTTTTCAAAAATTCAAACCCCTACCCTTCCCTTAAAGCCGTAAAGAAAAGTCATGAAGTTCCCGCAAATGACGCTTATTCGGTTCAAAACTCGACATTTCGCACGAAAAAAATTATGTGATGTTGATACAAAATCGCTAATATTTCAAGTTTATGGTCTTGTCAGATGTCCAACCTTATGATATGACGTTTACATCTGACAATATCAACCACAACCTCCCGGTGGGGCCTTTTTTGTCAAACGGCGGAGACTTATTAGTACTCCCACTAAATAAAAAATGAGTATCGGAAATCGGTCAATAACTTGGAAAAATACATCAAAACAATGACAATACGCACGATAAAGAAATGTAGAACTAAAATAAATCAACTAAAACGAATCTTCGGAGAATCCAGTGTGACTCGATAGTAAATTTCTATACATATTTTTTCAATATCGCGAATATATCTCGCAGCAAAACGAACCACCGTTCAATGTCATGCCATCGATACACATTTATTTGATTTGTCAAATTCAACAGCGCTTCGACTAATACGTATTGATCAAGCCATTTCAATAATGATTTCTATGTTTTCGTATACTAAATACTTCTTCTTTAAGTTTATTCACAAAGCCACGATTGGTAATGTCTGACATAATTCGAAAAAAAAACAGGGCTTGATGTTCGGGTACGCTACGGACGAGACTGACGAATGTATGCCGCTTACCGTCGTACTGGCGCACAAACTGAATCAAAAGATTGCCGAGCTGAGGCGAAGCGAAGAACTGTGGTGGGCGCGGCCCGATTCCAAAACGCAAGTAAGACATATCTTTGATCAAACGTCTCCGCACTTATCAATCTCTTTCGCCTACCAATGTTTTACAATTCATGCGATGATGCAACTTTTTTATTTGCTACTTCTGAGTGCCGTGATCAAAAATAAAAGTTCTGAGTCCCGAAAGAATGCAATAATGGTTTTAAAAAAGCAGAAGGTGAATTGGACGTTCTGAGCAAAGTTGAAATTTCGTTGAAACAGGTCACCTGCGAATACATAATGGACCACGGTGCTTGTGTGCCGGTTCGCGTTCACACAATCGTCGTGTCGCTCCAGCACAGCGAAAAAATATCACTCGAGGAGCTGCGCAGGGCCGTGATGGAAAAAGTAATAAAGGAAGTCATTCCAGCGAGGTACCTCGACGAAAAGACCGTCTTCCACGTTAATCCTTGCGGACTCTTCATCATCGGCGGGCCGCAGGTCAGTTCGCTCTTGATGTTTATTCTTGCCCGTCTATTTATAGTGCGTGGTGTGTCGTTAATACGGGCGAGACGAGAGTGGATGGGGCATGGTTGTTGCGAATCTGATCAATCCCGTGCCTGATACCGGACGCGCAAACACCTTTGTGTACCCTTAAGGGGGGCTACATCTACCTACAGGCCCGAAAAAATTGCCAAATTCCGATTCTTTTTCTGAGGACTGGTTGGTGAAAGAGAAACGCATTTTTTAACACAAACGTATAACACATATATTCAGTCTTTGAAAAAAACCACCAAAAAATGTAGAAAAACAACACAAACATGGTGGATCTGAATTAGAAGCTCCTAAAAAGCGTTTTTTTCGGGAATTTTGTTGGAAGGGAAAAAACTGCAGTCCCCAATTGGCGGGAAAGATGCAGCTCGTAACTCTTGACTGAAGCAAATAAAGCAATAGAATTTTCAATTGTCATATATATTTTTCTTCTGGGTGAATTAAGAAAAAGCTGAAAAAAATCGTGAAATTGCAACTTTTTTCAAGTTTGAAAAAAAGTGTTTAAAAAAACACGTTAACGTGCTATAAAAGTTATTTAAAAAGACGTTTTCAACGACTCTTTTAATTCGCTTCAAAGAGATATTCATACTGAAGAAAAAAAACTTTGGTTGGGCTCAATAGGTCGTTTAGTTATTTTGCTATCACGCAAACCAATTTGGAAAAATCGTAAAAATGGAAACTGGAGAAAACGCGCTTCAGAGTTTTCAATAGGAGGAAATATCAATCGCTTCTCTGCTTTTGGCCTTGTATCTTCGAAAATATTTACAATTGGCCTCTGTAACTTTGTAAATATATTCTCGGATAGTTTATCTATCGATTCAAGTAATTAAAAAAAAAAAACATTTTTCGAACCTTCTCATTCAGGCTCCCGCCTTAAGGGAACATCACAGTGTAACGGGTCGAAAAATAGCTGATTTTCGCGAAATTTCTTTCAATCGTTAAAAAACACCAATCAGTCTGATTTTTTATGTCAAATCAAAGCACTCGTGAAGAACAGAAAATACATTTTTAAACGTTTATTTTGATTTTCTTTCCATTTTTTTTAACGGCCGAAAATGTCTGAAAAAAGGAGTCCTCATGGTGTACACGGTTGTGGCCGTGAATATTATTTGAAACAAAATTTGTAAGAAGATTATCAATCAGTATGAAAGCCACTTCGTGCTATGGAGGTTTTTCTAAAATCAAAATTGACAAAATGTTCATATAAATTGTCCACTTACGATCAATCGGCGATGCCAGGTCCATGTTCATAACTTATTTATAATTTATTATATTATAATTTATATTTATAATAATATCGGAAAATGCAACAACAAAAAATCGATTTTTTATTTATTTCAAAAATGAAGATCGATTTTTACAAAGTAAGATCGTCAACGATCTTTAAATGTTTTTCATTATATCTCCTGTAAACTTGGAAACACTCCATCAAATGGTTCTCGAGATATCATGTCCACCGACTTTGAAAATAAGGTTCCGAGAAAAAACGCGTTTAAAGTCTGAAGTATGATGTTGCTACGGCTCGCCCGACCGACTGAAGAAGCTGTGGCTCATTCAATTTTAGGAATATTTCAATGAAATTTTCAGAGAATATAGCTATAAGGTGATCCTATCGAATAAAAATATTTCTGGAAGATGCAATTCCTTGACTCACCTGGGTAGATGTGGCCCGTTAATTTACTTTTCGTTCGGCAGTATGTATTCTTCCCCTAATTTATCTTTTCGCTAACAGAGCGACGCTGGCCTCACGGGTCGTAAGATAATCGTCGATACTTACGGTGGCTGGGGAGCCCACGGTGGCGGTGCATTTTCCGGCAAAGATTTCACAAAAGTCGACAGATCGGCGGCATACGCGGCAAGATGGGTCGCAAAGTCCCTCGTCAAGGCAGGCCTCTGCAGGCGTTGCCTCGTTCAGGTGAAATTACATCTTTTATTTTTATCGATCTCTCTTCACGGACGTAGCAAATATTTTCGAAAAATGTTAACAAATGTTGAACGCTCAATAAATTCGTGTTTTTCTTGTTTCAGGTTTCGTACGCGATTGGAGTTGCAGAGCCCCTGTCAATTACGGTATTCGATTACGGCTCGTCGAAACTCTCCCAGAAAGATCTTCTGGGTATTGTCAACAAAAACTTCGATCTTCGTCCGGGTAAAATCGTCAAGTGAGTAGAAATTTGACTTTCTGTTATCCGCGGATTTAAATCGTTATCCACATGAAGCGACCCGGTTCAAATTTCCTGCTGAAGTAATTTGTGTACGTTGCGGTGCAATTGTTGACGGAAGTAGAATATCGCTGTAAGAATCAGTAACAGACGGCAATGTTCGTATCGATATATTCATAGGACAAAGATTTTTGTTAATCCATAACGTGTCTGTTTTGTACGGTTTATTTGAAAAGGGGTCTTCAATTCAGTAGGTTCAATTACAGCGAGGCCAAAAATAAGTCTTTTAGTTGATTGTATCATTTATTATTTGAATTCTCCTTATTCTCCAATTCTCCTTACTATTAACGCGAAAAAAGACAAGTATTCAACCAAAAAAGACTACGAAAAATTACTTTAAAAAAATCTTGCGAAAATAAGCGATTTTATAAAGCTTCGGAACTCTTTAAGGGGTCTTCTCACTTAAGACGCTAAAAAAGGCTATTTTCATGATTTTTTTTTATAGGTTTATATTATACATATTGATATAAAAGTTGTTACACTTTATAAATACGCTTACGAAATAGATTAACATTTAAAAAAAATATATTTATGTAACCGAAACAAACTAAGCGCGTTTTTCTCGAAACGTTTTTCGACGGCTTGTTGATAAAATCTTCGAAATTGAACCGACTTTATGAAATTTTAGCCACATATTCTTTACAACTATAGCTATAGCGGATATCAAGAATTTTTTTAAATTTTGATATGTACTACTTTCGTGCCAAAAACGGTTAAAAAACCTTTTTTCTCGAAAAATGTCCGCCATTTTCTTATTTTTGTATTCACATACTGAATCTAAAACCGGCTGATTTTTTTGCTTCGGATGATCCATCTCCGAGATTTCATCAACAGCGCAGACCTACCATTTTTTTCGGGTCATTTCTTTAACTACCATTTTCGTCTATAAATATTGACTTAAATAGACAATTTTAAAGAAAATGTTTTCCGGAAGTGTATTTATTAAGTGTAACAACTTTTATATCAATATCTATAATATAAACTCACAAAAAAATTCATGAAAAGCCTCTTTTAGCGTCTAAAGTGAAAAGACCCCTTAAGTATGTAAACTCGAAAATTGTTGTCTGCTACAATATTCAATTTCGATAATCATGGAGTTTGCAAAAAAAAATGATAGAGGCAACCCCGTTGTTGAGGATTAAAAAAAACAAACGAGCCATTTTAAATGTTTGATTTTCTTTCTCAGAGATTTGAAACTGCGCAATCCAATATACCAACAAACGAGCACGTACGGCCACTTTGGACGGGAGGGCTTTACTTGGGAGCAACCAAAGCCGCTGATTCTCGATTGATGAGAGGGTCATCTATAATACACTTGTTCGTTTATTAATTTAAAACCAACAACAAAACACACGTAAAATTCTCTCAAAAACCCAGTATATCTCGCAAAGTTTAAAAATTACCCGTCGCGAGTCAGAGAGAGAGAGAGAGAGAGAGAGAGAGAGAGAGAGAGAGAGAGAGAGAGAGAGAGAGAGAGAGAAAGTGAAAAAGGGACTGAGCGAGAGAATATTGTCCAAAGTACTTCGCGTTATATTTATCCGCAGCTACACACACATTCGAAGACAAAAAACAAATGTATGAAAACTCGTACCCAATTTTGTGTCCACTGTGATACGAATTTGGCCCGAATGAAAAGCCGGACGAGCAAAGCAGATCCCGTAATTCATGTATAATTGTCTAAAAGCCGCGATTTTGTTTTCATTCACTTATCATTCTGGACGAACGAAAAAGCTATGTCCTCGCATTTTTTTTGTTATTTTTTTTTCATTCTGTCAAAGAAAAGACGGACGAATTCCGGACGACGATAAATTGAGTACAAATTTCCCTGACGGAAAATCGTGCGAGCGATTTAACTCCCTTGCGACTTGGTCGTACAAGAGGTGAAAGACACTCGGAAAAAAAATGAAAAGCTTGAAATCTATAAAGAATAGCAACAAAAATTCACAAAGATATCCGAAGTTGTCAAATGTACACACGGGATGACGAAAGAAAAAAACTAGGTTTGTGTATATACCGAAATAGAAAATTGTCTCTTGTCACTGTGTCTCACGAATGACGAGTAAAATGTTCGAAAACCACGAATTTAATGAGATCTGACCATGTTTTACGTCGTTCTTCGATAAGAGATGTTAACTACGTTCATATATTCGTTTCTAGCAGTATATTAGTGATTTGAAGAAGAAAACAATGAAATTTCCGCCACGAAAAATCCGACACGAGTGCTATACAGTTTTAAGTATTTTCCTGTAGATATTCGCAATTTGTGCGAGAGAGGCGTAACAGTTGGAATTCTTTTTTTTTTCTTTTTTTTTTGCAAAAATATCTACATCACGACGAATCATTGACGAGTGCTGTATGTGTGATAATATCGAGTACGAGATACGCGAGGAGTATTAAGAGCCATCGAGCGAGAGCATGCGAAGTGCCAGTCACGAAGCTCCGAACTTAAAGCGATTGTTCTTTGAATCTTGCCGAATATACTGCAGTACTGCACACCTACAAATCACAAATTAATTTAGTCGAAAAACCGAATTGAAGTCTTTGGTTCAAAACATTTCTTTAACATCGCAATTGAATATTCGTGACGATATTCTCGAATTTTACCCACTCTGTAGAATTTTTTTTTTTTTTAAATCGGCGATCGGTGGAATAAAATTTGAATTGTCAATTTCATGCTCGCTGCCACATTGTAATCTATGCGACGTAGCTTTTAGTTGTAGCCTCTGACGGTAGATGCGCTAGACGCGGCTGTCGGTGAGAATGAACGACTGGTCTGATTCTCCCGCATCGGGATGACAACCGTGAATTTATGCCGGATGCATGAATTGTTCGTAATATCAGCAAAGGGCCCTAGCCTCGTTATCAATTTAGACGAAATTTAACGCGAGAGGCGCGACCCTCGATTTCGAGACGTCCGAGCGCGCTCGATGGCTCATTATTACTGGGCTCAAAAGAGAAAAGCTTCGAAAGAGTGTTTAAACAGTTGTTCCGCCTGGAAAGCGAGCCTTATGAATGAATAGATGAAGATATAAAATAACCTAACTGTTTGTCAATGTTTTCCATATCCCGCACACGCTGGTCCGCTTTTTGAAGACGCGCCTCCACATTCCCAACGAAAAGTGAGTTACGCTGAACGCTCTATTCGAATGTAAAGAGTCCAGAAAACCATCAACCGCAATGAAGATGACAAACTCCGTGCTTTTGAGGACACAAAATAAAAATTATGCTTATTATTCGCATATTGTAACGATGCGTAAGAAAAAATCTGTTATATTTTTTCGTTATGTTGAATAAATGTATAAAACTAGCGTTTAAGGGGTTAGCCTTCTGCAATGAGCCGAAAATCAGGGTTATTTGAAAGAAAAAAAATAGTTCTGAAGGAATAAGTAAGACTATTGAAAAATCGTTTGGACATTTATTTGTATGTACATTGACAAAGTTGTGTACCAAATTTCGTCAAAAAAGAATGATTAAGGGGCTACATCTACCTAGAGGCCGAAAGAAACTGCCAAATTCCGAATTTTTGTTTCTGGAAAACAGTTGGTGAAAAAGAAAACGCATTTTTTCACCACAAAGGTACGTATATTGAGAGCCTTTAAAAAAATTGCCGAAAAATACAGAAAAACAACATTGCCTCCGGCAAAAGTGAATCTGAATTCTAATAACCAAACGGGTTATTCAAGTTAACAATAAATACTTGTAAATATTTATCATTGTATCTCCTGTAAATTTGGAAACAATCCAAGCGGTTTTGAAAATAGTATCATCTGCTGGTGGCCATGTTTTAATTGTTTTTCTGTATTTTTTGGCGATGGTTGTTGTGTTAAAAAAAATCGTTTCCCAGAAAAAAAAAATCGGAATTTGGCAATTTTTCTGTGACTCCTAGGAAGATGTAGCCCCTTAAGGAAGCTATAAACAATCTCGTGAACGATCTTTGAATATAAGGGGCCCAACGGTGTACTCGATTTTGCCCATCCGGTTGATCTAAAACGAAAGTTTTTTTTTTCTTAAAATACATCATATTGGCTAACACTTAACATATATTTTTTCTCATCTTTTAATCAAGTCATTTTTTTTATCGATTTTTCACGAAAAATGTCAATAATGAGTAATGGATGAAATGTTAAGGACAAACAACTCCGTCAAGACTAAACTACTTTTACACTGAATAAGTGTACTAAATTTCAAGTCAATCCGATCAGCAGATGTCGAGAAATCGTGTACACCGTTTTGAAAAAAAAAAGTTTCGAGAAACACTCTTAAAGTTTTACTAGCAGTTCAATCGTTGTAGTAATGAATTTACTTTCAATCTGCAATTCGTGCACCATATGTTGGACCTTCCTCTTCATTTTGAGTTGCCCCGAGCGACGAACACGTGTTCGTCATTTCACAGTAGCCTAACCCCTTAAAATAATTCAAAAGTCATTTCCAATACTATACGTAACGGAATTAATGAGCAATGTACCGTCATATCTTGTGATTGAAGATTTTTCAAATGGAATGTTTAGAGAGAATATTTGAAAAACATGAAACAAATCGTAGGAATCAAGGACTCCAATTTAAATCGAAAACGAAAACGCTTATCAATGTTTTAACGAGCAGATTTTTTTAATTCCATTTATTAATAATCCTGGTAGTGGGACAATGATAGTAATAATCTTGATGCGTATATCTTGTCAAATTGTACATCTTCGAAGTATTCGAAATCCAATCGTATAAATCTTTCAGTTGGGAATGTGCGAGGCACGAACGCTTGCAGAAGCAGCTTTTTTAAGCTGCCATCTCACGACAATATCCATTGATCGAGAGGCACCGATGATTTGACATATGCCCTTTAGATCTGGTACTTCCGGTACGTAGAGATTGAATCCAGCAGAAACGCCAGCATTGTAGAATTGATGGCCACATTTTTATTTAATCTTTTGTCCCCTGTATTGTTACCTCCACACGCCCCATATTTAATCGTAGCAAAAAACTCCGACACGCGAGTCACAAGGTAAATAACGAAAAGCTAAAGCTGTCCACGTTGACATTGACACTGTAAAGATGCACAAGAGACCATTCTACAAGGGAAAGGAATAGGCATACTGCAAAAAAGCATAATAAAAAAGGAATATTTTTAAATAAAATAAACCCCAGTTTTGTCATTTTCTTTCACGCATGAATAACGCAGAGATTAATGAAAAAGGGCGTTAAGGTACTAGAAAAAATCGCACCCGCTGCTTCCTATGGGGAAAATGACAGAAATTAAACGTAACTAGTTGTTTGGGCGACGATAAATTTCTTCGATCTTGTTCAAAAGTAACGTTAGACCACGAAGTATACGTAGCTTTGTACCAGTGACGGAAGAGACCACGTGAGGAAAATAGGTAGTAAGTTGAACGGTTCTAACGTGAATGTATCCTCAGATTCGAAAACCGAAAACGGTTTGTTATCGTAGAGAAGATGGAGCCAAAAAGCGCTAATTCGGGGTACAGTACTCATCGAAATAAAGAAAAAGCTTGAAGTCTGTATGCGCGTACATATGTATAGATGTAATTCTTTTCGATACTATAGTTGGAATTCGTAAAATCAGATCCATACGACAAAAAAAAAACGAAGAATAAAATTATTTGCAACCGTATGCGACTCGTCGCCGTTTAAATTTCTTGCAGACGATGGAAAAATTCTTCCGTTTTCTTCCCTGAAATTTTCAAAGAAAAAGTCGTCCTTACCGTTTATACATTTTTATTTGTATTATGTTGTTTTTTTTTTTACAAATTTCTGCGTGACTACACGCATATGTAGGGATTAACTTTTCTTCGTTAATACATAAAAATCTCGATAATTTTTTTTAAATTCATTACGTTACCGGTAGAGTGATAATTCCAGTCGGCCAAAAACGAACCTCCTCACGGCTCATTTAGGGCGAATCGATGATTTTTAATTACCTTTTCGTGTTTGTTTTTTTTCTTCAATGTACGACGTGGCTCGTAACAATATAAAATGTAAACTTTATCCTTAATTATATATACAATAGATCAGATTGCGAATTCTTTTTATGCCCGTACAGTGAAGTTTCGGTTCCCTTTCCAACTGAATGGCCGTACGCACGATTGTGAATCGCGAGAGAAGGGACAATTCTTTCTCCGTAATGTTTCCGATCGCAGAATGTTGAGCGCGACTCACTCAGTTTTTTTCGGGAAATTCCTAAACTTGATTGCTCAACTTTTTAGGAAAATAAAAAAAATAATCGATAATTCATGAGACACTCGGGGATGGTATCAAGATAAAGTATAATACCAATGAAGTACTCGTGTGTGTATGTGTGTGTGGAATTGTCACGATTTGAAAAAGTACAGCTATTACTTTTTCGTAAAATCAGTATCAAACTAAAAATGATTTTTTCACGCTCTTTAATATCGATAGCCGTTATTGCACCTGAATTTTTTGTTCACGTGTTCTACGAACACACTCTCACAATCCGCAACACTTGACTGCACTGAAGACGCTGAAGATGTTCATTCTGAATATACACAATGCCAACGGTGGTAATGCTTTAGATAAGTGGCTTTTCCGAAAAATATCCGATTTCCCCGACAAAATATCATTTATTGGGTTATAAATGATGATTCTCGGTCGGAGGAAGCTGCATTTTTTATTATCAAATTTTTTACGAGCAAAAAATCATTTAAAATAATTTCTAATTTTTCAAAAACCCAAACAAACCCAACATAGGCGTCGAAATGTTCAAAAATTCCCTATTTTATCACGTGTTTCCGCGAACTTCAAACCCCCATAACCATTTATGGGGGGGGATTTCAGCTTCCCCCGACTAAACATCATTTATAACTCAATGAGTGAGAACATAATTTGAGGCTCATTTTTAGGAAAAGTCGACTATCTATAAAATAGCCCCAATGGTTATTGGTTTGAAAAAATGCTCAACAAATCGGCGGAAAGTTTGTCGCAGCAAGAAATTCAGTTTTGTTTTTAGAATTAGTGACTACTCGCCAACTTGTTGATTAAATTGTACAAGTTTGCTAGTACTTGAAGCATTATAGGTGATCGGAATGGCCACTTAGTATTTTCAGTGCAATTGATCTTGGTCCGGATCTATACCTCTTTGCAAAGTACTAAAAACTTACCGACTGATTTTCCGTCGGTAATCGTCTCGAAGGTAAAAAAAAAGTGTTCGTAACTTTACACTGAAAAATGACATTCTTCGTTGGCAACTTGTCAGTACTATGTACAAATTAATCGTTCAATTTTGCGCACAGAAAGAACACTGAAATGACAATAGAGTATCGATAACGTAAGTTAGCTTTCCAAGCGTGAAAAAATCTTTTCTCCTTAAACGTTTATCGGATCAGGAAGTACAACAGCTCGTACTTCCGGTAAAACGGCTTTCTGAACGATTCCTCCAATGTCTGGCGTGTATTCAAACTCGTCTAATAAAAAATCGTATTTCCAAGATTACGGGAGTTAGCTTCCCGTAAGTGTTCCGAACTTCGTAGCATTCGAAATACAAAAAAAAAAAGAAATCCCGGCTGATCGTCAGTGTTAGTTTTGCTTTACATTGTCTTCGGTGCGTGTATACGGCTGTGCCTAAGCAACGAACTCTTGTCGGTGAATGATTTTTCGCACTCGACACACTTGTACGTGCGCCCGGTATGAGTTACGAGATGTCTGCTCAGGCCGGAAGCGTGACAGAAGGCTTTCGGGCATAGCTGACAGTGATGGAGTTGAATATCATTTGGATCGAGTTTCTGATGACGCCGCATGTGTACCCTCAGTGCCTCGCGCTGGGTAAAGCTCTTCTCACAGTCCTGACATTGGAATGGCTTTTGACCGGAATGCGTCATCAGATGGCGCAGTAAAATTTCTTTTTGGGCGAAAGCGCGATGGCAGATGTTGCATCCGAATGGTTTTTCGCCTGAAAAGATTTTTCAATTATCGATCATTGGTCGACATTCCGGACAACCGTTGAAGGTACGTGGAGTTAAAATTGTAATAAGTTATCCGATATTTATAATTACGAGGCATAAGGCCGTTGTCGCAGTAGTTTTCCTTATTTTATTCACACAACGTCGACCCGTCAATGCAGTGCTTGGTAAATTTCGTTTCATCGTTTGAAATGGTATTTTGTATTATTTTTATTTCGGGAGCACCCCTATTCTTAAGGGGTTAGGCTACTGTGAAAAGGACACTCGTTCGTCGCCTGAGGCAACTCGAATTGGAGAGGAAAGTCCAACATAAAGGCGCAGGAATCGCAGATTGGAGGTAAACTTGTGATTACAACGATAGACCTCATCGTTGAGGTTGTGGTAGTTAAGATTGTGGTGCAGAATTTTTTTCTGGACCTTTATAACCTCTTTGCTTATCATCCTGTGCAGTTTGAGTACGATCCACAGTACCGTTTTTTAGAAGAAAAAAATTGGCACTCACATTACGCTTATGGAAAACGCCGAATTATTTTCCAGTAAATTATCAATATCTGCTAACAAGGAACATCCCTCACGTGACACCCTTCGATTTGATTGAAATTTGAATATTTTATAAAGCACCGGAAAGTAAGCGATACGTATTTTTTTTTTCGGCGGAAAAACGGTTTTAAGGGCTGAAACGCACCCTAAAAAATGGGGATGTTTTTCGTTTTTCGTTGATCACATTTCAACGGTACGAAATATTTAAAAATTTCAAATTGCAACAATGTTTTTTTTTGTGCACTATACATTGGAGATGAGAACGATAACGTTATCGACGAAAAACGAAAAATACCCCTATTTTCGAGGGTTCGTTTCACCCCTTAAATCCGTTTTTCCACCGATAAAAAATACGTATCGCTTACTTTTCGGTGCTTTGTAACATATCCAAATTTCAACAAAATCGAAGGGTGTCACCTGAGGGATGTTCCTTGTAAGTGGCTGTAGAAGACTGGTTTGTAGAAGACTGGTTTAGTTTAATTCTAGTTGAGTGGGATAAAACTTATAAGATAAAGGTAATTAAACTTGTAAGTTCAGTTAATCTTGTATACCTATGATTAATGTATATAAAGGTGTTGTAAACTCGTGCAAATATTTATTTACATTTACCTAATTTCTCCAAAATAAAAAAAATCCCAAAATGGGGGCAAGATGATCCTTATGTAAGGTTTAAAAAAAAGAAAATCTTTCTATGGAAACTCTAATAAATTGAATATTTCGAATATGCCAATCATAAGATAGATAAATATGCCAGTAATAAACGCTTTCAGATCTTAATTATGTTGAATATTTTTTTAATTACGAGCATTCTCCCTTAGGGGGATCATCTCGTACACCTTTCCCCTACAAATTAATATTCAAACGATTTTTCGATCATTTTGCTTATGCCTTCAAAATTTTTTTTTTTTCAATAACCCCGATGTTCTGGTGGCCACAGTAGCCTAACCCCTTAAAAAGTCAATATACAAATGAACACGTAGGAGGATATAGCTCATATATACCTGTGTGAGTACGTTCGTGACGTATAAGAGCCGATCTCGTGGGGAACCATTTCTCACAGGCTTGACACGTGAAGCCGCGTTGAGTTGAGTGAACTGACTGATGACTCTTCAGCATGATTCTACGTGTGAATGCCTTAGGACACTTGTCGCATTGGAATACCTTCAGTTCCTCGTTACTGCCGACTGCAAACAGCAAAAAACGTCATTAATCGAAAACGCAATGTCCCTTTGTACCACAGCAGAATCAAGTTTTTCCTCGCAATTTGATGTCCATCGGTCGGCTCGAGCGAAACGCTGATTTGATTCTTACCGATTGAATCGGTCACTGGTTGCAATTGAAGTTTTCCGTGTCCCGAGTTGTTGCTCGTAACTTCCATCATGAAGACGGTTTTGCGTTCTGCATTCGCGATCGCTCTCTGTACCTCATCGGCCTCGTCGTCGGACTCGCCGGTCGGTTCTTGCTTAATGCGCGTACCGCGCATCGTGCAACGCGCCTTTGCTGTTTTCTCCTCAGCCGGTACCAGAGTTATGTTGGCTGGTCCTTCCGAAATCGTCTCCTCCATTTCAATATTTTCCGAGCCCATACCTGATTGAACGCAAATTCGTCATAATCAAATATTTATTTACTCGTCCCGCAACACATTTGATCTCGCAATTCTTTCGAGACGAGTGGATTTTTACAAAATTCTCTTCCTCCGTTGTAAAACATGTATCGATTTGATCGATTATTCATCGTTAACGCAAAAGCCCGTCGATATTGAAAAATTATTTGTTGGCTCAGAAAAGCTGTTACGAAAAATATTGTGAGGAAACTAGGCACAAGGGCCTGATAATAAATAGTGATAGAACTCAATCGTGATTACCCGTTTTCCAGATTTAAAAAATAGTACCGTACAAATTGCTGATGCGGAGAGATTATTTCGTGAAATTCTTTATTGATTGACTCACCCAAAATGTAGCCTCCGACAAGTTCCTCCTCCGTGACTTGTATGGGATCGCCATCCGCTTGGTTGGCCTCACCCTTAGTAGACACGAGATCAGCCAACAATTGTTTGACCTGGCGAGACTTTCCGCTGCTGCTCGATGGCTCCTCCGAATCTTCGTTGCCCTTCAGATGTTCGCCCTCCTCGTCTTGACCGGTCAGACGCTGTATCAACTTCATGTGCTTTCTCAGTTTTGTATTAGCTGCTTCGCACTTCTTCTTGAACTGGTAGGACTTCTCCAACTGATATTTGCAGGGATGGCAGATCATATTGGGCAAACCATCTTCCTCCCACACCTGTAATTCAAACGCGGACACGAAAATTAAATAACCTCGTAACTTGAGGTTTATTTCTCGCCGATATTTTTTTTCGGCTTATTAATTCTCAAAATGTTTGGGTTTTTGAATATTGAATGCGACGGATTCCGGTGTCAGATGTGTGGCACAACGAAACAATGAGCATGAACATTTTTTTGGATACTCTGTACTGCTAGGGTTGAACAACAGTATGTATCCCGTATTCCGTGGCACAATGTTTTATCTTATTTTCATCCTGAAATAAAAGATTTTTGTACATTTTATCTTGGAAGTAAGCTTTTGGGCTCTGATGAAATTTGGGGTTTTGATGAAATAGGATTAATTTACTTTTTTTGGGTGCGAAAAAGCAATTCTGGTAACTCTCCATGATGGGAAAACTAAAGGATAACTCCGGATAAACTTTTGCATACTACTTAATACTGATAAGAAAATGAATTTGCCTTTGATTTATCTTCCGCTACTAGGCTCAATGATTTAGCTTATGATTTGCTACTAGGCTCTCAGTTCTTCTTTGCCGAGCATCGCTCCAGGTACTCCCATTCAACTATCTATACATTAATAAGCATGGGAATCTATGAAAACAATTTTTTCTGAATGCTAAACATTTTGGGAAAAAGACGTGACTCGGTGTTTGTGTTTTAACAGAGCCGATGGTGTTTTTTTTTCTTTGTAATGTCAAATGTCTCTGTGGACAATTTCAGGCTGTACAACAGCAGCTTTCGCACCACTAAAGCCATCAGTTGATGTGAAACAACGGCGGATGCGAGAGAGATAGCAGTAGCGTCACTGACGGCAGAGCAAAAGAGACAGTTACAAATTGCAAAACACACTTGTTCTCTCTTGCTCTATCATCGCTGCCACCACTGCTCTCTCTCTCTCTCTCTCTCCCTCCCTCTCTCTCTCTCTCTCTCTCTCTCTCTCTCTCTCTCTCTCTCCCTCCCTCTCTCTCTCTCTCTCTCTCTCTCTCTCTCTCTCTCTCTCTCTCTCTCTCTCTCCTCTCTCTCTCTCTCTCTCTCTCTCTCTCTCTCTCTCTCTCTCTCTCTCTCTGTCGCTTTAACTCATATTTGTTTTCTATAGGGTAAACCCACCAGTAAATGGACGGAAGCTGAATTTTTTTTTGAATAAGTAGAGAATATTAATTGTTGATAAAAACTCGAATCACTATAATTTAACGAGAAATCACCGGTTTCATTAAAATCGATTTCTCGAGTTCAATATCGAATTTTGACGTTGCACGAAACTTTTCTAGTTTGTAGTACGTGCACACGAGCGCACGAGCATTGAAAACAATTAGACACGTTTTTGTTCTATTCTGCGGAAAAACGTTTTCAGAAACGACGCCACAAAAAAAGACGTGTCACCCATTAATTTCATTTTTTTTTTCAATTATTTTATAGTGGATTTTCCATCGCTTTACATTAGGAGTATTTTGGTTTTTGTTTCAGTCGAATCCGTGGACTGCTTGTGGGTGAAACTGCAAAACTATTCCTCGACACACCTTTTTCTGAGGGATGGTTTCCCCCTTAAAAACCGTTTTTCTGCAGAAAAAAAGAAGAGTCTGATAGTTTGCAATGCTTTATCACATATATATCATATATACATATATGATGATCCAAATATGCAAAAAAAGAATTTGTCGAATGATGATAATGAAGAAATAAAAATATAAAGAAGAATATTCGTTGCGGTCCAACGATTCAAACTTCAACGGCATCGAAAAGAATAGTTTTCATAAGTTTTGAGGCTAAGTATTACTTTCGTTTTACCGACGATTTACTCTTTTTGCTACTTATTTATCAATTCCTCCAATATTATTTGTGGAATTGATATATTTTTTTTACTACCGTCAAGCTTGGTTATAACAAATATTTGTCCATTCCCTTTCGATAAACACCGGAAACCTTAATACAACATATTAATATACATTATGCTCCAATTGCTAATTGCTTTAAAAAATTGCTCTTATTTAAACCTTTCTTTCTTTAAAAAATATCCCTACATATATAGCACTACTATATTTTTTCAAAGAACATTTTAAGGAACATGATCTCGATATAACGAAACCTCAATATAACAAACTTTCCTAGAGTCTCTTTAGACCGAGGTTCGACTGTATCAGAATAATATCTTTAGTTAGCTATAGCAATTAAAAAATTTAGTTTTCATAATATTATCATTTTACAGTCCATCTGAATCCCACATTCGTCCATTCGCTGGTCGGTTCACCCTGTAAAAGTAAATTTTTCCTTTTTGGAAATGAGCTCCAACGTTGTCCGAACGTGCGGTACAGTGACAAAATTTAACAGAACCAATAACAAATAAAACGTTTATTATATAAAGTACGATAAAATATAAATATACGTGTATGCAGTTTGGAGCAAAGCATGATAAATAAAACAGATGAGGCAAAAAGTGTATTTATCCCGTCGAGTCTTGCAGATCTCTGTTGATTCGTTGAGACGTCGGATTAGTCCCGAAAAAAGTCGCAAAGATTTCTGTAGCATAAAGGTCTCGAAAACTGTGGTATCCGCTGTTCGGCAGCACGGTAGGAGTGCCGCCCATGAAAATGTCTCCAAAGTCGATAACTCGGTAAGGACGATAATGCCTGGGTGTAGAGTTTGTGCATCTGGCATGGCGACACGGTTGCGGATTGTGGCGGGAGAGGGTTGAGCGGGAGGCGAGAAGAAGTGAGCGGTACGGTAGGGGGTGACTGTATTGCGCACGAAAACTCAACACGTCGATACGCGGCGAGGCCTCACATTTTTCTTACATATACATACCTTGGCCTTACACGTTACGCGGCTCTTCAACATTGTCGCGAAAAAAAAAACATTCGCGGGGTAAAAAACTGGCGAAGCCTCACAAACGCGGGCGTTGTAAAATACGCAAAAAAAAAGGGCGCCGCATACCGATAGATTTAACGATGAAATCTAAACGCGATAAACTAGGTTCCTATTTTTCGCATGTATGCGTGCGTGTGGGTGTGCGACTCACTGTTCGAGAAATGTTCTGCAACGACGCGTTTTTTTCTTTCTTTAATAAATAAAAGAAACTCGTAAACGAAGGGTGGCGGTTTATAGTAGATTAAAAATGGAGAGTTACCTCGAGATTGACGCAAGCCATTATACGTAGCGGAAGAGGAATAGCTTCGTCGTCGTAGATCGGCACCATTTCTTCTTCCTTCGCGAGGCACAGTCGGCACAGCTCGTTCACGTGAATAATAACGTTACTCGGGCTGTCGCCCTTCTTACGACTGTACGTTTTCATCGCGTCCAGCTTTGTTTTTTTTTCCCCACAACCCCGTCAAATAGCGCGTACGATTCTACCGCTCGGATTGAGCGATTTCTCGGCAAAAAAGCGAGGAAACGAAAAGAAATGGAATATTTATCGCGATTTGTGCGGATGATAAGAACAAAAAAAATACGCGCTCTTGGACGCCACACAGGGAGAACGGAGTGGTATAGTTCAGAAGACACACCGCGAGACCCCTCGGTCACTCACAACGGAATCTATAACGGCGGCTGTTGCGACGCGTTGATAGCTAGGAGCTCTG
This sequence comes from Ophion ellenae, assembly GCA_963210295.1. NCBI lineage: Eukaryota > Metazoa > Arthropoda > Insecta > Hymenoptera > Ichneumonidae > Ophion > Ophion ellenae. The sequence goes on along the minus strand of OY723389.1, from coordinate 20,559,475 downwards.
GCTTTTGGGTCATGTCGTTAAAAATGGCAGAACAGCGTCTCTTCCGTTTCGTCTATCGCTTTCTCGCTCTCGCTCGCTCGGTCTATAGCTGTGTCGCGTACGGGCCGAAGAGTGGGGGGGAGAGGCGAGCGTCGCTGCCGATATACACGGGTCCCTGTGCGCGACAAGGAAGGGGCGCTTCAAGCCAGCGCGCGCGCGCCTGTGCCTCCTTCCATTGGTAAGCCACGGCCGCGTCGAGCCGCGGACCATGAAGCTGGTATTAGAGAGAGCGCTGTCGGGCCGCGTGCGGGTCGGTCTGCCGTAGGACATACGAACGGAGCGCCCTCGCTCAGCGTCGTCGGTAAAAGCGTATACTATTATCGATTCGCTGCTTTCACGCGGCTCTTCCCAACCGCGGGAAATATCTCGGCTCCAACGACGCCCGTATCACCCGGGACGTACGCGCGAGGGACAACTCTACAGCGGAGAATCGAAAAACTCGACGTTCGATATATTCACTTGAGTCGTTTATCCCGCGTGGTCTTTGCTCACGAGAATTATCTTGTGGGAAGTTCATTCTTTATTTTGACGATAGGTCGTTTTTAGCTACACTGATACGGCCATATTCGTGTTTATCGCATTTGGGTTGCAATGTGATGTGTAGATTAGACTAAAGAAATATCACGATTTACGACGTCTTTTTAGGAATCATGGAACGGTAGGAAATGTTGCCTAGAAAAAACAAAATTTCCTCACCGCTAAGAAGGGTCGCTGATTTATGTTGGATTTTGCCAAAAATAATACTGTGTCTTGTCAGTACAGTGAAAGTAGCGTTGAAAAAACGAGAGATTCGATTTTTTAAGTTGTTTTTTGCTTGTTTATACAAGAACCTTTTTTCGGGGTGTTTGTTCCGAGATTTCTATGAAAATATGTTCCGAACGTTAGAAAGTGAAAAAAATATTCTGGACCATGTACGGGCGTATGTTTGTGGGGAGTTTATGGTTCTCCATCTTAATTTAACGAATATTACGAGATTAAAGGCTCACACCTAGTTAACATTTTTGCAAATATCGGTTTTTGGTTTTCGACGGATTCGCAAAATATAACATTTCAAAAATATTCTCCAAATTTCGAGTAGAGCCGTTCAAAATTTAGGGAGTTATGGGCGTTTATAACGAGGTTACGCGACTAGCGAACTATAAGGGGAGAGATACCTTTAGGCGAGGAAAAAATTTGCTGATTTTCATTTTTTTTAACAGGGAAAATTTGTTTACCATTTTTGAGACTCAGGGTATGTTTTATTACTACCTTCGGCTGTTACATGGTTTTTTAAATTTTGGCCTACGTTAGCTAAAAAACCAATCGATCAATTCTGATGAAATTTGTTATAAATCTTTCTAACCTTATTGTCTAAAACATGACCCAAGATGTTTTTGAAAATTAGAAAAAAAAAATTTATATTGCAAAATCTAGCCAGTTTTCGGAAAATTTAACCTTTTTGGTTTCAAGCGTACCATTCCATCTATTTTCAAAATTTCTCACTTTTTATTGGTTCATATTCTGCGTATGAGGGTTAATGACAGAAAAGTATTCGCTGTTTTTTTCTCAGATTAATCCCGCCGACGCTACGTGTCACACCGTCTGACAGCATCCGCCGCAACCCGTTAAGAAGACGTGCCATACGTCCGCCATTTTTCAAAATTGACAAAAAACATACAATGTAACAGGCAAAAGTAGTAATAAAACATACCCTAATTCTCAAAAATGGTGAAGAAAAATTTCATTAAAAAAAACGAGTCCACTTTTGTTCCTGTCGGCTGTGGCCGCAAGGTGGGGGGATAAGAGCAGTGGACATATAGGCAGCGGAGCTTTGTAAAAAGCCGAAAAAGCTGTGCAAGTGAAACTTGGAAAAAAAAACAATTTTTTCCTCACCTAAACGTATCTCTCCCCTTAAGCATTACGCTCACGGAGCTATCGTCGAAATATACAAAAGCCACGTGAACAAAAAAAACTTTGCGCACGGCATGAACCGGTGCGAAATTTCTTTCGAATTTCTTTTCGGCACAATTTCGCTCGGCATATGATGAGAAAGGAGAAAGTGACGTACGATTCTACGCAGCGGTAAAATATTTTTACATAGACACGAGATAACTCGTCAAATTTTTCTCGCCTCACGATTTAGTGCACGATGTTGATTACGCGATGGAATCAGTGAGGATTGTTCTCGCACGAAATCCCCGGAATCTCGCGTGTTTACAAATCTTTGTCAAGACAAGGCACTTGCGCTTTCGCATCATCGCAAGAGCGCATTCAGCGATTGGATTAGAATGCGAAGTTCTGTTTACTTACCGCGCTCCTCTTGCCGCCCGATCCTTAACGCGAGCCTGAAAACATCTCGGTATAACGTAAGAGTTCCTTTTTTTCGTTCCCCTTTCATTCCAAACACTTTTCGCTATCTGCGCATTCAAGAGGCTGTTGAACGAGCGAAAGAGAGTGCGCGAGACTTCGAAAATAACTTAGCGAAGAGTTTTGTATGAAAAAAAAGAGGAGGAGAAGGAGAAGCGGAAAATGCGAGAAGGCGATGCGCGCGGTGGAGGCGGATGATACACGAGGGAGAAATCGAGGTGGCTAGACCTTCGCGAGCTTTCCGTCTTTTGAGTTTTCGTTAGTCTCTTCGTACGTCCACGTTGCGCGAGGGCAAACATCTTTTATTTCCTCAACTTCTTTCGCACACAATCCGTAATATATTTTTGTCCTTTCGACAAGGTAGGTGTCACACAAACTCAAAAATGCCTTTAGCTGCAGGACTCCTTGCACATATATATTTCCGTATACACGTAATCACGATTGTGATAGCACACACGCGGACATCCCGCCGTAACCCCCATATCCATAACATACGCACAAATGTAAATAGCCCCTTTCCCTCTCTACATGCTCCCCCACCCCCATCAGAGAAAGTGTGTTTACGCGAATTATTGCACAATCCTTATATTGTGTCTCGTATATCCGTAACGTTATATCGTTAGTTCGTGCGGAAATATCGATACACTTGTGCTAGTCAAATGAGTGATAGATTTTCAACGTTTCTTTTTCGTATCGGTTACTATGTCGCTGGTAATCTTTTTTTTTACTAAACTTGCGTGTGTTCTTTCGCGTCAGAATGTAACGTCGGCTATACCATAGTGTGCTATTTTGACATTGGGTCATTTCAATTGGAACTTTTACGAGTGTTCTCAAGTACCCTTTTTACGACGATTACAACGTGGTCTATGCGACAGTGATCTTATCTTCGCAAAATAATCGCGTCCGACGTCAAGTAGAGCGCAGTCTTTTCGAAATCAATTACAACGGCGTCTTATTAGTGTTGAATTCGATATTTTATTGCGAATATTGAAACGATCGTCACAAAATAAATCAGATCGATTGAAACAAATGGAAATTATTCCACAATTGGTACTCGGAGTTATACGATGCTCGAGAGGATATTTATGAAGTTCGAAGATATTGGAAAAGAGGCCTGTGCGATTTACACCGATTAGGTGAAAGATACGAGCTTGAGCTGGAAAAAGTTTATTTTTGTGTAGGGGGAAATAGTTAGGCACTTGTGAACTAAAAATGGCGCTTATTCGATTACAAATTACTAAAATGATTTTTTCAATGCACTTCGAATTTTTTTTTTCCAATTCGACAATATTAAGCGGTTAGGTACTTGAAAAATTAACTTTAAAGGACTAAGATGATTGGAAAATCGTTTGGACATTTATTTGTATGTACATTAACAACCATTTTTTCAATGCACTTCGCAAATCGTTTTTCAAGAAACTTACGCCAGTTCGACAATATTAAGGGGTTAGGCTACTGAAAAAAATAACTTTGAAGGAATGAAATCGGAAATCGTTTTTTAAGAAACTTACACCAATTCGACAATATTAAGGGGTTAGGCTGCTTAAAAAATTAACTTTGAAAGAATAAGATAATTGAAAAATCGTTTAAACAGTTTATTCGTATGAACATTAACAAAGTTGTGAACCAAGTTTCGTCAAAAAATATTGATATTAAAGAAGTTATAATCAATCTCGTGAAGGAACTTTGAAAGTGAGGAGGTCAACGCAACGGTCTACTCAACGGTCTTGACTAAGACTCGACCGAGCTTTTCTTTTGTTATCGTGTTTCAATTACCAGAACAAAAATTTTGAATTTTTCTTCGATTTTTCGAGACAAAATTATATCATTATTGTTAAAAACTAATGAAAAGAGTAGTTGAGAAGAAAAAACGCGTTTAAAGTTTTACTAGCAGTTCTATCGTTGTAATCATACGTTTCCCTTCAATTTACGATTGCTGCACCATATGTTGGACCTTCGTCGTCAATTTGAGTTGCCTCAAGCGACGAACGAGAATTCGTCATTTTCGCAGTAACGTAACCCCTTAAGTATTTACGCGAAATAAAAGGTCACTTATTTTCTTTAGTAAATTGCAATACAAGATATTGACATAATCAGTTCGAAAAATCGTGTAAGATATTTTTTAAACGAACACAATCCTAAACCCGATGATCTGTTTGACACGCAATTTATTATCAAAGACATTAAAAAGCTTATGATATCGACAAACAACGCACACGCGGTGATCATTCGTCTCGATAAATCATCGAAATTGTTTTTCCTGCGAGTGACTGCGGAAAAGTATTGTTTATAAACATGTGTTATTTACGACACGAAATAAAAATAACTCGCGACGTGCTTTATCAGTGTTGAAAAGGTAAATTACAACATTGTTCCACAAGTAAAAGGCCTGAAATATTTTCGATAATTATCCATTTATCGTGATATAAGTACGCCGTAACTTACACTCGAAATTGAATATTGTCGAGTCGATAAATAAACACGATTCATTTGTTTAATAAGGATTCTTCATTTTCTAAGTAAATATTGTTGTTTGATAATTAAATATTTATATTAAATTAAATTAAATAAAAATATTAATATGATTATTTGTTAAATAGAAGATTCAACCAGACAACAACATTTATCATCAAAATTAACAATATTCATTGTTAAAGTCTGTCGTTCATTTAACCGAGTTGTTGAATAAAAAAATGGGAGCATCTCTGCGGTATAGAATAGCACGAATTGTGTGACTCATCGAAATTTGGCAGAACTCGGTGAAGCTATTTGCAGAAATCTATTTTTCGTTGTTTTGTGCGTGAGGATCTACCTCGTTCTTTTATTATTGTTAATTGTTCTATAACAGTTTAGCGAATAAAATTTTGTATGTTTCATATACAAACTTTTTTCCAGATCCTTATTTGTTGAGGGTTAACAATCATTTTGGGCCCTGTTATTAATCAAGAGTTGAAATTTATATTTAAAATTGTTTGCAAAGTACAGTCTTGATTCCAGTATTAATTTTTATATGTATATATATATGTGTGTATATGTATGTATATGTATATAAATTATGGTATATGAATATAGGTAGCTTTAGTGATTTATTTTTTGGTGATGGGCGCTCATTATAAACCACATATGCACTACAATTCAACAAAACGTGATAATGATTACATTGTATTTTAAAATATGTACCATTTCCATAGATTAAGGGGTTAGGTCACAGTCACGGGTATAAAATCATGTGCGAATTTAACAATTTTTTTTCGCATGGAAAAGTGATTCACTCATAAAATTGATTACACATCTATTTAGTATGAATATCAAGCTGTTAGAAAATATATATATATTTTTTTTCGATGAACAAAATGGCCGACTACTAATATTTTCTTTTGTTGTCTTTTTTTAGGCGCTCCGCGGCGTGACATTTAGCATCCACAATTTTTTACCTACAACAAAAAAACAAAAATTCTCGTCAATCTACATTAGAATACCTAGAGAAGGGCGTACGGAATTTAAAAAATATTGTTTTATTCAAAAGTTGTAGGTATTTGGATTGAGTTGTAGGTAATTGAATGAATTTTCACTGAAAAATGTCGTATAAAACTGCTCATAAAATGAAAAGTTTCGAAATGCAATTACGAACATAACTTTAAAATTTGAAGTAAATCAAGTAAAAATTGTTGAAGTTATTTGTCACGCCAATTGGAAAAAAGCTGTTTCGAGTAAAACGCGTTTAAAGTTTTAGGTACTCTATGGCCGTGCCAGAGGTGGGCTTAAGTTGTGCGCTCAAAGTCGGTGGAAAAAAATGTCTTGGTATAAATCGAATAGGAACTTATGCGATAATAAAGCACCGTTTTAGCGAGAAAAAAAAATCGATTTTTTGCAAATTCTACCGTGGCCCCTCCTTAAGGAGTTGGGCTGCTCTGACTGCCAGAAAATAAAGGATATTGAAAAAATTATTTTTTATGGATTAAGATAATTGAAAAGTTTGAAGGAGTAAGATACTTGAAAAATGGTTCGGCCATTTATTTGTACGTACATTAAGGCGTTACCCCCACTTGTAGCGCAAAAAAGGCCTTTTTCATGAATTTTTTAAAAGAAAACTACAAAACTTTTTTAATCGATCAAAATACCATCTTAAGGAACACATCTGGAAGAACTTTCAGTAATTTTTTTATTGAAAAATATTACATTGTTTAGTGGCAAATGGCCGTCAATGAAATAATGTTTTTATATACACGGTTTGCGGTGATCAACATTGCGGCGAAGTGGATCATCTGAAAAAAAATGCGGATGGATTTAGTCAAATATAAATATAAACTAGTCTTTAATCGAAGGATTTTAAAAAATATTCATTTTTCACAAAATGGCGGACAGTCAAAGTTAATGGTTCGATTTTAACGAAAAAAAACGGCCGTTTTTTGGCTATAAAACGGTCATTTTTTTCGAGAAAAAAAAATCGAACGATTAGAGACTACATTTTTATGTATTAAATAAGCCTGCAAAATTTCAAGAAGATCGGTTCATTAGTGTTCGAGTAATCTTGGTTACCGACTTCAGAAATGCCATTTTTAGAAAAACGCGTTTAAAGTTTCTCTTTCAACGCTCTTTCAACGCGGATTCTTCTCTTTCAACGCTCATATCTCAGTCAATTTTGTTCGGATCGACTTGAAATTTTCAGTACATATTCTCAGATACTTATACTTCAAAAAAATGAAATAAAAATTTTGAAAAAATCGCAAGTGGGGGTAACCCCTTAACAAAGTTGTGTGGCAAATTTCATTAAAGAATATGAATAATTAAAGAAGTTATAAACTAAAATTAAAGTTGACATTAAAATAGATAGTATTGGCTAAGCCTTGACCGAGCTTTTTTATTATCGTGCTTCGAGCATAAAAAAAAGTTAACCCTTTTTTTCTCGATGTTTTCGAGGAAAAATTATATTGTTCTTAATAACTGATGAAGAAAAATGTTAAGAAGAAAAGCGTCGGTCAAGACTAAACTACTATTACACTGAATAAGTCTACCAAATTTGAAGTCAATCCGTTAATTAGATCTCGAGACATCGTGTACACTATTTTGAAAAGCATACACTGACAAAAAAATTCGTTCATCCATCCAAAATTCAGTTGGTTTAACAAAATTGTATCTTTAAATACGTTCAACTTGATTTTTGATTGGCATAACAAAACAGTATAGTCCGGCAGTAACCAAAGATACATTTAAACTATCTGCTTATTTAGCATGCCTGAGCAACTGTTAAAACAACAAAATGCATTTTGCACATTCAACGATTCTTTTTTCTCAGTGTAGTATCGATAAAACCGCGTTTAAGGCATTTTTTTCCGCAAAATAAGTCACAATCAATTATTATACCCAACAATAAAAAGCAATACAAAATTTTGCGCAAATCCAGTAGATTTCAACAATTTTACATTTTCTCTAAAAAGTCGCGGCTATGAAAATTCTTCTGCTAGTCACATTTTTCAAAGTTTTATCATTAATATTTTTATAAAACCATTCGGTGACCCCCTGTTTTTATCGTTGTTACGAAATCTTTAGATTTTTTTACACGCATGAGCAGTTTATATCAGGCACCTAGAGTTATTTAGAGTATACGTTATTAGATAGCAATGTGGCCAGCGTGTCATCTCCATAAGGTGGCGTATAAATAAGACGATTTTTAGAGCGGTAATTTTTCATTAATCGTTCGGTAACTTGGCTTGAAATTTTACCAGTATACTGAGATGTACTTTTACTTCACTGTAGACGAAAATTAGTTCATTATTAAATATACGGGTTCGTGAAAGGAATACCCCAAAGTTTTACTAGCAGTTCTATCGTTGGGTAACTCTTGAAATAAGTGTCTTTTCCGAAAAATGAGCCTAACATTTTTTGTTGTTATTTTCTCATTTATTGGGTTATAAATGATGACATTCAGTCGGGGAAAACTGAAATTCACCCCAATCCCTTCCGAATAAGAAGTTATGGGGTTTTGAAGTTTGTGGAAACACGTGACAAAATAGGGTATTTTTGAACTTTTCGTCGCCTATATTGGGGGTGGAGGGTGGGGGATTTAAAGAAGAAGCCTTCCTGAACCTAAACGAACCCAAACAAACGCAACCCAACCCCCTCCGGCGTGAGGGTTTTAATATAGGAGTTTTTGAAAAATTTAAAATTATTTTTAACGATTTTTCGCTCGTAAAAAAATTGTTCATGGAAAATTTCAGCTTTCCTGCCTGAATATCATAATTTATAACCCAATAAATGACAAAATAGCAGCAACAAAAAATTGAGGCTTATTTTTCGGAAAAGTCACTTATCTAAAGAATTACCTATCGTTGTAATCATAAGTTTACCGTCAATTTGCAATTACTGCACCATATATTAAACTTTCCTCTTCAATTTTAGTCGCATCAAGCGACGAACGAGTGTCTCTTATCTTCCACGGTAGCCTATCCCCTCAAGAATTTCATAACTTTTATACGTCGAATAAGTAGAATTATTTTATTCCGCCAGATAAATCGATGGTAAAAATGTCAATTGTTTTGTATTTTCAAACCTCATACACTCTTAATTTCGTGGCTGGCATTTGTTTCCGTAAAAGAAAACTAGTTTCGTACAATTGAGAAAAAAAATGGCAAGCAAGTTAATTCTACAATCGCACATCGGAGCCACGGGAATGCTTTTCTTTTGTTAAGAATAAAAGGGCCAGCGAAAGATACGTATCTTAGTCATTCTTGCGGAGGAGAGATTTTTTCGTGAGTCCGTTTCCGGTAGCGAGTGATATGGTTCACGCTGCCGAATCTATTTTCACGTAACCCGACACTCGCATATGTGCGCAAGAAATGCTCCAACACACGAAAAAGCGAGAGAGATTGGATTCCCCACGATGAGCGACTGTGTACTATTCGAAAAACACACACATATACCACGTGCGAGGATGAAGAAGGAGGCCGAAAGATTTGCGCTCCGCTGTGCTATCTGTATGGGTATGGTTATATATTCGGTGGAATTTCGTAGCAAAAATAACCGGAGGTAGGCCACGGCACTCTACACGGACAGGACTCACGTATATTCCACAAGAATTCGTGATCTAACAGCATAGTTATAATTTTTTCTCTCCCCACTCGAAAATTCGCCGCAAAAACCGTGATTCTCGGCGTTTTAGAAATGAGAAACGAACACACGAGAAATTCACGGGTATGTCTTTTCTTCTGGACACTCACGGACTCGTAATTCCCGAAAAAAATATAATTTGCAAAAGATGATTCTCGTGTTTACGGCTTACACGACTGTAAACATCTAAAATGAAGGGTTTTTTCGCGTTTTTTTTTGGCGGAAGGACAAGTGAGAGCATAATAATATTCAAGGATGTTATCAGTCATATATTCAAGTGAACGAAAAAATAAATTATATTGAAAAATTGTAAAAAATGATGACGCTGGAGCCATGCAGGTTGAATTGAGGCGCAAATTAAAATTTGGAAAAAATAACAAAAATTTGATTTATTTACTGAGTATAGCTGAAGAAATACGTAGGGGATACTGAAAATATGAATTTGAGTGTAATTGGCAAGCAGTTAAGGTAGAACGAGGGCGCGCTCTTGATTTCTATAGATTTTGTTCAAATTTTAACCAGACATTGTTGTCATTGTCGACTATTTAGATTGGGAGATAATGAGTTTTAAAATTGCAACTTTCAACAATGCAGGGTCTGCATTGACCGAAAGTCAGGTCACATAATTCGTCGTACCATTCTATTGTGTTTATAAATTTTGAAAAAAAATTATGTTTAGATAGCAAACTAGTTAGGGAAAGAGTAAAAAAAAATTGGAGTGCCTTTACTATTCAGTTTTGCTAAAAACGTTCAGTAAAGACAGAATAATTCTTCGTAGAAAATATTTGTCCCCTATAATAAGAAGACATGGCAACACCGCCGAGCAGTATTGTTCAATATTGCGGGAAAAAAATTATCGTTTTCCTAAAGTTAAAAACTTTTATAAAAAAAAGAACATTTGCGTTATAAATATTAATATTTTATATTGTTTATGTTATCTTCATTAACAAATAAAAGTGTTGATTAATTCATAACTAATTAAAAGCTTTGTTCGATTAAAAATTACTTCCAAATAAAAATTTGTGTTGCAGTATTATTTTAATCCTTAGTAGTCACACTTAGCTAGAATCACGTTATAGTCATACTGGGTCCATGGGACCCAGACGTTTTTAAATTGTTATAAATAATGAAAAAATGCATTGAGCGATATAAAAAAAAACAGTGAGGTATAATTTGAACCTTGTTTATCACAAGGATATTGGTTAGAAAACAAAAATTAAATTTTAAATATGCTAAAAAAACGTGACAAATGACTTTTTTTTTACAAAATTGCTGTAACTCTTATAATTATTGACCAAAAAAAAAAGGTTTTATAATCTGGAAACAATGTACTTTAAAATAGACATAGCGGTTTCTGTGGATTTTTCAAAAAGTATATTTATTTCATCTAACGCAGGTGCAATTTAGGACAGAATGAAACGCTTACGCATATAAAAAAATGTATGTTTTATTGGAAAGAAAGTTGCACGGCATCAAAATAATTTGTTTGGGTCCCGTGGACCCAGTGTGACTATTAAGGGTTAAATATGCCGCGCAAACTCATGTCATTGGATGCGTGGAACGATGCGGTGTTGCCATACGTCTTTTTATTATGGGGGACAAATATTTTTTACGGAAAATTATTCTGTCTAAATTTCAATGAAGACCCTGCAGTGTTAAAAGTTGCAATTTTGAAACCCAATTATCTCCCAATCTAAACAGTCGACTGTTCTGAAAAGTCAATCAAACATGCATAACGATATGAACAATGCCTGGTTAAAATTTTAAAACGACACATGAAAAGGACAATCATTTGTTAATAACTAATGTTATAATGAATTCATGGAAAATCGACCGTACGTATTTCTCTTCGGACTGTTATTTTAAAGACATGTTCAAAATTTGCGGTTAAAAGAATGAAAATTGTTGGAGTATGCTGAGTGCCATTTTGAAAATGGGGAGTTCCCCCCCCCCCCCCCCCCGGGAGTTTTTAAAGAGTATGGATCTTGCCTTTTAATTTTTTTTTTTCATTTTCTGAAAACTCAAAAACATCGCTACTTTATTCTCGGTGCGAAGCAAAACCTTTCCATGCGCGCGATATTTAGAATGACCATTGGCGTAGCCAGGAGGGGGCAGGTGGACACGGCCCCCTCAGAAATTTCGGTGCCCCTCTCAAAAAATCAATCCAAAATAATCGAATTTAAATGAGTGATAAACTTGATTTGTTTTACCGAAGCAAGCATAAATAAATAATTTTATAAAACTTGAACCGTTTTTTCGTCGTAGTTTTGTAATTTCTATAAAAAGTAGCTATTTCATTACGTAACTTAAATAGATATTTAAATTTCACAGTGAAGTTAACTGTGGGCAAAAGGAATACATTAGATTTGCCGGCCGATACACAACCAAAAGAATATTGGAAGATCAACATTTACTACCAAGCAATAGATAATGCCATTGTAAATCTAAAACGCTGATTTGAGAATCTACCGGTAGCTCATGCAGATGACGCATTTTTTCAATTGAATATGAAGAACGGAAAGAATTTCATCAATAATTATTTTTTAATTCTTAATAATTTGTCCGTCAGCATTAGAAGCCGGAGCGTTGGTCATGAAAAAGATACTTTGATTTACAAATGATGAAACAATCGCTGGGCATTTAACCCTTCGACTGCACACTTCCGCCACGAACCTCTCACTGCACATGGGGTTGATCTGACCCCAGACGTTTTTCAGATCGTTGTTTTTCGGTAAATATCATTTTTTTTGTATACACGTTTTTTGCAGTCAATGATCCTTATTTTCTGACCCAAAATTTATTTTTTAAGAGAACCAAAATTAAGTGCCCAAGCAATCGTTCAAAGTGGGAGATGCGTTGAAAAATACGTACTTGCACAAAGAAGAGCATAATTTTTTTTCAAAATATAAAAAAAAGTCCACTGAGGTTTTTAAAAAGGAGTATTTGGAGATACGAAAAAAACAGTGTCGACCGTCATTCCAAAAAGTATATTTATTCGAAGGTTTGAATTTGAGCATTTTCGGGATAGTGAAAAATGGAAAAAGTCGACTCTTTCGGCAGATTAATTGTTGAAAACGTATATTTTCCGCATTTTTTTACTTCAATGACTTATTATTATTCACATTTACCGCAATCGACACATAAGTACATTCGGTGCTCGTTGCACTGAGCCCCCCTGCATAACAGCCAATTGCTTTTAGTTTTATGATCGGCATTCTGAATACATAATTTACTATAGTAGCGAAAAATAAAAAAATATCTATGAGCATTTTTTATCGTACCTCACTTATATGTAGTATTTTTATATTTTTTTATATTTTTTTATATGTATTCCTCAGAGGTACGGGGTCCTTCCCCTTTTACCATCCCCTCCTTTATTCCTTCCATTCCTTCCGACATTCACAATCCTTCCAGAGTTCTCCCCCAGAGTGTTGATCGCAGCCACTCTTTCCTAATGCACTACTGTATCGCATTTGCACGAGGGCCCAGGGAAACTGCGGAAAACCTGGGCCGATACAGGCGGCCATATTTGGCCGAGTTTCAGTTGGATTACCATTAGAAACTCAGACAAACTGCCTCCCACTCACAAGTTAACGCGCAAACCAGTGCACGGGCAAGCGGTCACCGCTCCAAGTATTGGCAGCCTCCAATGCTGCTTAACTTCAGTGACTGCCGAGCCCGCACACCGACCGCGCGCCCTCTGTCGGTAACTTACATGTGGTAATAAACCACCAAATTTCACAAAAAAATGTTTCCACGTTCACCGCACTACTGCATAAACGGGGTCGATTCGACCCCAGGTTCTTTTACGTCAGCGGTCCTGAGTGCACGGGCAGGACGTAGAATGGGGAGCGAGTGTCCACCTATAGGAGTGGGGGAACATTCGAGGGTCGCACTGCGGCCGAATAGATTACCCTGTTTTGCGATACAGTCAGTTGAAAAAAAATGGGGTCAAAATGACCCAGTGTGCAGTCAAAGGGTTACGAAAGCATGTTAAAAAGGAGTACCGCCCTAATTTATATAAACTTCTCCAAGCAGCAATAGTACTCCCGGTGAGCTCCGCCGGTTTTGAGAGGAATTTTTCTGCCATGAGGCGGATCAAAACGTGCCTCAGAAGCGCAATGCTTCAGGATCCATTTTCTCGTATTTCACTGCTGAACATACGCTACCGGTCAAAAGTTTTAGGCCACTTCAGATAATTGCAAAACCTTCGATCACTGGATCGCCAAATAATGTTAGCATACTATAATTTATTTAATTTTTTATTTTTACGTTTTTTAAGCTTCCATCTGTACAGGGTCCTTCCCCCTTAATACATTCCGCACCATATTCCACTTTTTGTCCCCACCGTACGACCGCAGCCGACTTCCCCCTCTGTATCGCATTCACCATGACATTTCTGCCATGGGTATAGGGAAACTGCGGAAAACCTATACCAATACAGCCGGTCCCAGGTTTGCTTCCCAGTTTCGGAGCTAGTCGATTTTGGTCGAGAAATAAATCATTTCGTTTATTATTTCACGGAGATACAGTATACCTTGATATGATACATTATATTATTCTAATATAATTTCGCAATTATCCAAAGTGATCGAAAGTTTTGCAATTATTTGAAGTGTCTAAATCTTTTTGGCCGGTAGTGTAGACAGTGACATTATTAAGAATAATTCAAACAAAAAAAGTGTTGGGCCGATGTGCAGAAAAAATGCTAAGACTTATTTTATTGAGTACCTACAGAAAGTAAAGTTTAAAGAGTTGTAAGTGGATTACAGGATGATGAAAATTGGTTGATTGTTTTTTCAGGTATTGCGCGAATTTGATATTAATGTTAACATAAACGTGGGATTGTAGGGTCCTCCAGAAAAAATGCTGGCTACGCCAATGCCAATGACCCCTGACTCGATGGGGTGCGAGAAAGAAATGTTCATCTTCGTTTTACATATAGGGAAAAAAACATATTTTCGACATTTTCCTATAAACTATTGTTGAAATGCCCAAGCAATCTACAGACATAAAAAAAAGAGATGGCGCGTTAAAAAAAAATTGAACTTCTGATATATCAGCATCTATTTCAAAGCGTGCGTAAATTTTTTCTCATTATTGGAGGTAATTAGATGTTAAAGTTTGCATCATCGGGATGCAACGAAAATTCTTTATTTTCGTTTTTCTCCATTTTCATTGTCATGAAAAATAATTTTTGATCGATTTAGATTGTAGGTCTCTAATAAAGATGTATAAAAAGTTCGCAGTAGCTTCGATGTGCAAAAAAATGTAGCAATTGGAAATGTAGCACCTCGTTCATATTTTTTCGAAGTTTCATCTCATTGTAAAGAGCTCGAAAAAAATCGAATAAAAATGGAAAATGTTTTGCGATACCAAAATGTCAATCAGAGAAGACAATAATGCTGCCCAAGAGATGAAACAAAGACGCTCCTCAAGAGGTCAACAGTTTAACGTAATGTTTTTGCCGCAGGGAATAATACCGTTCGAGTGCTAACTTAATTGAGAAACAATAATCAATTGCCATTATTCGTAAAATTTACGACACGACACTGAAAGGTCATTTAATTGATTTCGAAAATTTTGATTATTTTTGTATCGAGGAAAAAGGGATGCTGCCAGCCTACACTTAAACGATGATTCACAGTAGTCTCATATTCATTCCGTACAGCTTACATTATAAGGCTATGCTCGTTTTCTTGGCACGGATTTCAGCGAATAACGAAAACCCGATACGCCCGAACGAATTCGTTAGTGTTGAAAAAGTTCTAAAATTGTAGTTGTAAACCTCTCTCTGTTTATAAATATCAAAGTACCTACGCTTGTTAAAGTGATTTGAATCTTCCTCCATCTATTCTCAATACACTTGGGTTTTAGTTCCGGCCTGTTAAATTTGGAGTACTAAGCATGACTGCGAGTATCGGCCGAAATAATGTTGTTTCGAGAATTTCAATTGTCACGCCTAAAATATCGACGTTCTCACGCCTGAAACATCGATGTTCTTACGCCTGAAACATCTCTAGGTTATTCGACTTTTTCCCCTTCGAAGAATCTTGATGAAAAAAAAAACAAAAGAAGAATAAACCAACTGTAGGGAATTTGTCGTTGGTGTTGAGGCTTCAGCTATCTGCCATGTCACGCGGCATTGGCCTGGGCCAACACTCGAATGGGTGACCGCTTAGCCGCGCTCAGAATGCGCCTCGACCACTAGACGGAAGGTTTTACCGAATTGTAGGCAACACTCGCAGAGGGGCTACATCTATCTATAGGTCCGAAAAAAATGGCCAAACATCGATTTTTTCCTTGGAGAACGCTTTTTTTTTACACAAAGGTTACACATATTAAGAGCCTTTAAAAAATACAGAAAAATATCAAAAAGCATGGCCGCTGGCAGGTGATGACATTTTTTCGCAACATTTGGCGGTGGACACTCTTCAGCTTAAACGGTTCATCTGGAATCTAAAAACTAAACGGTTTATTCAAGTTAACAATGATTACGAGTCGTTGACGATCGTCGATTTTT
Organism: Ophion ellenae; assembly: GCA_963210295.1. NCBI lineage: Eukaryota > Metazoa > Arthropoda > Insecta > Hymenoptera > Ichneumonidae > Ophion > Ophion ellenae. Next base: position 20,543,460 of record OY723389.1, on the reverse strand, counting down.
TAAATGATTTTTTTCCTAACCACGTGGTGACAAATTGAAACTCGAGCATTCAAAATTTATGAAAAAAGTCGTCAGTTTTACGTAACTATTAAAAAATGAAGATCGGTTTTAAGGAAGTGAGATCGTCAATGACCTTTAAATGTTTCTCATCGTATGTTCTGTGAATTTGGAAATAATCAATCGAGTGGTTTTCGAGATATCACGTCCACCGACTTTGAAAACAGTTTTACGAGAAAAACGCGTTTAAAGTTTGAAGTATGGTGCTGCTACCGCTCGCTCGGCCTACTGTTATATACTGTAGCTCACCCACTTTTATGAATATTTCAATGAAATTGTCACGGAATATAGGTAAAAGGTGGTACGATCGAATGAAAATATTGTTGGAACATGCCATTTTTTGCCCCACCTAGGTAGATGTAGCCCGTTAGGGGTCTTCTCACTTTAGAAGCTAAAAAAAGGTCATTTTCATGCATTTTTTGATAGGTTTATATGATAGTTATTGATATAAAAGTTGTTACACTTAATAAATACACTTTCGAAATACATTTAAAAAAAAAAATATTCATTCAGGGAACTATTTATAGACGAAAAAGGTAGTTAAAAAAATGTCCTAAAAAAATTGTAGGTCTGCGGTGTTGATGAAATCTCGGAGATGGATCATCTGAAACAAAAAAAATCAAAATGGCGGGCATTTTTGGAAAAAAATAGTGGATATCAAAATTTAAACAAATCCTTGATATGCGCTATAGCTATTGTTGTATGGAATATGTGGATAAAGTTTCATAAGGATCGGTTCAGTAGTTTCGAAGATTTTATCAACAAGCCGTTGAAAAACGATGTTTCGAGAAAAACGTGTTCAAAGTTTGTTTGGGTTACATAAATACATAATTTTTTTAAAAATGTGTTTCGAAAGTTTATTTATTAAGGGGTTAGGCCACAGTAACGGGTATAAAATCATGTGCGAATTTAACTTTTTTTTTCGTATGATAAAGTGATTCACTCATAAAATTAATTACACATCTCTTTAGTATGAACATCAAGCTGGTGGAATTTTTTTTTCGATGTACAAAATGGCCGACTACTAATATTTTCTTTTGTTATCTTTTTTTAGGCGCTCCGCGGCGTGACATTTAGCATCCACAATTTTTTACCTAGAACAAAAAACAAAAATCCTCGTCAATCTACATTAGAATACCTACAGAAGTACGTACGGAATTTAAAAAAAATTGTTTTATTCAAAAGTTGTAGGTATTTGAATTGAGTTGTAGGTATTTCAATGAATTTTCAGTGAAAAATTTCGTATAAAACTGCTCATAAAATGAACAGTTTTCGATTAATCAGAAATTCCGTACGTACTTCTCTGCAAAAATGCAATTAGGAACATAACATTGAAATTTGAAGTAAATTGAGTGAAAATTGTTGAAGTTATTTGTCACGGAAATTGGAAAAAAGCTGTTTCGAGAAAAACGCGTTTAAAGTTTTAGGTACTCAATGGCCTACGTTATACGCTCGAAGTCGGTGAAAAAAAAATGTTCTTGCTATAAATCGAATAGTAACTTATTCTTATGATGATAAAGCACCGTTTTAGCGGTAGCCTTACCCCTTAAGTGTAACGACTGTTATATCAATATCTATAATATAAATCTATCAAAAAAAGTAATGAAAATAGCCTTTTTTAGCGTCTAAAGTGAGAAGACCCCTTAAGAAGTTAGAAATAGCGGAGTGACACGCGTAGGGTGAATACGAAATGAATGGAATCGTGAAAAGCACAGGTAGGCAGTGGAAATAGAAGACAATGGATGGAATCGTTGGGCAAAGAAGCAACATTAGAAATGAATGAAGAAACGTTATCAATTGAATAATTACATTTAAAAAATGTATCTGCAGCTATAATTAGGCAGGTATAATCAAGTATTAATTATATATAATAAGACTTAACAAAGTTGTATTAGTCCTTCAATCCATTGATACGTGACATAAATACGCTACGCGTAGGAAATAATCCAACCACAATCACGTAGTATCAATATCGAATGAATTATTTTGATCCATGTCTACAATTCAACCAATTGAAATCCTCGTTTTTATGATGTCCATATTTTTATTTTCAGATATTACTGAGGGACTAGCGAATAAAAATCGATACTTAAAATGTCGGTCCCGGGGCCAAAGCTCGTCAACAAACAATTCAACTCTCCGATAAACCTCTACTCGCCCCAATCCGTACAAGAGACCCTAGATCGGCAGACGAAGATCCTGGCGAACGGAGCAGTCGGGTAAGACCAACTGAACAACCATCTCTCATCAATAATTCACTCAAACATTTAACCATTTTTATTTTCGATTCAGTGTATGTGAAGAAACTTGAGGAACGAAACAGGCCGTCGAAAAAGAGTTATGAGAAAATAAAATGGTGCACACTTCTTTGGTCTTGAGAACGAAATTTCGACATTGTTACGAATAACGATTGATTACTTTGCTGAAATGTTGGTATTTGCAGGAAGCCAAACGACGTTGTGACTTAAGATCAGATGAAACAGTCTTAGTGGGCAACAAAAAATGTAATCAACTATTCAATTATTACTAGGTCTTTCGCACCCATAACTGTTTCTCGTCACCTCAAGAATATATGGAAGTCTCACAAATATGTTCCTTCAACAATTAAAAAAAAATCTGTCAAGTGCGAGTCAGGCCTCGCACTATTAGGTTTTTGTACGTATGACAATTCAACTTTTAAATTGTTTTTAGTTGTTTTAATATAGTATATAGTACATAATATACAGAAATTCCAAATTCCTAACTAGGTTAGTTTTTTAGATAGACCCCGCAACACAAATTGTCTAAAACTGACAACATTGACGTCCCGCTATTTCTTTATTTTTGAAGATAAAAGAAAAGAAAAATACATTTATAGTCTACTTAATGAGCTTTGAAAAATGACACCCCACATGCCAGGGTAAGACATTTTTTTTGTGCTCCTTTTTCATGTATGGGACCCCATGAAAAATAATTTTATTCAATTTCTAATTCAGTATTCGGTTTCGGGTCAACATTCTACACAAAGTATCCAAATTTCAGGTCTGTAACTCATTCCGTTTACGAGCTAGAGACCCGTGACTTACGGACAGACAGCAGAGTGCCATTAATAGGGTTCCGTTTTGCCCTTTGGGTACGGAACCCTGGCCGGAAATGGCCATATTATTGAGTCGTGGGTTCTAAGCCTGTATGCAAAATCTAGGGTCGATCAACTCATCTTTCGAAGAATCAAAAACTTATTTCGCAATAGTTTTGCATGCGTTCTTGTGGGGCGCTGCTGTATTCTCAGTTACGACAAAATATAAAAGCAGAATGAAAGAATAATACAGATTGCTTGAATTTATTTCGCCTAGGTCAATCATATGGACGAAAAAATCTTTTTCGTTAATAATCATCCACTATACATTTGCAGTGAGGTACTAGCTACGAAGGAACACCACTTAACTGTCCGGCTCCAGTTTTGTTGAAACTTATATATGTTATAAAGCATTGAAAACTATTGGACACGTATTTTTGTTGTCGGTGGGAAAACGGTTTCAAGGGATGAAACAACTCGTCAAAGAAAGGCGTGCCCCCTTTCATTTTTCTATACTTCTATAGTGGATTTTTCAACGCTTTACATTGGAAGCATTTTCGTTTTTGTTTCATTCAGATCGGTGGAGCGCTTGTGGGTGAAACTGCAATAGCACCCCTCGACACGCCTTTCTTTGAGGGGTAGTTTCACCCCTCAAAACCGTTTTCCGCGGATTAAAAAAAGCATACGTGTCTAATAGTTTTCAATGCTTTACCACAGATTTGAGTTTTAACAAAATCGATGCCGGACCTTTAAGTGATACTCATTGTAAGATCCTCGTCGTTTTTTCGTTCGGCTCTTCCATACGCCCATATCAAACCATGAGACAACGCTGTAAATGTCCCATTAAGGGGAGGGTAGGGGTTTCAGCGTGAAAAAAAACACTTTTTTGCGATTTTTTTTTCATCTAATATGGATAGAGTAAATTTATTGAAACCTTTTGTACATTGTTAAGTGTCATTTCAAGAATATTCCGTGAAATTTGTACGCGAAAATATCCACAAACAAGCCGGTGGCAAAGCTTTTCCAAGAACGCCTTTGGAAAAACACGATTTGCGGTGTTCACTGTATCTCAGCTAGAAATGATCTGAAATCAAGTACCATTAAAATTTAGTCAAAGTATCATCAAATCCTCCCCCCCAACGGTCTTTGATAATTTTTTTCTTCATTTCTACATTTTTGGTGGTCATGTAAAGTGGAAAGTGCTATTTTTCACGAAAATTCCGCGATTTTGGGGGTGGAAAACCCCCTCAATGTAAAAAAAAATCTCAAACTAACCGTTGGGGGGAGGTATTTTATATGTGGAAAGTGTGTACCAAGTTTGAAATAAATGGGTCATGTAGTTTTCAAATGGCAGTGAACACGGACTTTGAAAAAGTGGTTTCGAGAAAAACGCGTTTGAAGTTTAGAGAAGTCGGAGCTACAGTGTTAGAGGAGCGGGACTAAGTAGTCAATAACTTCGAGAGTTTTGCTCCGATTGACTTGAAATTTTGGGATTATATTCTTGAAATGTTTAACTATGAGAAAAGACAAAAAAAACAAATCGATTTTTCAAAAGTGCAAGCCCCTACCCTCCCCTTAAATGGCTAACAAATATTGTGCGGGTGAAAAAAAATGCTTTTAACTAGAAACTCGAGGCTTGGTCTGCATATTGTGCCACCTACGACTGATGTTACTTTACATCTAGGGGTACAAACACATCACTACACTTATGATATTTTTTTCCACCGTTAAATGATTGAAGTTATGTACTTTCAGAATTCACAATGAAGCGTGTTGAAAGGAATCGAAAAAATTGGCAGTGCTCAGAGCACGATATTGTATACAATCGAAGTTTGAGTTTCATACGCACTCAATAGACACTGATAATTTAACAGTTCCAACCGGTTTTTTCTTGCTCCGATCGTATTGGGGATTTTCATTTAACATGCGAATATAAATATTTCTTATGCATGAGTGTATCAAATTCATTCAGGGCCTATATAACAATCTATTTTAAATCATCTTACGGGAAGTTACGTAGAAGTCTATAAAAAGTGTAACATTTTATACTCATATCCCGAGCAAATTCTATTGCAAATCTATATACATTTCTTATAGAGCATTTTTATGATTTTTCAGTTCATACACCCACTCGCATGAGATTCTTGGGGGGGGGGGGGGGGGGGGCTACTGTGACGATCCGAAAATCACGGTTATTTAACGACAATAATTTTGAACGAATAAATAAGATGATTGAAAAATCGTTTGGACATTTATTTGTATGTACAATTAACAAAGTTGTGTCCCAAAGTACATTACAAAATATTAATAATCAAAGAAATCATAAACAATCTCGTGAGGGACATTTGAACGTGAGGGGCTCAACAACGGTGTACTTTATTTTGGCCACCCGGTTGATCGAAAACAAAAAGAAACTGTTTTTTTTTCTCAAAATAGATAACATTGACCAAGACTTGACCGAACTTTTTTGTTATCCTGTTAACCCTCAAAGTGTGAAGGGGGGTTGAATGTGTCCGGGCCCAAATTACTGTTATAGTGTTTTTTCCGCGCATTGCTTTATATTTGTTTAAAAAAACATATTAAAAATAACAATATCCGAAAGATTCTTGTTCGTACTTCGAAAGGACATCCTAAGGATGAACCATGAATTTTTACCGATTTTTTCATCAACAATTGTGTGCTTGGTAGCGCGCCGCCGAAAACGACCCCCCTTCACACTTTGAAGGTGCCAAAAACCCCTTCACACTTTGAGGGTTAAAATAGTCCAACATTTTTATTGATTTATTTTCGATTCTTTGCGGAAAAATGACAACATTATTGTTAATAACCGGGGGAAAAAATGTTAAGAAAAGAAATGTCGTTCAAGACTAAACTACTATTACGCTGAAGAAGTGTATCATATTTCGAGTCAATCCGTTTATTAGATGTCTAGAAATAATGTACACCATTTCGACAAACATATTAGGGGTACAAGTAAGTTTCAGGGGGTCTTCTCACTTTAGACGCTAAAAAGGCTATTTTCATGAATTTTTTTGATAGGTTTACATTATAGGTATTGATATAAAAGTTATTACACTTAATAAATAGACTTTCTGAATACATTAAAAAAAAAAAAAATCGTGTATTTATGTAACCCAAACAAACTTTAAACGCGTTTTACTCGAAACAACGTTTTTCGACGGCTTGTTGATAAAATCTTCGAAACTACTGAACCGATCCTTGTGAAATTTGAACCACATATTCTTTACAATTATAGCTATAGCACAAATCAAGGATTTTCAAAAATTTTGATTTTTTTCTCCAAAAACGATGAAAAACCACGTTCTTTTGTTTTTTCAAAAAATGTCCGCCCTTTTATTATTTTTGCATATATCAGAAATCGTATGATATGCGCTATAGCCAATAACATACTGAATCTAAAACCGTTTGATTTTTTTGTTTGGGATGATCCATCTCCGAGATTTCATCAACAGCGCAGACGTACAATTTTTTTCGGCCTTTTTTTTAACTACCATTTTCGTCTATAAATAGTGACTTAAATGAATACATTTTCTTTTAAATGTATTTCGAAGGTGTATTTATTAAGTGCAACAGCTTTTATATCGATATCTATAATATAAACCGATCAAATAAATTCATAATAATAGCCTTTTTTAAAGTCAACAGTGAGAAGCCCCCTTAAAGAATTCACAAGAGCTACTAGTATCAAGAGCTACTAGTACCTTCATGTTAGAGTGTCGTAATTAGGTTTTAGTTTTCAGTACGTCTCATTTTGTTGAAGTGTAAGCAACATAGTTTTTTTGTACTCCAAATATATCGACTTTTGTGCCATCGAAGCGCAATTTTCGGGAAGTTTTACTTTTCTGCTTCCATTTGAAAAAAAAACAACTAAAGGTCATTGATTGCTGTGCGAGAATTACGGAGACCATGCTCTATCAATCTCAACTTGTGAGTACTGGTTTAGACGGTTCAAAAGTGATGATTTCGACACGGAGGATTAAGAAACGTGAAGGAAGGCCACAAACGTTTGAAGATGCAGAATTGGAGGCATTATTGAACGAAAACTCATGTCAAACGCAAGAAGACCTTAATTAATTGTTGGGAGCGAGTCAATTAGCAATTTACCATTTTCGCACAATAAAGCCCCAATTTTCACAAACGATCCTTTAAAACTTACTTGTACCTCCAATAGTTTCAAGACAAAGCGTTTAAGGGGGGAGATATCTTAAGGCGAGGAAAAAATAGCTGAGTTTCATTTTTTTAAAAGGAAAGATGTCCTCGCCCTTTTTGAGACAGGGTATATTTTATTACTGCTTTTGGCTATAATATGGCATTTTTTTCATTAATCTTCAAAAATGGTGGAGGTATGGCACAGTCTTCTAAACAGGTTGCGGCAGATGTTGTCAGACGGCGTGACACGTAGCGTCGGCTGGATTAATCTGAAAAAAAACCAACGAAGTTATTTCTTTCGTTAACACTCATACACAGAATATAAACCAAGAAAAAGTGAGAAATGTTGAAAACCAATCAAATGGTACGCTTGGAAACAAAAAAATTGAATTTTCCGAAAAAACTGGCTACATTTTCAATAAAAAAATCCTTTCGTTTTTAATTTTCAAAAACATCTAGGATTATCTTTCACATAATAAGGTTGGAGAGATTTATACAACATTTCTTCAGAATCGCTCGATTCGTTTTTTATCTATACGTTATGCTGGTTTTGAAAGTGCAGTGTAGAAGACCGTGTCATATCTCCGCCATTTTTGAAGATTAATAAAAAGAAGTCCCACGTAAACGCCAAAAGTAGTAATAAAACATACCCCAAGTCTTAAAAATGGAAAAGAAATCTTTCCTTTTCAAAATAGTCATGAATACCAGCAAAGGTATCACGCCCCTTACGGTTTTACTAGCAGTTCTATCGTAGTAATGATAAGTTCACCTTTAAGGTAGAACGAGCGCGCGCTTTTGATTTCTATAGATTTTGTTCAAATTTTAATTAGACATTGTTCATATCATTATGCATGTTTGAGTAAAATTTCAGAACAGTCGACTATTTAGATTAGGAGATAATGGGTTTCAAAATTGCAACTTTTAACACTGTAGGGTCTGCATTGGTCACATAATTCGTCGTACCATTCTATTGTTTTTATGAATAACAAAAAAAATTATGTTTAGATAGCAAACTAGTTAGGGAAAGAGTGAGAAAAGTTTGCATTGTCTTCACTACTCAGTTTTGCGGGCCAATCTTGGCCCGATATAGGTTGAATATTTATCACGCACCCAAACAAACCCAAACAAACTCACGACCCAATATTCTAGATAGACTAACTTCTGGATAGACCAACTGTGAAGGCCCATCATAGAGCCAGTGGTCAATTTCTACATAGGCCCTTTAAGAGGGCCCACATAGGGCCAAGTGCAATCACCAACATTGGCGTTACAATGAATTAAATCATTGGCCCAATAATTGTTGGCTCTGTTGGCCGATATCGGGCCGTTCTTATCATTTCTACAAAGGCACCTCTTTGGTAAATACTCACGGCCCAATATTCTAGAAAGGCTAACTGTGAAGGCCCGTCCCAGGGCCAACGATCAATCTCTACATGGGTTCCTGCACCATGACCCAAGCGACGAACAAGCGTTCGTCGTTTTCACAGTAGCCTAACCCCTTAAACGGCATGCACAATCTATGAGGATCTTATATATCCATTTTCGTATATTTTTAAAGAATTTGTTTTATACATTTTTAAAATAAAAACCTCAAAAAATACATCGGGGTCAACCATGTTAAAAAAAAGTTTAGGGTGAGAGCGGGTTACAAAGTTGAGTTATTGTCTCTATCGATGTAAGCGGGGTCGACGAACCGTCACGAAATAAACGAAATTACGAAAAAGCTCGTCAATCCTGATACCGTTTGCCAGGAAAGTGCAGGAATCGTTTACTCGCGCGTTTGTAGCGTACGCCTCGAAGCGAAGAAACGTCACATCTTATGACCAAGGTGTATTCTCGTGCGTCTACACGTCACGAATCGACAGATAACGATGCGCTACAACAGTCATCGCCTGGCTTGATGGACTAGCCATATACAGGGTGTTCTGTTATGAATGGATAATCGTGCAACTGTCGACGGGTCAAATCATATCCTACTGTATGCCGAAATTTCAGTTCAGTAAAAGACCCACGGTTTTTGAGATTTTGGGCTTTATGTTATTTTTTAAAATAAAACATCTGCTTTTTGTTTTTCGCATGCCATTTCTCCAAATGATATGAATAGACAATAACTAAGCAACTTTTCAAAGTAATCGGCACGTTATGCGTAGTACTTTTTTTTTACACCGCAGGCTATCAAAGTCAGATGTTCGAATTGGTGTGTATGGAAATTCTGCATAGGATCTTTTTTCATAAAGTTTCCTTACAATTTACGGTTAAAAAGAAGACTTTTCTAGATACAACAAATAACCAAGAGTATTAAAAAAAGGAACAAAAATAGTTACGAATGGTAGAAATGGCATGAGAAAAACCAAAAGCAGATGATTTTTATCTCCAAAACCGTGGGATTTTTACTAAACTAAAATTCCAGCATATGGTAGGCAGTGTTGGGCACAATTTAATTGCTACGGTAACTAAAGATGAACAATTAATTAATTGTTAAACACGACTATAACAATTAACAATTCATCAATTGTAATTGTGAAAACTCACGGCTAATAATTAATCAATTGTTAATTGCTTTAGTCGCAATTAACAATTGACCAATTGTCAATCGTGACTTTCCACAATTAGAAAGGAATCGATTTTCAATCTTTTTAATGCATTTGATTAAAAACTGGCAATTAAAATTGATTATCGTATAGGGCGCGGAGTCGCGTCAGAACAAATGTATATGTTATTGAAATACGTACATGAGTTTGTTTGATTTAGATATTGCTTCATTGATACAATTCAATACTACAATTTGGGTTTGTTTGGTCTCAAACAAGCCCAAACAAACGCGAACAAATGCAAACGAATCCAAACCAAACAAACCCAAATTTTGGGTTTTGTTTGATTTAGATATTGCTTCATTGATACAATTCAATACTAATCTTTGGGTTTGTTTGAGTTTGGTTTGTTTGATGTCGATATTGCTTCATTAATACAATTTTATACTACTCTTTGGGTTTTTTGGGTTTGTTTTGACCCGAACAAACCCAAACAAATTCAAACAAACCCAACGAGTCGTATTGAATTGTATTAATGAAGCAATATCTAAGTCCTTTTTATCTGATATCAGTAAAGTTAAATTGGTTAATTGTTAGTTTTAATTGTTTCTTATAACAATTAAAAAGGTTAATTGCAATTGTTTTAATTGCGAGTTGTAATTAACATAGATTAATCCAAATAAATTAATCGCAACATGCCATCAATAGTTAATTGCAATTAATGTCAATTGCGATTAAATTAATTGCAATTATTTTTTTATTCAATTAATGAACTGATTGAAAATTAAATTGATCAACGCCCAACACTGATAATAGAATATAATCTGACCTATGGACGGTTACAAGATTATCCATTCATAACAGGACATCCCGTATATGTCCGAGTGTAGACACTTGTGTACATATAGCCGATGGATGATTCAGAAGACGACGAGCTTGCTGGTTGCCTGCGTGTTTGCCCATCGATACTCGGATCTCTCGCGAGTATAGACCCTGTCGGAAAAGCCGAAAAAGAGCGAGGCTTATTAGACAGCGGGAGAAGAACGCCGCGTCTCGTCACCGTTGATCGCGTTATTTTCAGATCGACGCATCACAACGGTTAGAAATAAACTCCGATGCTTAGCTCTTCTCGGATTATTGCGCAAAAGTCCGTCTATCGTACTTGACTTAGTTTCGCGCTTTTGACGGCCGATCTCTTCTCGGTGTTCCTCCTTTTTCCTCCGCTCGCTTCGTCTCTCTCCCTCTCTCTCGTCCTCTTTCTTTGCCGCGCTTTTGTCGAGTTTATTTACCATCTGCTGGCACATGGTACAGTTGAAACTCCGTTATAGTCATACGTATCGTAACGGCAATTGTCTCGAAGATTATGAACATCGGGGCGCTTTACCGGCTGCCGAAAGGGGAGTCTTCCTCACTGCTCGTAGAACGTACAGCCATCATGTGCTGTTGGTCCTCTGTCAATGCTACCCCATTTAAGGCGCTCATTCCACGTTTTGCTTATTTGGGGATTTTTTTTTGACGAACCATTAAAACAGACTATCTTTGAATTTTTACCACATATTTATTAACACTTTTACAGTCCTTCGGAATTTCATCAAACAAAAATAACGAGCTGAATCGACTTTACACCGTTCGGAAGACACTCATGCGTCAAAAAAGTTGGTTGACGACTGGCATGATTCCAAAGGTTTTGCTCACCTGAAATTAAAAAATCAAATGGCATTTTGATTTGCAGACATGAGGCTATCGTCGGAACTGGAGTAAAGTAAAAATACCGAAAATTGAATGTTTTGCACGGTTTTAAAAGTTAAGTTCTAGGTTTCGTCACTTTTTTCGCCTTTTTCAGCTTGAAACAAAAACTATGGCAGTCATCAGAAATATTCTAGTTCGAGTGAGAAATATAGATGTGCTGACTATACCATATAAAATTGAGCGAAATCCGTTCAATAGATTTTGAGATATCATGGAAGCCAATTTGAAAAATATAGTTTTGAGAAGAAGGCGTTTAAAAGTTCAAATACGATTTACACAAAAAAATGTTGATTCACCATTAGTCTGCTATGACATATAATACGCACAAATTTTCTGCAATTTGTGCAAACCATTTTTTTCCTTTTTTTGAACCTGTACAGCTATTTTTATTTTTTTATTTTTTTATTAATATCCGATTGAAGAGTGTGGAGCACTCGCTGTATGTTTACCTGGTTTTTGAAATACATATGACATATATGTCATATGTATTGGAGCCTTGGAGCGCTTCACACTCTCAATGGAATATTAATAAAAAAAAATTTTAAAGTAAAAATAGCTGTTTCTTCACGGTGTTTCGGAATCCCATAATATAAAAAATACCAAAAATCCGTTTTTCGTATTTACAATTCGGGGAAATTAAAAAAAATAAAATAACGAGTGTCGTTCCTTGAAGAAAAAAAATTGTTTTGCATATTTTGCCCTGAAACGGACGTTCGACTTGCTCAATAAAATGTAAATTAATTTTTTCTGCAAGGCTATAAAAAGACGCACATTTTCGTTTTTTTACGTATGTAAATACGTCAAATCCTGCCAAAGATACAGCCATTTGAATCGAAAAATGTTAAAAAATGGTAATCAACGTGAAAATCGTCAGAATTTTTTAAAAAATTTCGACACTCGATGAATATTTTTCAATAAAGTAACTCGATTTTTCAAAATGATTTGTGGATTTTTTTTACTGTCTGAAGTGACGTGGAATGCCTCACATACAAAGATAAGGGGCCGGGTTGAAATTCCGAACTTTGAATGCTCTGACGGTTTAAAATACTGAATTTTAATATTCCGAGATTGAAGATCGGGCCCGGTTGAAATTCCGAACTTTGAATGATCAGAATGCTCGAAACTCCGAAATAATACTACCCCGAAAAATCAAAACTCCGAAAGAATTTTACTCGAAAGACCAAAACTCCAAAAGTCGGAAGACCGTCAAAATAATTCGGCTATGGAAGTTTTAAAAGTTTCAAAATTTTCTTTACTCGACGAATTATTACAAGATTTTTTTAAATGAAGAAGTGATTTTGCGTCAATTTTGAAATTTGCTTAGACAATGTTATACGCTCTACATCATTTACCGTCAACTATGTAGCCTTTTGCTGGCATGATATTGACATGAGGGCCGGGTTGAAATTCCAAACTTTAAATGCGCCGTCGGTTTAAAATTCCTAATTTTAATGTTCCGAAATGACAAGGTTCGTCAAGATCATGCCAGCGAAAGTCTACACAGTTGTCTGTAAGTGATGCAGAACGTATAACATTGTCTAGACAAATTTCAAATTTGAGATAAAATCACTTATTAACAAAAAAAATTCCTGATATAATTCGTCGATTTATTGAACATTTTAAATTTTTAAAACTTCCATAGCCGAATTATTTTGACGGTGTTCAGATTTTCGAACTTTTGGTCTTTCGTGTAAACTTCTTTTGAAGTTTTCAACGTTCTTGTCATTCAAAGTTCGGAATTTCAACCCGGCCCCAAAGACAAGATGCGATTGGTTTCTAAAGTTTACCTGTACGTGAAAAACCAAAGACTGTATGGCAATTTATATAACTAATAAAAAATAAATAAGAAAAAAGCCTGAAGACATTCAAATCATCATTCCGAAGTCACTATGTTTACCGGCTTGGATTTATCGGAGCCACAAGCCCGGGCCCACTCCATCTATGAACGCGGTTCCATTGGACCCGTTGAGCGGACAACGGAGGAGGCTTGCACAATTATAACGTAGACATTAACGGAGCTTGCACTGTAATGAACGTGAGACGAAAATTTACAACTGTGACATGTGTATGCTCACGCTTTTTGACCCCCCAGCGGGTTCAAGAATAGCGAATGACGAACCGACAAGCTTTATTACGTAGTATGTAGTTCATAAATTCCATTCGGAGCATCCGTAAAAACGAAGGTGTTAAAACGATCAGTCAAAGTTATGCTCTCGTAGACCGCACAACTTCTTTCTCTCTTAGCCTTTCATCTCTCACCCGTCGACGATAAAACTTGAGGCGAACATTTGTAATTGTTAGCTTTTGTCTGGTTTGAACATTGCAGAATCGACTTCAATCAGTTGGCCAAACCTGCCAATCTTCAGAACAGCGCTGTCTTACGAATGCTCGAGGAGGAGGAAGCCCGACAACGAGCCGGACATCCGAGTGAGTGCTCAAACACAATACTCGCGATTTACAATGACCGCTTTGACCTACCAGTTTCAGAATATGAAATTTGATCAATTTGTCTCTCTTATCGGACATTTTACGTTTTAATATCATTTTACGTTTGTTATCATCAATACTAATACGGAGCATTTGTAATGTTGTTTTTGGAATTTCTCGATATGAAAAAGAAAACTACTAGAGGATACTATACTCTGAGACGAAAGTCCGAGACATTTGGAAACTTGTTTATTTATTTCACCACACGAATAGGAAAAAGTAGAATTTTGTCATCAATGCCGTTTAACAAGAGGCTACATCTACCTAGAGGCCCGAAAAAATTGCCAAACTCCGATTTTTTTTTCTTGGAGACGGTAGGTGAAAAAGAAACGCATTTTTGTTCAACACAAAGGTACATATATTGCGAGCCCTCGAAAAAAAAAAATCACCAGAAAATACAGAAAAACAACAAAAACATGGCCGCCGGCAGATGGTGACATTTTTTTCGCGACGTTTCGTGGTGGACATTCTCCAGCTCAAACGGTTCATCTGAAATTTGAAAACCAAACGGGTTATTCAAGTTAACGATAAATACGAGTCGTTGACGATCGTCGATTTTTTTAAACATCTTTTTAAACAACGTGGCGACTAATTGAAACTCGAGCATACAAAATCTATGAAAATAGTCGTCATTTTTACGTAACTATTGAAAAACGAAGATCGATTTTGAGAAAGTGAGATCGTCAACGACCTTTAAATGTTTCTCATCGTATCTCCTCCAAATTTGCAAACAACCCCTCAAGTGGTTCTCGAGATACTATGTCCACCGACTTTGAGAAAGGGATCATCACAGTGTAACGGGTCGAAAAAAAGCTGATTTTTTTTTCGATGGTTAATGAACGCGAATTATTCTGATTATTTTATGGCAAATTGAAGCACTCATGAATAACAGAAAATAAAATTTTTAAGGTTCATTTGTATTCTTTAAAAAAAATTTCCAACGGTTGAAAATGTCTTCGAAAAAAAGGAGTCTTCACGGTTGTGGCCGTAAATATTATCTGAAACAAAATTTGTAAAAAGATTATTAATCAGTATGAAAGCCGCTATCTTGCTATGAAGGTTTTTGTAATCAAAATTAACAAAATGGCGGCGGCTTGAAAAAAATGATCGAATTTAGCCTATTTTCGATAGTTTTTCGTGAAAAAAAATATGAAGATTAAAAAAAAGCTTCCATAGCAAGATAAAGAATGGCGTGAAGAATATTGTGCCAAAATTTGAGACAGATAGCTTGAAAACTCTTCATTTGAGAGTGTACAACGTTGGGAAAAACGACATTTCTGAAAAATGCTGTAGCAACTGAAATAATTCGAATTTCACTCCAAAAATTGAACAGCATGTTTATAACCGTCTATACTATCGGATAATAATAAAATCGATAAAATAATCGATTTTTTGAACATTTTACACTGTGATGATCCCTTGAAGTTTGAAGTATGGTACCGCTCGACCGGCTGCCTGTTAGAAGCTGAATCTCATTCAATTTTAGGAATATTTCAATGAAATTTTCAGGGAATATTCCTAAAAGGTGATACTGTCGAATAAAAATGTTTGATTTTTTTGACCCACCTAGGAAGATGTAGCCCTTTAAGGGGAGGGTAGGGGTTTCAGCGTGAAAAAAAACACTTTTGCGAATTTTTTTCATCTATATGGAGTAAATTTATTGAAACCTTTTGTACATTGTTAAGTGTCATAACAAGAACATTCCGTGAAATTTGTACGCGAAAATATCCACAAAGAAGCCGGTGACAAAGCTTTTCCAAGAACGCCTTTGGAAAAACACGATTTGCGGTGTCCACTGTATCTCAGCTAGAAATTATCTGAAATCAAGTACCATTAAAATTTAGCCAAAGTATCATCAAATCCTCCCCCCAACGGTCTTTGATAATTTTTGTTTTCATTTCTAAATTTTTGGTGGTCATGTAAAGTGAAAAGTGCTATTGTTCACGAAAAATTCCGCCATTTTGGGGGTGGAAAACCCCCTTAATGTAAAAAAAACTCAAACTAACCGTTGGGGGGAGGTATTTTATATGTAGAAAGTGTGTACCAAGTTTGAAATAAATGGATCAAGTAGTTTTCAAATGGCAGTGAATACGGACTTTGAAAAAGTGGTTTCGAGAAAAATGCGTTTGAAGTTTAGAGAAGTTGGAGCTACAGTGTTAGAGGAGCGGGCCTGAATAGTCAATAACTTCGAGAGTTTTGCTCTGATTGACTTGAAATTTTGGGATTATATTCTTGAAATGTTTAACTACAAGAAAAGACAAAAAAATCGATTTTTCAAAAGTGCAAACCCCTAACCTCCCCTTAACTGATATCATTACAATGTTTCACGATTTTCCGAAGTTCATCGGATCAAACAAAACCCCGAAATGACAGCGATTTTGATTCCCCACTACGTAAGAGTTTAAAAAATTGTATTCGACATTTACATCTGCAACTTTTGTCATTGTCATTCATTGTGTTCTAACGAAAAGTTTATTACTATAACACTAGAAAAGAACGCCGACCGAAACCTCTGAGAAGAGCGGGCACATGGCCTCTAACACCGGACTAACATCGCAGCAGTTAAGGCAGCAACGTTGTTTTTTGTTGTTGTGAAATCGAATATTGCAAATGACAATGCTAAAACGAAAACGCTTCGCTTGTGCTCGATGCTTTGTTCTTATGAATGCTGCGAGAGAAGGTGTGGATCCAATTGCACGGCTTCCTAGGCCATGCCCAATGCCGACGGCCGAAGTACGACGTCTCATAAGGCCCCGAAGTCGTTTTCGGGAATGCTGGCCACCATTTTGCCCCCAGGACGGCCGTCACTGTCGCTTATTATTTCGGCCCGCATCAGGTAGAACGTTTTAATCCAACTGCAAAATCCACATTTTATGATTATCGTTTATATTTTTCTATTCGTATTATTATTAAGGGGTTAGGCTACTGCGACGAACCGAGAATGGGTTGTTAAAAACAATTCGTTCTGAAGAAATAAATTAGATGATTGAAAAATTTCATTTCGACATTTATTTTACATCAACAAAGTGTTGCACCAAATTTCATTTAAAAATATTAATAATTAAGGGGTTACCCCCACTTGCGATTTTGAAAAAATCGATTTTTTTATTGCATTTTTTTTAAGTACAAGTATCTGAGAATATGTCATGAAAATTTCAAGTCGATCCGAACAAAATTGACTGAGATATGAGCGTTGAAAGAGAAGAATCCGCGTTGAAAGAGCGTTGAAAGAGAAACTTTAAACGCGTTTTTCTCAAAATGGCATTTCTGAAGTCGGTGACCAAGATTACTCGAACACTAATGAACCGATCTTCTTGAAATTTTGCAGGCTTATTCAATACATAAAAATGTAGTCTTTAATCGTTCGATTTTTTTTTCGAAAAAAAAAAAAATGGCCGTTTAATAGCCAAAAAACGGCCGTTTTTTTTCGTTAAAATCGAACCATTAACTTTGACTGTCCGCCATTTTGTGAAAAATGAATATTTTTTAAAATCCTTCGATTAAAGACTAGTTTATACTTATATTTGACTAAATCCATCCGCATTTTTTTCTTCAGATGATCCACTTCGCCGCAATGTTGGTCACCGCAAACCGTGTATATGAAAACATTATTTCATTGACGGCCATTTGCCACTAAACAATGTAATATTTTTCAATAAAAAAATTACTGAAAGTTCTTCAAGATGTGTTCTTTAAGATGGTATATTGATCGATTAAAAAAGTTTTGTAGTTTTCTTTAAAAAAATTCATGAAAACGTCCTTTTTTTGCGCTACAAGTGGGGGTAACGCCTTAAGGAAGTAATAAGTAATCTCGTGACAGACCTTTGGACGCGAGGGGCTCAACGGTGTACTTGCTATTGGCCATTCGGTTGATCTGAAACAAAAGAGTATTTTCTTAATATAGATAGTATTGGCTAAGTCTCGACTGAGTTTCTTTTGTTATCGCGTTTCAATAATTAAAAAAAATCATTTTGTTCCCATTTTTCGAGGCGAAATAAGATTATATGGGTTGATAAGTAATGAAAAAAATGATAAGATGAAAAACGTCGGTCAAGACGATGATGATTTCACTGAATGAGTGTATCTAATTTCAAGTCAATACATCCATTAGATGTTGAGAAATCGTGTACACCGTTATGAAAAACCTAGTTGGAAAAAACGCGTTCAAGAGGGGAGATACCTTCAAGCGAGGAAAAAATGGCTGATTTGCATGATTTTTTTTTCAAGCCTTCCTTGCCACATTGGGTCATTATGACCCGGACGAATTTGAAATAAAATGCTCACTTTCCCAAAATTGTAAGTTTTCAATAATTTTTTACAACAATTCAATTTTATACTTTCTGAATTTCGATCATGCAGACATATTAGTACATGTTTATAGTGTATTCTTGTTTTTCGATAACAATCGACCAAACGGTTGTTAATGGCAGGTGGACAAAATGCCATCCGGGTCAAATTGACCCAGTGTGTCAAACTCGTGGCCAAATATAAGTGTGTCAAGGAAGGGTTGAAGGAAATATATATTTTTTTTCATTCTAACTTCCATTTGTACAAGGTCCTTCCCCTTATTACATTCTCCACTATATTTCACTTCACCCCCCCCCCCCCCCCCCGATAGTTTCGAGAAAAATGTGTTTAAGGGCGGAGATACCTTTAGGCGAGGAAAAAATATCTGATTTTCATAATTTTTTTTAAAAGGAAATATTTCTTTGCCTTTTGTGAGACTCAGGGTATGTTTTATTATTTATTGGTTTTTTCCTTTTTTTTTATTGGTTTTTTTCCTTAGGTACACGCTTTTCGCGTTTGTTACCTATTCTTTCCCTTCATTGTGCCCGTTTCTTTCCTCTACTGTTTACTCCTTTTTTCTCCATCTTTCTCCTTGCCCCCCCCCCCCCCTCTTGTGGCCGCAGCCGACTTCCCCCTCTGTATTATATTCATCATGACATTTCTGTCATGGGTAGAGGGAAACTGCGGAAAACCTATACCAATACAGCCGGTCATCGAGTTCGCCCCCCAGTCGTGGAACTAGTCTTATTTCGCCGCGAAATGCCGAAGAAAAACATTTCACAACGAAATGTACGCGACTGGGATTCGAACCCGGGACCTCCCGGTCCGCTGGTTTAGTGGCGAGCACGCTAACCACTAGACCATCGCACCGGTCGGGTATGTTTTATTACTACTTTTGGCTGTTACATGGTGTTTTTTTAATAATCTTAAAAAATGGTAGAGGTATGGCACGGTCTTTTAAACGGGTTGCGGTAGATGTTGTTGGACGGCGTGAGACATAACGTCGGCGGAATTAATCTGAAAAAAAACCAACGAATATTTTTCTTCCATTAAGGCGTTACCCCCACTTGTAGCGCAAAAAAAGGCCTTTTTCATGAATTTTTTTGAAGAAAACTACAAAACTTTTTTAATCGGTCAATATACCATCTTAAAGAACACATCTCGAAGAACATTCAGTAATTTTTTTATTGAAAAATATTACATTGTTTAGTGGCAAATGGCCGTCAATGAAATAATGTTTTTATATACACGGTTTGCGGTGACCAACATTGCGGCGAAGTGGATCATCTGGAAAAAAAATGCGGATGGATTTAGTCAAATATAAGTATAAACTAGTCTTTAATCGAAGGATTTTAAAAAATATTCATTTTTCACAAAATGGCGGACAGTCAAAGTTAATGGTTCGATTTTAACGAAAAAAAACTACCGTTTTTTGGCTACAAAACGGCCATTTTTTTCGAAAAAAAAAATCGAACGATTAAAGACTACATTTTTATGTATTAAATAAGCCTGCAAAATTTCAAGAAGATCGGTTCATTAGTGTTCGAGTAATCTTGGTCACCGACTTCAGAAATGCCATTTTGAGAAAAACGCGTTTAAAGTTTCTCTTTCAACGCTCTTTCAACGCGGATTCTTCTCTTTTAACGCTCATATCTCAGTCAATTTTGTTCGGATCGACTTGAAATTTTCAGGACATATTCTCAGATACTTATACTTCAAAAAAATGCAATAAAAAAAATCGATTTTTTCAAAATCGCAAGTGGGGGTAACCCCTTAAGTCCCCAAACGAAGTTTGTGAGAATATTCTAAGCATATCGTACTATTAGATGATGAAATTATTTAAAAAATGGATTTTTTGACATTTTCGAACCCACGTAAGCCCTTAACGTTGTTGTTGTTCCGGCTGTTGTTTTGTCTTTCTTTCATGTCACATCCAAAACGACATTACGAAGGAACCAAAGCAGGGTTGCCTCCGAACATCTTCTGGGCCCATGTCTCGGATCATTTTTAGTAAACGATGTCAATTTTTAGTACGCGAGTCAAGTCTTGGGAGAATTCGAAGCTTTTTCTATCGCCCTCCCTTCTTCGTCGATACGAGATTTTCACGCGCCCCACCTCTCACCCATTTTCGTTTAGTGTTGAGACTCTAAAATCGTTCGCTGGGTTCCTTACGGCGATTATCATCGTGGTTCGACAAAGGTGGATCCCGGTAGAAGATTTTCACGAGGGTTTAGTAGTTGGCGAGGTTTCGTTTTGGCAAAGTCGGTATTCAGTCGCAGTGGAGCAATTCAACTGGATCGTTTTCTTTTTTAAACACCCACACTCGCGACTCGTTATACCCCAGACATTGGTGTTGGTACGTCGTCGTTCATATTAATAAGCACCCTTCGCACGACAAACATACATTTTTTTGATACCGACCTTGCCAAGAATTCCGCGACAAAAGGCAAAAAATGGAATTTTTACTCACGACCATTCATCATCGTGGCTTGTACGTCGTCGAATAATTATCGTACGCGAATGATTTTACGATCTTGGTGATTTGTGCAATGTTCATTAAATCAACGGGCTTAATCGTCGCTCTCGTTAATCTTACGCGAATGAGAAAATTCCGAACGGCTACCCAGCTGGCTTTAAAATACTTGAAATATTCGCTCGAACGCGTATATTTGCGTCGGGAATATAATGGAAATTGGTGTCGCAGAGCCGAGGTTTTAAACCAGGAATAAGTCTCGTCGAATACTCCGGAAAGATCTCCAAGCTATTTATACGATGACGTTCACACGTGAAACTTTTGGGCAAATCTTCCACGGATAAGCCGTTCTCTGTGATTAAGACGTCGGCAGTTTGCGGATAACAGGATCATCTCAGCAAAATATTATGACAATGAAATGTCATTTTTTTAGTCATTTTTTTACAATACTTGCAAGTGTGAATTTTCATAGTTATACATTTTGGCTTGTTCTTTAAGGCGTTAACCCCACTTGTAGCGCAAAAAAGGCCTTTTTCATGAATTTTTTTTAAAGAAAACTACAAAACTTTTTTAATCGATCAATATACCATCTTAAAGAACACATCTTGAAGAACTTTCAGTAATTTTTTTATTGAAAAATATTACATTGTTTAGTGGCAAATGGCGGTCAATGAAATAATGTTTTTATATACACGGTTTGCGGTGACCAACATTGCGGCGAAGTGGATCATCTGAAAAAAAAAATGCGGATGGATTTAGTCAAATATACGTATAAACTAGTCTTTAATCAAAGGATTTTAAAAAATTTTCATTTTTCACAAAATGCCGGACAGTCAAAGTTAATGGTTCGAGTTTAACGAAAAAAAACGGCCGTTTTTTGGCTATAAAACGGCCATTTTTTTTTCGAAAAAAAAATCGAACGATTAAAGACTACATTTTTATGTATTAAATAAGCCTGCAAAATTTCAAGAAGATCGCTTCATTAGTGTTCGAGTAATCTTGGTCACCGACTCCAGAAATGCCATTTTGAGAAAAACGCGTTTAAAGTTTCTCTTTGAACGCTCTTTCAACGCGGATTCTTCTCTTTTAACGCTCACATCTCAGACAATTTTGTTCGGATCGACTTGAAATTTTCAGGACATATTCTCAGATACTTCAAAAAAATGCAATAAAAAAATCGATTTTTTCAAAATCGCAAGTGGGGGTAACCCCTTAACTTTCGACTTTTCTCGTGAGCTCTGTTTGCATTTGTGGCGTTAGTTACGAGAAAAAATATTTCTGTATCTCTCAAGCAAGGTTTCCAAATTTGTAATTAATTACGTTAACTAAAATGAACGAATGCTATGTATGAAACGTCAAACATATTTTTCGAAATATTTCGTAAGAAACGTTTATTTTATCGTTTTTTGTAAATTTCATTATCAACCTTATTCGTGTAAAAACGAAATAAAAATGAATTTCAACATTTTGAGCACCTTTTCTAACTCTATCGATCGTAAATGAAAAATTGTCTCAACGAGGGTTCGAATTCTTCTTTCTCAGTTGGATTATTATTTTAATTTATTCTGACAATACAATTCCAAAATATTATGGCAGATAACACGAAAATACATAAGTAATTTTTTTTCTAATTCTTGCAAGTGTGAATTTTCATAGTTATACTTTTTTGTTTGTTCTTTAACTTTTGACTTTTCTCGTGAGCTCTGTTTCCATTTGTGACGTTAGTGAAATTGCATTACGAGAAAAAATATTTCTATATTTCTCATGTAAGATTCCTAAATTTGTAATCAATTACGAGAACAAAAATGAACGAATGCTATGTATAAAACGTCAAACATATTTTTTGATATATTTCGTAGGAAACGTGTATTTTATGGCTTTTTTTAGATTCATTATGAACCTTATTAGTGTAAAAACGATACTAAAATGAATTTCACCATTTTGAGTATCTTTTCTACCTCTATCGATCGTAAATGAAAAATTGTCTCAGCGAGGGTTTGAATTCTTCTTTCTCAGTTGGACTATTATTTTAATTTATTCTGACAATACAATTCCAAAATATTATGACAGATGACACGAAAATACATAAGTAATTTTTGTCTCCAATACTAGCAAGTGTGAATTTTCATAGTTATACATTTCTGTTTGTTCTTTAACTTTCGACTTTTCTCGTGAGCTCTGTTTGCATTTGTGGCATTAGTAAAAGTGCATTACGAGAAAAAATATTTCTATATCTCTCATGTAAGATTCCTAAATTTGTAATCAATTACGATAACAAAAATGAACGAATGCTATGTATAAAACGTCAAACATATTTTGTAGGAAACGTTTGTTTCATCGCGTTTTTTAAATTGATTATTAACCTTATTACTGTAAAAACGAAATGAAAATCAATTTAAACATTTTAAGCACCTTTTCTAACTCTATCGATCGTTAATGAAAAATTCCCTAAACAATAGTCGAATTCTTCTTTCTCAGTTGGACTATTATTTTTATTTATTCCGACAATCCAATTCGTCGAGCTAAAAACTGTTTGCGGATAACAAGATCGCCTCAGCGAGGATTATACATACAAATCACACGAAATTACATTAGTCATTATTTTCCAATACTTGCAAGTGTGCATTTTTTAAGTTACAAATTTTTACTTGTTCTTTACCGTTTCGACTTTTTTTGTGATCTTTGTTTGCATTTGTGGCGTTAGTAAAATTGCAGTACGTGTAAAAAAATGTCTATGACTCTCAAGCAACATTCCTATATTTGTGATCAATTACGATAACAAAATGAACGAATGCTATGTATAAAACGCCAAACAGATTAAACGCTTGAAACAAATTCATTATTAACCTTAGTACTGCAAAAACGAAGTTAAAATTAATTTCGACATTTCGTGCACTTTTTCTAACTCTTAATCGATCGTAAATAAAGGACTGCCTCAACGAGTGTTCAAATTCTTCTTTTTCGGTTGAACTATTATTTTAATTCATTCTGACAATCCAATTTGTCGAGCTTAAATACATCGATCGCTAGTCAACGCATATCGAGATCGCAAGCACAGAAAATCGCGAATTCTTGGAAGGTCTTCATAAATTCATGGGCAATAATAATCGTCAAATATAAACTTGGCTACGACGCCTCGACGATTTTAACATCATAATTCGGCTGCACACTGTGCGATTAAATTAATATTCACTCTCGGATGACGCAATTTCGTAGCTGTTTATAATTTCTTATATCGTTGCTCGGAAAAAACCACCGTGCGTGCTTTTGAACGCTGCAAAAAGTTTTGTAACTCTTTACGAGAGTATTCGAAAAATGTTGGAGCCTAGTTTGTCGCATTTCCAGCTCTCAAAGAGCCTTCGATATTAATTTATTTCCGCGTTCTAATCTATTGCGAAATCGCAGCCTCGAGAGTTAAAACTGTATCATGTTGACAATATGTATCGCTGCCAAAACGTGAAAATTCTCGCGGTCTCGCGATCTTCACTTCCCACGATCTTGGAAGACTCTCGATATAGCGATCAACCTCGGCTCGTACGCGTGACTTTCAGGCGATTTAAAAAAAAATCGAACAATGCCAGGGCGATTCAACGATCCCTCAAACGATATTTATATAAATAACCTGGCGAGGAGACGATACAAATCTGTGAGTCAGAGATCACTTTCCGACGCACAGCCCGTCACGCAAAATGCGCACGGCCCCCGATGTCAAAAAATAATCAATGTCTCAGCCATGTCTTGTTGTTCGGAAGGTCGCTAAAAAAAAAATCCGTGAACGAGGCATAAGTTATCATATCTGACATTTTATTGCGAAGATTCTTTTAACTTTTCATCGCGAAGGCTTTTCTTCCACCTCGTTCGCTCTGGATTTGTCCGACAGCTTTGCATTTTTATCGTGGTGCCTAATTATACACTTAGAATGTAGTATTGAAAATGTTTACGGATAAAATGTATTGGGAATGGAAAATAAGGCATTGCTAGAGAATTTTTATTATAGCAGTGTGAAGGTAAACTTCTTTTTCATATTTCATTTTATTTATCCAAATGAATTACGATGCGGATAGGATGTGAGAACAATTTTAACAAACAATTTGAGACTGTATCTTTGTCCATTTCGACTTTAAAGCTAAAGCTGCAGGAGACCGGAAATCATTCTCGAGCGGAACAAATGTCCCAATCAAAGAAGATGCCATTATTAATTTTTTAATAAACCTCCAGTCAAAATTTAGGGGAAAGGTGTACGAGAAATCTGAAAGGGTTTACTACTGGCATAATTATCTATCTTACGATTGGCATATTCGAAATATTCGGTTTCAATAAAAGATTTCCTTTTTTTGAAAACTTACATAAGGATCATCTTGGACACCCCGGTGTTTAAGACGATCCCCAGGGTACAGACAAGATGATCCCCTCAATCATCTTGCGCCGATTTGGGGGATTTTTTTGTTGTTGTAGAAATTAGGTGAATTTAAATAAAAATTTACTCGAGTTTAAAACACCTTTATATATATTAATCATAGGTAGACAACATAAACTGAACTTACAAATTAAATTACCTTTGTATTACAAGTTTTATCTCACCCAAGTAGAATTAAACTGAACCAGTCGTCTACAGCCAGTCTTAAATCACTTAGGAATACCAATTATTATTTGTGAGATCAATTGCACATTAGTAGTGTAGTTTGAACGTGAATAGACAATCTATTTAACAAAAATGAAGTAGGTACGTTATTTGTGTACGAGATGATTCCTAGGGATCATCTTGTATACCTAGACGAGAAGCATCTTGCCCCAAACTCAACTTTTTCATTCATTGCTCGGGAACATAACCTATAAGTATTCCACTGTTACGACGCCAACCAAAACCCAAATTGAGCATACTATAAAGCCACAAACACAATAAGGAATGCAACTGTCAGTATATAATAAAAGTTACCTAAGCTTGAAATCAACCTTGCCTTGGATCAACAACTCACAATTTTAATTTTAATTGACTAACGCGGGAGGCTGCCGGGCGCTATGTTTTACAAAAGAATACCACTAGATAACGTTAATAGTTTCGTCGCTATTGAAAATGATCATCTTACCTCACGCGATCAACTCGTACACCTTTCCCCTACTTTGTAAATATTTCCTACGGTCAAACTTACACTGCAACCTCTATTATCGGGACCTCCACAGATGCAACATACCCCCACTATGTGCCGAATATCGATTGGTGCAGCGCGTGGTGGGAGAAACGCCAGGCCTTATCATAAGGCGCGAACCATCCTAGATAATAGGTTTGTTCGCGCTAGCTGCACTCTACACTCGGCAGTGTAAACGGAACTAGGGCAGTGTCTAGGGAGTGCAGTTTATTTCCTCGCGGGTAAGCAACTCTAGCGCGAACGCGATAGTGTACAGGAAACATGGCGGCGACCTAGTGGACCACACCTTAACCTCAAACAACACATGAGATTACGGAGTCTCATCTAATCGTTAAAGAGATATACCGTGTAACCTCAAGTTTGTTGATCTCGTAAACTGATTACAATGGACGGTGTTATTGAAATGATTAACTTGTACTTGTAATTGCGCTCAGAATGGATGTATTGATACCAGTTTTACATAGAATGGAGTGTTAGTGATACGATTGTAGAAATCCAAAACCTTCACAAATGCACACGTTGTTGTCAGCATCAACGACTAAGCCGCCTTCTGAATCTCGGAACAGCACTGCTGACTTAATTTTTCGCTCCTGTTCCATGTTAGCTTATGTTTGTGTTGATAGTAGATTGGAACGTATTTTGATACTGCGAATTTATAATAAACACTTGTCATTATATCTTGTCAATTTTTTTATCACCTTGATCGATAAAAATTGATAATTATAATACTTTGTTATTTTGAACCTTTATTATTGATTGTTTTTCATAATAAATGAGAGTTTGTTTGTGATTGCCTTATACATTTTAGGTCATGTCAATTCTTTAATCACCTTGATCGATAGAGATTGATAATTATAATAGTTTGTTATTTTGAACCTTTATTATTGATTGTTTTTCGTGATAAATGAGATTTTGTTTGTGATTGCCTTAAATATTTTAGGTTATGTCGTACTCACCTCTGTAGACACTCACTGACAGTTTCGCTGGTTATGGGGTTATTCTAGTAATATCACTGTTACACTTTTCGTGTACTTTTACACCTCGTCAAGATCGAGTGTAGAAAGTCTAGGGTTAGTGGCACGAAAGTGTAGCCACTCGTAACGCGAACAGCGGCGCGTGACGTAATTTCCGTTAAAACGAACGCGAAAGTGTACACTCCCTAAAAAAGTGTAGAAAGTGTCGCTAGCGCGAACAAACCTAATAAGAGATGGCTTTGAGAGGTACTGCTATCAGCCATGTCATCTGCGCAGAGTCGGCTTGGGTGGATGGTGCGCAACCTCCATTATTGCAAATGTGATGCGGAGGTGATCCCGCCGCTGTGGGGATAATAGAGGTCGCAGTGTACTTCAAAGTTCATTGATGACCAAAAGATTTATTCACTTTTCATCCAACATAATTTCAGTTGTTAGTTGTATTGAAACATTTTTTTAACGATCAATCCTACTGAAGAATTTAAGATCATTGAGCATGAAATATATAAATCATGGAAAAGTTGATTAATACATTAGATTTTGAAAAATCAAATTACCCCGTGTCTCGTACGTGAAAATTTGTATTAACAATAAACACATATGATTTTATAATTAAAGGTCTGAAACGAGTAGCTTGGCCACCTCCACCTGAAGATCAGGACTGCGTCGATTTTGTGGAAAAAAGTCCCGTCCAAGCCAAGGTATCGTACATCTTTCATTCCACAATGATGTTCCTTTTCACGTAACACGAATATATGGCTGACATTTCTTTTAACGCTCGCAAAATAAGCTTCGTTGTATTTTAAGTTTTCGGTTGACTACATCGTTACTCCATTTATTTTCGCACATGCACAAAGTCATTTCGTACATGAATTGAGCGGAGAACATTGCGTTTAGAATTACCAATTGTATGGTCGTTATTTTTTTTCTTTAACAATCACGTGAAAGACTCGAGGTGAGTTCATTGCGTACCAGAGCAGTCCTTCGTCCGGTGGATCGCCGCAACCGCCAATTACGATAGGAACGATATCGCGTATATCATCGCAGGCGTCTACACCTTCGCCCTTAAGTCCTTGCGGTACTCTTCGACAACCTTCCCACTTTCAGCAACAGGCACAGGCCAAAAATTGGGCACCCGTTACACCGCCAGCGATATCGCCTCTTCCTCATCAGCAGTCTCCTCTGCAGCAGCATAATTATCGGCCTCAGCAAGCTCAACAGTCTTCGAAGGTAACAAAAAAAAAATCGGAGAAGAGAAAAAGAAACTACAAAAAACTTGCGTTTCGTCACGATGTAGTCAACTGACGAACTTTGTTCATGTGCACGGAGCATGAGCGAGTTTAGGCTGAATCTTTGAAGCACGCGGTCTTCACATGTGACAACATACTCTCGATTCAGAATAATGATTTGTCAGTTTAGATCTACTGTTTTAACATTATATTTTATTTTCGGTCACTACCTCCCATGTAGAGATTGACCGTTGGGCCTGGGACGGGCCTTCACAGTTAGCCTTTCTAGAATATTGGGCCGTGAGTATTTAGCAATGAGGTGCCTTTGTAGAAATGATAAGAACGGCCCAATATCGGCCAACAGAGCCAGCAATTATTGGGCCAATGATTCAATTCATTGTAGCGCCAATGTTCGTGATTGCACTTGGCCCTATGTAACCTCTTAAAGGGCCCATGTAGAATTTGACCACTGGCTCTATGATGGGCCTTCACAGTTGGTCTATCTAGAAGTTAGTCTATCTAGAATATTGGGCCGTGAGTTTGTTTGGGTTTGTTTGGGTGCGTGATAAATATTCAACCTATATCGGGCCAAGGTTGGCCCGAAATTGGTCCTTATGGATACATATTTCATGGAATAACCTTGAAATAAATGGTGATTTGCGTATATGACAGGTTTCAAAATTGGCATATTTTACTTACTTATGTTGGTTATTCACAAATGCCAATAATAGGCCAAGACTTGATTACAAAAGCTGAACTACAAAATATAGACGATTAATATATGACGTGTCAGTTATTTGCCTATTCTGGCACAATATACAGATAGTGAATAACCCAAGGCTTAAATAAAATAAAAGCAGGTATGGTCTGACCCACTTAGCCAATAAAGGCCTTAGATTAATTAAATGTAATTTCCAGTATTTTAGCATTGCCAGTTTTAAAATTGGCAAATTTCGATGAACTATCACGCCTGTTTTTTGGTTTTGAAAGATGGGCCAGGATAATCTTTAGTAATGGGCCGATATTGTGCCGGTTCTCAATTTATGACGGGGAAATAATGGGCCAATGTAATTGCGTGTATTTTAGCATTACCAGTTTTTAAATTGGCAAATATAGTTCAACCATCACGGCTATTTATTGGTTTTAAACGATGGGCCGATATTGTGCCGGTTTTCAATTTATAACGGAACAATATTGGGCCAATAGAATTGTCAGTATTTTAGTATCACCAGTTTTTAAATTGGAAAATTTAGTTTAACTATCACGGCTATTTATCAGTTTTTGAAGATGGGCCAGGACAGGCTTTTGGGATGGGCCGATATTGTGCCAGTTTTCAGTTTGGAGCGGAACAGTAATGGGCCAATATTATTTCGCTTTTGTTGGCTTATACAATGGTCCCGATATTGGCCTGATCGTAACATTGGGCAACTCATGGCAACCTCTACATGGGCTGCTATGCCGTGATATTATTTTCTTACATGACCATTTTTCACACACAATTGATTTTTTCGAATAATTTCCCATGTATTACAATGATTAAAAAAAACTGCACCAGCTTTTTAACAAAAGTCGATTGAATGATTTCCTTACGAGATAATACAATTTTATTATGTGTGAAAAATATTTTCCCTTTTGATTATGATCCAATCAATATACCATTTCGTTATTTGAAAATTAAAAAACCAAGCACGGTGCAAAAAACTTTATTTTTCTGATATAAACGCATTTGACACAAGAAAATTTCTATACCCACAGTTAAAGAAAGTGAAACCAAAACGATGTCGATACAAAAGTGTTTATCCAGTTGTATTATTCCTTCCCTATCTTTACAGCAACAGTCTGTCGAATCCTTCGACCATTCAACTCCGAAGCAGAAGCAACCTCAATCGTTTCCGGGCTACCAACAACCGACTTTCGAACCACCACCATCTCTCATAACTCTCAGGCCTGAGCCACCAATATCCCAGGTACAATTTTATACGGATAATAATTTTTTGTCCCTTGTTCATTTCAAAGAGGAACTAAAGTATGCTTTATTCCTTATTATAGAACGCTTTGCGCTTTTTATAGCCCGCCCACATGTTTACACAGATGCTCATATAAACTAGTCCTTATGCCTAGTGCTACAAAAATACTGACCTTTCTATTCTCCTTTTTACAAAAACTTTTCATAATGCAGCCTTTTTCGTCACGCCAATGACTACTACTTTAGCTTTTAAAACGATTTTCCGCAGACTGTTATTCCGCCCTTGCTAGCATACCGAATTCCCTTGCGTAGGACCATATTTCTTCGATGATTAGCCATTTCAGCATTTCGATCCACCAGTTTTTTGAGACTTTCTCCTGCTCTTCCTCCTTTCCACTTATCCACCCACTTATGCACTTTCCACTTATGCACCCAGCTCCTTGACAGGAGCTGATCTACCCAGAGGCCCGAATAAAATGGCCAAATTCCGATTTTCTTTTCTGGAAAACGATAGGTAAAGTAATGCAATTTTTAAACCCAAAGGTGTATAAACCCAAAGGTGCCTTTAAAAGAGTCACGAAAAAATACAGAAAAACAACAAAAACATGGCGTCGGCAGATGATGACATTGTTTCGCGACGTTTGGCGGTGGACACTCTCCAGCTCAAACGGTCCATCTGAAATCTAAAAACCAAACGGGCTATTCAAGTTAACGGTAAATACGAGTCGTTGACGATCGTCGATTTTTTAAATCATTCTTTTAACAACGTGGCGACGAAGTGAAACTCGAGCATATAAAATCTATGAAAAAAGTCGTCATTTTGACGTAACGATTAAAAAAATGAAGATCGATTTCAAAAAAGTAAGATCGTCAACGACCTTGAAATATTTCTCGTCGAATTTCCTGTAAATTTGGAAACAATCCATCAAGTGTTTCTCGAGATATCATGTCCACCAACTTCGAAAACAGCGTTCCGAGAAAAACGCGTTTAAACTTTGAAGTATGATGCTGCTACCGTTCGCCCGGCCGACTGTTACAAGCAGTAGCTCCTTCAATTTTAGGAATACTTCAATGAAATTTTCAGGGAACATAACTAAAGGCGATACCATCGAATAAAAATATTTTTGGAAAATGCAATTTTTTAATTACTTAGGTAGATGTAGCCCGTTAATTTTCTCCTTTGCTTTCTCGTATCTCCAAATGTATTTCAGTGTTTCTTCTTCCTTTCCACATACCCCGTACATCCATTTCTCATAACGCCTTTTTCCCCCCTTTTCCTATGCGACCACGCCTTACAACGAACATCACTTGTTCGCCTCTGATTTTGTTAAAACTCATATGTGTGATAAAGCATTTAAAACTATTAGACACCTATTTTTTTATATCTGCGGAAAAACGTTTTTGAGGGGGGAAACGACCCCTCAAAGAAAGGCGTGTCACCCCTTAATTTCACTTTCTTCAATTATTCCATAGTGGATTTTTCATCGCTTTACATTAGAAGAATTTTGGTTTTTGTTTCATTCAAATCGGTGAACTGCTTGTGGGTGAAACTGCAAAACCACCCCTTGACTCGCCTTTCTTTGAGGGGTGGTTTCCCCACTTAAAACCGTTTTTCCGCTGATAAAAAACACATGTCTAATACCCATGTAGAGATTGATCGTTGGCCCTGGGACGGGCCTTCACAGTTAGCCTTTCTAGAATATTGGGCCGTGAGTATTTACCAATGAGGTGCCTTTGTAGAAATGATAAGAACGGCCCGATATCGGCCAACAGAGCCAACAATTATTGGGCCAATGATTTAATTCATTGTAACGCCAATGTTGGTGATTGCACTTGGCCCTATGTGGGCCCTCTTAAAGGGCCTATGTAGAAATTGACCACTGGCTCTATGATGGGCCTTCACAGTTGGTCTATCTAGAAGTTAGTCTATCTAGAATATTGGGCCGTGACTTTGTTTGGGTTTGTTTGGGTGCGTGATAAATAATCAACCTATATCGGGCCAAGATTGGCCCGAAATTGGTCCTTATGGATACATATTTCATGGAATAACCTTAAAATAAATTGTGATTTGCGTATATGACAGGTTTCAAAATTGGCATATTTTACTTACTTATGTTGGTTATTCACAAATGCCAATAATAGGCCACGACTTGATTACAAAAACTGAACTACAAAATATAGACGATTAATATATGACGTGCCAGTTATTTGCCTATTCTGGGACAATATAGAGATAGTGAATAACCCAAGACTCAAATAAAATAAAAGCAGGTATGGTCTGACCCACTTAGCGAATAAAGGGCTTAGATTAATTAAATGTAATTTCCAGTATTTTAGCATTGCCAGTTTTAAAATTGGCAAATTTCGATGAACTATCACGGCTGTTTATTGGTTTTGAAAGATGGGCCAGGATAATCTTTAGTAATGGGCCGATATTGTGCCGGTTCTCAATTTATGACGGGACAATAATGGGCCAATGTAATTGCTTGTATTTTAGCATTACCAGTTTTTAAATTGGCAAATATAGTTCAACTATCACGGCTATTTATTGGTTTTAAACGATGGGCCGATATTGTGCCGGTTTTTAATTTATAACGGAACAATATTGGGCCAATGGAATTATCAGTATTTTAGTATCCCTAGTTTTTAAATTGGCAAATTTAGTTTAACTATCACGGCTATTTATTAGTTTTTAAAGATGGGCCAGGATAGGCTTTTGGGATGGGCTGATATTGTGCCAGTTTTCAGTTTGGAGCGGAACAGTAATGGGCCAATATTATTTCTCTTTTGTTGGCTTATAGGATGGTCCCAATATTGGCCTGATCGTAACATTGGGCAACTCATGGCAACCTCTACATGGGTAATTTTCAATGCTTTATCACATATGAGTTTCAACAAAATCGACTGCAGACGCTTGAGTGATGTTCCTTGTCAGTCTTGCCCATTCCTCCTTGACTGTTACTGCAGTCCCCGCCTCCTCCCAGCATGTGCCCCTCTTCTTCCCGGCTTCTCTTTTCTCCCCTTGTAGTTCTTACTGCAAGTGGACCTAATATCTACACCTTCCCAATCTTTTTCGATGTCTCGATTTCCTTTTTCTTCCCCTCCCTTCAAAATCATGCTGATTTCCTTCATACATTCTTCGGCTCTCATCAGCTTCAGGAACCGTCCTTCCGCACCTTCCTGCATCACATCCCGCAGTTACCTCTCCATTTCGACTCGTTTCTATTTAATATATTCCTTATTACCTCTCGTAGGCAAATCTTTAGACATATTTTATTTCCCATGTCCATTATCCGTAGCAGACATTCGCTAGCTCTTTTGTATTGCGTACTGTACTGTACTGTATTGTGTTCTGTACTGTACTATATATCCCTGAAGTTTTACCTATCAACGATTGACAACGTTCTTTATGTCTCCGAATCAACCCACGTTGCTGTCGTTAGGCTTTTTGTATTGGACCGCATCTTGATGAGGAAGCAGGGAAACTGGGAAAAATCACCTGTCTATAAAGATGACACTTTTGTCTTCTTCTTTACAATTAGGCTACTCGTTATTCTCATACTCTTTTCTATTATTTTATTATCATCTAGTTTTCTTTTATTATAATTCGCTCTTCACGTATTTATATTTTTATTGCAACAGCCGATCAAATTGGCGTGGGATTTGAGACACATTGGTGCATCGTTCGTTGTTATCCTCTACCAATCCAATTTGTATGTAGAGTAACGAGCCCTGACATGCTGAATAAGTACTTTAGCGGTTTCTTTTCGTTGGCTTCTCTTCAAAATGCTAAAAGTGCAGTCGCGTTCCAACGATGTTGCTCTGGCTCACGATCATCATCGTATATGTAAATCGCATATATTATGGAACAAGCGAAAAGACTTGTGTCGAAATAATGGATGTCGCGTTTTGAAACGAACGATGTTCCTCGTTTGTTTCAAAACGCCATTCAACAGGTGCGAATTGATGGCATCGCACGTTCGTCGCACAGCTAACGCTTGCGTAATTATTTTTGACCTCTTGTAACCAATTATAATTGTGTCTTCACTTCGGGGTTTTCTCAAGGTATGCCTGCTGTGAGGTCGACTGCGATAGTGCCCTTATATTGTGTATATTGAACAAAGCTGGCTTCTTGTTATCTTGTTCTGTTTTAGCTGATAAGATTTAAAATTTCCATACATATTGTATTCCTTTATACGAAAGAACATATTGTTATTTAGCTGTCACACTTGGACGTGAGCAAATGTACTTCTTTTTTAAGGAGTTATTCTAGTGTGACGGGATAAAAAAAACCATTTTTTGTTGTCGCATTTGTCAACTCTATACTATGATAAAATTGATATCCAATTGCTGGTATAGTCGATTTTCACTTTGTCTACTCAATAACACCCTTTGAAGAAAAAACACTCGGTGCACGCGCTCGGCTCCAGTTTTTAATCTCCCTCCGTACTTGACTGTTAAAATTAAAATAATTAACAAAAATATCTCACTCTTAGTTCCATTTACTTAGTTCCATTAAATTTACGACAGTTCTACTGCGTGCCGCGGAGAGAGTTGGCTAAAAACCAGTAGTGCTATAGCGACTTGTGGGGGCCCGGTTGAAATTCCGAACTTTGAATGCTCCAACGGTTTAAAATTCCGAATTTTAATATTCCGTAATTCAAAATGGGACCGAGGTGAAATTCCAAACTTTGAATGATCAGAACGCTCAAAACTCCGAAACAATCCTACCCCGAAAGAATTTTACACGAAAGACCAAAACTCCGAAAATCTGAACACCGTCAAAATAATTCGGCTATGGAAGTTTCGAAAGATGCAAAATTTTCAATAAATCGATTAACTATTTGGAGAATTCTTTTTTACTACGAAGTGATTTTGCGTCAATTTTAAATATTGTCTAGACAATGTAATACGTTCTACAGTCAACTGTGTAGACTTTCGCTGGCATGATCTTGACATGAGGGGCGGGTTGAAATTCCGAACTTTGATTGCGCCGACTGTTCACAATTCCTAATTTTAATGTTCCGAAATCACAAGGTTCGTCAAGATCATGCCAGCGAAAGTCTACACAGTTGACTGTAAATTATGTAGAACGTATAACACTGTCTAGACAAATTTCACAATTGACCGAAAATCACTTCATAATAAAAAAAAATCTTGAAATAATTCGTCGATTTATTGAAAATTTTGAAACTTTTGAAATATCCATAGCCGAATTATTTTGACGGTGTTCAGATTTTCGGAGTTTTGGTCTTTCGTATAAAATTCTTTCGGAGTTTTGATCTTTCGGGGTAGTATTCTTTCGGAGTTTTGAGCGTTCTGATCGTTCAAAGTTCGGAATTTCAACCCGGCCCCGACTCGTACGCCGCTATTTGGATTCTTTTGACAAATACATTTTTTTATATACTTCAATATATACCTAATAAAGCCTAAAAGTTCTTGTGACCATGTATTTTATTCCTTTCCTAAAAAAAAGAAAACGGTCGAAAATAGGCAGTTACAGTGATCCCTTAAGGGGCCAGTCCACTTTGGAGCCACGAAAAAAGGCTATTTTCGCGATTTTTTCTCACGATTTTATAAAAGATATGAATATAAAAGTTGTTGGGCTTGATAAATAATGTCTTGAAATATATTTTAAAAAAATGTTATTCATTTTTATTCATTTTTAAGTACAAAAACTAGGTAACTCCATCACAACTCGGCAACGGCTTGTCTGAAACAAAAAAAATCAAAGTCCATTAGATTCAGTATGACACCAGCTACAAAATGACCCTCGGATATAAGGTTTTATCGAAAAATAAAAAAATGGCAGATGAAAAACGAAAAAAGTATTTCACAAACGCGTTTTTTCAGAGTTTTTCGCAAAAAAAGAGTAAAAATCAAAATTTTAAAACGCTCAGGTAGACGAAATGAGGTCCTGACGTTCAGGTAAAGAAAAATACTTAGAGAACTCGGATTTTCATAAAATTATGACCCAATATTTTCGAATGTACGTACTTTCGAAAACAGTAAAAAAAAACCGATTTTTTTTTAATTTTCAAAGCGGACTGGCCCCTTAATCGAAATATTGAACTAAAATGCGACAGGAGCGATAATTTCCTGTCCCACGGAGAGTTTCCCGATAATTATCAGTTTTCTTATGCGTTCACAGATACCGGCACCTGTTTATCAGGCTCAACCCGCAGCAACGATGGCACCGATAAGCGGCAACATGAGAGGGGACATGAAGTGGCCACCAGAGTCGGTGAAGGCTCAAACCGAGGCCGAGAACAAAGCGAGATTGGATCTGGCAAAGGGACCAGCCGTGCGACCACGGAGAGTCAAAAAGGACTACAGTGGTTTCTTCGCTCAACACGCTCTGACCAGCACTTACCCCGGATATCGAGCACCACCTGGCACTCAATACTTCGCGCCCAGTTACCAGCATTAATATATTACTCCAACCAAAGACTCGTACTTCTTTTTATCTTCTGTAATAATCGATAACCATTCAATCGAGATTGACCGAGCTCCCGACGAAACGGATAACTTGACCAATCGCGCGATCGAAATCGCTTCGGAGCCAACAACGTATAACGGCGGGAATAAATTCGCCGATAATCGCGCGCGAGGTCCGTGAAAAAAGAAACGAGATGTCGAGAGCTGAAGGGATTTTTCATCCCTTGACGCTTGTATTTCCAGTTCTCGATAACTTTAACGCTCTTGATAATTAACTGAACGATGTAAATACTAATTAGCGAGCTATAGATAAGCTTGGGTACAGCAAGCGGGCAGTGAAAAAATAGTTACTTTATCACAAATGTCTTCTATGAAAAGTTACGTTCAATTTGTGCGGTCGTTAGCGGTTCAATTACAAGATTACATACGATGGGTGTAATTTTCATAAATCCATTACAAATTATACCGGTCATGTGTAATCGTAACGAATCTAGCGTAAATTACCGCTGTGATGTGTAATGTTGATGATTCCATTGCAAGTTATCGCCTATGAAGTAAGGGAGGAGTTTTACCTTCAAGCGGGAAAAGCATTGCTAATTTTCGTGATTTTTTTGAGGACAGATTTTTTCACCATTTTTGAGACTTAGGGTATGTTTTGTTACTACTTTTTGCTGTTACATGATATTTTTTATCTAACAATCTTTAAAAATGGCGATACGGTTCTGAACGCGTTGAGGAGGATGTTGTCAGACGGCGTGACACGTAGCGTCGGCGAGATTAATCTGAAAAAAAAACCAACAAAGATTTTACTTTCATTGGCACTCATACGCAGAATGTGAACCAAGAAGAAGTGGGAAATGTTGAAAATCGATGAAATGGTACGCTTTGAAACAAAAAGATTGAACGTTCCGAAAAAAAGCTGCATTTTGCAATAAAAAGTATTTTATTTTTATTTTTTAAAACATTTAAGGTCATGTTTTAGGCGATAAGGTTAGAAAGATTTATACCAAATTTCATCAGAGGAATTTCATTCATTTTAAATATTTGAAAAACCATGTTTCCGCCAAAAGTAGTAATAAAACATACCCTAAGTCTCTAAAATGGTAAAGAAGTCTTGCGTTTAAAAAAAATTATGAAAATCAGCAAATTTGTACCTCGTGAAGTGATCTCCCGCCTTAAGAATATTGGCAGTACTTACGTGTCGGTTTATTGAATTCATAGCGAGCTGTAAAATTGTCATGTAATTCGAACAATTCACTGGTGAATTACAAGTCTAACATGTAATTTGCTCAATTCAAACGAAAATTGTGCCCATAATTCATAATTTATGAACAGACACTTGGATCTTATTCCAACTTTACTTTGGAGTCTGATACGTATCTCCGGCTGCCGTGCTTCCCCTTCGCTCTTCTACGTTCCCCTGCAACTCATGTTATTTTCTTTTTTTTCCGTTTTTTGCATTACTCGTAAAAACTAACTTTTTGGGTCGTAAATCGGCGGATGACGCGACAGAGTTTAATCGACTAACGAATTGCTCAGTGAGAATTGAAAGGTACAAAACGATGGAGAAAAAATCAGTGTCGAAAACGCAACGATACCGAGCCAAGACCGGGCAACATTACTTCCGTGGTCATTTCACGAAGCTAAAACCGGCTTGGACGACGAACGAAGAGAAACGAACGGCACGTCGAAACAATTCCGCGCCGTAATGTACAAACGTTATACTACGAGGGAAAAAATGGGCGTATTAATTTATTTATTTATTGTTCCCTTTTTCAATCTTATTCAACGCAAATCGATCAACCGTCAGTTAGTGAACTAACGATATATTTTTAAGAATGTTCTGTCGGACTTTAAAATGTTATGTCAAGCAATAAACGACAATCAATAATAATAATCTTATTATTTATAGTTAAGTGGTGAAGAGTTTGTATCTGTACACGCGCCTGGTTTTGCAAAGCTCGGCGTCGGCGATTACTGACGAAAATAGTGCTTGAAAGCTGTTTTTTTTACATTAAGGGGCTACATCTACCTAGGGGCCGGAAAAATGGCCAACTTTCGCAAAAACATTGTGGGAAACAATTGGTTAAAAAGGAACGTTTTTTTTAACACCAAGGTGCAAATATTGAAAGCTTAAAAAAAATCGCCGAAAATACAGAAAAACAACAAAAACATGGCCGCTGGCAGATGATGAAATTTTATTCGCGATGTTTGGAGGTGGACACCCTCTAGCTTTAAGGAGAGATATACACGTAGATGGTCGAGGTCGAGGATTTAGAAGCTATGAACATTCCATCGACCGTAGAAGACCTACACTATGGGCCTGGTATCGATGATTCCATGTAAGTTGACAAATTTCATGATTTATTCATTCTCACATTTTCAAACGCGTTTTTCTCAAATCCACGTTTATCAAATCGGTACCCAAAATTTCTCGAAAAGCAATGAACCGATTGCCTTGAGGTTTTTTGTGGTTATTCTATACACCATTATCTAGTACTTGTCATAGGATTTTTTTCCCGTACTTAGTTTTTGTTTTATAGGCAAAATAATAACTAATTTTTGGCCCAAAAATCACTATTTGTGTTCAAACGTCCGCCATTTTGTTATAAATCGCTATTTTCAGAATCGGCTGTGACAAGTATTAGATTATAGTACCTAATTTAATAATCTTTTTTTTTCTTCAGATTTTTTAAGAAACGCCAGTGGGTACCGTATGCGCAGTTTTTTTTACGACGCTCTAAGGATCATACAATATCCTTGTATATTTTTGATATTTTAAAATAAAGAAAATTAAACATATTTTTGAATGTATATACTTTTAGATAATTAAAACCCCAATCCGAAATTTCAAATAGTTTTCATTGAAAAAATTCACAAAAATTACCTTTTTTCTGGCTCCTAGGTGTATATCTCCCCTTAACAGTCCTTCTGAAATATAATAACCAAACGGGTTATTCAAGTCGGAAGGGTCTCGTTTCCACAATGTTTATCTCTACAACGCTGAAAGTTCGTTTTTCAACTTTACAATGATATATTATTTCCTTATGATATAAGGAAATTCCAATGATATATTAGCCTTATTATTATCCCTACAACGTATTTATTCGGATTCGTATCAACTACACAATGAGGGATTTGCAATATGCACTAATTCTACAATGTATCAACTACACAAGAACTTTGAGTACTCAACGTTCAACTGGGCAATATTCTTGTTAACTCTACAACAGCTGGTATATCAGGTGTATCAATTGAAGAAGAGATATATTAGCCCATTAACGCCCAAGCGACTATGTTTGGACACTTGAGAGAAAAGGCTGTTTTTTGCAGTCTACAACACAAATAATGTCACCCTATAGGCAAAATCGTCCGTTCTTCCGATTCATGGTATTAACTCTGACTTTTGACCTTTCCTAAAGGGCGAAAAAGGGGTTTTAACTTGAAAAGCGGTGCAAAATCAAAACATTCGGGGACAAATGTATGAAAAAATATTTTTAATCGCTAAAAACTGTTGTATTCTTACTCATTTTGGTATAACATTCACGAATTTGGCTCATACAGCGGAATGGCAAAAAATTCAACCCCTTCTCAGGGGTGAAATAGGGGTGATACAGCTGCTGCATATCACTTGCGTATCACGCTTGGGCTTTAATACAAATCCGAATAAATACGTTGTAGAGATAATAATACGGCTGGATTTTTGTAGCGGTTCAATATTGCAAACTTGAGACTGTTGTACAGTTGGTGGATTTCCGAGTTTATATAGATGAGAGATAAGTCATTTTAAAGTTGAAAAACGGACGTGCAGCCTTGTAGAGATAAACATTGTGGAAACGAGACCCTTCCATTCAAGTTAACAATAACGTCATTTGTTATTTATAGAGTCATTGACGATCGTCGATTTTTTTAATAATTTTTTTTTCTATAAAGATGTGACGAATTGAAACTGTAGCATACAAAATCTATTTAAAAAGTCGTCATTTTTACGTAACTATTAAAAAATGAACGATTTGAAAAAAGTGAGATCGTCAACGACGTTTAAATGTTTCTCATCGTATTTCCTGTGAATTTTAAAACAATCAATCAAGTGGTTCTCGAGATATCATGTCCTCCGGATTTGAAAACAGTATCTGCCAGCGGCCATTCTTTTGTTTTTCTTTCTTTTAAAGCTTTCAATATATGTTAAACACCTTTGAGTTTAAAAAAATGCATTTCTTTTTTACCAACCGTTACCCATAACAAAAATCTGAACTTGGCAATTTTTTTCGGGCCTCTAGGTAGATGTAGCCCCTTAATGGATCAACTCTATTAGCGTGAACGGTTCGAGTATTCCAGACAAGTACAACTTTATTCGATACGAAATTCATTCGCGAGTCTTTCCAATACTCAAAATTTTCTACAAATTTCATATCTCAACATCGACAAATCGAATTATAGAGTTTTCTCACGTTGAACGAAAATTCGATGCATAAGGTACGTAAGATTGGACGTTTTTTGGAGTCGCGACTGAAAAATGGTGGGATTGAAAACGTAGAGAGAAATTATTTTTGCATCTGAGCGTCCACTGGAGTCGAAGATGTTTTCAAATTGTGTAAATCCGTGATCGTGGCTGTCCATGGTATGTTAACGCACAAACTTCACGTATCAAAAATTCTTCGTTATATATAAATTACCAGCAGCAGCCTACTTTACTGCATATAAGAGTGCGCGGCGCCAACTTCAAAAATGTCTCTCAATTACTTGGCATCACTTTGCTACAGCGCCTCTTCCTATATATACACAGATGGTTTTGTACAGTCGATATTTTTAGTGGACTGTCCGATTTCAATTTACTATTTGAATTTTTTTGAGCGCTTAGGCTACTGTGAATATTACGAACACCCGTGCATCGCTTGAGGCAACTCAAATTGGAGAGAAAGGTCCAATAGATATGGTGCAGAAATGGCAGATTTAGGGTAAACTTATGATTACAACGATAAAACTGCTAAATATTTTAAGGAATCATCCCTGTGTAAAACTTTCAAAGAATCGATTTCTTTTGCGTTATTCGTTAGTATAGACAGTTATGAACATGGACCTAGCATCGCTGATTGATCGTAAGTAGACAATTTCTATGGAAATTCCGCACTCGAAACTTTAAACGCGTTTTTCTCGATATGTCGTTTTTCAAAACGCTGTACACTCTCAAAGGAAGAGTTTTCAAGCTGTCAGTCTCAAATTTTGACACAAGATTCACCACTCCTTTCTTAATCTTGCTATGGAAGATTTTTTTTGTTGAACATTTTTTTTAACGAAAGACTCGATAGAAATATTCTTCGAATCGCCGCCATTTTGTCAATTTTGATTAAAAAAAAACCTCTATAGCATGATAGCGGCTTTCATACTGATTAATAATCTTTTTACAAATTTTGTTTCAGGTAATATTTGCGGCCACAACCGTGTACACCGCGAGGATTCCTTTTTTCGAAGGCATTATCAACCGTTTAAAAAATTATTTCCTCTCTTCATGAACGCTTTGATTTGGCATGAAAAAATCAGAATGGTTTGCGTATTCTGACCATCGAAAAAAAATCGCGATAATCAGCTATTTTTCGACCCGTTACACTGTAATGATTTCTGAAACGCGCTTTTCTCGGAACTATATTTTTCAAAACGGTGTACACGATTTCGCGACATCTAACGAACGAATCGACTCGAAATTTGGCACAGTTTTTCAGTGTAACAGTAGTTTAGTCTTGAACGACGTTTTTCTCCGTAGCATTTTTTAATTAGTTTTTAACATCAATGACGACTCTTCCTTGGAAAATCTAAAAAAAATTAACATTTTTTTTGCTGATTGAATTACGATAACAAAAAAGCTCGGCCAAGTCGGAACCAAATGATGTATTTTGCGAAAAAAACACGTTTTTTTCAGATCAACCGGGTCGCAAAACGAAGTACACCGTTGACCCCTCACGTTCAAAGGTCCTTCACGACATTGTTTGTAACTTCTTGAATTTTTAATATTTTTAATAACATTTGGTGCACAACTTTCAATGTAAAATACCATTAAATGTCCAAACGATTTTTTAATGATCTTACTTATTCTTTCACAATTATTTTTTTTCACGTAACCCTGATTTTTGAATAAACACAGTAGCCTGACGCCTTAAAGGAAAAGCCCGATTACATATTCGATCAGTTACGAGTAAGATGCCAAGTATTGATAAATGAGTAGATGTAGAGTGTGATGTCCTCATCTCATTTTTGTAAATTTTTAACCGCACCCCTAATAATAGCGTGCATGTTGTTCAGGGTAAAGCTCCACAAGACAGTTTCATGTAGCAAACTACGGAACCAAGCGACCCACCGACGAAACGAAAGTTTCACATTCAAAGGAAATGCAGACAAGCCGTTTTTGCAGGAGCTAAATAATTGCGATGGTTCAAATAACAATGTATATTTATTCCGTAAAATAATAATTTGATTGTATTAATTTTGTTTGCGCTCAAAGTTTTAAGTTCCTCGAGTATATGTTATTTGCAGATGACTCGACTGTGGCACACCAAAATAATGTAGTTGAATTTTCAGTAGATCTAGTGCTAGACGCAGTCCTATCGGAA
Source organism: Ophion ellenae (assembly GCA_963210295.1). Classification (NCBI taxonomy): domain Eukaryota; kingdom Metazoa; phylum Arthropoda; class Insecta; order Hymenoptera; family Ichneumonidae; genus Ophion; species Ophion ellenae. The sequence goes on along the minus strand of OY723389.1, from coordinate 20,500,295 downwards.
TACAATAAAAATCAGGAATACTGTAATGCTTTGCCAGTTAATTCGGAGGAATGTTTACGGATCATTTTGTTCTCAAACGAAAAATGAATGTTTTGCTTTTCGCTGGTATCTATTTGACAGAACGGATATTAACTGGTTTTGAGAGCTCGTTGAAGATTATTCTTCTTTTTCGATGTTTGCAATAATACAGCTCTTAATTTTTGTTTCAATTGGAATATGAATGAAAATACGAATCGGCAATAACTTGTCCGACATAGAACAGAACCATAATTATTTTAAAAAAAAAGATTTATAAGCTCTTTGCTAAAATAAAGTTCCAGAACTTCACACATTCGTCACATGTTGCTCTCTCGATTTTCATATAGCTGAACGCAGACAGGACCCACGTAATTTTTAATAAGCACCTGAATCCGCGTCCAGAAATATACAATTTATTTCATGACGATTCACTGCAACAACAATCACCCACGAGACGTTACGATATTTGTATGTCATTCAAATTTGTCTCGTTATCACCTGTATAAGGTGAGCTCTGTGGTTTTGCTCATCAATCTATAAGACGCCGCGCCAACTTACTGGTAGTAGCAAAAGAGTATGTATATATATATATATATTTAACAACGGCAATGAGTTTTAGTAAAAGCTGAATAGCTAGAATGTAAGTTATTCATAAATTAATTTAAATGTCAAATTTTTCTCTTGCACTTCAATAATCAAAATATTGTCAAGGCACACACGCTTTGCGAAACGCTACAATTTTCGTTGGATACGTCGAGCGGTATGTTTGATTTCACATGCAAAACGTGACTCATACCACAACCGATCTACATCGCGAAAGGAAAAAGTTAGTCGAGAAACAAGTTCGTGAAATATTTGCCGGCGACTTCGTGTGATTGCCGCTCACACGCTGCATTTCTACGATTGGGCTGTCAGTGAGTTTCGTTAAAATCTGTTGGATAAAAAAATATCTCTGTATGTTTACAGATTTCGATCGAATATAAACACCACTCACATATTTTAATGACAAGAAAGACGTCGATAACAACAGCTGTGATATATATCCGATCATTTGACTAGGCGTACCGTTTACCCGCACGGCGAAAAGTGAAAGCAAAATGAAAAGAAGAAAAGTTCCAGCTGACGCTGATTCGATCGCCATTCTTTGCTATGGGTTTCCTCGATATGGGCTGATCTCAGTACGTGATCATAAATCGCGAATCGTCTCTATATTGGTCACACGTTATATCTCTTCGTTCCTTTTAAGAGATTTTTTTGGCCGTTTTTTTTGCACCGATTTACTAAACCAGCGAGAATCCTTGAGTCTGCTGAATCGCTTGGAGCAATTTGTAACGTAGTTTTTCGCGGGTCTTGTACCGCGGTAGATCCAAGAGGTTGAAGCACGTATGGGCAACCGGTAGAAAACGCTCGTCCGACATTGGTTGGATCGTTATCTGGAGAAAGAACGATGATTTTTTGTATGCTCGATTAGTCGTTAATTTTTAAAACTAGCTACTTGAAAACCGGGGTGATAATATGAGGGGGCGTACGCAAATTACGTAACGCCATTTGGGGGAGGGGGTCAGGCCGAGCGTTACGGTCTACGTACGCGGAGGGGGGGGGGGGGGGGGGGGGGGGGGCAAGATTGGCGTTACGTCACGATTTTAGGACTGCCGGAAATTTAAAAAAATTCTGCATGTTCAAGTTTTTTATTTAAAACTTGTGCGCAATTTTACCGCGGAAAGTTGACAGCTTTCCATACGAAATGTCAGTTAAGGGGGGAAGTCACTGTGAAAGTTCTTGCACAGTAGCTATTCACTTTCGCAAAACAAAATTGGAAGAAAAAAAAATTGTTCTTTTTAAAAATTAATTCTTGAAAGAATATATATTCAAAAATATGTTGGCAAAATTTTTAGTCACAAGTCCGACAATTGACGGAGTTACAGTCACTTTAATGAAAACAGGTAGGGCGACCAGTTAGTGCCCTCCGTGCCTACAGATGTGGCATCGTTCACAATAGATGAAGTGCTATTATTATTTTGTGAAATATAATGAAGATGAAGAACCGTCATATCGCCCGGGACTAGATACTTTAACGTAAGTATAAATATTCTAGAAAAAAAAAAACATGACTTCATATCAAGAAAAACGGAACGAAAACTTCGAACGCGTTTTTCTCGAAACTACTTTTTTCGACCTTGTCCCAGCGAATACTCAAAAACTTATCAAGCGATTTTCAATTATTTTTGACATTTTTGTGATTGCAGTGACTAGCGTTGTACGTAGTCGATTTTTGAAATTTTGCTAATTACTATTTTCAAAGACTGCTTGAATACCAAGAAGAGCCTTGAAAATAGAAAAAAATTGTCAAACCGTCGGCATTTTGTAAAAAAAAACCAAAACAAAAAACGGCTACGAATAGCGATAGCTACATTTGTATAAATATCGATAAATTTTTCACTTTTTATTCACAGATAACCTTTCATAAAGATATCGATGGGACAACGAAGAGAATTTTTTTCGTCAAATGAAGGCATGTGTTGGTTAATTAAAAAAAAAAAATTCATAAAAATTGGTATAAAACTAGCTAAATATATACTTAATAAAATGAGTATAAACCCGATCCTTTCATAATTAGTTATGTCTATGAAAAAAATTCGCAATTATTGACGCCAAAGCACCCGTTACGTAACAGAATAGAGGCGTCCAGCCAGGCGTTACGGTTCTGGTACGTGGGGGGGATTTGGCGTTATGTAATTGGTGTACGCCCCTTAAGGAGCTGGCGATCAAAACCAGACACACTACGTCAAATTGTTTTTATGTTATTATTTTATTTTTTCTTGGGCCTACAAAATTCGTTAACTGCCTTTCCGCTTGAAGAGGCAAATTTTCAGATGTTTAGAGCCGAATTTAATTAAAAATATTCCACTAGCTAATAAACATGTGTTTGAAAAAACGAAAAAAAAAAATTGACGTAGTGTGGACAAGTCCGGTTTTGTTCGTCAGCTTCTCATATGAGATACACTTAATCGAGGGCTTAGTCAAGTTTTTATAATAATATTACTGGACAAGGACAGTAAAAAAATTGCGTACTGGAATGTTGAATAAATTACACTATCTTCAACATTAATGAGCGCATTTGAATATTTTACATGAGAACAGACGATATCATTGTGAACTTCTTCATTCCAATCTAACGCTGAAATATACGTTGACATGCATTTTTCAAAGGAATTCCCTTATTTGAACTTTGACTCGTTAGGAAAAGAGCTCGTGACTCATACCTTGATGGCTTTCATGCCTTGTATGGGAATCCTGTCGCTACCTGTTAAGAATAGCAAGAACTTCTTCTTCTCCTCGAGTGTAAGTTCGTGAAAGGTTTGCCAGAAGAGTACGATGGTCGGATCGTCTCTCGAGTAGACGTCTTTGTACGTAGTGTTTTCCTCTAATTCTCTCCAATCGTAATTCTCGTTACCCACTACCACAGCCATCAACTCGTGACTGTGAAATAGCTCCAATACACGTCCGCCACATACTTTGTGGAAACCCTCGTAGAAAGCTTGGAAATGCGGTTCGACGGACTTGTTTAGCCGGTAATCGACGTACAAATTGACAAACTCCACTCTGAAAATTAACGAAAGGATGAAAACATTAGGTATACAAATTCTCGATATTTTGAGGGGTTAGGATACTGTGAAAATGACGAACACTTGTTCGCCGCTTGAAGCAACTCAAATTGGAGAGAAAGGTCCAACGTATGATACGAGAATCGTAGGTTGAACCTAAACTTATGATTAGAACGATCGAACTGCTAGTAAATCGTTAAACGCGTTTTTCTCGAATCTATGTTTTTCAAAACGGTGTACAAGATTTATCGACATCTAATGAACGGATAGACTTGAAATTTAGTACACTTGTTTGGTGTAACAGTAGTTTATTCTTGACGTTTATCTGAAGATTTTTATCAATTATTAACAATAATGATGTAATTTTTTCCTCTAAAAATTGAAAAAAATCAAACAATTTGTTTATGATTGCAACGCGATAACAAAAAATGGTCGGTCAAGTTTTAGGAAATATTATCTATATTAAGGAAAAACTTTTTTTTTCTTTTCCGATCAACCGGGTAGGCAAAATCAAGTACACCATCGAGCCCTTCACGTTCAAAGGCCCTTCACGAGAGTCTTCATAACTTCGTCACTTATTAATATTTTTATTGCAATTTGGTACACAATTTTGTTACTGTGCGAATAAATGTTCAAACGATTTTTCAATCTCCCTTGTTCCTCCAAAATTAGGAGCTTATAACTTCATTAAATAGAAATAAAATTAGTGTATAACTTGTTTAATTATGAATATTTTTTTAGCTATTTGGTACACAACTTTATGAATGTACATACAAATGAATATCCAAACGATTTTTAAATCTTCCTTATTCCTTCAAAATTAGGAGCTTATAACTTCATTAAATATAAATAAAATGAGTTTATAAGTTGTTGAATTATTAATATTTTTTTAGCAATTTGGTACACAACTTTGTTAATGTACATACAAATAAATGTCTAAACGATTTTTCAATCATCTTCCTTATTCCTTCAAATTTTTTTTAATAACCCGTTTTTTTGGCTCTTCACAGTAGCCTAACCCCTTAAGAAGGTAATACAATCAAATTATTTTACTTATTGTGTTGTGTAACTGGCTTTTTGCTGCCTCCCGGAATCAACTCGTGTACAACATGCTGGCCATAAACTTCCGACGAAACTTCGAAATTCAAACAAAATACCTCTTCCAAGTCCGGTTCATTGTAATCTAGAAGATTCTGTAGGCTCCTAAAAAATTATTTTGCGCATTAGTAAAGTTGGTTCGGGAATGTTTGCGAACGTTACGACGAGCATTAACAAGGCTTTCAATAAAATTAAGATAAGTAAAAATATCACCTATATACGAGGTACTCAAGAAAATATGGTGTATTAAATATGATGAATTATATAGTCGTCCTCCTTCTGAACGAAAGATTGTTGACTATTATATTTTATATACAGGGTGTCCCTCTGATCTCTGCTGACCGAAATATCTCGGTAATTATCGACGTCACAAAAAAATGTTCCAGACAAAAGTTGTACGTTGTAAAGGGGGCCGTCGAATGCGACCAAATTTTTTTATTTCGTTGGAGGCGCTGACGCACAGTGAAGGTCATTTCTACTTTTCTTAAATGGAATGGTACATTTTTGCAAGTATCTTGTGGAGCACCTCAAGCTGCATAAACAACATTAGGGGTCAAAGTCGTTCGAGCTAATTTCAAACACTTATTAAAACGAAATACAAATCTAAATATCCCGGATCACTACCATATATTTGGTAGTGATTCGAGATATTTAGATTTGTATCATCGATACTGACCTTGAATGACCTTGAACGACTTTGACTCCCCAATGTTTTTTATGCGGCGTGAGGTGCTCCACAAGATGGTTGAAAAAATGTACCATTCCATTTAAAAAAAGTAGAGGTGGCTCACCGTGCGTCAGCGCCTCCACCGAAATAAAAAAAAATTGGTCGCATTCAACGGCCCCCTTCACAACGTACATCTTTTGTCTGGAACATTTTTTTGTGACGTCGATAATTACCGAGTCATTTCGGGCGGCAGAGATAACAGGGACACCCTGTATATAATGTTTTATATTGAAAGGCAACCGGCAAAGGAACTATGCAATTATATACCATTTGAAAAAGTAGGAACTACGAATAGACATCAGAAAACTGATGTAAAAATACTATTATAAAGGGAAACGGAAGAGCACTCAAGTAAACACCCTCAAAAGGGCATACTCGGAATAAATATAACTACTACTACTATAAAATAGTATGTATATACCAAACAAAATCGATAGGAAACAATCACATTCTATTGGTGAAATGTCATTTATTTTTCAATTAATCGCCGCGTTTTCGCGTAATGTCGATTCAAAGTTAAAAAGTCGTCTGCTGAAGCCGATCTTACTGTAAAAAGAGTCGCGGCGTCTTCGTCAGTGTTAGTGGTGCTCTGTGGTGTCGAATTTTTTGTTTTATTACTCGACGTCGAGACGCTGCCGTGTCTCTTGATATATACACACCGTCCAAAAGTTTGGAAACACTCGCCCCGGTTCCGACCCACACAAGAAGTTTCATCGCTCTTTTGAACATTACGATATCTTAATTTATCAAGCGGCGTTTCAACAGGGACATATCTAGCTTCATTTAGCATTTTTGAAAAAAAATACGATTTTTTTTAACCCGGTACACACTTTGAAAGATGGTCGTTTTTTGGCTTTTTTCGGGGTTGAAATTTTAGCGCACGACTCGTGAAAGAAACATGTTAACTGTTTTGCCCATGAAAAACTTAAAGCGGGAAGTACAAGCTTCAATTTCGTTTTTTTTTTAAGTTTCGTACGATTTCTTTTCGCATAAATATTCAACTTTTTGCAAAAAACGACCATATTTATAAAATGTAACCTAACTCTGGAACTACTGGGTTCTCGTAAAACTACTAAGAGGGTAAAAAGTTACATACAATCATTTTGGATTTACCAAAAGAAATTCGGAATAAAAAAAAATTGATTTGAAAAAAAAAATTGTTTTTGAAAGTTTGAAAAAATAAGCACAACTTGTCCCACATCTCCCGGAGGTTTGTGGAAAAAGTTGCAAGAAGCTTGGGCCAGTCTGGAGCGGGGTCAAATCGAAAAATTGATCGAGCGGATGCCACTGGGATGTCTTGTGAAAACTGTGATCGCAGCGAAAGGCGGCTTTTTCGATGAAAAAGCCGTGTAGATGAGGTAAGAAACGCGATTTTTGAAGATAAAGAAATATTTAGTTGACTTAAGAAAACATTTTGAATTTTTTTTAACCTTTGATTTATTTTAATTCTGATTTTTTTTTGGTACATCCAAAATGATTGTATGTAACTTTTTACCCTCTTAGTAGTTTTACGAAAACCCAGTAGTTTCAGAGTTAGGCTACACTTTATAAATATGGTCGTTTTTTGCAGAGTTGAATATTTATGCAAAAAAATTGTACGTAACTTAAAAAAAAAACGAAATTGAAGATTGTACTCCTTGCTTTAAGTTTTTCATGGGGAAAACAGTTAAAAATTTTTTCACGAGTCGTGCGCTAAAATTTCAACCTCCAAAAAAAGCCAAAAAACGACTATCTTTCAAAGTGTGTACCGGGTTTAAAAAAATCGTAGTTCTTTTTTTTAAAGTTAAATGAAGCTAAATATGTCCTCTTTGAAACGCTGCTTGGTAAATTAAGATATCGTCATTTTTAAAAGAGCGATGGAACTTCTTGTGTGGCGCGGAACCGGGGCGAGTGTTTCCAATCTTTTGGACGGTAGTGTATATGTATATAATACTGAAGATTTGACTACATATTTTTCGTACTTAGAAAAAAAGGGAATAACAATAAAGGATCGCGTACCTGGCGATGCTGGGTGAAATATCCTTAACGTCCGACAACCCAACAGGCTCGTTCAACAATTTTTTGTACAGCGCCAGTGGGAATGGCAGGTCTATTATGATAAAATTGTAGATAGCCAAACCGCACAAAACGCCAATGAGCAGGTACATGACTTTTTCTTCCAAAGATTCCTCACTAAACCATATAGTTCGAGTTTCCTCGTATTGCTTAAACATCCCATATTTTGGATCGAGAATCTCTTTGAGCAGTAGCAAGAAAAATTCTTTCTTCACACCGCCCGCATCTTCGGCTTCTTCACCGTGGAATTTGACCTGCGAAAAAGTATTTTTTTTTATTACTAGATTCGATAACTTTTTCGAAAATACCGAGGAGGAAAATTCGAGAAAATGTCGCCGTCTTACTCTGAGTGGCTTTTTCAAATCGCTCGATTCGTAGAGCGACAGTTGGGCCAGTGTGTCTGCTACCAAATTGTCACGTGAAACATTCAAAGTAACGAACTGACCGTGCCGAGCGTCTACGGAACCAGCTGGATAAGGCGCAAATAGCATATGCGATAAAGCCCTCGCTGCAGCTTCGTTCATTGCCGAATGCATCTTTAAAATAGTTACAGATTAAAAATTGTCGTACTTGAAACATGTTGAATATTTTTCAGCTTTTCGTTCCATCGGCATTAAAAAAACTCGTCACCAAATAAATACCTGTATGGCTTGATCGGTTTCCAAAAGAATCGTCTTAGCCTGAGCGTCGAATAAGAACGGATAGTGACAAAAATATATTTTTTGTTGCTGCAAATAAAGAATGCATAAATGCGAAGAAAAATAGTTATTAGCGGTTTTTTACATCATCCAAATAAGTGTATCGTACTTTAATAAGGGGTTATGCCTAGTTGTAGAAGTCGAAAAATCACTTTTCCCAAAACCAATATACTTTGACAATATATCATGTAAATTTTCCCGAAAATTTCAAATTGATAGGTTCAAAATTGCCAGATTTATAGGTTGTTACGTTGACGCCCGTTGGAACGCTCGGAGCGTCGATCGTAACTTTAAACGTTTTTCCTCGAAAGTACGTTTTCAAAGTCGGTGAGCAAAATACCTCAAAAACTATTGCATTGATATTTCTGAAATTTTTAGGGCTGTTTCTAGATGTAAAAATATAGTGTTTGATCGAAGGATTTTTTTCCCAAGTATACTTTCGACTTGATGAACGAAAAATGACTTTTTTTTCGCAAAAATCAAGACTCACGTGGACCACGGGCCATTTTTTAAATTCGATATTTCGAAGATCCTTCGACTAATTGTAGGGTCAACTAATATACTAACGAAATTTGTCCGACTTAATCTGGTTTAGAAGGGCATTGCTCAACGCCAAAGACCTTTTCGAGAGGTGCTTCCCGTACATCGGCTGTAATTCGATTATAATAACATATGTTGACACAAGAAAATTACAGAGTGTTGATCAGACGATCCGTTTTCAATTACCTAATTTTTGTAGAAATTGATCATCACAATTTTGTTTAAAAAATCTCAAAAATGAGCTTTCGACTGTTACAACTATCTATAAGCCGTTAAGTTGACACTAACCATGCGTGAATCTTTGTCCATCAGCCACTCGAAGTAATCCGCCTTGACGTCTATCAGTTCGGTCAATTCAGACAGATGAAACGAACCGTAAGGAACACGCAAGCCATCATCGGCATTTTGATTTAATTTGTTTATAAAACGAAGCAGGTCGAGGGCCAATTTCAGTTCGGCATTTTTCGCAACTGGCTGCATCAATGGAATGCAAGAAAAAAAAGATTAAGGCATTTATCGCAAAATCCGCATCAACCTGCCATTTGGTACATCTATATGCAAAAGCTTGCCTGATTTTCCTTATTCTTCGACTCTTTGATGAAGTAGAGAACTAGCGATTTGTAAATGCGTATAAGACGCTGGAATATTTGTACGGGAGCTTTCGACCACCAGGAGCCAACGATTTTCTGAGCCTCGGATTTCAGTCGCAAAACGGCTTTGGCGAACGGCGTTTGGAGACTTTTATGATTCTCGGGCTCCGTAAAAGCAAAATACATTGGTAACGTCAGATAAATCCTTAGAGATTCGACATCCGGTGGCGACGAGACGAGAGACGGCACGAGACTTTCGGTTACGCTCGTATATATCTACGGAAATGTGAAACACAAATTGATCATTAAAAAGTTAAGACACTGGTTGAGCATGCTGCTCGTATGGATTGGCCATCGGAACCGCGATTTTATAAGCATATCGTAATATCGCGGTACACGAAGAAGTGAACAAAAACTGATTTTGTTGAATGTCGCGAATATTCATTTTCAATCATACTAGCGCTTACCATCTAATGTTCTATTATTATTAAAAATCAACGTTCTCGCAGTCTTTTTTATTGTTGATATTCTTCAAATTTTAAATCCTTTTCGAAGTGATGAAAATTCCCACCGAAGCTTAGTTTTAAAAGCCGAGTTGAAATTCCGAACTTTGAATGATCAGAACGCTCAAAACTCCCCGAAAGATCAAAACTCCGAAAGAATTTTACACGAAAGACCAAAACTCCGAAAATCTGAACACCGCCAGAATAATTCGGCTATGGAAGATTTAAAAATTGCAAAATTTTCAATAAATCGGCGAATTATCTCAAGATTTTCTTTTTATTAAGAAGTGATTTTGCGTCAATTTTGAAATTTGTCTAGATAATGTTATACGTTCTACATCATTTACAGTCAATTGTGTAGACTTTCGCTGGCATGATCTTGACATGGGGGCTGGGTTGAAATTCCGAACTTTGAATGCGCCGACGGTTTAAAATCCCTAACTCTAATGTTCCGAAATTAAAAGGTTCGTCAAGATCAGGCCAGCGAAAGTCTACACAGTTGACGGTAAATGATGCAGAACGTATAACATTGTCTAGACAAATTCCAAAATTGACGTAAAATCACTTCTTAATGAAAAAAAATTCTTGAAATAATTTGTTGATTTATTGAAAACTTTGAAACTTCTAAAACTTCCATAGCTGAATTAGTTGACGGTGTTCAGATTTTCGGAGTTTTGGTCTTTCGGGTTAGGATTCTTTCGGAGTTTTGTGCGTTCTGATCACTCAAAGTTCGGCGTTTCAACCCCGCCCCGTTCAGATTTACGGAGTGTTGGTCTTTCGGAGTTTTGCTCTTTCAGGGTAGTATTCTTTCGGACTTTTGAGCGTTCTGATCATTCAACGTTCAGAATTTCAACTCGGCCCCAGTTTTAGAGACTGTTATACAGGGTATTTGGCACATGGACCGACACAATTTTTGGGGGATTGGGGGGGGGGGTCATTTGCAAATTTTTTTACCCTTAGACCCTATGTCCTAGATGTCAAGTGTCATATGATTTTTTTTTTGTTTTTGTGAATACCCGAAATTTCGCCTTTACATGGTCATAACTTTTTTGTTTGTGGTTTCAATAGCACGAAATAACTTTTGTTGTATTCTGCAATGTATGTTTATTATAAATGAATCATTATTTGATACAATTGGTTTCAAGAAAAACTAACCCTTAAGCTTCCAGCGTCTTAAAAATGTATAAATGTATGATGAATGTCAACTTCTAAATTCATTAAAAAAAACTTATTTTCTTTATTTTGACCACATAATGAACGATTTCTATCACATGTAGCCTACCGCTGGAAAGGGTATGAACTAAAGAATTTTTTAAAACAAAGCTAAGTTCAAAATAGTTTTTAGTTTTTTTTAAATAATGAATTGAGAAGTTGACATTTTTCATACATTTACGTATTTTTAAGACTTTGGAAGCTCATGAGTCATTTTCTTCAAACCAATTGTGCCAACTAATAATTAGTTTATAATAAACATATATTGCAGAATACAACAAAGGTTATTTCGTGCTATTACAACCACAAACAAAAAAGTGATGATTTAAAGGTGAAATCTGAATCTTAAAGATGATTTAAAGGTGAAAAAAAAAATCATATCTCAACTACTGTGACACTTAGGACATACTGTCCAAGGGTGAAAAAAACTACCTAATGATCCCACCAATCTCCCAAAAAATTGTGTCGGTCCATGCGCCAAACACCCTGTATACGTTCGAATGAAAATCTCACCAATTCCTTTATCGTTGCATTGGTAAGCTCCGAAATTATTCCGTAGATATCAATGACCTGATTGAAGTCGACACCGTGATACTTGCTCGAACATCCGTAGTGTTCATCATTATCGATCAGAAACGAGCCGTTTATGCACGCTTGACTCTTAAAAACAGTCTCCAGATATCTGCGAACAGACAACATGCCAAATGTACTATTGAGGGATTAGGCTACCGTGAACATTCCTAAAATACGTTCGTCGCTTGAGGCAACTCAATCTTAAGACGAAGGTCCAACATATGGTGCGAGAATCACAGATTGAAAATATGATTACAACGATAGAACTGCTAGTAAAACTTCACTCGCGTTTTTCTCGAAACTATGTTTTCCAAAACGGTGTACACGATTTTGCGACATCTAATAAACGGATTGACGTGAAATTTGGTACAATTATTCAGTGTAATAGACATTTTCTCTTGAACGATGTTTGTCTTCTTAACATTTTTTTCATTAGTTATTAATAATAACGATGGCATTTTTCCTCGGAAAGTCGGATAAAAAAAAAAATTTAATGATTGAAACACGATACCAAAAAAAAGCTCCGTCAAGTCTTCGCCAATATTATCTATCAAAGAAAACACTCTTTTTTCAGATTAACCGAGTGGCTAAAATCTAGTAAAATCAAGTCCTTTACGAGATTGGGATGAGCCCCCCCCCCCCGCCCCCCGACCGATAGAAGTGAAATTTTGCACAAACCTTCCTTTTAACATTTTAAGACAACCCCTAAAGGGATTTTTGGCGACTCGCAATAGTTTTCGGGATATTGAATTTTAAAGTTATTTATTTTGAGCCTCGCCAACTATATCTATATCTGCTACCTCTCCGTTCATACCTATATATGTTATCGCGCTCTCCGTTTTGTCCAAATAAACAAACCTAAAACCTATTGCGCGTCGCCAAAAATCCCTTTAGGGGTTGTTTCCAAATATTAAAAGGGAGGTCTGTGCAAAACTTCAGCTCGGCGGAGAGGGGGGTTCGAAATCTTACGCCAAATAAATGTCCGAACGATTTTTCAACCATCTTAATTATATCTTGAAAATGATTTTTTTTTAAACTCTGATTTTTGGGTCGCACCGTGGCCTAATCCATTAAGGGGTTAGGCCACGGTACCGGATATAAAATCATGTGCGAATTTAACAATTTTTTTTTCGTATGAAAGTGATTCACTCATAAAATTAATTACACATCTATCAAGTATGAATATCAAGCTGTTAGAGAATATATATATTTTTTTCCGATGTACAAAGTGGCCGACTATTAATAATTTCCACAATTTTTTACCTAGAACGAAAAAAAAATTCTCGTCAATCTACATTAGAATACCTAGAGAAATACGTACGGAATTTAAAAAATATTGTTTTATTCAAAAGTTGTAGGTAGTTCAACTTCAGAAATGAATTTTCAGTGAAAATTTTTGTATAAAACTGCTCATAAAATGAAAAGTTTTCGATTAATCAGAAATTCTGCACGTACTTCTCTGCGAAATGCAATTAGGAATATAACTTCTGAATTTGAAGTAAATCGATCGAAAATTGTTGAAGTTATTTGTTACGCCAATTGGAAAAAAGCTTACGTTATACGCCCAAAGTCGGTCAAAAAAATGTTCTCGCTATAAACCAAATAGTAACTTATTCTTATAATGATAAAGCACCGTTGAAGCGAAAAAAAAAACGATTTTTTGAAAATTCTACTGTAGCCTTACCCCTTAAGCAATGCTGTTCGACGTCTGCTCACGTCAGCTTATTCGCATTATCACTATGGAATAACCCCGGCCAAAATATAAAGCAATCTAAGAAAACCCATACCAAAACATTTAACCAAAATTCTCTGTAAGAAAGTTCCGGAGGAAACCATGTGGAAGCTCAAAAACGCTTCAACATCTAATCTGCAAGACAACACGAATAAGAAAGAAAGAAAATCTCGCGTGCAGTGCAATTGGCGAGTTGGCAAGCTCCAACTTTCTAAAAAGAACAGATTGAATGAAATAAAAACTAACGTCATGAGATCGTGATCGATCGGTGCACCCATCGGTGTTCCCACGCAGGCCGAGATTCGATTTTTTGTCACTGTAAGTATTTGCGAACCAACGTCAAATACTCTGCAATCGTCGGGCGGAATATTGTTCTGGAAATGAGCAAACCACTTGAATCAATAGAATGCCTGCCCCGTTGGTGGGCTGGCAATTTTAAACAAATAGTTGTGCATTTAATCGCTTCGCTTGCCTTTCTTTGAGTTACAGTCGCGAAACAATGATCACCTCCGGTAAATATACGCTTGATCACGCAATCAACGCTGTAATCGCTTATCGGATTGTTTACTTTGCATATTGCGGAGCCATTCGGCGACACCCATGGTCCCAGTACGACTTGCGGCGTCGTCACGCTTTGTATTACACGAGTTCCCAACTGTCCAGCTCCTCCCAAGCCCCAGGCGTAAACTCTACCGCGCGACGATACTACAGCCAACATGTGCCTTTTTCCACAGGATATCTGGATGTTTCGATAATTCCAATGAATATGCATATTCACACATTACTTGGTAACGGGGAAAATCTTTAGAAAACGGACTTCACCCCGGAATCGGTGGATTTTTCTTTACGATTCTTATCACTTAAGGGGAGGGTAGGGGTTTGCACTTTTGAAAAATCGATTTTTTTGTTTTTTCTTATAGTTGAACATTTCAAGAATATAATTCCAAAATTTCAAGTCAATCAAAGCAAAACTCTCGAAGTTATTGACTATTTAGTCCCGCTCCCCAACACTGTAGCTCCAACAGCTAAAACTTCAAACGCGTTTTTCTCGAAACCACTTTTTCAAAGCCCGTGTTCACTGCCATTTGAAAACTACATGACCGATTTATTTTAAACTTGGTACACACTTTCTACATATAAAATACCTCCCCCCAACGGTTAGTTTGAGATTTTTTCACATTGAGGGGGTTTTCTACCCCCAAAATGGCGGAATTTTTCGTGAAAAATAGCACTTTTCACTTTACATGACCACCAAAAATTTAGAAATGAAAAAAAAAATATCGAAGACCGTCGGGGGGAGGATTTGACGATACTTTGACTAAATTTTAATGGTACTTGATTTCAGATAATTTCTAGCTGAGATACAGTGAACACCGCAAATCGTGTTTTTCCAAAGGCGCTCTTGGAAAAGTTTTCTCACCGGCTTGTTTGTGGATATTTTCGCGTACAAATTTCATGGAATGTTCTTGAAATGACACTTAACAATGTACAAAAGATTTCAATAAATTTACTCTATCCATATAGATGAAAAAATTCGCAAAAAAGTGTTTTTTTTTTCTCGCTGAAGCCCCTACCCTCCCCTTAAAAACCTTTAGGCAAGGAAAAAATTTGCTGATATTCGTGATTTTTTTTAAGGACGGAATTCTTCGCCATTTTTTAGACTTAGGATATGTCGCGACCCACATGTTGAAAAACGCTGGTTTAAAAGATGACCTCAACTGTTCTTGAAAATTAAAGAAAAAAGTATTTTTTATTGCAAACTGTGGCCAATTTTTTCCGAAAAATTCAATCTTTTCATTTTAAAGCGTAACAGTTTATCGATTTGCAACATTTCTCACTTTTTCGTGGTTCATATTCTGCGTATGAGTGTGAATGAAAGGAAAATTTTCGTCAGTTTTTTTCAGATGAATCCCGCCGACGCTACGTGTCACGCCATCTGACAACGTCCGTCGCAACCCGTTCAGAAGGCCATGCCAGAAGTCCGCCATTTTTCAAGATTAACAAAAAAAATATCATATAACAGCCAAAAGTAGTATTAAGCATATCTTGAGTCTCAAAAAGGGTGAAGAAATGTTCCCTTTAAAAGAAAAATCATTAGCAATCTTTTCCTCGCCTATCTCCCCCCTTAAGGGGATGGGCTACTGTAAAAATATCGAAAACTCGTTCGTCGTTTGAGGCAACTCAAATTGAAGAGCAAGGTCCAACATATGGCGCGGGGATCGCAGTTTGAAGGTCAACTTATGATTAAAACGATAGAAATGCTACTAAAACTTTAAACTCGTTTTTCTCGAAGCTAAAATTTTTTCAAAACGGTGTACACGATATCTCGACATCCAATGACCGGATTGACTTGAAATTCGGTATCCTTGTTCGGTGTAATGGTAGTTTAGGCTTTACTGACGTTTTCACTTTCAGTTTCAGGTATCTTTTATCCCCATATTGATTTCCACATAAGTTATTATTATTAGCATTGCTCCTAGGGTCTCTAAAGTATTGATTATTACTCAGAATATTTTTGTTTTTGAGTTTCAGTCGATCTTGTATTTTGTTTGCCTTTCGGCTTATTACTGACGTTTTCCTCAACATGTTTCTTCATTAGTTATTAACAATAACGATGTCACTTGTTCTCGAAAAATCGTGCCAATTATTTTTTTCGATGATTGAAACACGATAATAAAAAGAATCCTGGTCAAGTCTTATTATCTATGTTACGAAAAAAAACTCGTTTTTTCTATTCCAGATCAACCGGGTGCCCAAAATCAAGTGCGCCGTTGAGACTCTCACGTTCAAAGGTCCTTCACGAGATTTTCAATAACTTCTTTAATTATTATTATTTTACGAAATTTGGTAAGCTACTTTGTTAATGTACAAACAAATAAATGTTCAAACGATTCTTCAATCATCTTACTCTCAAAATTAAATTTTCAAATGACCCTAATTTTCTCGTCGTCACAGTAGCCTAACCCTTTAAAGAAGATCTAATAATTAACCCTTTGCACTCGAAGCCTTTTTCGCTGGGATAGTAAGTGGTGAGCGAGTCACTTCTCGAGTGCACTTTAATGTTACGTAGGGGGAGCCGAAAATTGAAAACGAACTTTTATTATCCAGTAACAGTAACCTACACAGATCGGAGAATCTCAACCAACCGGCGCACATTTGTTGTACAGTAGTAGT
The DNA here is from genome assembly GCA_963210295.1 of Ophion ellenae. Classification (NCBI taxonomy): domain Eukaryota; kingdom Metazoa; phylum Arthropoda; class Insecta; order Hymenoptera; family Ichneumonidae; genus Ophion; species Ophion ellenae. The sequence goes on along the minus strand of OY723389.1, from coordinate 20,483,770 downwards.
GGTTTGTTTTGTCTTTTTGGGATTATTGGGCAGCTTGGATTTTTTTGTGCATCTACCTCCTCAATATTGGGTCTTTTCACTTTAAACGCTACAAAAAGCTATTTTTATGACTTTTTGATAGGTTTATATTATTGATATTGATATAAAAGTTGTTACACGTAATAAATACACTTTCGAAATACATAAATCATTTTTTTTATCTATTTATGTAACCCACCAAACTTTAAAAGCGTTTTTCTCGAAACAACGTTTTTCGACGGCTTGTTGATAAAATCTTCGAAACTACTGAACCGGTCCTATAAAATTTTAACCACATATTCTTTACAACTATAGCTATAGCGCATATAAAGGATTTTTTAAATTTTGATATTTACTATTTTTTGCCAAAAAAACGGTGAAAAAAGGTTTTTTTGTTTTTTGGAATAAAGTCCGCCATTTTCGTTATTTTTTTATATATAAAAAATCGTATGATATGCGCTATAGCCATCAACATACTGAATCTAAAACCGTTTGATTTTTTTTCGGATGATCCATCTCCGACATTTCATCAGCAGCGCAGACCTACAATTTTTTACGACATTTTTTTAACTACCATTTTTGTATATAAATAGTGAGTTAAATAATAAGTGTAACAACTTTTATATCAATATCTATAATATAAACCTATCGAAAAAATTCATAAAAATAGCAATTTTTTAGCGTCTAAAGTGAGTAAGGGGGCACCCCTTAATTGCTGTGCCTTTTTTTGAATAATAAGAATCGAGAAAAACACTTCCGAGCGATTTTGGGGTAGAGACAGTCTTCTAAAGATTTACCAGTTTTTTCAATCCGTATTTCCTGCTCGCCTCATTCCAACCCGTACAACTCATAGGAGCGAATCATTGAAGAAGAAAAAGAAACGTTATCTTACTTGACTAACGACGCTTCCCATGAGCTCAACAACTTGACGAGGCAATATTTCGTTAGCGTTGTTACCGTGTCCCAATTGGCCATACATTCCTGCACCGCAAGTGAACACTCCACCGTCCTAATAATTAAATTCAAAAAATTGAGTCGTTTAGCAATGGGAGTAACGTTAATACCGAATCGACTGTCCAGCGACTCACCATTGTGAGGAAGGCTGAAAAATTCTCGCCGCATGAGACGTAACGAGCTTTGACTGTTCTCAGAGTCCTCAGTTGAGACGGTAATTGAATGTTCTCCGTGTTGTTGAGACCTAATTGACCGAAGGTGTTTCTTCCCCATCCGTAAACGGCGCCTGTGTAATCATCCCTCGCTTCATTAATCGATAATTATGGGTCGATGTATCATAGATAATTATTAAGGCTCATTGTTGCTTATCATTGACAATGAGTTGGTAATTATCCGTTATTTGCTTTTAAGGTCCTTCTTTCACCAGCCCGAATATTTAACAATTAACTGATTTTCATCCACAATGAGGCAAAAATACATCCCAATATACTCGTAAAATTTCAATCCAAGTCACCGAACTTTTAACGAAAAATTGCGACTCCAAAAGTCGTCTTATTTATATGGCAGTTTATGGAGATGACCCGCTGACCATATTTCTAGGCAATAATCGGTACACTCAATAATTCTAGATGCCTGATATAAAGTGATCAACGCGTGTTAAACATTCTTAACATTCCGTAACAACTATAAAAACACGGGGTCACCGAATGTTAAAAGAAAACATTACGGGGGTAGGAGATACCTTTAGGCGAGGAAAAAAACTTGTTAATTTTCATGATTTTATTTTTTAAGGAAAGATTTTTCCACTATTTTTGAGACTTAGGGTATGTTTTATTACTACTATTGGCTGTTACATGGTATTTTTTTTAAATTTATTAATCTTTTAAAATGGCGGAGGTATAGTTGTTAAAGAAAAATGTTATATTTAAAAATGGCACGGTCTTCTAAAGTGAATTTTCATAACTGGCGTGACGTATAGCTAAAAAACTAATCAACTGATTCTGATGAAATTTGGTAAAAATCTTCATAACCTTATTGTCTGAAACATGAGATTAAATGTTTTCGAAAATTAAAAAAAAACCGCTTTTTTATTGCATAATGTAGTCATTTTTTGGAAAATTCGAACTTTATATTTCAAAGCGTGCCATTCCATCGATTTTCAACATTTCTCACTTTTTCTTGTTAACAACAGAATAATCTTCGTTGATTTTTTTTCGGATCAATGCTGCCGACGTTACATGTCACGGCGTCTGACAACACCCGCCGCGACGCGTTTAGAAGACCGTACCATACCGCCGCCATTTTTAGCGATTAATGAGAAAAATAATACCATGAAACACCCAAAAGTAATAATAAAACATCCCCTAAATCTCAAAAATGATGAAATCTTTCCTTTAAAAAAAAATCATGAAACTCAGCCATTTTTTCCTTGCCTAATGGTATTGCCTTAATGATAAAACTTAAAAATATGTGACGAGCAGAAGGATTTTTGTAGCTGCGACTTTTCGAAGAAAATGTAAAGACGTCTAAATCTGCTCAATGTGCGCGAATTTTTTTATTCCAGTTTATCATTGCGTAAAACAGAGTTGGGCGTGAATCTATTTATAAATACGAATACGAATTTATTCACATCGTAATTTTCATGTGAATATAAATACAAATTTATTCATACTTCACTTATTGTAAATACGAATACAAATAAATTCATATATACAAGTGTGAATACGAATTTATTTGTATTTACATGCATGCATACAAATACAATTGTATTCACAAATATTCTAAACATACAAATAAATTCATGGAAAAAATTGTGAATATTCGAAAAAAATTGTATATCCAAAAAAATTCACAAAATAAGTTGTGAATTTTTTCGTATCCAAGACAAATTAAAATCAAATTCACAATGATTAGATTAAAATGTACCCCAAAAGTGAGTTCGTACGTATTTACGCACGGATTTTTCAAAACATTGCCTCGAGGCAAAGAAATTTTTGAACAAAACTTTTTGTGCGAAAATTTCTTTGCCTCAACACAATGTTTTCTCTCAAAATACGTAAGAACTCACTTGTGGTGTGAATTTTAATATAATTGTCGTGAATTCGATTTTAATTTTCTTCAACTTGAGGAAATTCACAACTCATTTTGTGAATTTTTTAATATTTATAATTCAATATTTAAAACTCACAACTTTTTTTCAAACATTTCTTTGTCTCGACGCAATGTTTTCTCTCAAAATACGTAAGAACTCACGTTTGGTGTAAATTTTAATCTAATCATTGTGAATTTGATTTTAATTTGACTTAAATATGAAAAAATTCACAACTTATTTTGTGAATACATTTGCATTCACAGATTTTGATGTGCGTTTTTTTTAATTCACAGGATTTCTTGTAAATATTCATATTTTTTGTGAATATTCACAATTTTTTCTGTGAATTTATTTGTATGTTGAGAATCTTGTGAATACAATTGTATTTGAATGCATGCATATGAATACAAATAAGTGAAGTATGAATAAATTTGTATTTATGTTCACATGAAAATCACGATGTGAATAAATTCGTATTCGTATTTATAAATAGAATTACGCCCAACTCTGGCGTAGAATAATTGATTGTGACCAATTTTTATTAATCGCCACGGATGAATTCGAAGGGCCCTGCTTATGCCTCCACAAAATACGGCTCTCCGCGAAAAGAAAATCTGAATTTCACAAAACGATTCACATTGTGCCACACTTGAGGCCAGCGACTATCCCCGTTACCGTGACATGCCATTATGTTACATCCACAATTGTTCACCCTGTGTTTTTTTTTCTATAGTTTCCGTAGTTTCAATAAGCGGATGCACGCACCTGATTTCGAAACGACAATAGTGTGATATCCGCCACAGGCGATAAATGCAAGCGGTACAGTGACCAAACTGCTAACAAGCGTCGGCCTGTTCGTCGACTGCAGATCCGGGCCAAGTCCTAATTGTCCTTCGCTATTCGAGCCCCACGTATAGAGTTCGCCATTGTTAGTAAGTGCAACAGTGTGTCTAACACCGCAAGCAATCTGAATAATAACGCGTGTACCCAACGCTTTTACCATTCGCGGTGCATCCTCGGTTGCACTTACAGAATTCAGACCTGTGGATCAATTTTTATTATTAACGTTATCCAATCTTCCGTTGCTCGGTTCTTGCTATTGACTATTTTTCATTTGCACAACCTAATTGGCCGTCGGTGTTACAACCCCAGCTGAACAATTGTCCCCATTCGTTGACAGCCATTGTGTGACTGGATCCACACGCAGCTCTCTTGAACACGAATGCATCCAAGTCGGGAATTAATTCTGCGTGAAAAAAGAAAACATCATTCACGCGGCATAACTCGAGGAATTTTAGTATAATTAAGGGATAACACCACTCTAGGATTTTGGAAAAATTGTTTTTCTTTGCTTAAAACATACTTTGGGGCAATAAAAACAACGTGAAATTGGTCCTGCAGCGATTTTTTTTTACGTTCAATTATCGATTTTGCCGCAGCGCCTCTATTTTGCTTAAATGTAAACTGTTTTTTTTATAAACCATTTACTACTTATTTCTTGGGCAAAAAAATCGATTTCTTTCAAAGTGCGCCATTTTTCAAAATTGATTGAAAAAGTAGATTATATTTTTTTTTGGTTTTTGTTCCAGGTTTTATACTTTACGAGAAAACCGTCCTCCCGTAAAGGTATTTGTAAAGAACTCGTTTTTCAAGATGGGATCTGTCGCCGCCATTTTGTATGAAAATTATAATGAACATTCTTTTTTATACTTCATCATGTGTTAAATAATCCCTCTGAAAAGAAATACTAATCCTTTTTTCATACTCCCAAAATAAATTGTCAAAGTAAGGCCTCATTTTCTGCCGCTAGAGTGATGTTATCCCTTGAGGAGTCCAACTTCTCAAAGGTTTACACTTACGCAACCTTTTTCGCGGCTTCTGGTGACCCAGCTGACCATAATCATTGTTACCACATGAATATACCTCGCCATCTTTAGTTACAACGACGGTGTAATTTTCGCCGCATGCAACTGGAAAGTAGGATTTCATATTTTCAAATATTCGATTTATTGGCGAGGAATAATGTTTTAAAAATTGCACAAGTGTAACAGTGTCTGTATCGAAACAAAAACATTCAATAATTGGGAATAATTCTTGTTGTAACATTTTCAAATTATTTTTAGCTACTATTTGCATGTAATTTGGAATTAAGACTCAATGATTGGGGTATTCATAGAATAAACGGTTCATTTAAGGGGGTAGACTACTGTGAAAATGAAGAACACACGGCCCTTGCTTGAGGTTGATTGAAGGTAAACTTATGATTCCCACGATAAAACGGCTCGTAAAACTTTAAACCCGTTTTTCTCGAAACTATGTTTTCCAAAACGTGTAACCCATTTCTCGACATCTAATAATCGAATTGGCTTGAAATTTGGTACAGTTAATACACGAAAAACTCACCCTAGTGAAACTAAATTGTTGTGTTTACTTTTTTTAAAGAATTACTATAAGCGTGGTTTTCTTTTCGTAGCCAATATCATACTTTTCCACGCAAAACTATTATAACTAAGCAAATTTTTGACTAAATGAATATATTATCATATTCTATAGAAAAATATGATTAAACTTAGAGATGCTGATACAACCGCGCCTCAAGTTTAACATATATACAAATACAAGAGGCGTTTAGTTTGCAAAGTTAATCTGTACGTAAAAAACCAAAGACTGTATGGCAACGTATATATTTAATAAAAACTTTAATTAACAAAAAAACGGTTGAAAATTGGTGGTCATTCAGTGTAATAGTAGTTTAGTCTTGACCGACGTTTTTATCCTTAACATATTTTTTTCATCTTTTATTAACAATAATGCGATTTGTCCTCGAAAAATCGAGAAAAAAATTCAAATTGTTTTTTTTTATGAATAAATGGCGATAATTGAAGCTCGGTTAAGTTTTAGCCAATATTATCTATTTTAAGGAAAAAATCATTTATTAGTTTCAGATCAATCAGGTGGCTAAAGTCAAATTAAGCCTCTCACATTGAAAGATCCTTCACAAGATTGTTTGCAACTTCTTTAATTAGAAATATTTAATTTTACAAATTATAATAATAAAATACAAACTTTTAATGAAATTTGGTACACAACTTTGTTAATTTACATACAAATAAATGTGCAAACGGTTTTTCACTCATCTCACTTATTCCTTCAAAATTAATTTTCGTCAATAACCCTCATTTTCAGGTCCTCACAGTAGCATCACCCCTTAATAGAAACATTTTCTGAAACTATCGAAATTTAATGAAAAACATGGTCATTAACTCTTGGGGTAAAACAATTGAATGCTTCGAATGTTAAAACAGTTTATAAGAAACGTATAAGAGTAATGTTAACAGAAATCATCCTTTTATTAGGATAAATTATGCCGAAATATCATATCACAAAATATTTTCCTTACGCTTTGTTATGAAAAATAAATTAGTTACATCAATAAAGTAAATAAAATAAAACAATTCAGTATTTTCTTGGCGTTAGGTAACAATGTCAAATAAACATTTAATGATTTTTGATCGATCGTCAACGTGATCTTAAATACATTATCTGTTTGTTCCTCTTGCTTTGCTGTCATTGCTACCTTTTTCAATGACATTGAAGTTTGCATTGTTGGAATGCAACGAAAATTAATTATCTTTAATTGTTCAAATCTTTTTTTGGCAACTTAAACGGTAAAAATCGCTCAAACGTTTCTACTCATTCTTATTAGACATTTCCAGCCTCGACGCAAGAAAAAGGCTTCGGATAATGATAAAAATCTATAAAAACAAAACAACTAGAGAACAACAAAAGAACATTTCGTTGCCTTATAAGGATGGAAACTTCAACGTCGTCATTTTCATCTTCCTCGCATCTGTAACTCTTTTAGATCATTTTCAGATTTTAAGGTATGTTACAATAAGTTTGCAGTTTATTTTTTGCCCTATGACCGATATCTTACTTTGATCTATTTGCATGGCCTTTTTGAAGTCAATTTCTCGAGGAGTGAGTATAATTTCATCCTCTATGCCACCCAGACCGAGTTCACCGTGCACCGTGCTCCCCCAGCAAAACATTTTTCTTTTTTCCTTCGACGCAATGTATTCTGTCACCGCATCAACGTGTAGTCCGAAACAGAGTCTTTTGGATGGACTGGCCTGTGCGCAGAAAGTAAACGGAGATTAGTGCTGTTTAGTTCGATCAACGCCGCAGAATATTTTGAGTTGGAAAGATACTTGCGGAGAAACAAACTATGGGAATCTAACTAACCATGATAATGTTTAGGATTTTTCATAGTTTTTTAGTTATTCGATACCGGCATTCTCTTGCTCACGTTATCCTCGATCGTGCTGGAAAATAACATTTTGCTATTTGGATTTTCGGCTCTAGCAGGATGTAGCAAAGATCGCATTGGCCGTTGCCACTTTACAAAATTAGACGGCATCTTGTTTTTGTCCAAGCGGGAATTATATATTTTCTCATGAAATTGGAAGAACCAACATCTCGCGTTTTGGCAACTGGATGATGAAAAATATACTCGAAAAAACTATCTGGATAAAAAGAGTCGACATGGAGATTGGCTTTCGTTTGAGAGGCTTAAGGTATTCCTTTTGCAAAGGGCCATTTTGTGAGAATGTAAGGAGGGCTCTTCTGAATCATTGGTAAATAACAGCGATGCTTAATAAAAATAAGTCACAATCCATTATTATACCCAACGATAAACTGGACCTAAAAAATTGGCGCAAATTTAGACATTTTTAAATTTTCCCAGAAAATTCTTCTGCTAGTCACATTTTTCAAAGATTTATCATTAATATTTTCTTCAAACATTCAGTACCCCCTGTTTTTATCATCGTTACGGAATCTTTAGAACTTTTTACACACATAAGCAGTTTATAGCACACATCTAGAGTTATTTTGGACATAAATTATTGGATAGAAATGTGGCCGGTGTGTCATCGCCATAAAGTGTCGTATAAATGAGACAATCTTTAGTCATAATTTTTCGTTAAAAGTTAATTTTCCAGTATACTGGTATGTATTTTTACTTGATTATAGACGAAAATCAGTTAATTGTTAAATAATGGGATTCGCGAAAGGAATACCTTAAATTATGACTGCTGACATAAATTTCAATATTGTCTATCTCTCAATAAATGAGAATCCACTTTCAAAAATCGTAGTCTTGTCGCTCCGAAAATATTGATGATTTTAGAAAAACATCGATCCTGAAATCTTGGCAATTTGAAGGTATGACATTTCGAGATCTAAAGAGCAGCTGTCTATTTTTTTTCGCTTCTCTAAATAACGCATCAGATTTAATCAATAATGATAACAATGGGTCCAACAATCCGTATGATTTCAGCCTAATGAGAGTTCGAGGTTCGTTGGGGGTTACTACGGATTCGGGACGAGTGGAAAGTATTGCATCGATGAGAAAGTTTTTCATCGAAAACTTCGATATTCGACGCAGAAACAAATTCATATTCCTCTTCAATTTTGACACGCTTGGTGCAGTGAAATATATCGAGAATTCTTAATTTTACATCCGAAAGTTACCTGATTATTTTCTAACTCACATTTCCTCGTTCATGACACGCACATTTCTATCCATTCATATCGCGCTATGTACAATCGAAAAGAAAATAAGACAAAATACGTTTTCCATATATTATGAGTACGCGGCAGTTCGCGATGACGACCGGAGAAGGCGCGCACTTCTACCTCTACATTACCAACAGTCGGTAAGAACGCGATTGTGATATTAATCGTTGGTGTTTTTTTTCCCGGAAAATGGTTTGCAGAAAGAAATTTAAGGGGTTAGGCTACTCTCAAAATTTAAAAAATCGATGGTCCCTTGGGGTAGCTCAAATTGAAGAGAAAGGTCCAACATGCGGTGTAGGAATCGCAGATTGAAGGTCAACTAATGATTACAACACTAGAACGGCTAGTAAAACTTTAAATGCGTTTTTCTCGAAACGATGTTTTTCAAAACAGTGTACACGATTCCTCGACATCTAATGAACGGATTGACTAGAAATTTGGCACACTCATTCAGTGTTATAGTAGTTTAATCTTGACCAACGTTTTTCTTCTTCACATTTTTCGATCATTAGCTATTAAGAGAGGAGATAACTTTAGGCGAGGGAAAAAATAGCTGATTTTCATGATATTTTTTAAAGGAAAGACTTCTGCACCATTTTTGAGTCTTAGGTTATGTTTCATTACTACTTTTGGGTATTACATAGTATTTCTGTAGGATTAATCTTTATTAATTAGATATGGCGAAGGTATAACGTCGTAACGGCGGCGGGATTAATTAAAAAAAAAACCAACGAAATTTTTGATTTCAACAACACTCATACGTAAAATATGAACCAAGAAAAAGTGACAAATGTTGAAAATCGATCAAATGATACGCTCTAAAACAAAAAGACTGAATTTTCCGGAAAAATTACTACATTTTACATTTACAAATACGTTTTTTTTTCAGAAAAATTTAGGGCCATGTTTTGGACAGTAATGTTAGAAAGATTTATACCCACTTTCACCAGAATAGGTTGAATAGGTTTTTAGCTATACGTCACGCTCCTTTTGAAAATGCAGTTTAGAAGACTGTGCTATACCTCCGTCATTTTCAAAGATCAAAAATAAAACACGATGTAACAGCCTAAAGTAGTCATAAAACATACCCTAATTGTGAAAGAAGGCGGAGAAATCTTCCCTTTTGAAAAAAAATGAAAACCAGAAATTTTTTCCTCGTCTAAAAGGATCTCCCTTTAACAGTAATCGTCACGTCAAAAAGGCATTGTTCCTTGAGAAATGGAAAAAAAATGTTTTTTTTTAATGATTGAAATACGAAAATGAAAAAGTCTCAGTCAAGTCCTAGCCAATATTATCTATTTTCAGAAAAAAAAACTTATTTTTGTTCCAATTCAACCGTGTGCGTTAAGTGCACCGCCGGGCCTCTCACGTTCGAAGGTCATTCAGAAGATTGTTTATAATTTCTTTAATTATTAATATTTTTATGAAATTTGGTGCATACCTTTATTAATGTACATACAAATGAATGTCCAAACGGGTTTTCAATCATCTTACTTATTCCTTCACAATTAATTTCTCAAATAACCCTGATTTTCCGGTCGTCACAGTAGCCTAACCCCTTAACAACAATGTAATTCAACTCGCATATTATGTGAAGAAACTTGCATCGAACTAAACAATCTTTAGGTAGTTTGTGAGACGTCACTTCCGGCCGAAAGCAGTGGGCTGGCATCTTTTGGAATTTCTGCTACGCAAATTGTCCGCTGTTTGTAGTGTCCTACTCTGCCAGTTGCAACGCTAGTTGTTCTCGAACAAACCTGATGCGCGCAAAGGGGCTATGTATGTGTACGCACGCACACATATAATCGGGCAATACCCATATATCACCAACAATACACACTGATGGTTTAATATGGTGTATGCGACAGTGCGGGCCGCGCGCTTGCGCAATAAGAAATTGTCAGAAGACTACTAGCGTCACGGGGAGAGGTAGTAGAACTAAATAAAGCGGTCGAAAAGCGTAGCATTTTTATATACAGTAACGGATAATATACATTTTATATACATAACGGAGGTGCCAGCCCCCTGGCCGAAAGTAACGAGATGTTGTTGGGACACTGGGTAGTTGGAAGATGGGTACTCAAAATTTTGTAGTCTTCTGTCTGTCTGTAATAAATATCCGAACCATTTTCTAGGGAAACGTGGGGTATACTGGTACGCGATCTGATGTGGGCCAAATCCCGCAACTTATGGCGGAGGGAGATGACGTCGTAGTTCTACAAAAATTTGTTTGCAGATAGTTTTTGGTTAGAATTTCTCAAATCAGTTGACCAAAATCTATCAAAAACAGGACACCGCAAGGCGGAAAAAAAAACTTTTTTTTTGCATGCAAATATTTACATAAGCAGAGTCAAAGTCAAATATCATTGTTGACAGTTAGTAAAAATCTCTAGGAGGCTCTTCAGCGAATATGAAAGTATATATACGGCGCACTATACCATGACAATTTCATACATGTAAATAATATTTTAAATATTCTGTTATTCCCGCCCGGAAATAGATGGCAGCACGGGTTCATCCGTCATATTGAATACACCTAACCTTTTTCACCCAACTTCCGTTTTTATCTCTCTGCCCCGCTCAAAAAGGCGACGCGACGGCTTTATAAAACTTAACTCTGTAATCGAAATAAAGCAAAGTTTTTACGCAAGAGTGCTGTGTAATCACAGGTTATGGGCCCAGGACGCATTCCACTGCGCCGTTCGAACAAAATTGTGTAATCAAAAAAAAAATCGAAACTAACCTAAAAGCCACGTGTTCCGTAGGGTGCCCAAAATGACCAGCCACTCAGTAAATATTGATAAACTAAACAAAGAGAATTTCGACACATGGAAGCTGCAAATGGGGGCACTGTTAGTTAAAAACGACCACTGGACTTACGTCAAAGGAATAAAACTCAGACCCAATGAGGTCGTCGACGTGAACCAAATTGTAACGAATGCAGCCGCCATCGAAGCGTGGGAAACACAAGACCAAAAGGCAAAAGCCGACTTAATTTTGGCGATATCCCCATCTGAATTGTGCCACATCCGTCACTGCGAGACATCAAACGAAGTGTGGAGGAAACTCGAAGAAGTATATCACTCTAGAGGTCCCGCACGTAAGGCAACACTACTCAAACAATTATTATTTGCCAAGATGAGAGACGGTGATAACATGATGGAACATCTGAACAACTTCTTTGGCACCGTAGACAAATTGTCGGAAATGGAAATTTTGGTAGCCGAAGATCTCCTCTCCATCCTTTTATTGTATAGCATTCCAGACAGTTTTGAAAATTTCCGCTGCGCAATAGAGGCACGAGACGAGCTACCTTCTCCTGAAGCGCTGAAAATAAAACTCTTAGAGGAATTCAACGCGAGGAAGGAAAAAATCGTCCAGGCCAACCAGCAGAATCAAGACGCACTCTACGTGAAATCATCGGGAAACAGACCTCATCGAAATTATCCACCCAAAAGGGAAAGCGACCTCGGCGAAGGCTCAAATAGTTCAGGTGGGCAAAGAAAATCTTATAAGTGCGGTTTCTGCAAACGAACAGGTCACAAAGAGGCAAATTGCTGGAAAAAGGCCGAAGTTCGAACGAACAAATCCGAAAACAAAAGGCAAAGTGCTTCGCGAGCCTATGAGGATGATGAAAGCGACGAAGAAGCATATGTGGCAGTCGAGACAGCACCAGAGGAAAAGGCAACTATTACTGTGGCGATGAATGCCGAAACCGAATCGACTAGCAAATGGTGCGTGGACAGCGGAGCGACATCCCACATGTGCAACAACAGAAGCAAATTCGTTGACTTGACCCAAATCACAAATCAAAGGGTACGTTTAGCGGTGGACCGAACGACCGAAATCGTAGGTAAGGGTACAGTTTACTTGAGTATACCCGATGGAAACAAAACCAAAAGAATAAGATTGGGAAATACCCTTTACGTGCCCGAGTTAAAAACTAACCTCATGTCAGTCTCCAAAGCAACGTCAAAAGGATACAGCGTCGACTTCAGGGAGACGCATGCACTGATAAAAAATCCAAAAGGGGAAAACGTCACCGCAGCGAAGAAAAGAGGCGATCTGTATTTCGTCAAAGAACGTACGGAATCCGTGGCTGTGGCCAACGAAAATATTGCTGCTACGGAACAGTGGCATCAAAGATATGGCCATCTCAACGACAAGGACTTGAAGAGGCTTATCGAACAAAAAATGGTCGAAGGAATCCCACTCCACACCACAGGCGAAATACCGGTGTGTGAGATATGCATTTTAGGCAAACTAGTCGCAACGCCGTTTCCAAAAACCTCGCATAGAAAAACCGAAGAGCAGCTCGAATTAATTCATTCAGACGTCTGCGGACCAATGAGGACAAAGTCGATCGGAGGAGCTACGTACATTGCGACGTTTATCGACGACAAAACGAGATGGGTAGACGTTCACTACCTAAAAGCAAAAGGTGATGTCAAAGAAGCATTTATGAAATACAAGGCGTTATCGGAGAGACAGAGCGGATGCAAGATTAAAACACTGCGCACTGACAATGGCCTTGAGTATTGCGGACCGGAATTCAATAAAGAAATTGATCAGCTCGGAATCAGAAGAGAACGCACCGTCGCACATACGCCCGAGCAAAATGGAGTCGCAGAGAGGATGAATCGCACACTAGTTGAAATGGCTAGATGCCTAATGATACAATCCAAACTACCGCCGTATTTTTGGGCCGAGGCGATCGCGACCGCAGCTTACATCAGAAATCGATGCCCAACCAGAGGACTGGAAACTACAAACACAACTCCATACGAAGAGAAGTTCGGTTTTGCACCGGACGTATCAAATCTAAAGAAGTTCGGTTGCAAAGCGTTCGCCCTTGACAAAACACCAAATAAAGGAAAATTCGAACCAAGAGCGAAAGAGTGCGTCTTCGTAGGCTACTCGAACGATTCGAAAGCTTACCGACTGTGGGACCCGACGTCGAAGAAGATCATCAAGAGTCGAGACGTAAAGTTCATCGAAGAATCGGTCGGCCGAGAAGCAGTTGACAATCCAGCTGAGTTCGCACAATTTCAAATACTATTTGAAAGATCAGAGCAAGAGCACGTCGAAGTGAAGCAGGCTCCTGAAGAACTTATTGTCAACGAAGAACCACAACAAGTGGATCCAGATAAGGTTATAAAACAAGATTCAGCGAGCGAGACCGGTATCATACCAACCCCGATTAAGAGGGGGCCCGGGCGTCCTAAGACGTTAAAAACAGGCTTACGAGGACGACCGCGAAAGATCTACCACGAAATAAAAGTGGACGGCAAACATAAAGCAGCGCTAACTTGCGAAGAAGAAAACGAGGCAAACCCGTCAGTCGACGAAGCCCTGTCAGGGGAGCATGCCGAAGAGTGGAAAAAGGCGATGGAGGATGAATTCGAAGCACTCGAGCAAAATCGCGCCTGGACGCTTGTCGAACGCCCCGATACGAAGAAGGTCATAGGCTGCCGATGGGTATTGAGAACCAAGTATAATGCGGATGGGGGTGTGGAGAGACGGAAAGCACGCCTGGTGGCAAAGGGTTTTTCGCAAAGACGGAGTATAGACTTTCAAGAAACCTTCGCACCGGTCGCCAGACAAAGCTCGATCCGACTTCTCGCCGCAATTTCAGCGCAGAAAGGGCTCACGTTATACCAACTCGACGTCGTAATGGCTTACATCAACGGTGACTTAGAGGAGGAAATTTTCATGGAGCAACCACGAGGATTCGCCGAAGAAGGAGATAAAGTACTCCTATTGAAAAAATCGCTTTACGGGTTAAAGCAATCAGGACGGCAATGGTTTAAGAAGCTGGACCAAAGACTGAGAGATTTGGGACTGAAACAGTTGAACACCGAGAAGTGTGTTTACATCAAAAAGACTGAAAAGAATTATTTGATAGTTATAATTTATGTCGATGACCTCATTATTGGCACGGACTGTCACGAGGAATACCAAAGACTCAAACAAGGTTTGGCTAGCCAATTTCAAATGAAGGATTTGGGAAAACTACACTACTGCTTGGGCATCCAATTCCAACAAGACCCCATGACATTTGCAGTAAATATGTCGCAAAGCAAATACATACGGAGCATCCTGTCAGCCTACGGCATGGAAGAATCGAAACCCGTCGCTACCCCACTCGACGGAAACAGCAAGCTGAACAAGGGTATGGGACCAAAGACTCAAGAAGAAATGGCCGAGATGAAGAACGTGCCGTACCAATCGTTGATTGGCTCATTGATGTACTTGGCTGTATCCACCCGTCCAGATTTGATGTATACCGTCAGTGCGCTGAGCCAATTCAACGCAAATTACGGAAAACTGCACTGGAACGCAGCAAAACGTGTGTTACGATACTTGCGAGGCACTATCGAGTACACGCTCATCTACAAAAAGATTGACGACGTACTCGTTGGTTACGTTGATGCCGATTGGGGCGGTGACGTCGACGTCAGAGCCTCCTATACAGGATACATCTTCAAATTTGCAGGGGCTGCAATAACCTGGGAGGCCCGTAAACAGAAAACGGTTGCGTTGTCAAGCACAGAGGCTGAATACATGGCGCTGACTGAAGCAGCAAAGGAAACCGTGTATCTTCGCAACATGCTACGCGAACTCTTCCACTCCGAAATTCTAAAAGGGCCGACCACCGTGTACTGTGATAACCAAGGCGCACAGAAACTGATGCGAAATCCCTTGTATCACGGCCGAACAAAACACATAGACATTCGGCATCACTACGTTCGACAAGTCTTCAAAAGTGGAGAGATGGACGTTGAGTACATTCCCAGTGACCAAATGATCGCTGACGTCCTCACCAAGGCTCTATTTGGGCCAAGTCATCAGAAATGCATCAAGGAATTCGGGTTGATAAGCGACGACAAGAAACCCGCGTTGAGAGGGGGTGTTATTCCCGCCCGGAAATAGATGGCAGCACGGGTTCATCCGTCATATTGAATACACCTAACCTTTTTCACCCAACTTCCGTTTTTATCTCTCTGCCCCGCTCAAAAAGGCGACGCGACGGCTTTATAAAACTTAACTCTGTAATCGAAATAAAGCAAAGTTTTTACGCAAGAGTGCTGTGTAATCACATATTCTTTTACATTATGTGCTGTCACGGTCGTATATGCAGGTCTGGGCACTCCGTCCAACAATGTGTACTTCCAAGTGACGCTCTTTTTGCCGCATTCCACCGCGTCGCTAGTGAAGGAGAGGCCTATTTGCTAACACCGCGTTTACGGGGCATGGCATGCGGGTAGTTGTAGTCTAACCTCGTTTTGTCGAGTTGATTTCGAAAGTAATTGATATAAAATTTATATTCATTAATGAATAAAAAATAAGAAAGTGATTTCCGATGCCGAAAAAGTACGTTATTTCGGGATGCAAAAGTGGATATTTGAATAACGCCGAGCACGTGTCGTTATACAAAGTTCCCAATGATTAATTATCCCAAGTACTAATTGCGTGATAAATGAGTAACGGCAGTAAAGCCAAAAATGTTTATCATGTTTCAGGATGTTTTTTTTTATTCAAGATTATAATTTACGCGTTAATTTCGGAAGCGCTACTTACTTCCCGCAATAAAAAAGTATAATTTTGTGGAGCAATACTTAACTCGGCCTATCCATCTCAACGACGATGAGTATTATTAAGGAGGGGTAAACATTTAGACGGGGAAAAATAAAGCAAGTTTGAGGGATTTTCTAAACTAAGAAATAATTAGCCTACATTTATTCAACTGCAGATGTACTTTTATATACAAACTGTAGGTATAATTTAATAGTATATTTAAGTACACAAAACAATTTTTTAACATTAATTTATTATCAAAATGTCGGAGCTGTGGCAGTGTTATGGCCTCTGCATACTGCGCGCGATATGCGATGAGCGATGGGCGATATTCAATGGGAGCTTCACTTTCCCAGGGCGTTTCTGGAATACCTGAGCTCCCATTGGATATCGCTCATCTCTCATCGCAAATCGCGCGCAGAGGCCATTACAGCGAGGTTGCCGCGGAAGTTGCGAATCAGCGTGCAGTCTAGCTTCCCGGAGAGTTTAATTGACAAATAATTTTTTTTTTTATTTCAGTACGAACATGTAAAGTTTCCATTTGACAATAATAAAAATGAAGAGATTGTGAATTAAATTTGAAATGCAAATAAAAAAAAATGACACGAATTTACAAAAGAAAATCGAAATTTCACGCAAAATTTCTGTAAAATTTGGATTAAAAGAGTAGTTTTGTTTAATTTTTCAAAAATAGGTCTCGTCAAGTAGAAGGTAGCAAATTACGCATACTTCCACCAAGCTTCAACTCAATCGACTTAATAGTTTTTGAGTAATCCTACACACCAATTTCGAAAATGCAGTTTTGAGAAAAACGCTTTTGAAGTTTACGCCCGCTCCGAATCCGAGCAGTGAGGCACAGCGTTGACGGGCTGTAAGGTTTGAAGTTTACCGAATTTCGCCTTGAACCTTTGTGAACAAATTCTACATATACAGTTTTATCGTTTAAAGAAGAAAAAAAAGAATGCGATTTTTTTATCGTTGTAAATGTATATCCCGCCTTAACTAATGGCTCATCGTTCATATTTTCGGTTTAAGCTTTTAGTTTTCGTTTCCGACTAATTATTCAGGATGTATTAAGTTTTTATCACGGACACGTTAATGTAAAGGTAATACGCATGCGCGGATATATCGCTCTCTGTCACACATAGGCCTCCAAGATAGCAGCGCTCCACGCTTTTGCGGCCAGTTCGGCAAAAAGGGCGTCGGATAGAGGCACACTTTGGGGTATATGGAATATACGGGAGTGCCCAGACCTGTGTATACGACCGTGGTTGTATTGGGGAATATTACGATATCTGTGGCCCCCACGGTCTTAGGCCCGGTTCCACAACTCTCGGTTAACCGAGTTAACCAAAGTTTAAGGGCGACTGGACCACGGTCTTACGTACGGGTCTGACAACGGTGGTAGTGGGGGTAGGCACTCTTAGCGGTTTTGTTTTTTATTTCGATTTCTGCCGCTTGGTGCGTGATGGCAAGGGGAAGTAGTGGTGCGACGAAGAGAGAAATAGCTCTTCTGTCCTTTTCCCTCCTGAACGCAACGCATGCGCCGTTTGCCCTAACTTAATTTACCATACTGTCGTGTAAACTGCATAATATACGAAACCAGTAAAAAAATGTGCTGATTAAAAAAAAGATGACTACTTTTATCTAAAAAAAACTGAAAACTTTTTGAATACATTAATTCATACCAGCACATATTACGACCATTTACATCCTGTTTTCTCCAATGTCTCACAATACATCGGTCTTCGAAATGTTTTTCGCACACGTACTGAGATTCTTTCAGTCCCGGAATAGCATCGAGCAATTTTTTGTATCGTTTGACGTTTCTGGGAACGCGAAACACGGAGCATTTTTGCTTACAATTTTTGTACCCCGTTTTACAATTGCAAACCGCGCAACCCTTAGCCATTTCGCATTTTTTTCGCAAACACTACCAAAAAAAAATTCACACTTACGCGTGAAAACACGATACAAAATGTATCACGGTAAAGCGCGTAGAACCTGGTGGTATATTGTCGCAAATAAAGGTTATTTTGACAATCGCGCCACAAAAACATACGTAAACACCTTGGGCCCATTCGCCGGTAAGAGGTAAGGGGGAAACTACTTCCCCTTGCTAGTAGCGACGCGTAGCGGCGCCTAGTGAATCGAAAAGTGAAGCCGACAAGCGTGCCTACCCCTACCACGAAAATTTAGCTTCGTTGCAAGACCTGTATCTAAGACCGTGGTCTGGACCAATCAGAACCACGGTGAGCTGGCTAAACTGCGGTTAAATCGGTTAACCGATAGTTCTGGAACCGGGCCTTACATACAGGTTTGGAAAGGACGGTGGTGGGGGTACGTCCGCTTAATGGTCGCGCTTTTCATTCCGATCACGGCCGCCAGGTGCGTGACGATAGATAGGTATGCTGTGCAGCGAAGGGAGAGCACGAGATAGAGTAGCATTCTGTCTCACTTTCTACCACATGTAACGCATGCGCCGTAAACCCTATTACTCGTATTTATTCCGTGTTTCGTAAACAATGTTTAATTTATGCACGACGAAAATACAAGCACATGCTCTACACGATGAAAGATAACGAACTAAAGCTTTACCGGTTTGAGGTTAAAATGTAAACTGAACACTTGCAACATTTGAGTGATTCTGATGAAAATGAACGACATTCCATGCATTGCTGACACAGAGGTGATTAGGCGAAGTGGATTCGTCTTGACAATGGGAGGCTGTCAGTTGTCAAATTCAGATTCGATTCATACTGCGTGTAATAAAAGCTCATGGCCACAGATGTTATGTGGCAGAGTAGTAAGATGCGCTTCTTCGCCTTCGTCGAGAAAATCAGCAGAGAAATATTCCGTTACGTTCAAATCCGTTCAAATACCTTTCTTCGTTAAAAAGTTTTAAAGAGCGCGTGGCGCAGCAAGCTCGGTCTCTGCTCCATATGCCCATCGTCCCTGGTTCGAATCTGGCTGCTGGCAACTTTTTTATTTATTTTAATTCAAATGTGTAAACAGATCATTCCCGGCAATCAGTTTCGTTGTTCGTTCAGTTTCGTTTGTTGTATAAAAAACGATGTTTTCGAACTTCATTATGTTGTTCGTACATAAAGTGATATTTCAAATATAGCTTTGTCAAATATAACAAAGTAATATTTCAAAAATAGAAATTCTTGCCGCAGAAAGTATTTCTATTTTTGTGATGATAAATGATGATCATAATGACAAACAGACTAGCTGTAATACCGTTTTTCCGCTTAATAAACAAAATGTATGAAAAAAAACTTAATAAAAGTATAGAAGAAAACCACGAGCAAATACGTAAATCTTTTGCGCTGTGGTACTGAGGTTATGTCACGCACCGGGTCTCACCGTACCGATCGATAGCAGCGACGCGCAGTGGCTTTGAGGCGAATAAAAAGCTCGGTCAATAAGGGTACTACGCCCTACCCCCAAAATTTGCCTTGATTTCCAGATCTGTATGTAAGACCGTGGTGGCCCCTAATTTGCACCACGTGGCCTTCATATTTCGACCAAAAGAAACACGTTTCAAGAGTGACAAAGTCGATATTCAGCTCAGGGGCGCAGAGCCGAAGCGATTTGTGAAAAAAAAACAAATTGTATGCCACTTCCAAGCCTTTAATTTTTTTCAAAATGTCCGAAAACTTTGAAAAATCATATTTAGAAAGAATGTCCGGATGTGTGTGTGTATGTTCTCGCACTGTTTTGTAGGCGAAAGGCGTTTGCTCCTGCAGCGCGGGACGTCCGGCGAGTGCAACCCCTCGGCGGGGTTGGACGGAGCGGAGCCACCTCCGGGGGGTAGCGGGGCTATGCCCCCCCCCCCCCCCCGGAGCACCAAACGTAGTTTTTAACTGATTTTTAAAATAAATTACGAGTATTTGAGCTTATTGTCTACTTATAACAAAAACAAAATGTGGAGTATAATTATTATACTAAAGAAAATAATAAATGTGCCGAAAAACTATCAAAAAATTGTTTAAGCAATAAATTGATACAGAAATTTCCTGTAAAAAGGTTTTTCGATCATATGTAACAAATTCCTTAGTTTTTCTGAAGGGATGTGAATTCTTCACGAAGTTTTGCTTATTTGTAAAATTTCTGTTTTTGAGTATTTTTTTACTTCGAAAAACGCATGGTGAACTTTGGATATGCATTTGCACAAAGGTTCTCTATTATACTCACATAGTATCCGGATCATGAAGCCCTTCGCAGTGTGGCGAAAATGAAATATTAATGCCACTTTCCTCTACAAACTTTAACACTTCCGTTTAACCCCCTTAAAGGTCAATTTTTAGAAATGGCTGACATGCATGTTTAATTATTTGTGTCGTAGTGTATTTATGCCAAGTTTCAAGCAAATCTGACTAAAAAAATATGTTTTCCTATACAAACTTTAACGCCCCCGTTTAACCACTTTAAGGGGTCGAATTTCGATTTTTACCACTCTTGAAAAAGGTCTTATTTTCGTTTAAATGTGAAGGCTACGTCAGAATTAGGGGCCACAGATATAGCAATATTGCCTGTGGTTGCTGTAGAAAAAGGATATTTTAATACATAGTCATGGCTATAACAACGAGACAACCACAATATCATAGGAATTTAAAAAAACGGTCCATCTCGTATCAGCAATATTTTTAGATGATGAGATCATTCGGATCAAGTTCCGCTGTTACCCCCGATTTGGCTGACATTTTGCACATACCTTCTATTCGATAATATAAGACATCCCTAACGGACACGGCTCACATGTCAAGGCGACGAAAATCCTATTGCTAAGTTCTCTCTCAGACGGACCACATATCAGGCAAATTAAGAGAAAGACGTTGTTCGTCGTTCAATATAGTGGAAGATGTTTCTTTTCTTTTTCCCAAACAATCAACAGTTTAGGAGAACACTGGGAATCTGTAAATCAACTATCTCTCTCGCACTCGTGGCCGCTTGGACGGTGTGACACATGGCCTTATGCGGATTTTTGGCGCATCGCAATAGTTTTCGAAAGATCGAGTTTTGCGAATTGATAAATAAACTGTAGCGCGTTACTGCTAGCCACACACACCAAGCATCAACAAATACAACCAGCCCAAACAAACGCAAACAAACATAAGCAAGGAATACAATTCCGAAAATCATCAACCGCTGATAGAGCTGAAAGTTTGCACAGGCAGGCATGTACGGAGAGTCCGTCTATGTGATAGAACCGTTGGGTCGTGTAATACTCATGTGCGCGCGGATCGCCTCAGATGTGCGTGGGAAATCTCGGGGCGCGTGTAATGCAGGTGTGGGCGACGTTCACCTCGCATGTGCGTTTGGAACGCGACGAACGCACCCGATCGTGTCGATAAAGTAGGAATAGCAGTACCGGACCACGATAGATATAAATATACACGCGCGTTAATTTTCCACCTTTCAAAATTCGATATTTTGAAAACTATTGCGCTTCGTCAAAAATCCACTTAGGTATGTGCAAAATTTCAGCCAATGCGGGGGTAACAGCTATACGGAACTCCAGCCAGGAATACTCGAATATTATTTAAATTATTGAGCGCTGAAACGTTTCACCATTTTTTTAAGCAATAATTTAGCTTTCAAAAACAATTTATTGATTTGGCAAAATTCAAAAAATCATACACACAAAATATAACAATAGCGCGAATTTGTTTTCTGATTCATCGATTGTCCCGGCAATCCTATACCGATAAAGTAAGGGTCGTACGCGTGACTGCGCAGGCCCCGCCTGTATGCGCCAAATCAGAACTCAACGAACTCTTCGTTATCAGTCTTGAAATCGCAACGGCATTATCGACGAGCTTTACTCGATTGTTCTGTGCCCGCTGTTGGTTTAAAAACAGCAAGATAATGCAGGATTGAAAAAATGTCGCGAATCAATGAGGGTCGTGACGTGGTAGATATTTGCGGTGCGGTTTGATACTACGGCCCTGCGCCACGACTACTGCTACGATGGCCGAGGAGCCCGATCCAAACGAGCGAGCGACGATGGAAAATGTGACGCAAAACGAGAACAAGGTACAAGAAAAGCGTGAAATAAATTTCACTCTGGTGCGACACGGTGAAATTTCGTTTTCTCGATTAATCGTTTCGTCGGGCCGTTCGTCGAAGAGGGTGCGGAAGAGTGAATGATCGAAGTTTTGTCATCGCGACTCATACGTGTGCGCTTTCGTGGATTTTGACAGGTCAGTGCCGGAGGAACGACAGTGAACAACGACGATAATGAAGTCGGTGTACTTGAGTTTCAAGCGTCCCAAGTTATCTCGAGACTCGAGGAAGCCGTCGAGAGGGCCGCCGATGGTGGCGGTACAACTTGGAACAATCCATCCGGTTTTTTATCACAGCCGAAAACAGCCCAAGACATTTTATCACTCATACAGGCGAGTACATCATTACTTTTCTCGGGAAAAACATCGCTTGCTGTCTTCTTCCTGAATGGCTATCTTATCGCGTGCCTCTCCTGCCGTTCGTCCGTTTCCGTTGGATCCGATCGCTCGCTTCCATTTAGGTCACGTGGCCCGTTTCACGCGCTTCTTACAAATTGCGACCCCATTTTTCTCACGTCAAACTAATCGATGTTCTATGCGAAAAAGTCCGGATGCACAAACTGGTTACATTGTCAGACTTGTTTTTATTTACTACTACCTGCCTTCGGAACAGATCTTTCTTTTTCACAAAGTCACGAAAACTATTGCTTTGGGTAAGCGTAACTCAGGGGTGCAGTTTTTCCATGTGAGAATGCATTGTGATGTAGAGATGCAATGTTCGCTGTGTTACGAGAGATTGCTTCGAAGGTCCCTGTAATATTGTGACGCTTTGAAGTACTTTTGCTCAGTGGGTTTCTCGTCATATTTTATGCAAAAGAAAAAAGAACGTTCATTGTAGGAGCGTTGTTAATTTATTCACGCTGGGGCATTCAGTTTTCGTAATATGGAAAAACGGGCCTCACAATTGTCAAGCTATTTGCGTTGTGCACTGCACATATCGGAGACCTGGGCTTCTATTCGCTGATTGGTTTTAAGGGGTTAGGATACTGTAACAACCCGCAAATCTGGGTTAGAAAAATTAAGATATATAGATATAGAATATAGATATATTAAACTTGAAATCTTGAATATATCTTGAAAAATTCATTGTCTATGGAAGTACGTAAGATTTTTTTTTATATTGCACAGTTCATTTGTCATTAACAATGATCTGACAGTTTTTTAGGCAAATTGTTGGAAAGTGAAAAATGTGCCTAAAAAATCTTCAGATAATTGTTAATAACGAATGAACTATGCAATATGAAAAAAAAATCCTACGTACTTCCATAGACAATGTATTTTTCAAGATATATTCAACATTTCAAGTGAATCAGTTGAAAATTGGCTGTGTTATGTTTCCAGCCAACTTAAATGCAGATTTGAGATAAATGCTACACAGCCGCCATTTTTAAATTAATCGCTTCAAAAAATTATTGTATACAGTCACTGATATGTATGATAAGCAGCCTTTTTTGTAATGTCGATTTATTTTGTAGTTTTTCTGAAAAAAAATCTCCAAAAAGCCTATTTTTTGGCCTCTAGAGTGGCCTAACCCCTTAACAAAGTTGTGCATGAAATTTAGTTAAAAAAGATTAATAATTAATATAACGGTAGGCTCAATGGTGTGCTTGATTTTGCCCACCTGGTTCATCTAAAACAAAAAAAACGAGTTTTTTTTTCGTGAAATAAATAATGTTGGCTGAGACTTGGCCGAGCTTTTTCTTTATCATGTCTTAATCATCAAAGACAAATTTTGAATTTTCTTTTCGATTTTTTTAGAAAAAATCATCAGCGTTATTGTTAATCACGTATGAAAAAAAAATGTTAAAAAAAAGAACGTTGGTCAAGACTAAACTACTATTACACTGAATAAGTGTACCAAATTTCAAGTCAACCCGTTCATTAGATGTAGAGCAATCGTTTGAAGATAAAGGCGTTCAAAGTTTTACTAGTGGTTCTATAGTTGCAATCATAAATTAAATTTTAATCTGCGATGCCTGCACCATATGTTGGATCTTCCTCTTCAATTGGGAATGGGCTCGGGGTTTGCATCGTTGGAATGCAACGAAAGTTCTTTTCAATGTAATATTTTCATTATTATCCAAAATCATATGTTGCAGATTTGTTGTAGATCGCTAAATAAGAATGCCTAACAAAAGTTTGCGAGATTTTTCTAGGCTAAATCTGCAAAAGGAAACTTGCAAAATAACGAAAAAACTTCCATTTTGTTGTATTCCAAAGACGTAAACTTCAATGTCATAATTTGGATTGCTTCAAGCGATGAAGGAGTGTTCGTTATTCTTACAAAACCAAACCCCCCAAATTCAGACAAATGGCAGAGGTTCTTCAATCGCATAGCAAAAAATGCTGAAGTTCTTAAAATGTATAGGAATGAAATAACTAAATTTCTCATAGCCTGAATTGTAATTTAACGGCATCTCATTTATAGAGGTTTGCTATCTTTTCCAGCCTGTAGAAACAAACGTATAAAAAATGTTGATCAAGTTCTGGTCGAAAATTGTCCAATGGCAATATAGGCAACAAATAGATCTGTCTTTTTAAAAAATTGCACACTATATTATAAACAAATAAATCGTGTGTATAGGTATATAAGAGAGGTGCTTAGGATGGAGGAGTCGAGATTTCCAAAAAAGTGCCTATTTGAAGAAATAAGGGCAATTACAAACGAAATTCCGTCAAATTGAGAACAAAATTAGAGAAAGTTGTAAGGGATACGGGAACAGAAGAGATAACAACAATGATAAGGAAAGAAGAGAAGTGGAAAGAATAGAAGAAAGTATAAAAGAAGGATTAGAAAACTCAAAAAACGTGTAATTTTAAAAAAGGAAGAGGAAAAAATAAGAACAATGTATAATGAAAGATACCAATATATTGTGGAAAACGAAAAAAAGCCATGGAAATACTGGTTGCAAGAGGGAGTCAAGGGAAGGGATATATGGGCGAGATTGAGATGCGGAAAGAGGCGGCAAAAGGA
Source organism: Ophion ellenae (assembly GCA_963210295.1). Lineage (NCBI taxonomy): Eukaryota > Metazoa > Arthropoda > Insecta > Hymenoptera > Ichneumonidae > Ophion > Ophion ellenae. The sequence goes on along the minus strand of OY723389.1, from coordinate 20,458,503 downwards.
TTGAAGGTTCAAGATTTGTAAAGAAGAGAATGAGACACTGGCGCACCTGTTAGTATGTGAAAAAGGCTGGGAGCTCGTAACGGAGAAAGTAAGAAAGAAAGCAGAGGATTGGGTGCAAGGAATGGATAATGTGGTGATAAAGGGAGTAATCATAAATATGTTGCGTGGGAAGATACAAAAAGGGATATGCGAGTATTTTAGGCAAATAAAGGAACTGTGCAGAAAGATGTGCAAGGAAAAAAGAGGAGGAGAAAGAGATGGAAGGGAGGATTAAACTAAGAAAAAGAGAGAAATGTTAGATAGTGACAAGCGAAAGAGTACGAAGAGTGGAAAAGAAGTCAAGGTAGATGTAAGAGAAAAATAGCATTTTGGAAAAACTTGTTCAAAAAGTTGTGTAAATAAAACTCGCTTTGATTGATTGATGAATCGTGCACATCAATATTTCTTGGGATGATCAATACATTTTCCGAGGAATAAAAATGTATTACTTTTAACACCAAACCATGGCCGATTATAAATCGATATTCAAGACGTACGTTCATAACTATTGTCCAATATGCTATATATATTCGACACAATATTGCTGAAACTCAATCTTCCGATGAATAAATTCATTGTCATTTTGTGTTTCTCAGAATAACTGATCTAAAAGACTAAATGATCATTTTCGTTTAGCCAGATAAGATTGCTGTGCGAGGTATAAACTGTCTTAACATGCCGAAACGTTCGTTGTCGCACCTCATTTACAAATTTGTACCCTTTTTCCTCAGGACCTTGTTATACACGAAGACTCGCCTCAAACGAACGAGGACGGTAGTCTAGAGGGAGCGACGAGCCGTATAACGAGCCTGCCACCTCTAAACGAAGCAGCGAAATTGGCTCTCGTAGCACACTCTGTTTCCGCTTATGCTGTCGCTTTACCGAGGTCTCATGCTCAACGTTTGGCTGGCCGCCTCGCTGCTGACACAACGAGATGGCTCAGTCACATATTTCACTTCGTCGATTGTGCCTCGTCCTTTCACGAGGATCATCTCGAGGGATTGGTGCGAGTTACCAGACTGGCGCTTCACAGAAAATATCCGCGTTACATGGAGGAAGGTTTCACAGCGTTGGCCTCATCTCCTCCCTTGATATATAGTTCGGTCGCAGCTCCTCTAGGAGTCGTGCAACATTTGTGTCGTCAGGTAACAACTACAGAAACAATAAACGTCGTCGGAGCATGTTGTTCATTTTTCATCGCCACAGAATGACATGGCGAATTTTATCGTATAATTTTTTCTCAATTTTTCGTTCATGTCGTACTTTATTGAGAGTCTGCATGAATTTAAATGTAGGGGTAAATATTACAATATTTATTTCTTGAAAAGTGTAATTTAAAGTATTTTTGAAAATGATATAATTTAAAATCTTAATTTATTAAAAATTATGTGATTTCAAGTCTTAAATTATTAAAAATTATGCGGCCATGCTTTTGATAAGAGGTTAGGCTACTGTGACGACCGGAAAATATGGATTATTTAGAAAAATGATTTCCAAAGGAATGAGTAAGATTGAAAATTCGTTTGGACATTTATTTGTATGTACATAAACAAAGTTGTGTACCATATTACATTTAAAATATCAATAATTACATCAATATTATTAATAACTAATGAAAAATTAATATAAAAAAGAATAACTTCGGTCACGACTAAACTACTATTACACTCAATAAGTGCATCAAATTTCAAGTCAATCTAAATGTCGAGGAATCGTGTACACCGTTTTGGAAAACATAGCTTCGAAAAAAACGCGTTTAAAGTTTTACTAGCAGTTCTATCGCTGTAATCATAAGTTTACCTTCAATCCGTGATTTCTGCACCATATGTTGGACCTTCCTATTTAATTTCAGTTGCCTCAAGCGACAAACGAGTTTTTGAAATTTTCACACCAGCCTCACCCCTTAATCATGTATGTTATGTTTTTTTTTTTTAAATAACTATTTATCATAAGAGATGCGATGTTAGGTAAGTGTCGGAATCGAAATGTACGGTAAATGTTAAATCCGACTGCCTAGAGTTTAATCGTCAATGGCCCTTGATTAGTCTGATATCAAAAAACAAAATACATTCGACTTCTAGAGTATGTAAATATAATTGTCATCTCAAATGTAACTCGATAGTTATTTTCGTTCGCACGGCGACTGTGTACGAATTGAATCGGCCAGAAAACTCAAAGAATAATTAATCAATTTCCCTACGTCATTGTGAAGCTTGATCTGAAAGGCGTTCCGAATTTCACGATTATCATTTTTTTGTTCTCGTATCATCCAGCTATCATTGCCGCTGTATTGCGTTCGGCCTATACCACACAACACAATGTTCGGATCGCCGCAAAGTATGGATGTCTCGGCTCTCGAGCGTCGATTGGCGGAGGATAGCCAGTCGAGTGGTGTGACGCCGCTTTTGGTTCTCGCCGAAGCCGGCTCCGTACTTACCGGACATTGCGACAATATACCTCGTCTACGCGAGATATGCGACAAGTACAACGTCTGGCTCCATCTGCGAGGGCACTCGTTGGCTGCTCTCGCATTGAACAATTTTACAAAAGATCTGGTATGCTTCGTCAAGACAACTTTGTGGAACAAAACTGCTTTTTATTCAACCTTATTTTTTTCAGTATGTAATATTCGCACAACTATCTTTTTTCTTGAATCTTTTCAGCCCTCCAAGATTGCAGATAGCATTACACTGCCTGTCGGTGTTTGGCTGGGTATTCCGTCATTGCCAGTGGTCGTATCCTTTATCGAGTATAGAGATTGGAAACTTTAGGTAAAACATGTCGTGCTAAAAATTTTCGTGTTTGATAACTTGCGCTTGTAGAAAATGTCGTACTTATTAATATTTCTACGACTTAGAACGAGCGCGCGCTCTTGATTTCTAAAGATTTTCTTCAAATTTTGACCAGATATTGTTCATATTATTAGGCATGTTTGAGTAAAATTTCAGAATAGTCGACTTGGGAGATAATGGGTTTTAAAATTGCAACTTTTAACACTGCAGGTTCTGCATTGAAATTTAGACAGAATAATTGTCCGTTAAATATATTTGTCCTCTATAATCAGAAGACATAGCGAAACCGCATCGTTCCATGTATCCAATGACGTAAGTTTGCGTGGCATATTTGAAATAATACTGCAACACAATTTTTTATATGGAAGGAATTTTTAATCGTACAAAGTTTTTAATTAGTTATTAATTAACCAACACTTTTATTAATGAAGATAACATAAAAAATATAAAATATTAATGGGTATAACGCAATCATTTTTTTTATGATAAAAGTTTTTCACTTTAGGAACACGATAATTTTTTTTCTCGATATATTGAACAATACTGTTCTGCGGTGGTGTCATATATCTTCTTATCATAGGGGACACATTTTTTTAAAGGAGAATTATTCAGTCTTTACTGAACGTTTTTAGCAAAACTGAATAGTAAAGGCAATCCAAACTTTTTTCACTCTTTCCCTAACTAGTTTGCTATCTAAACATAATTTTTTTTTCAAAATTTATAAACAATAGAATAGTACGACGAATTTTGACCTGACTTTCGGTCAATGCAGACGCTGCAGTGTTGAAAGTTTCAATTTTAAGACCCATTACCTCGCAATCTAAGTAACTAAATCAATTGTTCTGAAATTTAACTCAAACACGAACGATATGAACAATGTCTGGTTAAAATTTGAACAAAATCTATAGTAATCAAGAGCACGCGCTCAATTTACCTTAATTCCAAACCTTTCCCCAAAAGTACCTTTTTCACGAATAAATCAAAGTCCCAAAAGATTACCAAAATGCGGCGTGCAATGTCTATGGAAAATGTGTATGAAACGATCAGGCAATGTATAACTTGTAAAAATTCGTAAGAAGGGTCTTTGATTGTGAAAAAAACATGTAGATAACGATGTAGCTAAAAAAACGATATCTACGTCCTTTTCGCCTCTTTGGCTGATAAAAAAAAGTGTCTAAAATCGAAGCGAACATTGTGAATGTTTCCTTAACGATTTGTTACGCAGACGTTGTACAGACTGACAGATACAAAGGGCGGAAGGCCCACACAGCGGGATACAATGTTGTCGCTCGTGTCCGGCTTGATGGCGGATTCGTTGTCGAGAAGATTACCAACTTTGCCTCTATGGGCGGCCCTGCAGGTTCTAGGTCGCGAGGGTATACAGAATAGGTTCAAAAGGTGCTTCTCCGTCATCGAGCAATTGTACAATAAAATTAAGAAATTGCCCTGCATCAGTTTGCTCGTAAGTTCATTTTCACTTTTTTTCCGTCCAATTCCCGCAAAATACGATTATGGTTGGCGAAAAGATAGAAATGTTATCTTTTTGTGGCAGAGTCAAGTGCCCGGAGGTGAGACTGGAACGTACACGATAAACGATCTCTCAACGACTGCCATAAACAGTCCTCAGCTGTTCGAAATCGTAGCTAGCGCCATGGTGTTTCAATTCGTGCCAGCCGGTCGTGATGCACAATCGACCGAGCGCGTACCGCCTTATTACGACAATTTAAACTCTTGGCTCGGACAAATACTACAGCGTGATATCGAGAACGTGCAGATCGAACTTTGCGAGATCGAACAACACGGTGTGGCAATAAGAATTTGTCCTCTTGAAAATCCTGAGAGACCGCCGACTGATGACGACATTGAAAATGTCGTTGCATGCCTCGAGCAGCAAGTTGTAAGTGTCCTTTTCACAGATTGTTCTTTTTTTAAATAAATATTTAATATATGTCTACAGAGGCTCGATTTTGGTTGACGCGATCATTTTTTATGTTTACATTACGTGAAAGATATTCAACAAATGACTTTCGTTTTTGACAGAAATGTCTGTTGAACTCCTTCCTATTTATGCATTGTTTTACGATATTAATGTTTTTGGGAATTTTTGCGCACTACATTATTCATATATTGACCGGTCTGGTAGGAAAAAAAATACTTCTATTTAAAACGTACCTTACTAGTTCATTGCTTTCGATTTTCTCTGCAAAGCGCTTCTCGGCTTATAGGAAATGCTACTAACGGATAAAGACATTTTTTCAAATCCAACAAGATAGCGTAGAATGGTTGTTTATCATAAACAACCAAATTGCAACGAATAAAAATATTCTCAGATTTTAACTGTACGTTTTGTCCGTTTTACACCAGGAAATTTTAATGGCGACGGTCGAGCACAAAGACACCTTCGTTCGCCTCGTAACGGACAATGATTCTCTCCATCTCGTGGATATGCCCGGTTGGTCGGGCCTCGGTGGAGTGCGTTACGCCCCACCGACTTGGATCCACGTGATGACCGACCAAGCAAAAGAGGAATTGAACAGACTTAATATACAGCTCGTAGAGGCTCTTCAAAGCACCGACGCGGCGTTTTCGCTTGGAGTAGGTGCTGATGGACTTGCTTGCGTTCGCTTTGGAATGGTTACGGAGGACACAGGCAAGTCTAACAATGTCTAAGACACCGTGAAAGATTCGCATACCCCCTGATCTCACTTTTGAGCTTTAAACCAACTATAGCAATAAACCCGCACGTTCATGCTGTTCCGAGTCAATTCCTGAAATGAAGACACTTTACAAGCATTAAGGGGAGATATACACCTAGGAGCCGGAAAAAACGTCATTTTTGTGAATTTTTTCAAGAAAAACTATTTGAAATTTCGGATTGAGGTTTTAATTATCTAAAAGTATATACATTCAAAAATATGTTTAATTCTCTTTATTTAAAAATATTAAAAATATACAAGGATATTGTATGATCCCCTGGAGCATCGTAAAAAAATCTGCGTATACGGTAGCCACTGGCGTTTCTTGAAAAGTCATCCGAAAAAAAACCAAAAAGATTATTAAATTAGATACTATAATCGAGTACTTGTCATAGCCGATTTCGAAAATATCGATTTATGACAAAATGGCGGACGTTTGAACATAAATAGTGATTTTTGGGCCAAAAATTAGTTATTATTTTGCCTATAAAACAAAAACTAAGTAACGGATAAAAGAATCCTATGACAAATACTAGATAATGGTGTATAGAATAACCATAAAAAACCTCAAGGCAATCGGTTCATTGGTTTTCGAGAAATTTTGGGTACCGATTTGAAAAACGTGGTTTTGAGAAAAACGCGCTTGAAAATTTGGGAATGAATAAATCATGAAATGTTTCAACTTACATGAAATCATCGATACCAGGCCCATAGTGTAGGTCTTCTACGGTCGACGGAATGTTTATAGCTTCTAAATCGATTTTTTCGACCATCTAGGTGTATATCTCCCCTTAATATGACAAAACTTTCATAAATTCACATTCGATACATGGTAACGAGAAATATATTAGATATTGGTCGTTGTCGTTCAGATCGATTAGTCATAAATGTTACGTTGAGGGGTTACGCAACTGTGACGATAAAAAATCACGATTGTTAAAAAAAAAAAATTGGAAGGAATATGTGAGATGATTGAATAATCGTTTGGACATTTATTTGTATGTACCTTAACAAAATTGTGTACCAAATTTCATAAGAAAATAATCATAATTAAAAAAGATATAAACAATTTCGTGAAGGGCCATTGAACGTGAGGGGCTCAACGGTGTACTTGATTTTGGCCACTGGGTAGATCTGAAACAAATAAAAAAAGGGTTTTTACTTAAGAGCTAACATCACTGTAAACGTCTGAAAGTAAACGATTTTTTTTGGGTGGAAGGACAACAGGATAATATTTAAGAATTGTATTAGTCATATCTTGGAGTGAACAAAAAAAAATGATACAAAATGGTGACGCTGGAGCCATTCTCGTGAGGCATTTTGTATTCGAGACGCTCTGCGGCACGCAGTATAACTGACGCAAATTTAAATTTTGAAACAAATAAAAAAATTCTATTAATTTACATGAGCATAGCTAGAGAAATACGTAGCGAATTTTGAAAATATGAATTTTTGTGGAAATTGGCAAGCATTTAAAGTGAAAACTCAATTTTCGACAGAAAAAGGACAATAATTTATGAATAAATAACGTTATAATGAACTTATGGAAAATCCCGCACGTATTTCTCTTCGAAATGGTATTTCAAACATGTGCTCAAAATTTGGAGTGAATGGAATGAAAATTGTTAAAGTTATGCTGCGTGCCGTTTCAAAAATTTTGTTCCGAGAAAACGGTCAACATCTCGCACACGGGCCATTCACTGCTACCGCAGACCCACACGGGCTTGCGGGCCTTTTTTTAAAGGTACCAAACTTTTTTCGCCTTGTTCAAGATGGTTCAAAGCATTTCTCAAGCCATTAAAAAAGAATCAAGTTTTTAAAATTCTACAGTGGTGGTACCCCGTAAAATAGGTAATATTGGCTAAGACTTGGCCGAGCTTTTTTTTGTTATCATGTTTCAATTAACAAATAAAAATGTTGAATTTCTTTTTCGATTTTACGAGAAAAAATGACATTATTGTTGATAGCTAATGAAAGAAAAGTCAAGAAGAAAAACGTCGGTCAAGACTCAATTACTATTACACTGAATAAGGGTACACCGTTTTGAAAAAAATCGTCTCGAGAAAAACGCGTTTAAGGGCTTACACCACTGTAAACGTCTAAAATTGAGTGATCTTTCGCGTTTTTTTTGTGGAAGGACAAGTAAGAGGCTAATAGTGTTCAAGGATGTTATTAGTCATATCTTCAAGTGAACAAGAAATAAATTATATTAAAAAATTACACAAAACGATGATGCTGGAGCCATTCTGGCGAGTTCAATTTGAGAAGCTCTGCGGAACGCAGTATAACCGACGCAAATTTAAATTTGGGAAAAAATTGAAAAATTCTATTAATTTACATGAGCAAAGCTAAAGAAATACGTAGGAGATTTTGAAAATATTAATCTTTGTGTAATTGGTAAGGATTTAGAGTAAAAACTAAATGTTCGACAGAGAAAATGACAATCTTTTGTTAATAAAATCCCGTACGTATTTCTCTTCGGAATGTTTTCCCCCCTTATTCTAGATGGTTCAAAGCATTCCTTGAGCCAATAAAAAGAATCAATTTTTTGAAAAAATTTCAGTGCTGTTATCCCTTAAAATTTTTACTGGCACTTCTCGTTGTAATCATAAGTTTACCTTCAATCTGCGAATCCTGCCTATGTTAGACCTTCAATTTGAGTTGCCTCAAGCGACTATCGATTTTTTTTTAATTTACAGTAGCCAAACTCCTTTAAAAAAACGGCTGAAAAGACACAATCAACGGCAAGGAATCCATTCCTCATTCCCATTAAAACTGAAATTCTCGAAGTGTCCTCGCGTAAACGCTAGAAGCATGATTTTCATTGCAGATCTTGCTGAATTACTATCGCTGGTATTGCAAGTCGGTCAAGAAGTCGAAGCGAGCTCGAAACTTCTCGACACGATGTCGGAAGTCGTGAAGCGTGGCATCGAAGCAGCGCAAACGGATCTGGAGCGCGAGAACGCCGAAAAACTTTGGCAAGAAGGCATATTGCGTCACGTGCCGGTCGTTGGAACATTTGTCAATTGGTGGAGTCCGCCCTCAAAGGAGGCCGGTGTACGAGGACGCAGTTTGAATTTACAAGCTGGTAAGTGTGCGTAAATAAATATTCAAGGCGTCTATCAACCATGTTGTCTGCTTTTCGTTCCTTCAGTTTTGCTTTCCCAGTTTTTTTTTCTCCGCGACTTCCGTGTAATATGTGAAGAAAAAAAATATATATTAATATCAGGTATCGTCGAGAGCACGGAGAATATATACAAGTACCACATGCAACTGCAGCCAAATTCGACGAACAGCAACGGTTCGGGGGCGAGAACACCTCCGCAGCCGCTCGTACAGACTCCGGTTGGCGCGGGAAGCCAGAGTCATAGTCGTTCGTCCAGTCATTCCAGTCTTCAGAGCGGCAAGAGTACGCTAGCGGTAATAGCCAACGCATCACCACAGCCACCAACGAAGGAGCCACTTGGCGATGTACGCTCGTAGTAGAATCTCCTTTGGTCTCTCATTTTGCAGTCGGGAAAGAGCATAATTCGTGTGAATAATCAAATCGGTATTCGAGTAAACACGACGGGATAATTATTTCACCGCCATTCCGAACCTCGGATGAGACTATTAGTCGTGTGTTGCGGTCGAATAACGTGTCCTCAAGCGTTGACGTTGAAGTTTGCGTCGTTGAAACGCAACGATATGTTTGTTCATTTTCCATTTCTTTATTGTTATGATTATCCAGAGTCTTTTTGGCAAATCGAGGTAATAAATCTCTGGTAATAATGCATAAAAGTGTTTGGGCGATATTGACGAGCAAAAAAAATGGATTAATTAAAAATAGTTCTTTTTCGTTATATTCCAACGATGTAAACTTCAACATCGTCTCAAGCGGCGGGGCCCGGAATGGCAAGATGGCAGATAGTTTCGGTTGTACAGGGCTATCCATTACATTGATGGAGGAATGCGAATATCTTTAGGCAATCCAACTTTGTTTTGAATCGCTAATACTTTTATCTAAAATTCGGATCGCGAACCGAGTTGAATATTTCGGAAAGTCCATCACGCGGGGTTGTTGATATTTCGAATATTGCTGGGTGAAATTTCAATTCCGACTGTGCCTCATACATTTCCATTGGCCCGGATTTGTGCGGTAAGGCGCGGTCCTGATATACCAATAGAATGGAACTGGTATAGAGCCATTATTAACGCTATCCGTTTCGACTGGGCACCCTCGCTATGAATGAAGAACATTTGTAACGGGAAATATATTAAAGGGTAAATGAAAAATATATTTAAGTACCTTTACGTTTAAAACTTTTGTCGTAACGTTTGGATGGTTTCAGTGCCTAGTGAGTTTCTTTTTGCGTTCGTAAATCAATTCTGTGGATTGTATATTTGAACATAATAACTAGTTAATTGATTCCGTTGATACAACCGATTATAGTCTACTTTTCGTAAATAATTAGGTCCTTTTCGTTACAGGTAAAATACAAAAGCATTAATCTACACCGAACCTAACATAAGTTTGTTAGTTGAGAAATATTCAATATTATTGGAGTCTCAAAGAAGAGCGAAAATAATTTGTTTGGGATTGACATTCATTGTTCTTGGAGGTAATATTTGGTCATTTGCTATCAAAATAATTTTGGTTTGTCATCGAAGAATAGATCATTTTTTTTTGAAGAAATAATTTATAGCTAGTCGATGAAAAAAAAAACTCCATCATATCGATCAACTCCACAAGTTCACGATACTTGCGGTCAATTTATGACAAATATTTATTTTTAACGATTTTACATTCAAATTATGCTCATTCCTGTGTTCAACTCGGACGAATGTTTATTGAGAAAAAAACGTTTTTTTCTAAACATTTTCTTGAGCCGCGAAAAATTAGAGACAAATCAAGTTGTATGGGCGTCTGCCGATGATTGAAGCAGTTAACAAATGTCTGAACTCCCCACCGATTGCTACCTTGAAAGAAAAGCGAATTTAAAGGAATAAGGCTATTAAAACATTTCCTCTCTTCCTATTTTCTTGTTGGTTTTCCGATCTTTCTCGCGCAATCTCTCAATCTCGAAAGAATAGACAAAGTCGCCTAAACCATCGCAACATTTATTTCCTTGAACAGTATTGATCGCGTTAAAGCCATTCAGCCTTTTTTTCTTCTCACCCTTCCGCGATTATGTTTAGGCAATTTTCATGATGATCCACTCAATCGGATGCGAGAACATTTATGATACGTCTGCATTTCGAGTGATGCAATAACGATATAACTGAATTCATTGTTACTCGAGAGGTGTTATGGAGGAAAAAACGTTGTTGAATTTATTAAGCTGTTACGGGCTTTGAAGCCTTTTTGCACGAAAAACGATCGTTACGTAAGATTTTTTTATTGCACCGAGGATCCTTTCCTACTTTTTACGACGTATTAACACATATCGCAACCCATGAGTCAAGGATTTCGCTTAAAAAAAAGGAAAAAAAGAACGATACGGATCGCACATTTTTGGACATTAATCGGAAAAAAAGTTTGAAATGAATACTTCATCCGTCTGTGTCGATAATTTTTTATTCGAAAAATACGAATTTGCAACAATGACGAAACCGAGTATGAAAAGTGCGATTATGATAAGAAAATATTACGCTTGTTATGCCTTTAGCGCAATTTAATTGGATATTTCAACTGCCGATAAAATTATGAGTGAAGTATTTATGTAAAGATCAATCGAAACAGTACTGCTTCTTGAAATAGTATTTTAAACGTAAGGCAATTGGGAAAAAAAAATTGAATCAATGGTCAACATGCAGAAAAAATGTTGGCAACTATATCATCGTGTTTGTGTAAAATTCTCTCGTAAGGCCCTTTACTGTAAATTGGATGAATTCAACAACACTTTTCTTCTCGATAGTTCTCTCGATTTTTTTACGTAAATTACATTTGTCCCTTTTTTCAAAATAGCACAATCGAACGTTTCACGACCCACCCGACGTGTTCGAACATAAATACGTTTATAATCGATCGTTTTACACCTTCGTTCGATTTCTCTTTTGTTCTTTAATTCCAATTCTTCAATTACGAATTATTTCTCGAGCACAAATGTCTATGCTTAGTATAAACATGTGATATAATGAAAATGAAACACACAGTCACAAGACGTTTTGTGATGACTTCGAGTATTAAAGTCGCCTTACTGAAAGCGTTCTTGCTTTTCCCCCCCTCTCGTTCCTTTTGTCTTCGAGCTCGTGAAAGGTTTTGTACGGAACGAGTTCGTGTACTGTCGTGTGAATTTGTGAAATTTTATGAACGAGATTTCAAATTTTCAGAAGCGTACAACAATTCATTTGAGAATAATTAAATCAAACGTTGCAATATTAAATAAACGGTCCCACGAAAATCCGGGCATCTTGTGGTTCCGAAAGACGTAACAGCAGTAGGCAAAAGCTCGCGTAGCAGGCGACATTCGGAAGAAGGTTCGAAGGGTATCGAAAAAAAAAATAATACATTTGGTAACTTTACGATCGATTCATACATCGCGAGTATGACTAGGACCTAAAAGAAACGAAATAATACACGAAAAACACACATTCACACTTGGCTGAATAAAATTATACATTTAAATACACACATTGTTGAAACTTACCTAAAGGTAAAACTTAATTTAAGCCCGTATGTATATTTATGTACCAAACTGTTGTAATAAAGTATTGCTATCGCATTCACGATTATGAAAACGATTTTGAAAAGCGGGCAGTTTGTTATTTACCTCTAAGGGGTTAGGCTCCTGTGACGACTCAAAAATCAGGATTATTGAAAAAAATTAATTTCGTCGGAATAGGTTAAATCATGGAAAAATCGTTTGCACATGAATTTGTATGTCCATCAATAAAAGTGTGTACCAAATTTCATTTAAAAAAATATTAATAATTTTTTAAGTTATAAACAATCTCGTGAACGACCTTTAAACATGAGGGGTTCAACGTTGTACTTAATTTTGGCCACCCGGGTGATCTGAAGCGAAAAAGCAAGTTTTTTGCTTAAAATAGCTAATATTGGGTAAGACTCGACCGAGCTTTTTGTGTTATTGTGTTTCGATCATTAAAAAGAATGTTTGAATTTATTTTTCGGCTTTTCAAGGAAAAGTGACATTATTGTCAATAACTAATGAAAACGAAATGTTCAGAAGAAATACATCGGTCAAGTGTAAAAAATAAGTGTGCCAAATTTTCCGGTCATTTGGTTCATTAGATGTCGAGAAATCGCGTTTAAAATGTTAACTAGCAGTTTTATCGTTGTAATCGTAAGTTTACCTTCAATCTGCGATTCCCGCACCATATGTTGGACCTTTCTCTGATATTAGAGTTGCCTCGAGCGATGAACGAGTCGTCATTTTCACAGTAGCCGGACCCCTTAATGAGCTTGAATCGCTTTGAGAAGGAGGTGGGTTCCCACTTAACGTTCCTAAAATATTTCGCCTGAGTGGGCCATAGGAAAGGCTAAAACGCTCTCCAAAGATTTCCAAGTAGAGCTGAGGCATATTTTTAAAATTATTCCCAAGTCAGCGGCGTAGCGCAGAGGTCAAGCGCATTGCCTGTCAGCCCGCTGGCTTGGATTCGATTCTCACTGCCCCCTCTTTTTTCATTTTAATTCTTTAAATTTCTCTCAATGTTTAATTATTTAGTGTAGAATGTAAATATATTGGAGCAGTTAATTTATGTAATTATCGATTTCATCTGAAAATCGAATTAAGGAATTGTTTTAAATGATACATTTTTTAATTGTTTTCTCTGTAAAACGAGGTTTGTGATTTTAACCGTTCGCTAGAACAGTTAGAATCGTACTGTTGACGTCATATCCTCACCCTACTCGTTTTCTATGCTCTCTTTAGTGCGTTCAGACCACATGCTTGGTTTGTAGCCAAATTGACAGAGAGACGAAAAACCTTCGTTTCAAAACGTGAATGATGTATGCTTACCAATGAAGCATGTTTTGGGAAAATGTAACTGCTCAAACAATGCTTTTATAAAACATGCCTGGTGTGAAAAATATGTATGTATCAAATGCTTCAACGATAAATATCACCCTAAAAAATGTTAAATTATTTATGATAATAAAAAGCAGCGTACATAAATGTAAGAATTTTCGGAATTTTTATTTTTATTTAAAAATTCACCTAATACATAAATTAACTGCTTGAATATATTTAAATACTAGAATAAATAGTTAAACATTGCGAAAAAAAAACAAAATTTAACGTTAGCAGCGAGAATCGAACCCAAACCAGCGGGGTGACAGGCAATGCGCTCGACCTCTGCGCTACGCCGCTGACTTGGAAATAATTGAAAAAATATCCCTCAAGCTCAATGGCCCACTCATGACCCACGCCGTTTGGGCGAAATCGGTGGGTCCCGTTGGCCTCCTCCCCTTATCAGATATTATTACTAAGCAATTTCGAAAAAAAATCATAATATCATTGAATCTCAACTTCATCAGTTGTCTTCTATTTGTTCATACCGAATATTTTTACTTTAACACAATTAAAACTTTTGAGTCAAGTATATTATTTTCATATACACTTATTTACACGCTTGATCGAATTGGTTCTCACAGCAAACAGCAAAGATCCTTTGCAGCTTATGAAAAACATTCATAGTCAATAATAAAACATAGGACGTTTTCAACTTTTTTGTTTAATTAAAAAATGAACATTCACCCATCTACGAATTTATTCTGTGTGCTAGGCAATAGATACAAAGGAAGGCTCCTTCGAGGCTAGAGTGGCAATCGCTGTCGTGCTTCTATTTTTTACCTTTGTATTAACTTGCTTTCTTTGTTGTCTGTCTGTCTGTTCGGTACAAATTTTGCAATCGATTTCAAACTAACTTCCGGATGTGCTAGAGACTTGAAACTATAAACATAGCTCAGATCTGGATGACAGACAAATAAACAGACAGGCAAGTCTGTCACAGAGAGAGAAAAAGAGAAAAAAAATCGTGACAACGAAAATAATATCAATAGTGAAAAGTGCATTAGTGACAATTTCTACGATGGTCAAGGAGACATCCCCCCAACGCAAATGGCGCCTAGAGACAGAGTAGCAAAATTTCACACACACAAGACTAAAAAGCAGAAAATAAAATTATTTAAATAAAAAAAAGAATTTTTAAACCCCGTTTTTAAAACGGACTAAAAAGTATGAAATAATTTCTCCGAGCCCCATACAGGTTTATAACCCATTACAGATTCCTAATTCCATACAGATTGTTCTCAAAATTTGTGATTGTGAATTTTTAATAGGTATGAAAATACTTGTAAGGTTTAAAACGAAAAACGTGGGGCGCATGCAATAGATAAGTGATGCACGAGTAGTTCACCTAAGTCACTACTAATTTTATTGCACTGCAACTGATATGAACTGTTGTGTGGGTTTTCTCAACGACAGCCACTCCCTACACTCCCTTGCATGCGCCCCACGTTTTTCGTTTTTAATCTTACAAGTATTTTCATAGCTATTGAAAATTCACAATCACATATTTTAAGGACAATCTGTATGGGATCAGGAATCTGTATTGGGTTATAAATCTGTATGGGGCTAGGAGAAATGATTTCATACTTTTTAGTCCGTTTTAAAAACGTGGTTTGAAAATTATTTTTTTATTTAAATAATGAAATTTCTTTTTCCATAATAAATGTGTTTTAGTTAATCGTTTACAATGGGAGGAATAAAGTTTATTGCATGGCAAATAGACGCAACCATAATTCACAAAAATCAGTGTTGATAGCGATAATAATAATTAACAAGTTGATATTCGGTATTATTTTATTCTTTCTCTTGTAAATTCTGGAAATAATAATTATCGTTTTTCTATCCACAAAGCCACGCATACTAAACGATAAAACAAATCTCATTTACCACATGCGAATTTGTCTCTCAATCTGTTTTCCTTTTTGTTAACAATAATGGTTTTTTGCTCACTTTTTTCTTGCTCTGTCTTGTTTCTTTCGATAGCCTCTACGCACTTATCAAATAAGATATATCATTGTCCCACTTCCGTACCAACGAACAAAAAAGATACGATAATAGAAATAATAACCGTTTAAAAAATCTGTTCTTGCGTCTATGAGCGATAGTTGAGCCGTGGGTGTGAAAAAAAGACTAATCGCTTACTCCCTTACCTACTAAATTATTTTTCGTATTGTGTTTATTTCTCTTTTTTTTTGCCTTTTTTCGTCGTTTTATTTCTCATTCTCGAAAGATCATCGACTATTTTGATTAACATATTTAATTCTTTCGCTTGATCGGTCGTTCGCATATGTCAATTTGAAAAACGAGACTCTCAAGCCAACATCAAAGATCCCAACATTGATCCAAACATACTTGCCTATTATTTTTTCGTTTTCTTCATTCTTGTGATACTATACACAAATGCCTGGAAATATTTGAATTTTCGCGAATCACTTATTCGCTACGATTAATAATCCTTTCGATAACCGATCACCGCTTATTCTCTCTCGTCCTTCCGTCGTCTCGGTCTCTTGCACACACACGCGAATACATGCACACTCGCTCTTGCGATTATTATTATCGGTAAAAAATGATATGAAAAATAAATAGTGTTAGAAAAGGGGTCCTGACCAGTCATTCATTCGAGTACAAACACCAATTTACGTTTGACGTGGGATCAATTGACAACCGAATAGAATGAATGTTATCTACCATTACTCGCGATCCACTACTTTTTTAAATGTCTTTCTTTCATTTTTTTCCCTTTCGAATCTCGTATATTTCGGACAAAAGTTGCGAGACTCGACCGTCTTTAGATTTATTCCATTCATACGAAAAGTATCGAAGAAAAAAAGAGAACGTTTTACCCGAAACTCGTACGACTCTCGTACAGAATACTGTATTGATCCCGTTGCATTTCTCGTGGCAGTCTTTGACGATAGACCTTCGTTTTCTTTCTGTTTCGTGTGCGATTTACATTACTCGTTATAACAATATATACGTAATGTCTCCAGTGCATTCTGGAACATTTTGGCTCGATCGATTTTTAGTAGTCTATAGACGAGCGATCGGAATCTTTACAGTGACTGTATTACGATATCTACAGCCTAGACACTTTAGGCAAAGTACAAAAAAAATTCATCGTAAATTGTTTTGAAAAATTTCCATCTTTTTCCAGCAATTAATTGAAAACTAGCTGAATTATATTTTTCTACAAATTATGAGCTCATTTATATATATATATATATATATATATATATATATATATATATATATATATATATATATATATATATATATATATATATACATACACACACACACAAACGTGCATGCGCGCATGTACACCAGGAAATAGTTCAAATTTGGTGGATACGGATCTTAAATGATTTTTTTCATTCCAATTGTGTTTTTCTGGCCAAACGAGTGTAAAATTGAAATAATTGTTACCAATGGGCTTTTTCCGCATTCGTAAAATTGTAGGCTTGTTTTCAAGCGTTTATTTTGAGCACGATTTCACGATACATTATCAGATATTCCAATGAACAAATCAAATGTCCTTATTCGAAACCTGTGACATAATGTCGTGGCATTTTAAAAAGGTTCGATTGGTTTGGTGTTTCAAAAAAGCCCTCATTCCCATTAATTATAATCATTATTTTATATGAAAAACGCATGCTCCCATGTGAGCCACAATTATCAGCGAGCCTACAAAAATTTGTAATTTTTGTCGATCCATTAGATGGAATTGATCTTCCTTTCTCATTTCAACACTCATATGACCAGTCTTCATCACTGAACAATAATCTCAATAATTATCCTACTTACAACGAAGGATAAAAGTTTCGCATACGTGCACTAGTTCACCGAATCACTGTATGGGGGACTTCTTCAGAGGCCAACTCGATTTATTTTTATTTTCCTTATAGGCTAAACGAAAGTCCAACGCAGTCGCGTTCGACGCTACATTAACGTAGATTTTCTTTTCATCAATCGTTTATTCTTAAACTGTGTTTTTTTTCTTGCCATTAGTTATAGTGAGAAGTAGTAAGTGTTCAGCAGCGTTGTAAACAAGATTACTTGAGAAGGAGAATAGTCGCTTGTATTTCGCATGCGTCTTTGTTTCGCAAATATTGCTACTTTTCCGAGATCGCGAGAAATAATGAAAGCAAAATTATTGAGCCACTTCGCGACGAATTTGGCAAGAGATCCATTCTACGATCGATTTTTCTCGGTTCTCGTCACAACGACGATAAATACACCACGTTATTTACTGACTAGGACAATATTATCTTTCGTAAACTTCCTTCCTTTATTCTCCAACGCTCCCGCGCGTCGAAACGCGTCGATAAACAAAAAATCATAATAAAAGGAACAAAAAAACGAGACTTTCTTCCGTTTCTCTTTTTCGCGTGACTGCGTGCGTGAAGATTCGACGCTCTGGCAATCAGAAATCCTTAAGCTTCATCAATGTACTAACTTTAACTTTATATATCCGAATTTCTACGTCTCAGCTCCCATTTTTTCGCTCTCTGTCTCTCTCCCTCTCTTTCTTTCGCTGACTCCCTTCGCAATAAATATTACAAGTATTTACATCGGGTTTCGTGTGTAGTTCCACGCTACATATAATAGGTTCGTTTTAAAAGGTTCTCACGCGAAAAACACATTCTAGACGAGACCCTTCGCGAAATTACAATATCCGTTGTGATCGTTTTGTCGTTCGTTCTTTTTCATTTTTCATTCCCTTCCGCGTTTCAATGAACAAAGGTTAAACTTGAAACATCTTATCAGTATCGCGTGTACGAAAAATGCTCGTGGAATGGCACCGTCTGCCCCCTACTAAACATATGACGAGATTTCGTAATTGGTAGAAAAAGACTCGGAACTTTCGCGAGACAGGAAGATTTGCGAAATTATTTTCCGTCCGGTATTTCCGGTAACGAGAAAAAAAAATAGAAACTTATATTCAAGAAAACACGCTCGAACGTACATCGAGTTTAAAATTATCACACTTTACGTACGTCTAATTGTTTGTTAACCTTGCCATTTTTTTCTCGTTTTTTCCTTACTAATTATTTACAGGATTGGTGATCGAATAATCGGCACGAAACACTCTACTACGGACATTTTCCCGTTTCGTTGTAAGAGCCCGAAAGACGATCTCGACTCAAAAAAGACCTCGTTGCGCGGTTATAATTATGCCCCTCTATTTTTAAAAATCTTAAGCGTAATGAGGACGAATGATAATACAAAAAAGAGAGAAAAAAAGTTGTCCTTTGCTTGATAGAGAAAGTTGATAGAAAAACCGTCGGAATATATGTTGTTGAAGTTTGCATCGATGGAATGCAACGAAAATTCTTTTTTCTCAATTGTATTGTGATCGAAAATAATTTTTTATAGATTCAGGTTGTAGGCTTCTTATGAGGATCTTTAGAAAAGTTTAACGTAGTTTTGAATGGCCAAAAAATAAATAAAAAATTGGCAATTAGAAAAGAAATTATATTGGTTGCGTTCGAACGATGCAAAGTTCAATATCATCGGAATATCAGGTTTGTACTTAAAATCTCGTTTATGCCGCAGCATTGGCAGTATTACCCATTGTTCGTAAATCGAGTAGTATGAATTAAGATTCATCGAGGCCGTTATTCGAGGCCCTGTGATACGGATAAACTTTTACAAATACGCTTATTTTTATTGTTTTTTCTTTCCTTCGTCTTATTAATCCGCAGACAATCGCCCGGTAACTCCTTATCGCTTTGTGAAAAAAAAAACAAACGAAAGAACAATTAGTTCTAGCAATAATTTATAATCGTTTATCCATCGGCCGTGGAGATGACTTGAATCTGCCGATTTGGCAATTTATACGTGCCCTAAATTCCCTACGAAACGCTCGTTTCAATAGGGATTTTAGTATTTTACAATACGTCTACGAAGAATCTTGCAACCTAAAGATTCCTAGTAACTATTTTCTTTGTCTTAACATTATTTTGTGAAAGATCGCTATTACTTTGTTGCTCGCAGCACATTTCATGTTTAAAGCGGCTTTTCGAAAATGTGCCGAACACGAAATACCTTTGGACACGGGAAACTTGAAGGTCTGATCAATTCCATATTTAAAAATTCGCACTGTCGCTCGTGGGTATACTATTGGCTCGACTTCTATTAAATATAATTTTGAACGACAAAAATCAGCGTATCACTTCCGAAAAAGAAATTCCACGGGACTCGCTATGTTTCAAATGTTCGTCAATAAAAAAATTACGTACTTTTGAAAAATATACGCTAGCCGCGGACTGTTATAGCCATGTGTTTGGGTGTTTATTACACCCACATAAAAACGGGCAAGCTTCCATGGCTGTCGTTATCAATAACCGATATTTCAGAGAACATTTTTAACACGAATGTGCATTTAAAAAAACGTATGTCCTTTATTTTACGAAAACAAAAATTACCAATGATTACCGATGAATATCTCAATAATTCAGTTAATAACTTTTCGCCATTACCAGTGTCCCGAAACAACAATTTCAGCATTGTTAATAATAACTCATTTTGCCCGCCATACTTCTGTGCTCTTGCCAAATACTTGAAATTCTCAACTATTCGGAGTTTTCGTTGAAAATGCAAGGATCAGCGAATTCGCAAGTTCGGGTGTGGCAAACAGGTAGTAGAAAGTAAGTGCATCGGGGGTCGATCGCGATTCCTTTTTCTTTAATGTAAAAGATATATATATATATATATATATATAAAAGTGTCTTTTGGTATCCCTCTCACGTTCATTATTAATATACTCGATGAATTTGCTGCGCTCTTTTGAGTGGACCTCAGTCACTGATGATATTGGCGTGCACAATCTTTGTTTCCCTTCAACATTTTTATAATAAAAAAGATTAATGTGAGATTCGTCGATTTGTGCTTAGGCTGCTTATTAGATCGTTTCGTTTAATTTTTCATTCGTCATACGGCTGATCCGACGGTGATTGAAAGAACGGCGTACGTATAAAAAATCTTAGAAAAAAATCGATCATCGAACTTGCCGCTCGCTGACGATCGAAACGTTGTACATCGAACGATTTGCGCTGTTTCCTTTTGTTCTTCGTTTTCCACGAAAAAAAAACATTGTTCCCACGTGGATTCATTGGCGATCGATAATATATCGAAAATCCACGCGGTAACCGCATTTTTCATTTTCACCGTGTTTCGTGAAAAATAGGCGAAGGAGCTGGGTGAAATATTCATGAAATATCGAGCCTCGTGAAAAAGAAGATTTTCGTAAAATAAGAAGAA
The DNA here is from genome assembly GCA_963210295.1 of Ophion ellenae. Taxonomy (NCBI): domain Eukaryota; kingdom Metazoa; phylum Arthropoda; class Insecta; order Hymenoptera; family Ichneumonidae; genus Ophion; species Ophion ellenae. The sequence continues at coordinate 20,437,698 of OY723389.1, read as the reverse complement.
AAAAAAGCATCGATTTCATCAATAGCGCATCTGCGCCATGGCCACTTTTGAAATTATCATTTCAAAATAGAACAATATCCAGGCAGTTCGAGATATCAGCTCGTTATCGTGAAACTCGATGACTAATAGAGCCACTGAGATTTCCAATAGTCTTCTCGACCGTCTAAGTATACTTCTCTCAAAAAGAGAAAAAATTATAATAACATTTTCATCCCTATCCGAGATTACTTTGCCCCCTCTTCCTGGTCTCACGGATGTCTCTCGCTCTCTTTGTCAGCAAAAAAACATTGCATAGCCACGCGAACATTCTAGGGCCTTTTCTTTTTGGAAATAGAGAAAAGAAGTGGAAAATGTCGAGCGTAAAAACCATTAGCAGCGAGTATTAATGCTTTTGCTCGTTCGATTTTTCCCTTTGGTTTCGCTGTTTTTTTTTTCTTCGACAACGCACGGACGTTCAGGAGCCGTGCATCGGCATGGCTCCCTCCGGTCCGCTATCATGTTCCAGTTCGCACGTATATCGTTGACATTTTGTTTTACAGTTCGGTTACAGCATAGAGATTAGGATCGCTACCCTGCACCTGACTGAGCGTCGGAACCGCGACGGTTTTTTCTTGCCTGGCTTGCGAGCGGTTGTAAGTACCGTACATGTTCGGCACCGCGTTGTTCTGGGCCGTGCCGTTAAACTGCCCGCGCGTGAAATTGCGATCCAACGTTCTGACCTGATCTTGCACCTGATCCTGAATTCGTATGTTCGGCGCTTTGTTACGGACCAACGAACGAAATTGATTCATGTTCGTCTGGGAGCGCGACTCGAATTCCCACGTTGGCTGAGCTGACGGATTAGGCGGCAACGGCCGATTTTGATTCCACGCGGGTGTCGGTCCGCGCTTGAGGCTCGCCAAATTCTTCGGGTCGAGGGTCTGGGTCTTTCGTGAATCTTGGAATGTAGCGAGATGCGCGGGTCCGTGTGAATTGTGAGACAGGGTGCCGGTGAACGACGCCACGCTCGGTGTCCACGGCGGTTCCCGACCTAATTTCAACCACGAGGGGAAAATAAAAACATCCATTTTTCATATTTCACCAAATTGTGCATCACCGTCTTCCTGAATTTTTTGTCCCTATTAAGGGGACTGGCTACTGTGAATAATGAAAAAATAGTTCGTCGTTTCGGGCAACTCAAATTGAAGAGGAAGGTCCAACATGTGGTGTACAAATCGCAGGTTGAAGGTGAACTTATGATTAAAACGCTGGTAAAACTTTTAAGGTAGAACGAGCGTGCGCTTTTGATTTTTATAGATTTTGTTTAAATTTTAACCAGACATTGTTCCTATCATTATGCATGTTTGAGGGAAATTTCAGAACAGTCGACTATTTAGATTGGGAGATAATGGGTTTTGAAATTGCAACTTTTAACACTGCAGGGTCTGTATTGACCGAAAGTATTGTTCAATATTTCGAGAAAAAAATATCCTGTTCCTAAAGTTAAAAACTTTTATCATAAAAAGAAGATTTGCGTTACAAATATTAATATTTTATATTGTTTATGTTATCTTCATGAACAAATAAAAGTGTTGGTTAATTCATAACTAATTAAAAACTTTGTTCGATTAACAATTACTTCCATTGAAAAATTTGTGTTGCAGTATTATTTTAAATGTGCCGCGCAAACTTACGTCATTGGATACGTGGAACGATGCGGTGTTGCCATATGTCTTCTTGTTATAGGGGACAAATATTTTTTACGTCTAAATTTTTACGTTTATTTATTCTGTCTAAATTTCAATGCAGACCCTGCAGTGTTTAAAGTTGCAATTTCAAAACCCATCATCTCCCAATCTAGATAGTCGACTGTTCTGAAATTTCACTCAAACATGCATAATGATATGAACAATGCCTGGTTAAAATTTGAACAAAATCTATAGAAATCGAGAGCGCGCGCTCGGTCTACCTTAACGCGTTTTTTCTCGAAACTATGTTTTTCAAAACGGTATATACGATTTCTCGACATCTAATGAACAGTTTGACTTGAAATTTGGTACACTTATTCAGTAGTATAGTAGTTTAGTCTTGACCGACGTTTTTCTTCTTATCATTTTTAAAAATTAGTTATTGATTTATTATTAATGATGTCATTTTTTTCGAAAAATAAAAAAATTCATTTTTTTTTCTTGATTGAAAAACGATAAAAAAAGGTCGGTCAAGTCTTATTCAATATTTTCTATTTTGAGAAAAAACCACTTTTTTCAGATCAACGGGTGATCAAAATCAAGTACACCATTGAGCCCCTCATGTTCAAAGGGCCTTCACGAGATTGTTTATAATTTTTCAAATTATTAATATTTTCAATCTAATTTAGTACACAACTTTGTTAATGTACGTACAAATAAATGTCCAAACGATTTTTCAATAATCTTACTCATACCTACAATTTTTTTTAAAATAACCTTGGTTTTTTATCGTCACAGTAGCCTGACCCCTTAACGCACACGTAAAATTATACTTCATTATAATACAATTTTTCCAATATTGAAATAGGGGTATTTGAACATTTGAACAGCGAAACTCTTTTTCACTAGCAACAGAGCTTATACAGCCTTGAGGAGGTCTGCTGAATTACTGGTAAGCGCTTGTAACATTATTGGACGAGGTGCAATTTTTTTTGATGTATCGAATCGAGACTCAAAGTAGATTGAACGCCGGACGAAAACTCTTGCAAGTTGCAGGAAATATGCAAATGGTTTTACTCCCATTTTAGCCAATATTAGCAAATAATAATAATAATAATATATTATTAATATTACGGCATGTAGAGGTTATTCGGTGGGTGTTTCATAAGCGTAAAGTTTTCTCGTTACCAGGTCCCGAGGGGGCGTGCCCTCAGTAGAAGTCACTTGACTCCAACGTCTTGCATTGTTTGCTCAGAGTCGCGTACTGGCCAGGTTGATCTCCGAGTCCAGCACGGTGTTCAGCTCGTCCACTTGCCGACTGCTGATTATGCTGAGCAGATTTGTGATCGGCGGCTGCTCCGCTACCGTTGACACCCCCACCTCTGTAAACGGGAATGCCGAAAAATAAATAATAATGTCGCAGCATTCACTTTCCGCTCAACCACGTGGGCAACGTATACACCTAAACGTATATTGGCATAAATAAATGTACACACACGTGGGTATTTGTGTGTCTTCATACGCGCATACACATATAACGACACTTCTATAACTAAAATACTATTCTTGTCATAATAATTGTAATATCGGAAATGCGATTGCTAATCGCGTCTTGCCAAGGAAACACGATAGATAATACGAGTGTTACATCGAAAGCCACATTACGTGAACATTATTTAGTCGGTAGAAATCCGTAGCACACCAATCACGCTTGACGTAAAAAAAAAACAACAAGAAACGACGTCTCGAGTAAATGAGAGAAAATATTTATCGAAACCGTAATAGCCATGTACGTGTACATTGAGGGTTTAGGCTACTGCGAGAATGGCGAACACTCGTTCGTCACTTGAGGCAACTCAAATTGAAGAGGAAGGTCGAACATATGGTGCAGAAAACGCGGATTAAAGGTCAACTTATGATTACAACGATAGAGCTGCTAGTGAAAGTTTAAACGCTTTTTTTGGACATTGTGTGATTTTAAAACGGTGTACACGATTTTTTTTACAATTTAATGAACGGATTGACTTGAAATTTGGTACACATACACCACCGCTCAAAATGTATCTCCGTCAAAAAAAGGTAACCAAATTTAACGAACGGTGTTACGAAGGGAACAAATTCAGCTTTGTTTTGCTTTTTCGAAATATTTTTTATGATTTTTTTCGACCCGGTACGCACTTTTGTACGTGACCGATTTTCGGCTTTTTTTTCGACCATCAAGAATTGGGCGTATAACTTATTCAACATTTTTTTGTCACTTTTATCCACGATAAACTTGAAGAGGGTAGCAAAAGCTCAATTTTCATTTTATAAAAAGTTTCTTACGATTTTTTTTCGCAAAGTTATTTCATTTTTGGCTGAGAAAGACAATTTTTGGAAAATGCAACGTAACCCAAGAACTATAGGGTTTTAGAGGAAATGTCAAAGATGTAAAAAGTTGCGTAAGTTTATAACGGACCGCCTGGATTTTGTTCAGAATTTTTCTTTGAAATTCTTTTTTGACTTTTCGCTCGAAATTTTGAAGAGGGGGATGGCTTAACCCGAAAAGTATGGCGCTTAGGACAGAATATCAGGAGGAGAAACCCTTCTTATTTACGATTTCGAATTAGCTTGAATTTTTTCAGATTTTTTGCGAAAATGTTTTGGCCGATACTCGGAGAATCGTCTAAACAATTGATTGGCGTATCTCGAAAACTATTAAGTTGGAGACAAAATATCAAGAGGTGTTGCAGTGTTCCGTTTTGAATGCGTTGAAATTTTATCAGATTTTTTCAAAATTTCTTTTGTCCGCGCCATTTTTTAAGAATCGTTTGAAATTTTTATGTGAAAATATGCAAATTTCGTTTCACGTCGTCGCGTTTAAAGCATTCAGAGAACTGACTGTCGTTATCGACAATGCTTGTAGTAGTTCTCGAAATTCCTGCTTTCTTCTCCTATTAAAAATGTGAACAAAGGCGAGTAGCGAGCAGGAAAAAATCACTTCCTTGGGTACTGTAATGAACATTGTCGAATACACAAGAAATAATTGTTTTTAAGTGAAATTGGTGTTGTTCCATACTTTTCGAATTAAGCCATCCTACTCATCAGAGATTCAAGCGAATATAGCAGCAAAAAAAAATCTCAAAGAAAAATTCTGAAAAATTCCAGGCGATCAAGTATACACTTACACAACTGTTGACATCCTTGAACATTTCCTCTTAAATCCTATAGTTCTTGAATTACGTAGCGTTTTCCAAAATTCGTATTTTTTAGCCAGAAATGGTATAAGTTCGCGAAAAAAACCGTACGAAACTTTTTTTTAAACGTAAATGGAGCTTCCGCTACTCCTTTCAAGTTTATTATGGATAAAAATTCCAAAAACATTTTCCATAAGTTACGCGCCCAATTCTTGATGGTCGAAAAATAGCCGAAAAACAGTCACCTACAAAAGTGCGCACCGGGTTGGAAAAAAATCATAAGAAATATTTCAAAAAAGCAAAACAAAGCCGAATTTCTTCCCTTCAAAACGTCGTTCGTTGAATTTAGTTAGCTTTTTTCATGGAGCTATCAAATTTTTAGTGCGGCAAGAAATATCGACTGGTGTATCCAAACTTTTGAGTGTTAGTGTGTTCAGTGTAACAGGAGTTTAGTCATAAGTGACCTTTTTCTTCTCCATTTTTTCTTCCCATTAGCTATTACCAATAATAATATCATTTCTCGAAAAATCGAAAAAAAAAAAATTCGATAATTCAATTTTTTGATAATTGGAAAACATTAACATAAAAAAGCTCGGTCAAGGCCTAGCCAATATTGTCAACTTAAAAAAATCTTTTTTTTTGTATCAGATCAACCGGGTGGCCAAAATCAAGTACACCGTCGAGCTCCTCACGTTCAAAGGTCCTTCGCGAGATTGTTCATTACTTCTTAAATTATTAATATTTTTTTAATGAAATTTAAATTTACTCATTACTTCAAAATTGATTTTTTTAGATAACCGTGATTTTTGGGTCGTCCCAGTAGCCTAACTCCTTAATGAAACGAATAGTTCAAAGTCAAACGACGACAGCTGAACAACATTGATAAGGTTGAATTAGACATTCGGCTACGACGATGTATTTTTTAAAAAGCGTCGCGTTATTTGTTTCTCCGTCCTGAAAATCGAACGACACGAAAGCCGAAAGATAAAGATTAAAATTACGAACACTCTGTATCTTCATACGGACGCAGTAGGTTGATTCATTTTTCGACAAATCAGTCCGCGCATTTTGGGATTTCGGTAATTATTTAGACAAGTGACTTTTCAGAAAAACATCATATGATTTTTACGATAAAATATCATTTATTGGGTTACAAATGATGATATTCAGTCGAGGAAAGCTGAAATTTTTCATTAACAAATTTTTTACAAGCAAAACATAGTTAAAAATCATTTCGAATTTTTCAAAAACCCAACTGAACGCAACATAGGCGTCGAAATGTTCCAAAATGCCCTATTTTATCACGTATTTCCGCAAACTTCAAAACCCCATAACTATTTATGGCCGCGGGGAGGGGATTCAGCTTCGCCCGACTGAATATCATCATTTATAACCCAATAAATGAGAAAATAGTAAAACAAATTATTTCAAGCTCATTTTTCCGAAGTCACTTATCTAAATTACCGGGATTTTTTATAAATGATACCTGGATTTGACTAATTAATGGGTTATCCCGATCGATAGATTTCAACGAGTAATTGAATAATTTCTTCCTTTTCACGACGGACCGTTTGACTATCGACGCGGACGGATCCATTGTTGATATATTTCAGTTAAACCCTCCGTTGTCACTAGGGGTGCAATAGAGTTGAGCCGCTTCTTCACCGAAGGTTTGAAGTTCCCTCTGTACACAGCGACTAACAATTTTTTTTATTACCGTTCGTAAGTACCTCTTTTCGAACGCCGACAATGGGACTATTATTTTTTTTTATCCAAAAGTACCATATTTCAAGAGCCCATAAATTTTGCCAGGAAATATTGAAAAATCAAATAAGGACTCTAAGTGAACAAGGGCGTTTTTTCGAAATTTTCTTTAGCGAGATTTTTTCAACCATTTTTAATTTGATTTCTCGCATTAATGCGGATTTTCGAAATTCCAGAATGTATAGTGCTCGACCCAGAGGTTTTTTTTACCCAATTAGACTGATGGTGTTCGTACGGCGACGACTGTGCAAACTTTGACCCCGTGTGACCAGCGAGGAACTTTGCAAAAGTGTGACTACGGAGGGTTAAAAAAAACGAAGGGAAGCGAATGAAATAAAAAAGAAACATGCACAAACTTTAACATGCTCTCGTGCAGCTGACGTGCTCGAGCTGTTGCAGTAGCGTAGGACGGCGGGGGCGGCGTTAGCAGGAGTGGCTGCTTAATTATATTGTTCGTGCCATGAGCATTCGTATTAGGAGGAGGGGCTGTAGGCGGGTACGACCCTTGGCCACGAAGAGTACGAGCTGCAATGGCCTGCGAGGCTGCGGACGGTGGCAAGTAAGGATCCTGCTCGTCGACCTGGTGGTAATCCCTTCTGAAACACATTTTGCATAGTAGATTAACTATTCAAACGAATTTATCGTTTTTTTTTAACTTTTTCTTCATATTGCATGCCACCACCACACCAGTCGGAAATGGGCATAGCGTTGAATGTACACATTAAACACGGGTATTGAAAAAAGAGTGCATTGATTTGAAAACTAGTTGATAAATTTGATTGTTACTTTCCCGTACCGTTTTCTAATGTATATCCATGTGTGAGAATCGACCCAGACGAGAACGGTGAAGATGAGACCTGCGCCGAGACTGGCTAATAACATAAACGTCAGTCCGTACCTGCATGGACAAATGTGAGGCAAATCTCAATTTAAAAAAATCGAATATAGGCACAACGGTGATTACAGATCCTTCATACATTGATAAGGGGAAGAACGTTGGTTCAGTAGCACCCATGCTATGTTTTTTCCCTAGACAGTCATGGCTTTTCTTAAGGGCTTAGGTCACAGTAACGGGTATAAAATCATGTGCGAATTTAACCATTTTTTTCGTATGAAAAAGTAATTCACTCATAAAAATTAATTACAGGTCTATTTAGTATGAATATCAAGCTGTTAGAATTTTTTTTTTCGATGTACAAAATGGCCGACTACTAATATTTTCTTTTGTTATATTTTTTTAGGCGCACCGCGGCGTGACATTTGGCATCCACGATTTTTGACCCAGAACAAAAAACAAAAAATTATCGTCAATCTACATTAGAATACCTCGAGAAGTACGTATGGAATTTAAAAAATATTGTTTTATTCAAAAGCTGTAGGTATTTGAACTTAAGAAATTAATTTTCAGCGAAATTTCAGTGAAATTTCGTATAAAACTGCTCATAAAGTGAAAAGTTTTTGATTAATCAGAAATTCCGTACGTACTTCTCTGCAAAATGCAATTAGGACCATAACTTTTAAATTTGAGGTAAATCGAGTGAAAATTGTTGAAGTTATTTGTCACGCCAATTGGAAAAAAGCTGTTTTGAGAAAAACGCGTTTAAAGTTTTACATATGCCTCTGGTCGTGTCAGAGGTGGGCTTACGTTATACGCTCGAAGTCGGTGAAAAAAAAAAATGTCCTGCAATAAATCGAATAGTAACTCATTCTTATGACGATAAAGCACCGTTTTAGCGAAAAAAAAATCATTTTTTTGAAAATTCTACTGTGGCCTTACCCCTTGAGAGATTAAGCTACCGTGGCGATTGCGAAAATTCGGTCGTCACTCAGGGCACTTCAAATTGAAGAGGAAGGCCGAACATATGGAGTAGGGATCGCAGATGGAAGATACACTTATTATTACAACGATAGAACTGCTAGTAAAACTTTAAGGAGGTTGGAGCGTTAGCCACAACCCAAGATTACATTTTTTTCAATATATGTAATTTTCTAGACCAGATTTTTATTTGACTTTGACGATTTTTTTGAAATTTTTTCACCACCAAACACCAGCGATAAAAAATAGTTTGATGTATGTAATTTTACGTGCGGTTAGATGAGCAAGACGTTCACGCTACGGGTGGTGTAATTTTTGTTGGCTATTAAGCACCAAGATAAACCATTTCTAACGGATTAACGCAAACTAAACCTTTCTAAACAATAAGAAAAAGAACCCCATCTTGGCCACCGTAAACCATATCTATCAATATTGAACCATCGAGGTTTGATGAAAGATTAGGAATCTTGGCTGGCGAATGAAGAGCGTTGCTGCCAACCTCAATTTCCGCGCAGTTGCCGTACTTTGGCAACACTTAGTATAATCGAAATTTAATTTTGGGTTGTATAAAATATTCGCGAAGACAGTTTTTTCACAATTATAATCGATAATGTTATTGACGTTGGTAGTAACACAAAAGTTTTTCTTATTTACGTAATAAAAATAGAAAAATGCATAATCTTGTCCTTTAATTATATATTTTATGAAAAATCAGCATCTACAGAATAAATCTATACCTCGTGGGCATTTTTGTTGAGATTCATTGAGAAAAGTATTTATAAACCGGCATTTGACTCAATTGGACCGCTCTAACTACCTTCAACGCCCTTTTCTCGAAACGCGTTTTTCCAAACGGTGCACACGACATCTAATGAACGGATTAGCTTGAAATTCGGTACACTTATTCAGTGCAATAGTAGTTTAGTCCCGAGCGACTTTTTTGTTTTTTACATTTCTCCTCATTAGTAATTAACAATCATGATGTTATATTCTCTCGAAAGATCGAAAAAAATGTATTTTTTCTTCGATAACAAAAAAAGCTCGGTCAAGTCTTATCCAATGTTATCTGCTTTAAAAAATCTCGTTTTTTCTGTTTCCGATCAACCGGGTGGCCAAAATCAAGTACACCGTTTTGAGCCCCTCACGTTCAACGGTCCTTCACGAGATTGTTTATAACTTCTTTAATTATTCATACTAGTTTAAATGAAACTTGGTACACAACTCTGTTAATATACAGATAAATGAATGTCCCAATGATTTTTCAATCATACTTATTCATTAGAAACTAATTTTTTAAAATAACCCTGATTTTCGGTTAGCCACATTAGCCTAACCCTTTAACCCTTTAAGGCGCTAAAAAAGGTGTTTTCATGAATTTTTTTGTAGGTTAATATTACAGCTATTGATATAAAAGTTGTTACACTTAATAAATACCCTTTCGAAATACACAAAATAAAATAATTATTCAAGTCACAATTTATAGACAAAAATGAAACAAGGATGTGTGCGGCCGTGTGGATGACAAGATAATCGTTACGGATTCGGCTTCGGTCCGGCCAATGAAGGTTTTCCAAGGTCAGCAATGGAAATAAAAGATGTTTTCTTTTACGTTTCGGCCCTCTGGTTCGGGTCCTCTTCAGAAGTTATATTTTTCTCGATGTTGTTGGTATTTCAGGATTTTTGCACATATTTGGAAGGTTATTTCGAAAAAAACATTATTTTTGGAAGTAAATAATGTTTGGTGGGAAGATGCTCAATCGATGGAAATATTATCGTTTATCGGCGATTTTTCTTATCAATTGAGTTAGTTCTTAAGAATTTGTTTTCCCTTCCAAAATGAGCAAAAACTCGATATTTACAGCTTTTTCGTTACATATTGTGTTATATAAAACAAATGTCGTAAGTTTCAAGTAAACCTGGCCCAAAAATATGTTTTCTCTACAAACTTTAATATTCCCGCTTAATTTCCTTGAAGGTTACATTTTGGAAACTTCTGAAATACATGTTCAATTATTCACGTTGTAGTGCATTTATACAAATTTTGAAGTAAATCTGACCAAAGTAAATGTTTTCCTATATAAACTTTAACACCCCCGTTTAACCGCTTTGAAGGTCGAATTTCGATTTTTACCACTCTTGAAAACCATCTTATTATGGTTCAAATGTGAAGGCTACGTGGTGAGAATCAGGGGTCACAGATATCTTAATACTGCCCTCTTTCGCGAACCCGATAGTTATACAATCAACTGATTTTCGTTTATGATGAAGTATGAATACATTCCAGTATACTGGTAAAATTTCAAGCCAAATTACCGAACTCTTAACGAACACTTACGACTCTAAAAATCGTCTCATTTATACGGCCCTTTATGGAGATGACACGCTGGCCCAATTTCTATCTAATCATTTCTACATTAAATCACTCTAGATGCCTGATATAAACTGCCCACCCGTGTACAAACGTCTAAAGATTCCGCAACGACAATAAAAACAGAGGATCACCGAATGTTTGAAGAAAATATTAATTATAAAACTTGGAAAAATGTATCTAGCATAAGAATTTTCGTAACCGCGACTTTTCAGAGAAACTGTAAAATTGTCTAAATCTACTATTGGGAGTACAAAGAAGTCTCCGACGTTTGACAAAATATGGCCCCACCAGGAGGTTATGTTTGAAATTGTCAGATATAAAACGTCATATCGTATGGTTGGACATCTGTCACGACCATAACCTTGAAATATTAGCGATTTTGTGTCAGCATCGCATCATTTTTTTCGTGCGAGAATGTCGAGCTTTGAGCCGAATAAGCGTAATTTGCGGGAACTCTTGCGTTTGGCACAAGTCGCCCTCTAATAATGATTCCATTTCCGCGTCTTCGTTTCGGCCTTTCGCTACGTTCTTAAACTTTTGAAACCACTCACGACAACTTCTCTCACTTAAAGCAGCCTCACCAAATGCTTCTACAAGCAATCGATGCGCTTCGGCTGCAGATTTCTTCAACTTAAATAAGTAAAGAATAGTTATAAAGTTCCCGTAAATGACGCTTATTCGGCTCAAAACTCGACATTTGCGAACGGAAAAAATTATGTGATGCGATACAAAATCGCTAATATTTCAAGGTTATGGTCTTGCCAGATGTCCAACCTTACGATGTGACGTTTTACATCTGACATTTTCAAACATAACCTCCTGGTGGGGCCATCTTTTGTCAAACGTCGGAGACTTATTTGTACTCCCAATACAATTTGCGCGAAACGTTTTAATCCAGTTTGTCATTGGGTATAATAGGGTATAATAGTTAGGCCACAGTAACGGGTATAAAATCATGTGCGAATTAAAAAAAAATCGTATGATAAAGTGATTCACTCATAAAATTAATCACACATCTATTTAGTATGAATATCAAGCTGTTAGAAAAAATATATACATTTTTTTTCGACGTACAAAATGGCCGACTACTCGAAACTTCTCAAAACAGCTTTTTTCCATTGGGCGTGAGAAATAACTTCGACAATTTTCACTCAATTTACTTCGAAATTAAAAGTTATGTTCCTAATTGCATTTCGCAGAGAAGTACGTGCAGAATTTCTGATTAATCGAAAACTTTTCATTTTATGAGCAGTTTTATACAAAAATTTTCACTGAAAATTCATTTATTAAGTTCAAATACCTACAACTTTTGAATAAAACGATATTTTTTTAATTCCGTATGGTATTGAAGTTTGCATCGTTGGGATGCAGCGAACATATTTTTTTTCTCGTATTGCCCTTTTTGGCACATTTAGGCTACAAAAATCACTGAAACATTTTTTAACATCCTTATCAAGGTTCTATTACTTAAACTAATTACCTAAAAATGAAGAAATTAAAGAACAAAAGAGAATTTTCGTTGCATTCCAACGATGCAAACTTCAGCACCGTAATTCCGTATGTACTTCTCTAGGTATTCTAATGTAGATTGACGAGAATTTTTGTTTTTTGTTCTAGGTAAAAATTGTGGATGCTAAATGTCACGCCGCGGAGCGCCAAAAAAAAAGGTAACAAAAGAAAATATTAATAATCGACCATTTAGTACATCGAAAAAAAATATATATACATTTTCTAACTTGATATTCATACTAAACAGATGTGTAATTAATTTAATGAGTGAATCACTTTTTCATACGAAAAAAAACTTGTTAAATTCGCACATGATTTTATACCCGTTACTTTGGCCTAACCCCTTAAGGTTGAGAAAGAGCGTATTGGAAGAGACCCATTGACGAGATTCTTTGCAAATACTCACAGTCCCAGATGACACAGGCTCTTAGCGGCATGAACGTACTGCTTGTGAAGCGGTTTGCAATCGAGAAGAGTGGCGAGGCCAGACATGAGAAGATCAACGGAATTAACGTCAGTCATTAGACTACTGAATTTGGGCTTCAGTTGTTGATCCGGAAACAATTCGAGCGCCAAACGTTCGGTCACGACGAGGCTCGTTCTCATGTATCCGGGGGCCCGTTGACCTTCCCGCAAGCGTTGAGTGAAGGGATTGCTGCCTGTATTCTCGCAATGAGTGTAGTACGACAATACTTCAGACGCAAGGGTCGTCGGGACGGCTCTCGCGAGATAATCGTCCGGCGAGATGCACAGGTCACCGAGGGCCACTGAAGTCGCCAGGTACAATGAGGCCATTAGCCACGTCACTATGACCGCGAAGAGGCCAAAAACCGAGAACCTGGGAAGAAAACGAAACAAAAAGCTCCAGCATACTTGCATTGTTCGTAACTTTCCTTGCGGGAACGCACAGATTTTCCCCCTTGATGGCAAGAAGCAAGACAAAAACTACAAAGTGCTGCTAAATTGGAAATGTTCGTAATCGGATCTCTCGTGCGCTTATTCTTGGAAGCTGACTCGTTAAACTGTCCCATGTCAGAAGTCTCTATAAATGACCCAACGCCGCAAGGAATCCAGGCGCATATGTCCATTATCGATTTGTAAATTGTTTCACTTGCAAGTGCAAAAACGTCGAGATATTCGTGCACATTTTTTGTATCGCTTTGTTTGCTTCTTTGTTGAGGAGGAACGAGTTTGGGTTGAACAGACTATGCCTAAAACCCTTCACCTCTGTCAAGGGCGTCGCCGCTGCTGCAGGGGGGGGGGAGGCAAGATGGGGGAGGTACGGTGGGGGAAATACGAATTTTAGACATTTTAGACCCTCGTCTACTTTTTTTTCTTAATAATTGAAAATTGTATTTGAATTAGCAAGTTTATATTGAATATCAAAATAAAAATCAGAGTGAGCAAGGTGTGGCATAGGGTGGCACAGTTTTGAGCTCTATTTTTTTTCCTTTTTCTCATCATCCAATTATCGTCTTAAAAAAAAATTGTCGCGGAAGTTGCGAGCGGTCAAAAAATATTTAGAGGTCGCTCAAGCCTCCCAAAAATTCAAATTTTCATTAAAGAGACGATTTTTTTTTCGTCCACTAATCACCCACGAATTTTACGCTTTATAATTTTTAAATTAACCTCGCGAAGGTTCTACCCGGCCAATGAATATTTAGTGGTCACTCAAGTCACTTCGAAACTTCCATTTTCGGCCAACTTTTTTTACTCTTTTCACTCATAAATTCGACGCTTTGTAAAATTTTCTAAACAATTGATCCTTTTTTCTTTAGAAACAGGTTTTTCCAATTTATCTCACACTTCTAACCCAACAATTATAATCCTTGTGCTCATAAAATGATGATGTAAAGCTCTTGTCCGTAAACAAAATTATAGGTCGTTTTATTTGCAAAACTGAAATGGCAGCTGTTTCCCGCGCATCGTAATGCGTCCCACAGTTGGTCTTGTTAGTCAAACTGCGGACCAATCGTAGCTGTACTTTGTGACGAGCGACGCCATAATACAATAATTCATAATAACATAATAACACATATCGTGTAATCGGTGTTTGTTACAAATTATTATAATAAACTATTCCCAAAATGTAACACTTCGCTGTTTATTTTGTTTTTATACAACAAGAAATTATAGTGTATGCGAGATTTATTCTTTGGCGGAAATTCTGAATTTCAAAAACCTCAAGCGACCACTAAATATTCACTGGCCGGCTGGAGCTTTCGCGAGGTTAATTAAAAAATTATAAAGCGTACAATTCATGGGTGAGAAATGAACGAAAAAAAATCGATTTTTTAATGTAAATCTGAATTTTTGGGAGGCTTGAACGACGTATAATATTTTTTGACCGCTCGCAGCATCCGCGACACTTTTTTTTTAAAGAAGATAATTGGATGGTGAGAAAAAAGGAAAAAAGATAGAGCTCAAAATTGTGCCACCCTAGTGTGGCATGTTCAGAGGGACGAATTTTATGGTAGTCGGTTTTGGTGGTCAACATGGATAGAATGGGAAGACATATATAAAAATGAAATAGAAATCGTTGCCGAAATTAAACTCACGTAATGAGAGCGCATCGGGAATGTCGCGCGACTCCGACCAGCAGAACGACGCATAGAGCGACAAGGGCGCTGAGAACTGCCATTGTAATCGGCCATCTGAACTCCTCGATTCTCTCGCCGAGTGCAATAGCACCCGCCAAACTTATACCACTCAGTGGTTTTCTTATTTCGAAGCTACGATTAATTGCGACGCTAGTGTTTTGCTTCACATAGACCAATGCCTTGAGCAAATTGTCCAGCGCCGTTTTGTTGTTTACCGGCGTATCGAACGTGTCACGCAGAGACGTCAACTGGGGCCCCATCTTCTTTTTCAGAGTGTTCTCGATCGTGTCGGTCTGGAAACGTGCAAAAAAATCGTTAGGTTGAAAAAAAAAAATACGTGCATTTTTTATTGACATTTATGGGACTTTGGGGAGCTTTTCATTAAGATTTTATCGTTGCATTGTGTTCTGACACACGTTACAGCGTGAAGAAGACTTTATTCATGGAACTTCAACAGCTTTGGTGGTTCCAACAAAATTTAGTTAAAGGGGCCAGTCCAATTTGAAAAATTCAAAAAATCGAAAGCAAGCAAGACTCGAAGAAATCGACGATGATGAGCAATCAGAAGGGATTTTGTACGGTGCAGGAATTGCCGATTGAGTTTAGGTAAGAGCTTTTCATAGTATAAACTTCAAAAGCGTTTTTCTCGAAACAACGTTTTCAAAATCTAGCTCCATCGTATTTCTAGAACTAATAAACCGATTCTCTTGAAATTTGAACCACATATTGTAAATATGATTCGCAATAAGATGACCCTCGATGGTTTTAAAATTTTGATTTTTACTCTTTTTTTGCGAAAAACTGCGAAAAGACGCGTTTCTTAAGGGGTTACCTCCACTTGCGATTTTGAAAAAATCGTTTTTTTTTTAATTGCATTTTTTTGAAGTATAAGTATCTGAGAATATTTCCTGAAAATTTCAAGTCGATCCGAACAAAATTGACTGAGATATGAGCGTTGAAAGAGAAAAATCCGCGTTGAAAGAGCGTTGAAAGAGAAACTTTAAACGCGTTTTTCTCAAAATGGCATTTCTGAAGTCGGTGACCAAGATTACTCGAACACTAATGAACCGATCTTCTTGAAATTTTGCAAGCTTATTTAATACATAAAAATGTAGTCTTTAATCGTTCGATTTTTTTTTCGAAAAAAAAAATAGCCGTTTTATAGCCAAAAAACGGGCGTTTTTTTTCGTTAAAATCGAACCATTAACTTTGACTGTCCGCCATTTTGTGAAAAATGAATATTTTTTAAAATCCTTCGATTAAAGACTAGTTTATACTTATATTTGACTAAATCCATCCGCATTTTTTTTTTCAGATGATCCACTTCGCCGCAATGTTGGTCACCGCAAACCGTGTATATAAAAACATTATTTCATTGACGGCCATTTGCCACTAAACAATGTAATATTTTTCAATAAAAAAATTACTGAAAGTTCTTCAAGATGTGTTCTTTAAGATGGTATATTGATCGATTAAAAAAGTTTTGTAGTTTTCTTTAAAAAAATTCATGAAAAAGGCCTTTTTTTGCGCTACAAGTGGGGGTAACGCCTTAAACCTTTTTTCGTTTATCATCTGGCATTTTTTTATTTTTTGATAAAACTTTATATCCGAGGGTTATTTTGTAGCTGGTGTCATACTGAATCTAATGGACTTTGATTTTTTTGTTTCAGACAAGCCGTTTCCGAGTTGTGATGGAGATACCTGGCCCACCTATTTTTGAGGCGTTACGTTAAACTATAGTTTATGTACTTAAAAATGAATCAAAATGATTTAATTTTATTTAAATGTATTTCAAGACTTTATTTATTAAGCCCAACAACTTTTATAAAATGCTACAAAAAAATCGCGAAAATAGCCTTTTTTCGTGGCTCCAAAGTGGACTGGCCCCTTAATACGTTAGAGTAAATATGTTACGAAAAAAGTTACATTTTCTTATTTTTTACATTCTTTCCCCTCTCCGTCCATATTGGACGGAGAGGACGAAGAAAATAACTGTGGGCTATAAAGCCCCATCTTGGCAAAAAAAATGAGGTCCTTGAGGGACCATCACAGTGCAAAAGTTTCAAAAAATCGATTTTGTTTTTTTTTTGCATTGTCTGATAGTATAGATGGTTATAAACATGCTGTTCATATACTTACATAAACGTAAGTAGACAATTTATATTAAAATTCCGCACTCGAAACTTTAAACGCGTTTTTCAAAACGGCGTACACTCTCAAAGGAAGACTTTTCAAGCTATCGGTCTCAAATTTTGACACAACATTCTTCACGCCATTTTGTGTCTCGCTATGGAAGTTTTTTTTGAAATCTTTATATTTTGTTTTAAACGAAAAACTGTCGGAAAACTAGGCTAAATTGGATACTTTTTTTTCAAACTGCCGCCATTCGATCAATTTTGATTTTTTTTTAATCTCTATAGCAAGATAGCGGCTTTTATACTGGTTAAGGGATAACATTACTCCAGGATTTTGGAAAAATTGTTTTTTTTTTGCTTAACAAATACTTTGGGGCCAAGAAACAATATGCAATTGGCCTTGTAGCGATCTTTTTTTCAAAGGTTCTTTCAGGCGCCTCGCACAACTTCAAACGCGTTTCTCTCGAAACCACTTTTTTCAAACTGGGAGGACGAATTATTCGAACACCTTTGCCTGGATCGATTTGAAATGTTGATAGTAGCTTCACGATGACATTCTCTATGGCGGTACGTAGCCGTTTAAAAAAAATTAAATGTACACTTTTTTTTTATCCACAATTTACTGTTTATTTTTTGGGCAAAAAATCGATTTATTTCTTTCAAAGTGTGCCGTTTTTTTTTCAAAATTTGATTAAAAAAATCCCTACGTAGTCCCATAGCTAATAATATATAGATTATAATTCTTTTTGGTTTTTGTTCCAGGTCTTATACTTTACGAGAAAACCGTCCTCCCGTGAAGCTATTTGTAAAAAAACACGTTTTTCAAGATGGGCTCTGTCGCCGCCATTTTGTATGAAAATTACAATACATTTTTTAAATACTTTAATATGTGTTAAATAAACCCTCTCAAAAGGAATCCTATTCCGCTTTTTCATACTCCAAAAATAAATTGTCAAAGTTAGGCCTTATTTTCTGCCGCCAGAGTGGTGTTTCCCTTAACAATCTTTTTACGATTTTTGTTTCAGATAATATTTACGGTCACAACCGTGTACACCGCGAGGACTCCCTTTTTCAAAGACATTTTATACCGTCAAAAAAATGGAAAAAGAATAACGTTTAAAAATGTATTTTCTGTTCTTCATGAGTGCTTCGATTTGACACAAAGAATCAGACTGATTAGCGTGTTTTAAGCGTCGAAAAAAAATCGCGAAAATCAGCTATTTTCGATCCGTTACACTGTGATGATTCCTTAATGAATCTATGTGTTTTTGGCTGAAATGACGAAAATACAATGATGTACCAAAGTTTCCTCCTAGATCACATGTTGATTTTTCTTTAAGCTGAGGAGTTTCCGAATTTTTCTTTGCAGCGAAAAGGAGCCTTAAGTTGAGATTATCCAAAAAAAAAATCGAAAGAATGCCGACGAAAATTATTCCATATTTTTTCAGCACTTATTGATCATTACAATTAACTGAAAAGTGGATGAAAAATAAAAACTCACGAGGCCCGCGAGATTATAATGTCACCAAGGAAAATCATTTATTTCAACACCTTCAAAAACAATGAGTTTTAAAAGTAGGCATTTAATGCTTACTATGTCAAAAATCTGTACCATCAGAAATGCGAGAATTCTTATGATGTATTTCGATTTTGTCCTTATTTTGTTTACTTTTATGTGTATCGTTGGATACCAGCTGTTGCATTTATCTTTGTTATTTATTTAAACATATCAATGAAAAAAATGAGCTTTCTTCACTTTACTTTTAACATTCGACGTTCGCAGGCGCTGCAGAGCGCATAAAACGGACTTCGCAGCATTCAGGGTTCGTTAATTTTAGGTTTCCTCACTCTGCAATTGTAAAGCATACCTGATTCCGCACTGCCGTTATGATACCATCAACGTTCTTGGCGGCAACGAGAAGTTGCACGAGGCCGTTGTGAACGTCATCATTGCCGTAAAGACCAACGGCAATGGCACCGCAACAAAGTACAGCGAGAATAGCCAGCGACCACTTCAGCAGGGTTATCGACCTTCGAGGACGTGGTTTCCGGTCGCAGCATCTCGTTACGAGATATACTAATAGAACGAGAAGCGTCAGGATGAGCCATGCAGCTGGAATACTTCCGAGTATACCAAGGCTCTGAAAAGAGAAACAAAAAAGTAAAATCCATCGTTAACGAGTCTAGGTAACATGGTGCAACATTCAGTTGCTCTATTGCACTATCCAATATACGAGCCAATGTCATAAAAGCCAATTGTCGACGCAAAACGTCGTTCTAAAAAAATGTCCGAGATATTAAAATACATTTGGCAAATAAGCTGACGATATGAAAATAAATATCGCAACTTTCTGTAGTGTAAAACGAAAGAAAAATAGCTACTTTCATCCTAAGTATCATTATTACGTTTTAAAGACGGTGATATCGCTGGACGAGGAAAAAATTGGTGATTTTTATCATTTCTTCTTTAAAGGAAAGATTTCTTTGCCATTTTTGAGGCTCAGCGTGTGTTTGGGTACCGACGGATTTTTCTTCGATTAACACACATACGCAAAATATGAACCAAAAAAGTGAGAAATGTTGAAAATCGATGAAATGGTACGCATTGAAGCAGATTTAATTTTCCGAAAATACAGCTACATTTTGCGATAAAAAACTACTTATTTTTTATTTTCAAAAGTATTTAGGGTCATGCTTTAGGAAATACGGTTAGAAGAATTTAGAGCAAATTTCATCAGAATCGATCGATTAGTTGTTTAACTATACGTTCTAACTATACGCCATTTTTTAAAATTAATTAAATGAAAATACAATGTGCCAAAACAAGGAATAAAACATACCCGGAGTCTGAAAAATGGGGAAGGAATATTTCCTTTGAAAAAAATCATGAAAATCAGTAACTTTTTTCCTCGCCTAAAGGTATTTCCCCCCTTGAATGCAGTTCGAAGAGTTCGGAATATAACAAAATATCAATATCTTTAATTGCAAACGCGAAATGTGGCCGCGAGTGGTTGAAACGGTGTGAAAGGTCTTTCCTTTGGAAAAGCTGACTCAGGGGGTCTTGTAAATAAAGTGATTTGTGCGAGCTTATAATATACGAATGGAGGCATTTATTAATTTGTAATGCGTTTTACATTATTAATCATGATGATTTTGCCTTTGTATGACAATGTTGGTAAAAAACATGGCGAAATATGGAAATTTGTTTGTCCTTAGTTCCGTTCACCCAGTATGATGTTAAAGTTTGCATCGTTGGAATGTAACGAAGTCTTTCTTTTTCAATTCTTGGCTTGTTATTCTCCAAATTTTGGTGACAGTCTTAGGTTACGAGAATAACTTAAGCGCTTGTTGAGGATTTTTTTTCTAAGTTAACCCAAATTTGTAAATAAATATTTTGAGTGTTGGCAAAAATAAAAACCAAAGTTGGCAAAGTCAAGACCATCACCCAGTATCGTTCGGTCTTCCAGGTACTTCCGTTTTGATTAAGGGGAGAAACCCTTAAGGATTGGGAGTCTAAAAAGTGGCTTGAAGCGAAGCTCAGAGCACTTCGGCAGTTGCAGCGGCGCGTCGATGTTGAACAGGGTAGAAAAAGCACGCCGAGATGATCTAACATGCTTATCCCTTCGAACCGTATAATGTTATTATTGTTTTTGGCAAGATTTTTCGAAAAATAAAGAGTGACCCGCAACGGTTTTGTACTTGTATACCTTGTTCTTGTAGACGAACGGTATACGTAAATAGCGATAAGTTACCCACAAATATTGCTTTGTCATACGCTAAAGTGTACCACGTTCTTCTTGAAACCGCATTTCACGAATTGGCGCGAAAAGTATACAGAGTATAAATATTGTAAGTATATTAAAAAAATCGGTCGACTTCGACCAAGAATTTTCTGTTGGATTATTAGCCACCATTCTAAATAAACTAACGAAATTTCAAACGACATTTCGATTTTTCATTTTTTCGTGCACAAAAAAGTCGTTTTTTCCCGTCAATACTTTTCGTTTCAAGTACTATATTAAGGTATTGCACTCTTTTTGAAAGGTGACTCAATTTGATCCTTCGATGGTAATAGACCCATTGAATTATCAATTTTATTTTAGGAAATCGATAAGTAAGATGCAAATGCATTTAAATTTCACATTTCAAATTTCCGCGCGAAAACGCCAGCCGGCAGGCTGCTTTGCTTCGTGACGTTACTTGCACAGTGAACATCGACGCGGCGCCAATTGCGAATACGTACATTTTTTTGGTTAAAAGTGAGTTACAATCCGTATCATTAGTGTGTTGCTCCTAAATGTAGGAATACTAGTGTAAAAACACCGGGAAAGTTGTGGATTAAAATGCCAATTAATATAAATATGAGGTAGACTTGGTTAAAACTTGCGATAAAAGATCCAAAGTCATAGGCCGAAAAAAAAACTCATTTGTTCTTTTTTTAAGTCCAGATAAATATTCAAAAAAATGCAAATAACTATGACAAACGAGAATGTATAGTTAACGCTTTCTTTCACAGGTTAGAGAGTAATACGTCCACCGCTTTCTTTGTTTACTATGTCAATGACGTCACGTCGCAATCAATTATGGCGGCTACCGTTTCGCATGTTCGTTGAACAGATAGAAAAAGTATTTCTTTAAAATGAATTATAAAATTAATTTTGTGTTTTTATAAATTAAAACCAACATTATGCGATTGCTTATTGCGAAAAATACCTCGTTTATGCATTCTTAGTATTTTTCTTACATAGAGTAAAATACCCTATTTTGCCTTTTTCGACTTTCATTTGCTTCGGAGTGAACAAAGGATTGCTTTAAAGGAAAATCTGTTGGTGGATTTTCCGTTTCAGTTAAAAATTGTGCGCTGCGGAATTTTTGTCTACGAGGCTTAACACGCACCGTAAAATGGGGTTACTTTGCACGGGTTTTGGAAGTTGTTTGTAGGTAACTTTTTTTTAACATCCTAAATTCCAACTTTTTTTTCTGCAATAGAACAATGTGTCCTTTGGCTATCAAATGTATAAGAAAGTGAAGCCTCCCCCCCCCCCCATTTTATATATTTTTTCAAGTGTCAAAGTAACCTCATGTATGGGGTTTTTTTGACAAGGCATTGAAATGCAACCTATGTCAAAGATTAATGGTCACTTTGACATCATTTTGATAAAAAAAAATTAATATTTTATGCATTATACATGGAATTAAATTAAAAACTATGATTTTTTGGGGCAGGGTTGAAATTCCCAACTTTAAATACTCCGACGGTTTAAAATTCCGAATTTTGATATTCCGAAATTCACGATTTGAACACGGGGCCGGGTTGAAGTTCCGAACTTTGAATGATCGGAACGCGCACAACTCGGAAAGTATACTACCCCGAAAGATCAAAACTTCGAAAGAATTTTACACGAAAGACCAAAACTCCGAAAATCTGAACACCGTCAACATAATTCTGCTATGGAAGTTTTAAAAGTTTTAATATTTGCAATAAATCGACGAATTATTTCAAGAATTTTCTTTTCTTAAGAAGCGATTTTACGTCAATTTTGAAATTTGGCTAGAAAATGTTATAGTTCTACATCACTTACAGTTAACTGTGTAGACTTTCGCTGGCATGATCTTGACATGGGGGCCGGGTTGAAATTCCGAACTTTGATTGCGCCGACGGTTTAAAATTCTTAATTTTAATGTTCCGGTATTACAAGGGTCGTTAAGATCATGCCAGCGAACGTCTACACAGTTGACTGTAAATGATGCAGAACGTATAACATTATCTAGACAAATTTTAGAATTGACGTAACATCACTTCTTTATAAACGAAAATTGTTGAAACAATTCGTCGATTTATTGAACATTTTGAAACTTTTAAAACTTGCATAGCCGAATTATTTTGACGGTGTTCAGGTTTTCGGAGTGTTGGTCTTTCGGGTAAAATTCGGGCAAAGTTCGGAATTTCAACCCGGTCCCGATTTTTTTACAATCAAATTGTCATCTTCAATAAGGAAACATTTTACATAAAAATATCACGTACCTAGGGTAATGTTATAGGCACTTAATCACTCTTATAATTACCATAGAGATGAAAATCAACTTGAGCCACATTACAATCACTTTTAGCAACATTATAATAAACTTGAATCACAAATGTGAGCAACAATAGAAAAAAACTTTAAAAACAATTGGTGAAAACCGTATTTTGGCGCTCTGTTAAAGTAGCCTCAAAACTGCCAAAGTTACCCTTAATGTCAATTTAACCCCGTTTTACGATACGCGACACCCGGTCAGAAAACGGGAAATTCCATTTCGCAGCTATTATTTTTCAACAAGAAAACTTTTCACCGCATTCTCTAGACGCGAAATAAAGACATCGCGAAATAAAAAAATCGGTTTTATTTCTGCCTTAATGTTTCGTTTAGAAATTCAGCGACGTTTTGACGTTCTTCTTTACGTCTCCCCCTCGCTAAGTTAGTCCGGCAATTCCGCTTGGTTCTTAAAATAAAGATTAAAAAATCTGAAAAGAAGGGATTTCTCGATTTTTTCATGTACGATCCATTAACGATTTCTCGAATTACGACTTCATTACGACAGTAACTTCAATTTCAAGGTTTTTTTTTGGCAGTTAAATACAAAAATAATATCGAGACCGCGAGACACCGAATCAGATAATTAGTTTTTCATTACAAAAACGATTACACTTGCAGCTTGAGAATAAATTAAATGTTCCTGCATGAATTCTGTACTGCAGTCAGGATTATAGGCTCTCTTGAGATTTGAACGTCAATGATCATAGCTGATCATCGTCGTTCAGATGAGAGGGGAAGTTAATCGAGGTATAAGCACGCAGCGTTGACAACGTACTTGACGCTGACTACTCGGGGTAGCCATGACAGAGGACTCGATCGGAGTCCTCCTCGCAGGAGGATCGTCATCGACATAATTAGCATTTCCAAAGATAAATCAATCATGACATCAGGCCAAATAAAATTGCTATTCTTTTTCAAGCTTTTCCTACAGACTATTACATTATTTGTTTCGAAAAAAATCATCACTGAATGGATTTGTCATGAATTGAGGAATTTCGGGACAATTGACGATATGTTACCATTTGATTCAAATTTACACAGTAACTTCTTTATCATATACCGAATCAACCCTCTAAATTTTAAATCGTTCGTGTAGGGCGTCTCTATAAAATGTACAATTAAAAAAAAAACACTTTTTAACATAGGGAGTAGCCTAATTGTCATAATGGAAATGGAGACGAAATTGCCATACTGTACGGAGTGATTTGATAGTTTTTCATAACGTTTTAAACATTTTTTCACACTATTCATGATGCAAGGCAAGATTTGGAAGAAAACAAATGTTATTGTCTATACTATACTGAGTCTTTACGAAATTTTTGAAATGTCGTCACCACAAAACACCAGCGATCATAAATAGTTTGATGTATGTGATTTTACGTGCGGTTAGATGGGCACGACGTTCACACTACAGGTGATGTAATTTTCTTTGCTATTTAACACCAAGATAAACAATGTCTAACAACCGATCAACGCAAGCTCACCCTTTGTAAACATTTGGAAAATAAAAAACCCATCTTGCCCATTGTAAACCATATTTATTCAATATTGGCTGGCGAATGAAGAGCATTGCTGCCGACCTCACTGTCCGCCCAGTTGCCGTTTTTCGCCAACACCTAATATTAATCTATGATAATAATAAATAATCCCGTGACATAAATACAAATAGGCATGATTATAAATTACTCAGAATTTTATTCTGAGTTGTATAAAACATTCACCGACGCCGTTTTTTTTCTCATAATAATCATCGATAATGTTATTTTTCAAGTTAGTAGTAACACAAAAGTTTTTCTTATTCGGGTAATAAGAATATAAAAACGCATAATTTTACTCTTTAATTATATGATTTATGAAAAATTAGCATCTACGGAATAAATCTATACCTCGTATGCATTTTTTGAGGTTCATTGAAAAAAATTCATAAACCGTCGAAGGACTTAACCGGACCGCTCCAACCTCCTTAAGGCCGGAGCCTGAGTTGGAAGGTCCGAATTTGTTTTTGTTGCTTAAATTGATAGATAAACTATCCAAGAATATATTTACAAAGTTACAGAGGCCGATTGTAAATATTTTCGAAGATACAAGGCCAAAAGCGGAGAAGCGATTGATATTTGGTATTGCTATTTCCTCCTATTGAAAACTTTGAAGCGCGTTTTTCCAGTTTTCATTTTCACGTCTTTCCCAAATTGGCGTGCGTGATAGCGAAAAAACTGAACGACCTATTGAATCAAACCAGAGTTTATTTTCTTCAGTATGAAAATCTCTTTTAAGTGAACTAAGAAAGTCATTGAAAAAGTCATTTAAAATAATTTTTATACCACGTTAAAGTGTTTTTTTTAAACACGTTTTCTTTTCAAATCTGAGAAAAGTTATAATTTCACGATTTTTTCAGTTTTTTCTTAATTCACCCAGAAGAAAAGTATATGACAATTGGAAATGTTATTGGTTTATTCGGTTCAGTCAGAAATTACGAACGGCATCTTTCCCGTCGATTGGGGACTGCAGTGGCAAAACGCACATGGAATAGAGGCTGATAAATCTGCAGTCATTTATCGTTTTATTTCGATTTTTTTTTATACGTTTCAAATATACATGAAAAGATACCTCAATGTTTACTGGGCTTACTGGTTTTTTTCCCTTCTAAAAAAAATCGCGAAAAACGCTATTTTTGGCCCTTCTAATTCAGGCTCCCGCCTTAAGGGGTTAGGCCACTCTAGAATTTTCGAAAAATCGATTTATTTTAATGATCCGCTAGGACCTAAAAAAATGATGTCTCAAAAGATTATGGCCAGGAAAAATCTCTAAGTACTCGCTTTTTGAATTTTAGTGCAAGGCCGCCTGGTCCGCAGCGAGCTCCTTTTGAACTTCAAACGCGTTTATCTCGAAACTGCATTTTTTTAAGTTGGCCGGAAACATAACTCGGCTGATTTTCAACCGATTCACTTGAAATGTTGAATATATCTTGAAAAATACATTGTCTATGGAAGAACGTGGGATTTTTTTTTTATATTGCATAGTTCATTTGTTATTAACAATTATCTGACGATTTTTTAGGCAAATTTTTCACTTCCCGCTTTAGAAGTTCGCCATTTGGCCAAAAATCAATATATCGAAAAAATCCTACGTACTTCTATAGCAGTTATTATATATAGTCGAAAAAATTTCATTGGCTCATTATAATTCAAAAATTACAGGAGCTGTTTATCCGGCCGTAGACCCTGGAAAAACGGAGACGTCATCGCAAAAACGCTGCAGAGCCGCCATTTTCAAATTAATCGCTTCAAAAAAATTATTGTATACAGTCACCGATATGTATGATAAACATCCTTTTTGTAATCTCGATTTATTTTGTAGTTTTTCTGAAGAAAATAATCCCCAAAAAGCCTATTTTTTCGGCCTCTAGAGTGGCCTAAGGCCTCAAAGGACGTTCGTTATTGGGTCCTGCTTGGGTCTTTCTTTTCCCTTTAATCAATATGAGAATCCCTCCGATTAGTTTTTACCAAATCTAGATTTCCAAATCTAAATATCTTTCTAACGGTATTCGGACTGAATAAGTTGCATAGAGTACTCCAAAAATCCATCGCCCAATCAGAGCAAACTCATTATGCATAATTGTTGTCGAAAGGAAGCGCAGCCAAGCCCATAATTAAAGAAAAAGAAACCCTCACAAAAGTGTTTAATTTCGTTCGATGACGGAAGATCTGAGCACGGAGTGCCCGTTGGGTTTTTTTTCCCACTTGAACGCTCGTGAAGTCGAGGAGTCTGAGAAAAATGGTATTTTTTTTTATCGCCGAGGCTGCATCGGCCGCGAGAGAGGCGAGCGCACACAGACCTAAGCTATAGTACAGATAGCGATAGTAGTGTGCATTAGGAAAATCGGGGTGGCCTGGAGTAAAACTCTTGCAGCAGCCAGCTTTGGGGAAGAGAACTGAGATATATTCCATGATTTTTCTCCCTTATTTCGACAAAACTTTTCCTCCGCAGGGCGGCAGAAAAAGCGAGGGACAGTGGGATAGGTGAGCGGAGGGGAGAGAGAAAGGTAGAGAGAGGTAGGAAGAGAGAGAGAGAGGGAGAGAGAAAGTAATCGAAGGAGTACAAGAGTGAGAGCGAGCCCGGTGAGACTCGAGTGCACTCTCTCGTGCTTCTTTTACATTTTTGCTCTCTTCTGCATCTCTAACCGCCCCAGTGGCTTCTAGGCTTGCCGAGGGATGGTCCTCGAGAGTCAGTCGAGAACTGTTTTTGAAGAATCCATTTGCATTCTCACGTATCCGCGAGCTTGTCTCCGTACGCCCGCATACACATGTAGAAACATACATTTATATATGGGATGCTTCGACCTAAATCTGTCGAAAGAGTATGTTAAGGCGGTCCTCTAGTTTCTCGGGTCGAAAAAATCGATTTTTTTTTCTTCATAAATCACATCTACAACCTGTGTAGAAAATGTGTGCCAAAGGATTTTTCGATATTCGAAGTGGTTCACAAGTTACGGCCCGGGAACGGAGCAGCTATACGGAGCGCGAACTTTCAAACGCGTTTTTCTCGAAACACCATTTTTCGAAACGGTCACCACGATATTTCAGAAACTACTGCACCGATCTTGTTCAAATTTATACAGCATCTTTAATATGTTATAAGCCAGTGATTGAACTAGGATTATCATGATTGTTTCGATAGTTTTTTTTTGTACGAGCGAAAAACTTAAGAAAAAATGAGTAAAAAATAGAATGTAATTTTCAAAAGTGTATAAAAAAAGTCAATTTATGTAATTTAGAATTCACTCTAGTTCAATCGCTAGTCTTAAATATGAAGATTAAAATGCCGTTTGGTTTTTTGATTTCAGATAAGCAGAACAGCCGCAATCTTGGTCACCGTCAAGCAACTCTTTTACTTGATGTCTTCCTGTCGGCCGCTATAACGTTTGTTCTATTTTATATTTTGACTTCGAACAATTTGTAAAGCTTATTTAAATGTTAATAAAGATTATGCAAAAACAATGAGATTGATTATTTCGATGCTTTGCCCGTAAAAATTATTGAAAAAGCCGTAAAAAAACAGCCGAGAAACTAGAGGACCGCGTTAAAGCAAAAACGCAATGCTCTGTATCAAGGAATTTTACTTGTTTCAACCGGTTAGAATATCCTCAATTTTTTCTGATTTTTTAAGCGATCATCACAGTGTAAAATTGTCAAAAAAATCGTCTTTTTTGGCATTATCCGATACTACAGACGGTTACAATCATGCTAGTCAATTTTTGTGGCGGAATTCGAATTATTCCGGTTGCTGCAGCCTTTCTCAGCAAAAGGGATTCGACCAGCTGCCTGAGACCTGGCGCGGACGGACGTGTTTTTCTCGAAATGTCGTTTTTCCAAACGGTGTACACTCTCAAAGGAAAAGTTTTCAAGCTATACGTCTCAAATTTTAACACAATATTCTTCACGCCATTCTTTATCTTGCTATGGAAGCTTTTTTATCTTCATGTTTTTTTTAACGAAAAACTGTCGAAAAAATAGGCTAAATTCGATAAATTTTTGTCAAACCGCCGCCATTTTGTCAATTTTGATTTTAAATAAAACCTCCATGGCAAGATAGCGGCTTTCATACTGATTAATAATCTTTTTACCAATTTCGTTTTAGATAATATTGACGGCCACAACCGTGTACACCGTGCCTCTTTTTTTTTCGAAAAAATTTCAAAAGAAAAAAAAATTATCAAGAAATCACAATAAATGTTTGAAAATTTATTTTCTGTTTTTCATGAGTGCATTTATATGACAAAAAAATCAGACTGATTAGCGTATTTTAACAATCGAAAAAATCGCGCATACAGCTATTTTTCGACCCGTTACACTGTGATGATCCCTTAAGAATGTACAATACGATATGTAAGTCCCTTATTGAATGAGGAAAAGCATTGCCAAGCAATGGAAACTTCAATTTCTGCGTAGTTAAAAATAAAGAATCTCGGTTTCGGGATCTAATCAAAATTTGAACACGCAGAGTGATATCACCTCGTTTAAGGCGAGATATACATTTACAACGATCAAAAAATCGATTACTTTTTTCTCTTTAAACGATAGAATTATATATGTAGAATATTTTCCCAAAGTTTCAAAGCGAAATTCGAAAAACAGGACCGGATCCGGCACGTCGTATTTCGTACTACGGCACTTCACAGGCTGACGGATAAGGAGTTTACCAGGTGTGAAACGCCTTTTGGCATTCGACCCTGAAGGGGATGCCGGTTACGCACCTGATCAGTATACTTTTCAGGCCCTGATCCGGCTGTCGGCTACGCCTGATGTGAAAAATAAGAAAATTCTGGTACTGTTTTTTGTTTCCATATGCTTTACTTATGTTTCTGCATATATGATAATTGGATTAAAACATGTTCTACCTCGTTAAAGCTTTTATCTAACCTCGAGATTTGAACCCACGTCCACTAATTCTAGAATTGATGCCCTACCTATTTAGCCATCCTAACACTTGTGCAAACTTTCTGTTTTTGTTGCTTATTTTTATCATTCTAAATAATGTAAATAATTTTATTCATGACGTTGAAGTTTGCATCGTTGCAATGCAACGAAAATTGATTAATTCTTTTTACCGTTTAACCTGTGGTATTTTCGAATGTCTTCTCGAAGATTACCGAGGTTAATACTTTGTACACCGAGCTTGTTTTTTTTTTCACCAAAACCGTTTATCTATAAATAATTAGTCCAAGTTTGTTATCTGCAGGCAGAATGCAGATTATTCGATTTCATGTGGATTATATTGCAGACGCCAATGAAATCTACCCTTAAAATCTCGCTTCGCGAACTACGGTTTCACCGATCCGTTCGACATCCGGCACTGATCGGAGGTGAAGTACTACGGTATTCTGTACAGCAGGGTGATAGCGGCCAGATGAGTCTTCAGGCTGCCGAATCAATATTTCTAGTCGGGTATGTTTTTCTAAACGGTGTATACGATTTCACGACATCTAATGGACGGATTGATTTGAAATTTGGTACAGTTATTCAGTGTAATAGTAGCTTAGTTTTGACCGATGCGTTCCGTCTTGACATTTTTTTTTATTAGTTATTAACAATCATGATATATTACCTTGGTAACATCGAAGAAAAAAAAATCAATTTTTTTGATCATTGAAATACGATAACAAAAAGTTCGATCAAGTTTTAGCCAACATTAACTATTTTGAGAAAAAACTGTTTTTTTTTGTTACCGATCAACCAGGTAGCCCAAATCAAGTACACGTTGAGCCCCTGACGTTTAAAGGTCTTTCACGCGATAGTTTATAATTTCTTTAATTATTAATATTTTTAAATTTTGATACACAACTTTGTAAATATACATACAAATAAATGTTCCGACGATCATCTTCGTACTTATTCCTTGAATTAAAAAAAAATAGCCTTGATTTTCAGGTCGTCACAGTAGCCTAACCCCTTAAAATCTGCGAGTCTAAATATTTTTGAAGCAAATAACGTGCGCATCCATATTGAAGCTGTCAGATTATTTTTTTCAAGTACGAGTACGTACTTGATTATGCTGCAGAATATCTTTTTTATATGCTACAGATGATGCACGCAGGCGTGTGTTCGAAAACTCATGCAAGGATATCGGCTATTCAGGCTAAATAAATAGATCTAAAGTCAGCAGATTTCGCGTGGTTTCTTATCAACAAAGACGTCACGAACGTTCGCATGTTCAGTTTTATTCATATTTCGCAATTGGAAGAACATATATATAGGAAGATATTAGTGTTTACGCAATATTTCAACGAGAATTTTGTAGTTCATCGCTGCTATTTAGCTGCGAGAATACGACTCGGTCTGAACTAAGATAGTAACGGTATGAATGCGGAACTACTGATTTATTAGCCAACGTAGGTCGTTATCTGAAAACGACAGTCCAAAAATGCGGGAGATCCGTGGGAAAATGAATTATTTGCAAACGTAGAATCGATGATAAAATTAATAAAAGCATAGAAATAAAAAGTTATGTTCGAATACATCTAACAGATAAGATATCACTGTCGATTTTCACTGCCAGACTTCTTCTTGAGGGAGACTTTCAGTCTAGGGACCAGAAAGAGGTGAATTTCGACAATTTTGTATGGATCCCCAGTTGATAGAATAAAAATTTCCTTTAGTGGCTTTCATTCTCAATGTATACGGGTATCTTTATTAAACATTTCACAAAATTTTGCATTAAATTGGCGTGCTGAAACTGGATAAAGCAAGTTACTTTTGTCTGATAGTTTCCTACGGCAGGTGACATAACGCCGCCAATTCTTTACCGATTGACTTCATTCTTTTTAACCCTATGACAACAATTTACTCCGAGGTAGGAAATTTTCAATGTATTGAAGACTTTTTTCCGGAAAAAAATATTTTCGATGATTTTTTATCACTGAATACAATTTTATTCTTCGAATATGAGCCATTTTTCCAAAACCGATATTTTCCTATTATATTCGATTTCATTCTAAACATATTACGTGAAAACGGCATTCTTTTTAAAGATATACAAGTTAAAAATGAAATATAATGGCGTTGAAGTGTGCATCGTCCGGATGCGACCAAAAGTCTATTTAATTTTTTATGTCTGTAATTTTATTACTTTTGGAATCGTTTATTGGCACTGGTTCGTTTTTATTCACTAATGAGAATCCTAAAAAACTTTCAAATGCCATTTTTTCTCTTAACTCATTTTCCACTCTTCATACTCTTGCCCTTGTATCATTTCTCTCTTTTTCTTCGTTTAATCTTTCCCTCCATCTTTTTCTCCTTCCATATCCTCCTTGCACATCTTTTCGCACAGTTTCGCTATTTCTCTAAAATACTCGCATATCCCTTTTTGTATCGCCCCACCCAACATATTTAAAATTTCTTCCTTTATCGCCAAATGATCCATTCCTTGCACCCACTCCTCTACTTTCTTTTTTTGCTTTCTCCGTTACTAGCTCCCACCCTTTTTCACATACTAACAGGTGCTCCAGTGCCTCATTCTCTTTCTTACAAATCCTGCACCTCCAATCCTCCCCCCTTCCCTCTTTCCCACCCTTCCTATGTTTTTTGTATCTTAATCTTGCCCACATTTCCTTATCCCTCCCCTTTACTCCCTCTTCCGACCAGTACTTCCATGGCCTTTTTTCGTTTTCTACAATATATTGGTATTTTTCATCATACGTTGACTTTATTATTTTTTCCTCCTTATTCCTTAACATTCCGTTTTATAACTTTTCTGATCCTTCTTGTACACTTTCTTTTATTCTTTCAATTTGGCATTCCGTTTGTATCTGCTCTTAATCCCTCAAATAGGCATTTTTCTGGCCATCTTGACCCCTCCATCCCTAAGCACCTCTCTTATATACCTTAAGGCAGTATATACATTTATAACGATAAAAAAATCGATTTCTTTTTTTATTCTTTAAACGATAGAACTATATATGTAGGCAATTTTCCAAAAGTTTCAAAGCGAAATTCGAAAAATTTCAAACGTTACAGCCCGTCAATGCTGTGCCTCACCGCTCGGATTCGCAGCGGGCGTGAACTTCAAACGCGTTTTTCTCAAAATTGCATTATCGAAATTGGCGTGCAGGATAACTCAAAAACTATTAAGCCGATTGAGTCGAAACTTGGTAGAAATATTGATAATATTAGTACCTTCTACTTGACGAAAATTATCTTTGAAAAATTGGAAAAAAACAACTTTTTTTTATCCACATTTTACAAAAATGTTGTGTGAAATGTTAATTTTTGTGTAAATGCGTGTCATTTTTTTTTTTGAATTTGCATTTCCTTCATTTTAATTACCGTCACATAGAAACTATACATGTTCTAACTGAAAAAATGTTTGAACTTTTTTGCAAATCAAGGTCTACGGGAAGTTAGACTGCACGCCGATTCGCAACTCCCGCGGCGACCTTGCTGTAACACTCTGCCACAGCTACGCCATTTTGATGATGAATTAACTTAAAAAAATTGTTCCGTATACTTGAATATACTATTAAAGTATACCTAAAGTTTGATAATTGTAGAATAATTATTTCTTAGTTTAAAAAATCCCTCAATATTGCTTATTTTTTTCCTGTCTAAATGTATATCTCGCCTTAACGCTCTGTCCCTTATCATATTATATATTCCATGGTAGGCACCCCCAGCTCTCTTCTCCAAACATCGTTTGGAGTTGTCCACTCCTAACGCCATCTTACAGTACCTACTCTAAAAACATTCAAACAATTTTCGTGGCCCAAATCCACTGGAAGATATCGTCAATTGAAAAAGTAAAGTAATTGCATTCTGCAATATCACTTAATATATCATAGATATCAAGCTGGAGTGGAGCGGCTCCCATAAATATTGAAAAATGTGCATCATCTGCGCTTTTACGGCTCGCGGCATCGAGATGGAGCGGCTTTTCCTTTATTTACCTTTTTACCTCGAAGAGAGTTCGCAACGTAGCTTTCCCAGTCCCCCCGCCCTAGATTTTCGTTCCTCGATGAGATATAATTACACGTCTGTTTTCGTGAAGGTTTTGCGAGAGCTGGGGAGATGGAAAAATAATAAGGCGAGGCTTCCGTGACGAATAATTCGCGACCGATCGACGATGGATCGATTAACCGGTTTGCCTCCCCCTCTCTCTCTACCCCTTCCCCTCTCTGTAATACCGATTGAGATTTTTACGAGCGCACTTAGTCACGAAGAATATTTTTTCTTCGTCCTTCAGTCTGGCGGAGATGTTTTTTCCCTCATTCTCCGTGAGGAGAGATATGAAGACTTGAGTCTCGTCTCTAGAGATCCTGGAGTGCCCCGTTCTCTGTATCTCACCCGGAAGCGTTTTGCGCTCGGGCATTTTTAGTGCATTTCGCTTTACACACAAATACAATTATTTTACCGTTATAAGTGCAATGTTTATTTGTGAAATTGTAAAAACGAATAGAGCATGGATCTGACTCAAGGAGTTCCGATACCGTTCCTTGGCTGCAAGAGTCTGGCTGGAAATACAATGAGCTTTCGGCAGGCTGCCAACTTTTTGCAAAGAAAATTTTATGTAAAAACAAACTACTATCGGGCAATATATAACTCATAATAATAAAAATATTTCTAATAAAAAAATATTTCGACGCCGAAAAATGATATTGATTATTATTTTTGCAATTAAACATAAATATGTTGCAATTTTATGGAAAAAAAGAAAACTGATAGAGTTGGCGATAGCGGCCGTTTCTGCCATTGGTACGACTGATTCGACAGTCGAGAAAATGTTACAAATATCGAACGAACGAATAAATAAATGTTATTATAAAATTCAAATGCGTTTCAAGTACGTTTTAAACACTCGCCGATTTTGAAATAGCCGCCAGTTAATGCTTAACTGTGAGTGATTCACTCGACAGAGCCAGTTAACGCGCTGTTGCCACGTTTAACGCAGGCAGCATGAATGTCCAATTGACGCCGATGAGTTACCGTTGTCAGGTTACCTTTAAGACATGACCGTAATATAACTATTCGACATCTTTCAAATGACATCCCGTATAATGCTGACGTAAAGTTATATTTTTTATGATATCTTTCGGCGATGAAAACGGATGTCTAAAAGGTATTTCGAAATATTATCCAGTTGATAACTTTTTTGAGTAATCAAAAAGTTATCTATTTACTGTTATCTATTGTATCTAGTTCAACGTTGTCCAAAGGATATCATAAAGACGAATTACATAAGACGTCTTTTTCATGACATCTTTCAGATATCGGTAATATGCTGTCTTTTAAGATATTTGGTATTGGCGGGAAATAGTAAAAAGTCATCCAAATATCGTCCTAAAGATGACATCCAACGGATCACTTTTATCATAGTGCGCATGTAGCGTGTCATATGTCATGTCACCGGCAAAAAATTGTGTGTAACAAGTAGTTGAAAAGAATATGGGTGTTGAAAGATATATACGTGAGTGCGTTTTATCCTACTATTCTTTTCGCCTCTGTGAGTACATATATGTATTTAATGTACTGTCTTTTTATTCTACAAGCGTACGTCTGCCTTTGAGGTTATGCAAGGGATCGTTTGGAGCATGGCAACCACCAAAGGACGTGACCGTAACGGGAGGGAAGTCCAATAACGACTGTACCGTTTTTATAATATTAAATTATATTTCACTTATAATGAATTGATTGATGTTTTATTTATAATGACCTAGCCTACTTCGAAACCGAAATGACAATATCTTATCAATTTCTTTATTATAAAAATTAACTTATTAACAGTCGAGAATATTGAGCTATATGAAATATTCTAGACTATTGATAAGTCCATTTTTATAAAGAAATGACTAGGATGTTGTGCGCGCGTGCGTGTGTGTGTGTATATATATATCGCCAATAAATAGATATCCTTTCGATAGTACTCTTCGATGCCGTTTAGATGTCGCTTTGTCAACCTTATTCGGATGCCTATTGTACGACTTTTAGATGACAGTGGTATCGTGGCATTTTTGTGCCTTTAAGAAGATACCTTTTAGGCATATCGATTTGATGACTTTACGGTAACGTACCGACAACCGATAAGAGTTAACCTTTTATCGACACTTTGTTAACCATTAAAAGTTGCCGTATAGTTAACCATTGGGCACAAATAAGTTATCTGCCAAGCGGACATAAGCGATACGTTTTGTAATACAAAACGGCGTCTTTTTGAACAACCAAAAAGTTATCCGTATCCGTTTTGCGATATCTTTCGTATGCCATATTGATAACATTTTGCTACCTTGGAACCTACAATTTTCTTTAATATCTGAAAACAAACTGTTTGATTTCAAAACTCATATCTTCTTTCGGGTATCATTAACGAACGAACTAGAGAAATCGTTTAATTTTTTGGCACGACATTTCCAACACTATAATCACGGTTTGGTCAGTTTTTTAAATTTTTATTTTAACCGATGTATTATTGCCGCTCCTGTGTATGGAGAAGGCAACGCAAAGCGCGGGGCAGATGGCGCCTCCATAGCACGTCCCAATAATTTCAAACTCACGTCACGTCCCCGAAAGTGAATGATTGAACATATTTTCTGAAAATATAATATTTTAACATTAAACCTTTTTCGTTAGTTCGACATTTCTTTGTGCTTCCGTTATTAAAACGGACTTTTTAGAGCGATCCACGTTGCTGTTTATACCATATATCCGTGAAAGACATTGGGGTTATTGCAGAGTTTGTTTGTTATTGTGTGCAGAGAAGAGAGACGTCTCTGCATTCTCTGTTGTGTGCAATAAGTACTCGAAATAAATTTGCTCACTTAAGAGTCGAAACATTGAAATCCATTCTCAGAAGCAAAGGGGTGAAGGCGACCGGGGGAAAAAGAACGAAGCTATTTCTCACTGTTTGCGCCTGACGTCATCCTTAGGCAAAAAATGTGTTCCTTCAGCAGTACATCCTACGCACAACGCTGAACGACTTTTGAAAAACAGCTATCTACCCGTAAACAATAGGGAACATTACGCAAAGCTCAGCGCAGATGGCGCCACGTAAACATGACGTAAACAAAAGAAGCTGTCAACGCGCGCGGTACATTTTCACGATGTCTGTCTTGTACTAGTAGTAGGAGTAAGTAGTTTTATGTAGTGTTCTTTTGTTTACATTTAGTTACAGCTTGCCTTTGGCTTTTTTTGATCAAACATGTGTGCTGAGATCCTCGACGATTAACAATTATTTGTCTTACGACTATTTGGTGTTGTTTAAGTTTTTTATATTTGTGTTTTCGGTTACGCGATTATTTATGGTGATAAGGACGGTGTGATGTGATGGGGGGTTATTTACAAATGAGTGATAGTATGATTCAGCTCTCTAACGTCTCTGCTCTAATATCGAGTTTTGAGATCTTGGGATCTCGTTATTAATTCCGGTTAGGTTGTTGTCAAGGTCAGTTAATTTTTGCAAGTACGTAGTGAAGTTAGTCGTGGCTTTTTCTCTAAAGCTTGATTCGCCAAGCATCTCGTAGAGGTCTTGGGTGGGAAAGCATCGTGGCAAGTTCCCCCCTATTCTTAACGTTTTTTTATACGCTATTTCTAGTTTATTGAGATTATTGTCGCTGTACAGTAGATATAGGCAGCCCATTCCGTAGTCTAAGATTGGTAATATGCATGCTCTAATGAGTTTGTATTTTACGTGCGCGTCAATTTTGCTGTTCCAGCCGATAATTCCGGATGGCATATATGCTATTTTTCGCGTTTTATTTATTATTGTTATGCTGTCGCGTTCCATATTCAATATGCAGCGAAGATCTATGCCTAGGCATCGAATCCCGTCTTGTATTGGGATGTTCTCGTTGCCTATTTTGATTGTTTTTTGTCCGCGTTTTTGGCTTACTATCATGGCCTGTGATTTGCCGGGATTACATTGGAGGCCCCATTTTTTATAGTATGTTGTCTTGTACTAAAATTATATGAATGGACATAATGTACAATAATTATGGATAGTTGACTATACCGGAATTGAAAAATCGGCTTCTACTGTTTTCCTTCTCTGTTCATTCTTTAAAGTTTCTTTTTTGCTCCAAACAAACAGGGGAGGTATAACCCCTTTTTTCAATATTTTCCGGCTCAGTTTCGTCCCCGTAAAAAACAAACATGAGCTAAGTAAGTTTGATGTAATAAAATAATACCACAAGGTTATAACAATGTAAATATTTCAAATAGAAATGTTTAGGTTATGATGATTAACTACTTCACAATTTACTGTTAGAAGTAAATAGCGTCAAAAATATTATGTTTATACACTGAGCTGTAACGAATCCTTCGTTTCTGTAGTCTGCAGATCTAAAATTACCATAATATAGCCTTAAATGGCTTGTGGCTGTGAAGTCCTTGCGACATATAACAATTTCCCCTTGCCGGCGAAGTTTTTCGTTTTTACGAAATAAATCAACGCCTTCGTGTCTGCATTCAATTGCACAAATTCTTCACAATTTGTTCCCGACAAACGGATTATTTAAAGAAAATTGAACAATAGTCGTAGAAACACGGACAAAATCAAAGAGAATCTCACTAAACGTCATGTTCTGTTTACGTTATAATCAATGTCCCCTCTAGCGGGAAAAATTGGCAGTAAGGTTCCCTATCAGAGAAATCGTAAATAAATAAATGAATAAGTTTGACCGTCTGTTTGAAAACAAACGCTTGAACACCGCTCGCTCGGGACGTGCTATGCTAGCGCCGCCAGTGACGAAAAGCGGCGGCTATCCCTCCCATTAACCAATGGATAAAGGTCCAACTTGAGCATTGAAAATCTCCGAAACTATTTTGTGGAACCGATTGATTTTATGACAATTAAGGAAGGGGGCATAGTTTTACGTCTAGGCGAGGAAAAAAATGTGCTGATTGTCATAATTTTTTTAAGGAAAGATTTCTTCATCTTTTTTAGTCTTAGGGTATGTTTTACTGCTACTTTTGGCTATTACATGGTATTTTTTTAAATTAATCTCCGAGAATGGCGGAGGTACGGCGCGGTCTTCTAAAATGAATTTTCAAATCTGCCATGACGTTTAGGTAGAAACTAATCGGCCGATTGTGATGAAATTTGGTATAAATCTTTCTAAAATCCTTATCGGGAGTAGTTCCGAAAAGAAGCCCATACCGCCGATTAATTTGGAATTTCGTGGACCCATGTATTTTTACTCGCTGAGCACGAATATGATAGTGAAAATACTCGCAAATTTGATTTTCACGGTCAAAAC
This sequence comes from Ophion ellenae, assembly GCA_963210295.1. Classification (NCBI taxonomy): domain Eukaryota; kingdom Metazoa; phylum Arthropoda; class Insecta; order Hymenoptera; family Ichneumonidae; genus Ophion; species Ophion ellenae. The sequence goes on along the minus strand of OY723389.1, from coordinate 20,398,844 downwards.
TCACAAAAACTGATTTTTCAATGGTTTTTATATTTTATTTTTAATAAATGTTGATCTTAGAGAAAAATATTCTCTACGAAAATTGTAGCCTTTAAAAAGATTGATCTTTTATGCCCTATACATTTTTTGTCTAAAACCATTCTGTTTCGAGAAAAATAGGATAATGCTCCAATAAGTACATTTTGTTAAACTCCATTAGTCTCCATATTATCTACTTACGCACTTTACCGCGGAAAGGTTGGAGTTTAGACTTTAAAGTGCAGTTTAGTCTTTAAACCCAAGCAAAAAAAAACAAAAAATAAAATAAAATACAAAAAAAAGTAAAATACGAAAAAGCAAAAAATAAAAATGCACTTCGAAGACTAAACTCCAGCCTTCCCGCGGTAAAGAGCGTAAGTAGATAATATCGAAACTAATGGCGTTTAGCTAAATGTACTTATTGGTGCATTATCCCATTTTTCTCGAAACAGAATGGTTTTAGACAAAACCTGTATAGAACACGAAAGATCGATCTTTCTATGGGCTACAACTTTTGTAGGAAACATTTTTCTCTAAGATCAACATTTATCAAAATGACACAAAAAACTTTTTAAAAATCAGTTTTTTGTGAGTTTTGACCTTGAAAATCAAATTTGCAGGCATTTTTACTATCATATTCGTGATCAGCGAGTCAAAATACATGGGTACATGACATTCCAAATCAATCGGCCAAATATGGGCTTTCCGGAACTCCGCCTTATTGTCTAAAACATAACCGTAAATGTTTTTGAAAAAGAAGATATTTTTTTTGTTGCTAAACAGCCTTTTTTTTGGGAAAAATTTGATCTTTTTGATTCAAAGCGTACCATTTCATCGATTTTCCACATTTCTCACTGTTGCTTGGTCCGTATTCTGCGCATGAATGTTAATGGAAGAAAAATCTTCGTTCGTTTTTTTTGCAGATTAATCCCGCCGATGCTGTGTGTCACGTCGTCTGCAAAAATTCGCCGCAACCCGTTTATTATACCGTGCCATACCTCCGCCATTTTTAAAGATTAATAAGTAAAAAGATACCACGTAAAAACCAAAAGTATGTTAAAATAAAAACGATACCGTAAGTCTCAAAAGTGGTAAAAAAACCTTTCTTTAAGAATAAAATCAGCAATTTTTCCCTCGCCTACAGATGTCTCTCCCCTCGATGCATCCCAATATAATCGGTGATATAAATTAAATTTAACTCGGTGATATAAATTTCAATCGTCAACAAGCATTTTGATTTTAGTGTCGAAACACCTTAGCTAGAGCACATTTGGTAATTCCAATGAAAAAAAAAAGAATGACGAAAGCGTGACGTAACGATGAGGTTTATTGCATGGATACCGGTGAAAAATCCACGATAGGTGGATAGGATAGGGGTGTCGGATGAAGGAAAAGAAGCGGCGCGCAGAAAAAACAACATGGAAAGAGAGGGTGAGCGCGAACGAGAAAGAAGGTATGTACCCAATATGCACGAAAGCGGAGCAAGAAGAACGAGCCAAAGGGATGGCAGCGCCCTCATGAGGCCTCGGGGCGCATCACGACGATGCCTCCTGCACCCTCACCCCCCTCCGGCGCGCGTGCATTGTTCGTACATTTTGCTTGCCCGGATCTCTTTGTGCTTTCTAGTTTCGTCGAGTGTCTTTTCCGTCTGTCTGCCTCTCTCTTCTCTCTCTCTTTCTTTCTCTGTCGTCCCCTGGTAACTCAGTACACACACAAATTCACAAACGCGTACTTCAAAATTCGAATGCGCGCAAAAACACGTGACGCGTGTGTTATCCAGCTGTCGAAGGTTCCTTTTGGGTTACTGTCGTCCTGTTCGCAACATGTTTGCTCTGCCTCTCGCTTTCTCCCTTTTTCTCTCCTCTACCGCTCCTTTTCTCGCCGCTTACGTGTCTATCTTTTTCTTCTTGTCCCGCTTCGAGCCCCCAGCAGCCCCGTGGAAAGAGAATGCCCGCTGTTTCTTGTTTTCTCGTTCGCAGATGGATCGACAATCGATTACGTTATTTTTTGTCCTGGCGGACCGACGAGAGGCGGTAGCTCTCGGTCACTTTTGGAACTTACGAGGCAATACTGTGTACCGGACCCCGATAGACTAGGATTCTTCGATTGTTTTGAGATTTAACACGCGGTATAACGAAAAACGTCGAAATGTATTTTTCCAGGTTTTTAGAAAGGAGACAAAAATGGCAGGTGATTAGAATTAAACAATTGTGTAAGCTGAAAACGTGCACGTCGCTTCTTCATTATTTTGGTTTGCTTACGGGGCTTTCGACGTGAGAAAATCGGTTTTTTGGGTTACGTAATCAAACAGGGAACCCTTACTAATGATGACGGAGTTTGCATCGCTGGAATGCAACGAAAATCAATTCCTTTTAATCGCTCAAGTTCTGTTTTTCCCGTTTAGGCTGTCATAATCGCTCGAACGCTTTTACGTATTCTTATTAGAAATTTGAAAGACTTTGGATAATGCTTGGAAAAGAAAACAATTACAAATTAAAGTAAAAAATCGTCGTAACGATGCAAATTTGATGTCATTACAACTTCGTCAGGTCGATCCGCTCCCACAGCTTTACAGTTTCTGCAGATCTGAACCTATAGGTATGAAATTTTGCGAGTGGACGCCTCGGATGATGTTTTCAATTATTGTGTAGCGAAATTTTGAGAACATTGTTTTTAGGATTCTTCCCCTATATTTTGGGAGGATTTTCGTTCGCTCACCCATCGAGTGGGATATCATTAGACAGGAATTTCAAAATGAAAGTGAGGTTCCATTTACCATTTTTCATTCTCAAGCCCCGTTCGCGAAATATCAAGCTTTAAAGTGATGCACAGTGTGCCCCTACGCCCCTTATTTATAAATTATTGATGTGAGAAATCTGAAGAAATTCTACGTACTAACATTTGATTAGATCTTTCGATTAGAATAATTTCGTTTAAGGAGGGGGGGGGGGGGGGAGGTCCTTTAGGCGAGGAAAAAATGTGCTGATTTTCGAGATTTTTTATTAAATGAAACATTTCTTCACTATTTTTGAGACGTACGGTATATTTTATTGCTACCTTTGGCTGTTGCATGGTATTTTTGTTTCATTAATCTTCAAAAATGGCGGAAGCACGGTCTTCTAAACTGTATTTTTTAAACTGGCGTGACGCACAGCTAGAGAACTAATCGACCGATTCTGATGAAATTTGTCATGAATCTTTCTAACCTTATGGTCTAAAACATGACCCTCAATGTTTTTGAAAATAAAAAGAAACGTATATTTTTAATGCAAAAATGTAGCCATTTCATTCGAAAAATTCAATTTTTTTGTTTCAAAGCGTACATTTCACAGCTTTTCAACATTTCTCACTTTTTCTTGATTCATATTCTGCGTATGAGTGTTAATGAAGGAAAAGTCAACGTTGGTTTTTTTTTTCAGATTAAGGCGGGACATACATTCAGACGGCAAAAAATTCAGCAATTTTGAGGGATTTTATAAACTAAGAAGTAATTATTCTCCAATTATTGAACTTGAAGTATACTTTGATAATAGTATATTTAAGTATACAAAACAATTTTTATAAATTCTGTTAAACGGAAGTTGCGAATCGGCGTGCAGTCGACTTTGATTTGTTAAAAATTCAAACATTCGTTCAGTTAGAACATGTATAGTTTCTATTTGACGGTAATTAAAATGAAGAAAATACGAATTTAAGAGAATGGCACGCATTTACAAAAAAAATCAACATTTCTGTAGAATTTGGATTAAAAAAGAAGTTTTTTTTCCTAATTTCTCAAAAACAATTCTCGTCAAGTAGCAGGCAGCATAATTATCAACATTATTGCCACGTTTGGACTCAATCAGCTCAATAGATTTTGAGTAATTCTGCACGCCAATTGAGATAATGCAGTCTTGAGAAAAACGCGTTTGAAGTTCACGGCCACTCCGAATCCGAGGGCTGAGGCACAGTTTTCACGGGCTGTAATGTTTGAAGTTTTTCGGATTTCACTGTAAAACTTTGGGGAAATATTCTACATATATAGTTCTATCGTTTAAACAGAAGAAAAGAAATCGATTTTTTTATCGTTGTAAATGTATATCCCGCCTTAAAGCAGAACGAGCGGGCGCTCTTGATTTCTATGGATTTTGTTCAAATTTTAACCAGACATTGATTATATCATTACACATGTTTGAGTGAAATTTCAGAACAGTTGACTATTTAGATTGGGAGATAATGGGTTTTAAAATTGCAACTTACAACACTGCAGGGTCTGCATTGACCGAAAGTCAGGTCACATAATTCGTCGTACCATTCTATTGAATTTTTAAAATTTGAAAAAAAAAAATGTTTTGATAGCAAACTAATTAGGGAAAGAGTGAAAAAAGTTTGGATTTCCATTACTATTCCGTTTTTGCTAAAAACGTTCAGTAAAGACAGAATAATTATTGGTAAAAAATATTTATTCGCGATAATAAGAAGACATATGGCAACATCGCAGAACAGTATTGTTCAATATTTCGAGAAAAAAAATTATCGTGTTCCTAAAGTTAAAAACTTTTATCATAAAAAAATATTTGCGTTACAAATATATATATTTTATATTTTTCATGTTATCTTCATTAGCAAATAAAAGTGTTGGCTAATTCATAACTAATTTAAAACTGTGTTCGATAAAAAAAAATAACTTCCAAATAAACATTTGTGTTGCAGTATTATTTTAAATATGCCGCGCAAACTTCCGTCATTGGATGCGTGGAATGATGCTGTGTTGCCATATGTCTTCTTGTTATAGGGAACAAATATTTATTACGGAAATTTATTCTGTCTAAATTTTAATGCGGACCCTGCAGTGTTGGAAGTTGCAATTTTAAAACCCATTATCTCCCAATCTATATAGTCGACTGTTCTGAAATTTCACTTCAACATACATAATGATATGAACAATGTCTGGTTAAAATTTGAACAAAATGTGCCACGTCGTTTGACAACATTCCCCCGCAACCCGTATGGAGGACAGTGCCATACCACCGCCATTTTTAAAGATTGATAAAAATAAAATTTACCATGAAACAACCAAAAGTAGCAATAAAACATACCCTAAGTCTCAAAAATGGAGAAAAAATCTTGGTTTTTTAAAGAAATCATAAAAATTAGCCACTTTTCTGGCCTAAAGGTATCTCCCCCCTTAAGTTACGTCGATGAATCCAGGAAATATGGACGACCAAATTAACGCACCAAGTGCGATACTATGTTTCCGTACAAAATATTTCGTTAATGTTTGAGGAAATATCGGTGTAAGAGTTCAGAATTTAACAAGAGGTAAAAAAAGGGAAAAGAAATGTTTTTACGGTTTAATTTCCCAAAAATGTAGTTATTGGGATAATCTTTTGCGCATAAATAGAATATTATATTAGGAATGTTTTGGTTTAATTTTGCGAAAATGGATAGAAAGGTTCAGATGTTAGACGTTTAAATTTTCAATAAAATATTTTCACTATGTAAGTTTCGCAAAACGTAAGATACTTGAATCATTTTATGCACAAAAAAGAAGTATTATAACAGAAATGTGGCTATTTAAATTAGCAGCAATTGGCAAAAAAAATCAGAATTTAAATGCCTTAAACTTTTTTCAATAATCCGAAATTGAAAGGAAGCATAGGATAGAGCTTTTTACATATTTAAAAAATGGTTAAATTTTATTCAACCGAAACGAACAAAAATTCCACAAATTAGAAATTTGTACATTCGTTTGTCATACATTTATTTCGCTCCCAAAGTTGACCACATAATCAAGCTATTTTTGTTCACACAAAGCTTCCTCAATGAGGTCAAAATTAAAATATAGATGCATCCACGGTACTAACATACGAACGATCGAAGCTCAGATTTAATCGTAGGGGTAGCTTTAAAAAAAAGAAATCCTGTATCGTCAACTTCTTTCTAAATGTTATTTTCCAACGTATTCGAACAATCTGAACACATTTGCATGAAAATTTCAACATTGTAAAAAAAAAGAAGGAGACATTTTTCTCCGCAACGCGGGCATTTGGATCAAACGACGAGATGCATTCCGTCCAGCTTTTTACAGAGAGGAAAATGGCTTTTTCCTTTTTACCCGCAATATCAGTCGTTTGCGAGAAAACGTGAAATCTGCGAAACAGGTATCCCCCCGTTTCTTTCTGTGCCGGTGTTCGCCTTAGTCTTAAGGAAGTTTCGTTCGTTTGTCCAATGTTGACTCACCTCGAGGTAAATTTCGGAATGTGGATTGAAGGTATTGTTGACCCAGTGAAGTGACACATTTAGGTGTGGTAGGCTGTGGAAGACCCTTGCTAACTGCGGCACGGTGTATTGTTCCGGAATTTGTTGATGACTGCTCGCCATATTGTCGAATCCTTGACCTGCCGAGACCCCCGCGTTCTTAAATCGTTCCTCACTTGTCAAGACATGCTACCAGCAGTAATTCTGTAACGAAAGATTCGATATAATGATGAGAACAATGATTTCAGAACGACTTTTATATACATCTACCCAGGTAGGAATTGACGATGAAAAAAGGGCTCGCCAAGCTCTGAAACAACGCTCACATTTTTTAATTGAGGCTGAGCACCAGCCTGATTTCAGGCCTAGCTGAACCCCTGAATGATAACGTGGTTTCAGGCTGTTGCACACAGGCTTGACGAAAGGCTGGTAGAAAAGCCTGTACTAAGCCTGAAACGACGAAACAACAAGGTTCAAAACGAGCCTTAATGAAGCCTTCACGAGCATTTATGACCAGGCTTATCCCAAACTCTTCTCGAGGCTATATGAGGCCTGTTTTTAGTTTTCTATATTCTACATTGGGGTAAATTTAATAAATTTGTAAAGAATTCATTTTATTTATTATATATATTTATTATTCATTATATTATTTGTCATAAAATATATATAAAATATTTTAAACACAATACTTTATTTTATTTATTGTTTATGGGACACGTAATACACAGAGTGTACGCAAACCCCAGAGAGTGAGTATATACGAAGTGTGTATGTGACGAGAAAAAAACTTTTTTGTGTACCTCATAAATATCGATAAGAGAATATGTTTAAATGTTCTGAGCTGCCTCCTTCGCTTTCGTTTTTCGTGCCTTCGCACCCGACAAATTTATTGCTAATTTTTTTTTCATAAAAGTACAGAAAAAATATTATTTCAAATTTCTTTTATTTTATCACAACCTGAAACAAGCCTGCATCCAGCCTTGATTTTTTAGCCTTAAAATTCACTGGCTGAATAAAGCTTGAAATAACCCTGAGTTTAGGCTAAGCAGCCAGTCTTGGTTCCAGGCTGCTCCAAACGATGCAATGAAACCTGGCCCCGGTCTGTCTCACTCAGGCTCGGTGAAACAAGGCTCGCACAAGTTTGTTTCCATCGTCAGCCTTTTGATTCCCTATCTGGGTATGTCTATACATATAAGTATCTTTTTGTTTTCATTGAGTTAGGCTACTGTAGAAAATTTCAAAAAGTCCTTCGTCGCTTGAGGCAATTCAAAGTGAAGATCCAACATACGGTGCAACATTTTTTTTCATTAGTTATTAACAATAATCATGTTTTTTTGTTCGAAAAACACGATAACAAAAAAGCTCGGTCAAGTCTTAGCCAATATTAGGGTAGCGTGGTCCGAAACCGACCGGTGGTCCCATCCGACCTCTCCATGTTTCTCACAAGGAACATCCCTCAGGTGACACCCTACGATTTAGTTGAAATTTGGATATGTTATTAAGCACCGAAAAGTAAGCGATACGTATTTTTTTTATCGGCGGAAAAACGATTTTAAAGGCTGAAACGCACCCTCAAAAACGGGGATGTTTTTCGTTTTTCGTCGATAACGTTTTAACGGTACGAGATATTAAAAAATTTCAAATTGCAACAATGTTTATTTTTTTGTGCATTGGAGATGTGAACGATAACGTTATCGACGAAAAACGAAAAACGAAAAACACCCCTATTTCCGAGGGTTCGTTTCACCCCTTAAAACCGTTTTTCCGTCGATAAACAAAATACGTATCGCTTACTTTTCGATGCTTTATAACATATCCAAATTTCAACAAAATCGAAGGGTGTCACCTGAGGGATGTTCCTTGTCAGTATTTGTGCTGCAACCGAAACTGTCGGTGGTTGCATTTGAAAGCTCTCACAACACCGACAATTTGGAGGTAGAGAGCCTTTTTTCCCTCATTTCATTCTATGGTTCGGCGTCGCGTTGTATTTTTACAACGCGAAAGTTCATTTTTGAGCTACACGGAATTGCAGTTTGAAGTGTTTTATTTTTTCTTGAAAAATCCAAAGGTAGATTGTTTTGGTTGCTTATTGCCTAGACTTGAACACGCACTAATAAATTTAGATCACTTGCATCGTTGTAAGTAAACGGCGAGTCATTTTTTGAAAAAAGTCTCGGTGGTCCTAAACCGACCGCCGAAGGGTGGTCCGAAACCGACCCCTACGTTTTTGCGCACTAAAGATTGTCCCGCGTTTTTTTTATGGTCAAACTGTGAGTTAATGACTTCTGACGGTAATTACACATGGTTGTTTTAGAAGTGGGGCCATTGTTCAAACGTCTAAATCCAAAACGAGATGCGGCAATTCTGCGGCGACCACTTGCTGCCATGGCATTAGGACTCGTCTGTCGGCTATTCGCAGTTATTGTGAGGCAGAAGACAGCTCAGGCAGCGATGGAAATTGTAATTTTTTGCATTAAGCAAGTAAAATTGTAATCAATGAATTCATTCAATTGTATTTACTTAAAGAGGCCTTAAAATGTTCTAAAATAAATTTGAAAATGATTCCCAAATCGTATAGTTTTGCGAACAAGTTGCGAAATAAATTCAAAATTTTGCCTTTTCTCTTGATTCGCTGTAAAAAAAAATAGGGGGTCGGGTTCGGACCATGGGGTGGTCGGTTTCGGACCACCATTTTTGAGAACGACCAATATGCAGACTTCCATTAAGGCATCGGTATCTTATACAAACGGTATCCGAAAACATCGTCAAGCTGCTCAAAACTTAGAATAACGTTCCCTCTGAAGAATCAAAATTTGGTTTGAACAAAAACATTTATTCGATGCACTTTTATTGCCTTGGCTGATTAGGTGATCAGTTTCGGACCACGCTACCCTATATATTTTAAGGGGGAGGGGGGGATACCTTTAAATATTAGACATCGTGAAAATCAGCAAATATTTGCGGATTTTTATGATATTTTTTTAAAAGGAAAGATTTCTTTACCATTTTTGCGACTTGGGGTATGTTTTATTACTACTTTAGGCTGTCACATGGCTTTTTTATTAAGGGGCACCACTAGTATGACACTTTATAAAAATCGATTTTTTTGGTTGCATTTTTCGATAGTTTATCCCTTCAAGTATACCTTATACTTTTATCGATTTATAACAATGAAATCAATATTTTTATCTTTCAACACGTTTTTCGTAAAACGACATTTTTCAAATTTGCTGCAGTTCTAACTCGAATACTAATCATCCGATCGACTTAAATCTTGTTTCAGCGTATTTAGTATTTGTTTCTTCATACAATGACCCTCCAGTTTTTTTATTGGATAAAAAGTTCAATTTGCCATGCAAAAAACCAGCAGATTTTTGCATGGCAAATTGGAACAGTTTTTCAAAACTTCGCCATTTTGTTAGATTTTAATTTTTCTTCACACACCTGCGTCATTGTAGAGGCAATACCTTTTAGTTTAACGGACTTGGTTATTTTTTTAATTTTGGGCACTCTAAAGGCCGCAATGACTACAGCAGCGTGAGAACTTTTTTTGGAGGCTCGGGAGACGGCGCATAAGTCACTGAAAATTGAATATTTTCATACAAAAAAATTACTGTATATGCATAATACTTTTCTTTCAATAAATTCTCGAAGATCGACTTTTTCGGGCACTCACACTAGTGGTGCCCCTTAATGCTGAAAAATGGCGGACGTATTTTATTTTTATTAATTAATTTTGGATAACCTTTTAAAATAGCACGGTATACTAAACTGCATTTTTAAAATTGGCGGAACTTATACCTAAAAAACTAATCGACCGATTCTGCTGCAATTTGGTATAAATATTTCTAACCTTATTGTCTAAAACATGATCTTAAATATTGTTGAATTTAAAAAAACGTATTTTTTTTTGCAAACTGCAGGCATTTTTTTCGGAAAATTCAATATTTTTGCTTCAAAGCGTACGGTGTCATAGATTTTCAACATTTCTTACTTTTTCTTGGTTTTTATTCTGCGTATGGGTGTTAGTGAAAGAAAAATCTTCGTTAGTTTTTTTTCACATTAATCCCGTGTCACGCCATCTTACAACATCCGCCGCAACCCGTTTAGAAGTCCGTGCCATTTTTGAAGATTAATTTAAAAAAACGACGTAACAGCCAAAAGTAGTAATAAAGCATACCCCAAGTCTCAAACGGTGAAGAAAACTTTCTTTTAAAAAGAAAATAATGAAAATCAGCTATTTTTTCTCCGCCTCAAGGTATCTCCCTTAAGAAAAACACTTTATATCTCGTTTCAGATCGACCGGGTGGCCAAAATCAAGTACACCGTTGAGTTCCTCACGTTCAAAAATCCTTCACGAGATTATTGATACGGTCTCTAATTATTAATATTTTTCAATGAAATTTGATATACAACGTACACAACGATGATTTTTCCAATCATCTTACTTATTCCGTAATTTTTTTTTTTTAATAACTGATTTGATACACAACGTTAATGTACATACAAATAAATGCCCAGACGATTTTTCCAATCATCTTACTTATTCCTTCAAAATTATATTTTTTCGAATAACACTGAATTTTGGGTTATCGCAGTAGCCAAACCCCTTTAATGCGTAATCCGATCAACGTGTTTTGAGGCTATTTGATCTTTATTGAAGCCTTTCGCTGTCGGGCGTTTTTACGTCAAATCAACGACAAGTTTCTCTCTCCGTCTCTCTTGCCCTCTGGTCTTTCGCGTTTGATTCAATTAGCTCGAAAAGCGCGCTGCTCTGAAACGAGCGAGAGCTTAATTAACGAAATCCGTGCACTGGCTGTATCATTCTCGCAACGGTTACCACGTTGGGCGCGATCTCTCGTGTCTCGTGAAAGAATGTACACCGGTAAACAGTTCATATATATGGCACTTCAGACAGGATAACGACAGCTTAACCATCTTCATTACTTTTTTTTTCATCACTCGATTTCACTTACAAGCGCAAAGTGCATTAAAAATCCATAAAACTAAATATCTGCGCATCGAGTCTCTTACGAATTAAATTTAGTTTCCGAAAATCCCCAACCTCCAATCGAGTTGAAATTTTGCACAAATCTTCCTTTTAATATTTTAGGACAATCCCTAAAGGGATTTTTGGCGAGTCGCCATAGTTTTCGAGATATTGAATTTTTATGTTTTTTTTAAGGTTCAGGTTCCGACCCTTCACCCTCTCCCCAATCGAGCTGAAATTTTGCACAAACCTTCCTTTTAATATTTTAAGACAACCCCTCAAGGGATTGTTGGCGACTCGCAATACTTTTCGAGATATTGAATTTTAAAGTTATTTTTTAAGGGTGAGCTTCCGACCCCTCCCCCCCCCCCCCCCTCCGATAACACTGAAATTTTCCACAAACCTTCCTTTTAATATTTTGAGACAACTCGCAATAGTTTTCGAGATATTGAATTTTAAAGTTATTTTTTAAGGGTGAGCTTTCGAACTCCCGCTCCCCTCCGATCGAGCTAAAATTTTGCACAAACCTTACTTTTAATATTTTAAGACAACTCGCAATAGTTTTCGAGATATTGAATTTTAAAGTTATTTTTTAAGGGTGAGCTTCCGACCCCTCCCTCCCCCCCCTCCGATAACACTGAAATTTTCCACAAACCTTCCTTTTAATATTTTGAGACAACTCGCAATAGTTTTCGAGATATTGAATTTTAAAGTTATTTTTTAAGGGTGAGCTTACGATCTCCCGCTCCCCTCCGATCGAGCTAAAATTTTGCACAAACCTTCCTTTTAATATTTTGAGACAACTCGCAATAGTTTTCGAGATATTGAATTTTAAAGTTATTTTTTAAGGGTGAGCTTTCGATCTCCCGCTCCCCTCCGATCGAGCTAAAATTTTGCACAAACCTTCCTTTTAATATTTTTTAAGACAACTCGCAATAGTTTTCGAGATATTGAATTTTAAAGTTATTTTTTAAGGGTGAGCTTCCGACCCCCTTCCCCCCTCCCCGCCGATCGAGGTGAAATTTTGCACAAACCTTCCTTTTAATATTTTAAGACAACCCCTAAAGGGATTTTGGCGACTCGCAATAGTTTTCGAGATATTGAACTTTTAAGTTTTTTTTTACGCGCGCCGACTGCATCTATATCTGCTGAGTCTCCGTTCCTACCTATATATGTTATGGCGCTCTCCGTTTCATCAAAGCAAAAAATACCCAGACAAACATATACAAACCCAAACAAACCCAAACCCAAAAACTATTGCGCGTCGCCAAAAACCCCTCTAGGGGTTGTCTTAAAATATGAAAAGGGAGGTCTGTGCAAAATTGCAGCTCGATCGGAGGTTGGGGGTTTTCGGAACCTCACCCCAAATTTGCACATGGCTTTGTACAGACTTTTTGTTTTCTCTTCAAGATGAGAATTTTTAGAAGCATTTATGAAGAGGAATTATTCTCTCGCTCGTCCTCTCTCTTTGTGTTGTGCGATATATACCCGTCGTACGTATCCACATACATATAGGCATATACACACGCGAAAAGTATGCGAGGTTCAGTCGAGGTCAATTGGACCGTATAACTTTGACACGAAAGCTGATGCGACACAGTGATATTTCCATTCGCATCAGCTCAATTCGCGGAAAGGACCGTGTTTCTCGCTCAGACCAAACCTCGTATGTTATGTTTCTCTCATATCTCGCATATGAATTTTCGTACATGCGTAACTCTCGTTATCATTCCTACAAATCGTGCAATTCGACATTCAAACGTGAATGGCATTTTTGACGAGATCGATGTGGAGTTGATGCTTATTTCAGCATGAGGTGGTTTGAAGTTTGTCGCGCGAAATTCGGCGATGTCGATATTAATGGTAGTGGACGGAAATATGGGTAGGGCGGTTGTTACTAAAAATAAAAGAGGTCAATTCGGTAACCGAACGAGCCGCAGCTGTGATTTATGTGATAATAATAAAAATATTAACTTAACGGACTACATCTACGTAGGAGAGTGAAAAATTGCATTTTGCAAATATATTTTTATTCGACAGTAGCACCTTTCAGCTATAGTCCCTGAAAATTTCATTGAAACATCCTAAAATTGAATGAGCTACAGCTTCTAACAGTCGGTCGAGCGAGCGATAGCAGCATCATACCTCAAACTTTGAACGCGTTTTTCTCGAAACACTGTTTTCAAAACCAGCGGACATATCTTGAGAACCACTTGATAGATTATTTCGAAATTTACTGGAGATACAACGAGGAACATTTAAAGGTCGTTGGCGGTCTCACTTTCTAAAAATCGATCTTCATTTTTCAGTAGTTACGTAAAAATGACGACTTTTTTCATAGATTTTGTATGCTTGAATTTCAAAACATTGCGACGTTGTCAAAAAAAAATGATTTTAGAAATCGACGATCATCAACGACTAGTAATTATTGTTAATTTGAATAGACCATTTGGTTTTCAGATTTCAGATGAATCGTTTAAGCTGGAGAGTGTCCACCAGCAAACATCACGAAAAAAATTTCATCACCTGCTGGCAGCCATATTTTTGTTGTTTTTCTGTTTTTTTTGTGATTTTTTTAAAAGGCCCTCAATATATGTCCCTACATATTTGAAAAAATGCGATTTATTTCGGATATTCGGATATCGGAATTCGGCCATTTTTCGGGCCTCTGAGTAGATGTCGCCCCTTGATAATAACAATAATGTTATTAGATAGTAATATAGGCGACTATCGTTGGTAATAATGATAATAAATTAATAAAGATAATATCGATGGTAATATAGACTACGTCGATAGTCACTAAAGCGACTATGGGGATATTGCAGAAACCGCAAATCACTTGGCTGAAGACCGTAGACTAAAAGCTGTTACACTGGGAACGCGCAATATGAATGGAAAATTGCTGAGCTAGGCGTCCGAATACTACAGAGCGTACAATCTAACGACCAAGTATCGTGCGCTCTGCGCTGATACTCTGGGAGATAAGAGTCGCCCGAGGGAACGCCTTCGAGATACAAAAGGATTATAATCAGGATAATCCCTATGTAGTTGCCAATAATAATCAATTTGCCAATAGCCAAAACAATAATCACAAGATACGTCGGAATCAATGCGTTTTTGATTTTTTTTATAATAGAAAAATTAAAAATGTATTTATTTATATTTATAATCAAGTTGCCAATAGTGCAATCAATAATCTCAAGATACGGCGAATGAGTGCGTTTTTTATTTTATTATTAATGTAGAAATATAAAAAACGCATTCACTTCACTTCGACGTGTTTTGTGATGATTGTTTTGACTATTGGCAATGTGATTATAAATAAAAATAAATGTGTTTTTGACTTTAATAAAAAAGTTATAAAAGTTAATAAAAAAGGAAATTTTTGATTTTTTATGTCAATAGAAAAGTCAAAATCGCATTCACTTCGACGTATCTTGTCATTATTGTGGAAGAGATGGAAATTATGAAATGTCACGAGCAATCACTAATACGTGAAAAAGGTAAATGTCGACGATTTTTTTTTGTCGGATATCCAGTAGATTGAGTGAAAATTCCGTTTGGTGGTCATTTTTTGTGGTCATTTTTATTATAATACAAGATCTTTTTTCACAGATTTACATTATAGATCGCTAAACAAGTATTTAAAAAATGGTTGAGCGATTTTTGTCGGCAAAATCTGCCAAAAGAAACTGAAGGAATTCAGAAATGAAAATTTTCATTGCATTCCAACGATGCAAACTTCCAAACATTCCAAACTTCAGCCTTATCTTTATTCTACATATCTTCAAGTATCTTTACAATTGTTGCAACAACGTTTTGCAACAACATAGCGTCACTGCAGCTGGATAAAGCGAGTAACGTTTGTCTGATTATATCCTGTGGCCGGCAATATTGCGTCGCCAATTCTTTATGGTGTTGAAGTTTGCATCGTCGGAGTGCAACGAAAATTCTTCTTTATTTTTTCATTTCTTCACTTTCACCCCTATGCGAACTTTTTTTGCAGGTGCACGTCATGGATCTCTAATAAGAATGTTAAAAAATGTTTCAGTGATTTCCGTAGTCAAAATGATCAGAAAAAAATTAGGCAATAGGAAGACAAATATTTTCGTTGACGATTGACTTGATATTTTTTTTACCTTGTAACAACATTTTACATCGAAATACGTCGAGCGTTTTTGATATGTTGTAAACGTTTTCCGAAAAAAAAATGTTCAGCGACCTTTTTTTACCGAAAGTTCTAGAACTCTTATTATATTAGGACGTTGAATAAATTCTCGCTGATTCCCAACAGATGGCGTCACCAGAACTGCGTGAGTGCAGTTTAAGATGGTAACGCATCTATAAAGAAGTACTATAAGCAAGCTTGAAATTCAGTGTATGTAATTTCGCCGAAGTGTAAACAACTTTTTTTTCATAGTGTTAAACACGTCAAATTTCGTGCCAAAAAGAGTATTCGCGAGGAATTTTACTGCACTACTTTATTTAAAAAAAATATATAGCTCAAGCACACAGAATTCTTGTAGAGACCTCCTGTGCAGAAATGTGACCGGGCATTCCCTATTTTGTGTTCGGCCCTGACCGGACTTGCCTTGTCCGATTTTCCTGACCGGACTTGCCCTGTCTGATTTACCTGACCGAGCCCTCCCATGGAACAAAGCGGGACGATCGCAAAATCGTTTTGTTACGGCTTACCCTCTATGTTTGGAAATTACGATCTTCTGGCCAGGATATATTGCAAGAAAGTACATCTTCACGTAATGTCTACTCGGCCAGAACATTGACATGTTCTGAAGAGTGGAGCCTGTCTTTAAAATCTAAAGAAAAGCTACTTTGCTTTTCACCTCGTCAAAGATATCTATAATTGATTGGGATGAAACTAATACATCTGTTGTAATTCTATTCATCATTAAAAGCATTCATTTCATCAATGATAATCGACAAGGATAAGAATGCTCATAATAAATACCGGGATAACGATAACTAATAATTTGAACATAAAGAATAGCCAAATTATTTTATGAGGCAAACAAGTAAAGGAGGTCGTTCGTGGTTTTTGAACGCCTTGTCGCCATGTTGAGAAATGTCAATGTCCTGGGCGGGAAAACATTACGTGAATGTATTTCGCCAACAATCCACCAGGTGGCTACAAGCAGAGCGCTTCGCGTAAGCAAGGTACCATCGTACGAGGATAAAAGTTCGTCCTTTGAGTTGTACCACGTACAGAAGTGCTATACTTACTGCGTGCATTTACGCTTATTATTTTCCGATAATTGTGAAATAACTCTTTGCACTCTAGGTCTTTTTCGCTCGGATCGTGATCTGTGTGCGTTTTTCGGTCTCTTTGTCTATCAGAAAATGCGAGCAAGCGTATGTATACACTCATATACTACCTTAGCAAGTACATAACCAACAAACAATATGTTGTCGAAATACTAAATTGAATACACTCCCGATTTTACCTCCTCAAGGATTCCAAAAGCGCTGAAACATCATTTTTAATTTCTACGTTTGTTCCTGGTTATTTCCGGATCTATTCCCTACAACTTTCCTGGTCATTTACCGTTTGTTTTCTGGTCCGTTCCTGATCAGTTCTCCAGAAATGGAACGGCTGATCGAGACCTAGCCTCAGACCCGTTACATTGCGAACCTATTCCAGGGTGGAAGGCCTGACCAGAGCCTGATATTATCAGGGGCAGTAATTTTTGCCGACTCAAATTTCTACACGGGTTACGGCGACCATGCTCTGTAGGGAACAACATGCAGAGATTGGTTTAGACGCTTCAAAAATTATGATCTTGATGTGTTGAATTGGAGGCATTACTTCATAAAGACTCATGTCAGACGCTAGCTGAACTTGCAGAATCATTGGGAGTTGATCACCCAATACTTTCGAAACGTTTGAAAGCATTAGGAATGCTTTTTTAAAAAAAGCATTACGTTTCACGAAAAAGCAGGGCGTACTTATTTAACATCCCAATATCTTAACTAGAACTAGAAGTTTTTGCATTTTCATTCCAGGTAAAAAAGTTTGGAGGATAACTCTTGCCCGCCGCTGGACACTATCAGACAAAGGTAACTCGCAGCATCCAGCTTCAGTAACGCCATTTTGTTACAAAATCTTGTGTATAAATTTGTTAAGATGCTTGAAGATATGTAGAATAGAGGCTACTAAACGGAATTTTCATTCCATCAACTGGGTATCCGTAGAAAATGATTGAAATTCACCTTCCTTCCGGGTCCTAGGTTAGACTGTAGTCTCCATCAAAATATCGCCAATTGCCTCAATATTTGACGCGAGACCCAACAACAGGCGGTTATTCAAAATATTAAGAGTACTGCAGGAACGATAAAGCGATGCTTCGAAATGTGTGCGTGTGTGTGCGTAAACCGACAAGCCTCGGCGGGCTCGAGCGCTCGGAAATTGTCGCCGCATTTCGTGTAGTCGTACGTCATCGGAGCTCGGAATTTTTCTACGCATCATGCGGGTCATGCTGAAGCATCGTACGTTTGCCGACGAATTACAAACTTGCTTCATCTCTTATGAGTTCATTCACTTCCGATTGAATTACCACGTACTACGAATATTTTACGCTCCGTAGTAGTCAATTTCGCCTGTTCCCCTCGGACGGACATTAAGGGCATATACAAGGTCAACATAACCTCACAAATTTGACAACCCAATTTTCTCATAGGTGGTTTAATTTTTTAGGAGAAAACAAAGCATTGGGCTCTGACGCAGAGCTGATGCGCAGCTTGATGATTTCCTTTTGCCCTAAATATTATTCATCTCGGAGAAATCTCTGTTCGAAAATTTCAGCTATCTCTTTCGCACTAATATGTAACGTGGTAGATAGTCTACTTCGCATTGAATTGCTCATGTTCATCTATAATACAGCTCAACATCCGATTCGGTGCCGCAAAGCTGTAGGGGAGATGTGCTTCAGATGGCATACTTTTTCTTTTACTATAAATATTTAGATAAATGACGTTGTATGAATTCAAAGCCAATCGTATATCCATAAAGGTTTTTACAGGACGTTAGTTACTTGAATAAAAAATGGAAAAATAAAAAACCACTTGTAGGTCAACATGTATAAGAAGACATACTTCAGTCTAACAAGGGGAGGACGCCAATCGGGACCCACCGATTGCGCCCAAATTGCGTGGGGAGTATGAGGTGGGTCCCCACTTAAAGTTTCTAAAATCCCCACTCAACGTTTCTAAAATATTTCGCCTGTGTGGGCCATAGGAAACGGCCAAACGCTCTCCAAAGATTTCCCAGTTGAGCTTGAGTGAGCTTGAGGGATATTTTTTCAGTCATTTCCAAGTCAGCGGCGTAGCGCAGTGGTCAAGCGCATTGCCTGTGACCCCGCTGGCTTCGGTTTGATTCTCGCTGCTACCGTTCTTTTGATTGATTTTTTTCAATTTCTCACAATGTTCACCTATTTATTGTAGATTTTAAATATATTCAAGCAGTTAATTTATATAATTAGGTAAAGATTTTAATGAAAATAAAACTTCCGAAAATTCTTCCAATCAATTATCTACGCTGCTTTTTATTGATCATCAAAAATAATTTAACAATTTTTGGGGTGATATTCATCGCAGAAACATTTCAAAAGATCTGTTTATAGCAATCAATATTTACTGGAACATTATTATAGTGACGATGGAGTATTTGCGGCACGTTAAAATGATTGGATGCTAATAGTCAACCCATTACATTCTTCTTTACAGCTTCTATATTCTTGGTCATGTGTTCTCGTGAGCAGCTCTTACTTGTCGAGCTTCGTTGATAATAGCTAGGCATCCTATAACGATAGCCAAAAAATCTGATTTTATATCCGATTTTATACACAGCAGGGTAAGATGACATAGCACGTCATCTTACACCGACGTCCGGTATGTCAACTTACCCATAAATGCATGCAGATTTTGTTTATTTGTAGTGACAAAAACTTTGAAGTTAGAATATTCGTTGTAAAGTATTTGTGAAGTACAATGACCCTAGATTCCCCAGATTCTAGATAGAAAAGTTCAACTAGAAAAAAATCTTACCTGACGGGTATTTTTAGCAACAGATCATAACGTGGTCAGTTCATTTACTATCTAGGTAAACTAGATTTCGCTATTAGCAACACTTATTGGCCGACCATACAACGTCATCATTACTCGTATAGCGCGAATATTAAAAAAATATTTTGCGGGTGTGTCATCTTATCTGACTATGTCATCTTGAGCACAACCCCCCTATGTTTTTTCTAAATCTTATCTCTATACTGATCCTATTTAAACAATTAATATTGATATTCTACTCAAGAACACGGAAATATACAATTTTAAAAATGAAAACTTATTTTCTTGAAAAATTGATGTTTTATTACGTATTTTCACATTGAGTAAGCTTTTTTTTCGTGACTTTCTTGAGTGAGCCTCTTGGAGGCAGTTGCGCATCAAGCTCCAAACGTAATAAGCCATCATGTGTGTATGTCCCACCTTCCCTGATACCTATGTTCCATAATTTGTATGACTCTTGATGGAAGTTCTCCTTGCTCTCCACCGAAGGAGCCAAGACTTTTTGCGAATTTATCTTGATGCTTTTTTTTCTATCCCGACATCAGAAGAAAAAAGAACATTTCTCACGTAATTTGTAATCGTTTTTCTACATTTTTTACTAACAGACTCTCTGCATATACAACATAATGTATTAGGGTAGTTCGAACCAGTGCGTCTTCGCTTTGCTACTGTCGACATATCACTGAACTAATTTATAACAGCAAATCATTTCAGGAAAAGGAGACAATTTGTCAAATTAACTGTTGAGGGCACTCACTATGGAATTGAAATTCATTTGAAAACCCCGTGTAGTAACTCGAAATATAGGTTGGTATCGGTCTGACCAGGGCTTGCTTCACAAAAGACAATACGAATTTTGCTGGCACCAAGAGTTTTTGTGCCGATTTGCTTGTGTAATTCGTAACAGAAAACACTCGGGAAAAAACAACTCACACACTTTTCAAGTATTCAATAGTTCGTTTCTCGTTTTCAAGTATTCAAAACTTCCGAAATCGACATATTTTGGAAAATTACAACGCCCAAAAGAGAAGAGATAAAAGTCTAAAAATTGGTGTGGATATTCCTTTCATGAGGTATACTTTAACAAAAAAAAACAGGGAAAAAATGGTTGGGGTCACGGGCTAGGTGAATTGGCGTGGAATGCCCTATAAATAGGCATCATTATAAATGACTTAAAAATGTATTCTGAGTTTTTTTAAACATTTTCTGACGCAGTTTTTTCATAAAAATCATCGATAATGTTATACTTTCTCAAGTTGGTACTAACCCAAAAGTTTGCCTTATTTTCGTAATAAAAAAATATAAAAATGCATAATTTTGCTCTTTAATTGTATATTTTATGAAAAATCAGCATCGACGAAATACATCTATACCTCGTATGCATTTTTTTAAAAGACATTGAAAACAAATTCATAAACTGTTATTTGACTCAATTGGACTGCTCCAAGCTGCTTCATTTTTTTTAATAACCCTGATTTTCGAGGCGTCGCAGTATGAACCCTTAATAAAAATCCAGGATTGCTTTGTTTGCTGCTGAGCCCCGCTGGTGTTCTAGGTGAGAGACTGCCCGAATGCTTTTCAGAAACGTGATGTTGCTGTGCGTGCGAGATGCGTATTTGCTACCCCCTCCCCTCTGCGCCGCCCTCTTCTCGTCGGCGCTCCCTCCCCGCAGCTGCTTCTTATATACATATACACACACACACACACACCCATATATATATATATATATATATATATATATATATATGTGTGTGTGTGTGTGTGTGTGTGTGTGTGTGTGTGTGTGTGTGTGTGTGTGTGTGTTTATATATATATATATATATATATATATATATATATACAAAGCGTTTACGCGTCCGTTTAAGTGGCGTTCCAAGAAATTTATCGTTACTACGCTATACGGAAGTGAGACACGCGGTCTACTTAAGGGGATGAGAAATAAGACGAACACGAAAACGCGACGACGATGAGGGCTAGGATGAGGGGGGAGGGTCGCGGAGAGAACAGAAAAAAGAAAACGACAGGGAGACCCGAGTGAGGGGGGGCGTGGAATGAAATCTCACGAGCTCTGATCCGAGTCTCGATATACATGAGAGAGATGCGAGGCGGTAGAAAATCGAGTTTGCGCGCACGCAAGAATATTCTTCAACTGCGTACAAAAGTAAATGTCATACGTTTTACGAGAAAATAGTTCCCATATTTTAATATGGTTTAATTTAGTAAAACGGAATATAAGGCGGTCATCCCATGTGATAGGTCCAAAAAAATTGAACAAAATTTGTTTGCACAAATTGCAAAAAATATGTGCGTGTTATGTGAATGTGGCATAGCAGACTAGTCAATATTTTCTTTGTGTAAATCGTACTTGAACTTTTAAACGCGTTTTCCTCAAAACTGTATTTTTCAAATTGGCTTTCAGGATATCTCAAAAACTATATAACGGATTTCGTTGAAATTTGTATGGTATAGGCAGCACATCTATAGTTCTCATCTGAACTAGAATATTTTTGATATCTGTCATGGTTTTTTTTAGCTGAAAAAGTCGAAGAAAAATCACAAAACTTGGAACTGAACTTTTAAAACCGAGCGAAAAATTCAATTTTTGATATTTTTACTTTATTCTACTTTTAGCGATAGCCTCAGGTCTACAAATTAAAATGCCGTTTCATTTTTTTTTTTCAGATTAGCAAACCCTCCGGAATCATAGCAGCCGTCAACCAACTTTTTTGCACATAAGTGTCTTCCGAACGGTATAAAATCGATTCAACTCGTTATTATTGTTTGGTAAAACTCCGAGGGACTCTAACAACGTTAATGAATGTGTGGTAAAAATTCGACGATAGTGTGTTTCAGTGGTTCGTCAAAAAAAAATTCCAAGAAAAGTTAAAAGATATAGCTGTCACATGGTATGATGTTATTTTGACGTAATTAATGAACGTATTCCAACGGTGGGTATGTTCGAGAGGTTTTAATTTTTTGTGGTTTTTGTGGCCAAGTAAAGGAAATTAAATAATTCCTAGGGGAAACGGGGGATTTTAGGATAAGGTTTACCCGAAGGATAAGGGTCTTCGAGTATAATGTACACCCAGTGAACGTAACCAATGTATATTGCATATTGTGAACTACCGGCGAAAAGTCTGAAACACTTTTTGCGATTTTTCAACGAAAATCAGTCATAAGAAAAATATCATAAATAAAAAAAACTGTAATCTGTGAATTTTTTATCCGAACTTGTTTTCCTCCATAATTTCTTTTAATTTAAACATAGTTCTCGAGTTACAGCGCATTTAGAAAAATCGTAATATTTTTTAAGCAAACGAACTAACATTGCGAAAGCAATGGGATTTTTTTTAGCAGCAAATAGGACGCAAATCTCGGCCCTTTTGAGCCCATCTCTTAGATTTGCAATAAGAATTTATTCGTCATAAATTCCTATTGCAATTTTCCACAAAATTACACGCGAGCTTATCTGAGCAGGGAATCGCAAAAAATGACCATGTTCATGATCACCTAGTGAGGAAAAAAAAGAAATAGGCAATAAGAAAAACACCCACTATGAAGCTTGTGGATTTTCATCATTCAAATACCACCGTGAATATTACTTTGGGTCTATCTTTCTTACCAGGGTCCAAAATTTGGAAAATATACCCATACATGGCGCCGATAGTGTCTACGGAAATACGATTTGATTGTTTTTTTAATTAAAAAAAGTATTTTTTTAAATGCAAAATGTCGCAATTTTTTCGGAAGATTGAATTTATTTGTTCCAAAGCGTACCGTTTAATCGATTCTCAACATATCTCACTTTTTCTTGATTGATATTCTGCGTATGGGTGTTAAAGACGGAATGACACCTCATCGCGGTCGGTATGGTAGAACAATTATAGATATCCAAAAATCTCTGAAACGGCTCTTCAGATCCCGTCGAAACTTTGCCAAACGACGTCAAATAGATAGACGAACAGCTGTCTGCCCCTCAATTTTTCTGAATTTGAGAAAAAAAAACGTAGATTTTCTTGTCATAAGCCAATCTGCGTTTCTTTTTTCTCAAATTTAGAAAATTTAAGGGGCAGACAGCTGTTCGTCTATCTATTTCACGTCGGTTGGCAAAGTTTCGACGGGATCTGAAGAGCCGTTTCAGAGATTTTTGGGTATCTATAATTGTTCTACCATACCGACCGCGATAAGGTGTCATTCCGTCTTAATGAGAGAAAAATCGTTGTTGGTTTTTTTCAGATTAATCCCGCTGACGCTACTTGTCACGTCGTCTGACAACATCCGCCGCAACCCGTGTACAAGACCGTGCCATATTATCAGGCACAAAGTAGGTAAAATTCCCAAATGCCCAAATGCTTGTTAAAATTTTTATCTTACAACAAAACTTTGATTTTATAATCTACCCTGTTGAGGAAGAATCTGTAATAAAGTCTCGAAGTTTTGTAGGAACTGCGAATGCCTCGAAGGATTGTTTGGAGAGATGAATTGAAAAAAATATGCTTTAATTGTTAGCGGTGAATTTTTCGGTTCATTCGGCACACCCTGTATATGAAAAAGGGTTGTGGCCACTCGCTATCGATTTTCATTCGCTCGGATGTAATCGAGTAAGAAGGACAGATAATTTAGCAATAGACAGAAAAAACGATCGCCGTGCGACCGCTGTGCTTGCTCTCTTGTCGGAACGAGGGGCGAAACTTTCAACGCTTCACAAGCCTCTCCGATATGATCATGGAGTTTGCCAAAGAGAATGATCGACGTGACTGGACAGTTAAAAAGCTTCGTCATATTCAATCTCTTTTTTTTTTGCTTCGCCCAAAAATAAATAGACCACGTATAGCGGGGAACACAGTAGTTGTGAACAGTCAATTCATTCTTTTTACGTGACTACGATAATTATCATTAAATTCGAAAAAGTATATTTAGAAAAATGCAACAAATAAATGCATTTCAACGTCAAGCAGCTTCACGGATGAAAATAATTATTATCGCTATTGGAACTGCTATTGATGCTAGAATTATTATTATTATCAAAAGTGTAAGTTTTTAATTATCATTCCTGTTGATATTCAGCAGCTTTCTTAACCATTATTTCACATTTTGAAACCGATCGAATTATCTCCTTTCGTAAGCTTCGATACGTCTTTTCCGGATGTCTTGCAGCCAACCCGAGTGCGTTTATAAATCCGTCGGGGCTCTTTGCCAATAATCCGGAAATAATACCTTAGGACAGGAGAGAAGACTCGATTTACTTTAGACGAGAGAGCTAATCGACCGACTGGTCATTCTGCGAATATGCGAATGAGATGCTTCGCACGAGTTCAGCCGAGCGAAAAATCTTAAATAATCGTTGCACAAAATCTTCTTCCACAACTCAGTCAACTCGAAACGATTCTCCTACAACTGACAGTCTATGCATACGAAAATAAAACGATTTCAGAGTAGATTATGCCTTTGTGGGACTTTTCCCGAAGCTTTCCAGACGTTGGCAAGATTTTGAACTATTCTTTCGGCAAGTCCCCGATGTAATTGTAATTGAGGCAACAGCCTTTCATAAGCTACAATACCAACGAGAACCTTGGCAATCTCCGAATGATAATTCCCTTAAGGCAGCAGTTTCGTCAAGGCGCTTTTCTATAGATTTATTTTTTCATTTTGACGACACATTAAAGACACTATTAAGTGATTACCTGCAAAATTTCAAACGATTCACCGTTCTGTATTCGCCATATTGGCCGTCAAAGATTGCACGGCTTCACACGTGTTCTTATGGGGAACTGTGGCAAATTTCACATTTCATGCAATAACGTCGAAACTTTTCTACAGATTTTTCTTAAAAAATTCTTAATTACAGAGGAACATATGACGAAGAGGGTAAAAAAATCATGAATTTTGACCGTCTAGTTTCAGAGATATAGCGATTAAAACTAACAAGGAACATCCCTCAACTGACACCCTTCGATTTTGTTGAAATTTGGATATGTTATAAAGCACCGAAAAGTAAGCGATACGTATTTTTTTATCGGCGGAAAAACGGTTTTAAAGAGTGAAACGAACCCTCGAAAATAGGAGTGTTTTTCGTTTTTCGTCGATAACGTTATCGTTCTCATCTCCAATGTATAGTGCACAAAAAAATAAACATTGTTGCAATTTGAAATTTTTTGATATCTCGTACCGTTAAAACGTTATCGACGAAAAACGAAAAACATCCCCATTTTTTAGAGTGCGTTTCAGCCCTTAAAACCGTTTTTTCGCCGATAGAAAAAAATACGTATCGCTTAATTTTCGGTGCTTTATAACATATCCAAATTTCAACAAAATCGAAGGGTGTCACCTGAGGGATGTTCCTTGTAAGCAATGTCTAGCGACGCTAGCGCCACGAAGCTACTGGCGTTCGGCGCGTTTATCGGTAGAAAATGTATCTAGAGACGCGGCAGATTTTTCATATTTACTTTTTCATATTACTATATATAAAAAATTCGTTGAAACAATAAAAAAACTTTTATTATCAACTCGTCGAAGTGAAATTCATCAATTCAACGATTCACAATACGAAGTCCCACATTTTCGTTGTACATAACCTCTACATGCTTTTTCTTTTCGTTTTCTTTTTTTTTTTTGCACGGGTCATAATTTCGACCGCTTTTCTATTTTTGGCGATCGTTTTTCGTTCGCAAAATTTGCCTTTATGTCGCACTTGTTCCATTATTCCGGCCACAGCTCAAATTTTGCATTTCCGTTTATACTAAATATCACGGCAAAAATTCGCTGTGCTTGCGACGTTGCCACGATCTCCGCGCTCGCTAGACTACAGTAGTGTGTGCATATACGTATACGCAGAGTGTCTACGTATTAATAGCCGAAATGGATAGTCTGATACAAAAGTGAGGGTTAGGCGATGGAGAGAACGTTGTTATTTTCGGAACTCTAAACATTATATTAGGTGTTTTTTTTATTACTTTTTTATAAGTTTTTATGAAGTTTTATAAACTTCATAAGTTTGTAGATCCTGGCAAGATGTACAACGCAAGATGTTCATCGATTGAGGGGAGATTCAACTTTTTAACGTGACTGTGGCGAGACTACTACCTTAAGACAGTACTGTTGTCGCGAATTTTGGAAAAATAGTTTTCGTTTTTTTTAAATCAAATTAACTTATTCCACAGGCTTTTCTGAACACGTTTTTGAAAACCATATACTCATGAAATGAGCCGAGTTGTAGAAATTAGAAGGACCCAATAAAACGACCTATAATTTTGCTTACGGACAAGAGTTGTAAAGAATTATTTTATGAGAGAGATTATAATTTTTAGGTTAGAAGTGTGAGGTAAATTTGAGAAATTTGTTTCTAAAGAAAAAGGATTAATTGTTTTGAAAATTTTACGAAGCGTCAATTTTATGAGTGAGAAGCGTAACAAAAAATTTAAAGGTTTATTTAAAAATTATAAAGCGTCAAATTCATAGGTGAGAGTAGACGAAAAAAAATCCATTCTTCAATGAAAATTTGAATTCTTGGAAGGTTTGAGCGACCTCTAAATATTTTTTGACCGCCCACAACTTTCACAACAATTTTTTTTTCTGTTACGAAGATAATTGGATGGTGAGAAAAAGAAAAAAAAAATAGTGCTCAAAATTGTGCCAACCCAGTATACATAAATATAACTTTTAGTTTTCTACTGAAAAGCAAATCAAAACAAACTATGACGTTGAAGTTTGCAACGTTGGAACGCAACGAAACGGAATGTTTTCGTTATTTCGTAATTTCTTTTTGCAGATTTAAGCTACGAAAATCACGCTAACCTCTTCTAGCATTCGTACTCAGCGATCTACAACAAAACACCAGCATATGATTTTGGATAATAATGAAAATAAAAAATTTAAAAGAATTTTCGTTTCATTCCAACGATGCAAACTTCATCCCAATGAAAAACTTACGAGTAAAACATTTTCCATATTTCGTTTCTTTTGAAAGAAACATGACGCTCACGTGAATGATCGGCGACACCTAACACGGAAATGTCAGTTGTTTTTTTCTGTTTGTCCATCAGCTCTCTGTCTATTCGAACCGATCGTAATAGGAAATCCTCGTATAATTAAGTTTCATGATGTAAAACAATCACGAGTGCCGGAAAGCGAAAGTCGCCGGCATAGCTGGCGTGTATATTTATGCACACGCGCACACACTTCGAAACTTTCGGTTATATTGATCTGGATGTAGGCATGGTGTAATCTTGAAGCCGAGACATGGGAGCAGTGCAACACGAGGATTACACAACACAAAAGACCGAGAACATGAATAATAATCAGCGTACGCAAACCATCCGTATGATACTTTGTATGCATACATTAATATAATTTTAAAGTTTACATCGTTAAGACAAAATAAAAAATTCAATTAATCATTTTCTTTAACCAACATAGGGCATGAAAATTGCGGAAATGTTTTCACGTATGTTTATTAGAGACCTACGACCACAAATTGCAAAAAATAAGGTTTTGGATAATAAGTTTTAAAAAACAAAAACGTTGCATTCAAATTCTGCAAAGTTACAACATCATACATATGCGCAATCCCGTTGCGATCAATGGCGTTGAAGTTTACATCGCTGCCCAGGTAGGGAATCAAAAGGCTGACGATGGAAACAAACTTGTGTGAGCCTTGTTTCACCGAGCCTGAGTGAGACAGACCTGGGC
Organism: Ophion ellenae; assembly: GCA_963210295.1. Classification (NCBI taxonomy): domain Eukaryota; kingdom Metazoa; phylum Arthropoda; class Insecta; order Hymenoptera; family Ichneumonidae; genus Ophion; species Ophion ellenae. The sequence goes on along the minus strand of OY723389.1, from coordinate 20,370,829 downwards.
CAGGTTTCATTGCATCGTTTGGAGCAGCCTGGAACCAAGACTGGCTGCTTAGCCTAAACTCAGGGTTATTTCAAGCTTTATTCAGCCAGTGAATTTAAAGGCTAAAAAATCAAGGCGGATGCAGGCTTGTTTCAGGTTGTGATAAAATAAAATAAATTTTAAATAATATTTTTTCTGTACTTTTATGAAAAAAAAAATTAGCAATAAATTTGTCGGGTGCGAAGGCACGAAAAACGAAAGCGAAGAAGGCAGCTCAGAACATTTAAACATATTCTCTTATCGATATTCATGAGGTACACAAAAAAGTTTTTTTCTCGTCACATACACATTTCGTATATACTCACTCTCTGGGGTTTGCGTACACTCTGTGTATTACGTGTCCCATAAACAATAAATCAAATAAAGTATTGTGTTTAAAATATTTTATATATATTTTATAACAAATAATATAATGAATAATAAATATATATAATAAATGAAATGAATTCTTCACAAATTTATTAAATTTATCCCAATGTAGAATATAGAAAACTAAGGACAGGCCTCATATAGCCTCGAGAAGAGTTTGGGATAAGCCTGGTCATAAATGCTCGTGAAGGCTTCATTAAGGCTCGTTTTGAACCTTGTTGTTTCGTCGTTTCAGGCTTAGTACAGGCTTTTCTACCAGCCTTTGGTCAAGCCTGTGTGCAACAGCCTGAAACCGCGTTGTCATTCAGGGGTTCACCTAGGCCTGAAATCAGGCTGGTGCTCAGCCTGAATTAAAAAATGTGAGCCTTGTTTCAGAGCTTGGCGAGCCCTTTTTTCATCGGCAATTCCTACCTGGGTGGATTGCCACGAAACTGATTTTTAATTTTTTGTATCTCTTCATTTTTGCTACTATTCAAATTGTGTTTGCAGATTTGAGTGGTCGATTTCCAATAAAAATTCTGAAAAAATGATTATGATTTTTGCAACGTGAATCTGTGAAAAAAATCGGTTGATACGACCAAAATGAATTTTCATTGTATTCCAATGATGCAAGATTCAACATCGTTACGATACGTGGTTATTGACTTTTCGACCAGAGGCGAAAAGTGTAGAGAGCAATATATCATCGTTTGAACTCGTATGGCACTGAACACGGTTGTTCGTACGAAAATTACATACAGCGTTTCCGAAACGGAGAATGAGTAGTGTAAGTGTAATAACATATGGTCCTTGGGTCCTTTCGTTCAATGATAATGCACGTTTATGCAATTTATTTTATGCCGTTGAAGTTTGCATCGTTGAAATGCAACGATTTTTTGTTCATTTTTCTTATTTTATCATCCTCCAAGGTCTTATTTTTGTCTAAAAAAATACGTAAAAGCGTTTGAGTGATTTTCACAGGCTACATTGGCCAAACGAAATTCGAACAATTAAAAAGGATGAATTTTCGTTGTATTCCAACGATGCAAACTTCGCCATTATTTTATTCTTTCATCTAGTCGTTTTTCTGATGGATGGAAAAATAAAAAATCGTCACACAGCCCGATTATAGGGAAGATTAAATCGTTCATGATGAGTAAAAGTGTTGGATCAAGATCGTCCAAGCAGTCGACTATTTGAGAAATTTCTTACAAGGAACATCACTCAAGTGTCCGCCTTTGATTTCGTTGAAACTCATATATGTGATAAATCATTGAAAACTATTAAACACGAATTTTCCTTTATCAGTGGGAAAACGTTTTTAAGGGGGGAAAGACACCTTTGAAGATAGGCATGTCAAGGGTGATTTTGCCGTTTTACCCACAAGCAGTCCACCGATCTGAATGAAACAAAAACCAAAATTCTTCCGTGTAAAGCGATGAAAAATTCTCCATAGAAGCGTGGAACAAAAATTGAGAAGTGACACGCCCTTCTTTGAGGGGTGCTTTCCCTCTTAACACCGTTTTTCTGCTGATAAAAAAATACATGTCTAATAATTTTGAATGCCTTATCACATATGTGAGACTCAACAAAATCGAAGGCGGAGACTTAAGTCATGTTCCTTGTTAATGAATTCATGTTTCCCGAGTGATATTTTTCCTAATTTTAACATAAACATTTTGTTTGGATATTCGATGGTTTAAAATTTTTATCGGCGTATAATTCTCGAATATTCCTAAGACTTGCGTAGTTGATAAAGACGTAGTGGTGTTTGATACGCGAGTTTTTACCTTGACATGAGCGGATTCTTCCTGGGGTACGATGTTGAAGTTTGCATCGTTGAAACGCAACGAAAAATAATTACTGTCAATTGTTCAATTTTTTATTGATGTGAAATTACTTAAACGTTTTCACGCATTCTCAGTAGAGATCTACAACCTCAATTTAAAAAAAACTTTGCATAAGCATAAAAATGAGGACATGGAAGATAAACAAAAAATTGTGGCGTTCCAACGATGCTAACTTCAACGTCATCTCCTGGGGTCACAAATGAAGAATTCAAGTTTTGAGTCTTTCTAGTTCCCTAAAAGTTCGAAGTGGCTCGGCAAGATATCTTTATGGTGTGAAGATTGCACTTCACGCAGAAGGGTTGGTAAATTCTAGAGACTCCGAGTTCATCCAAGAAATACTTTAATTAAGATTGGGCCATACAAATTTCGCCGGGAACGTCTCTCGTATATTTATATGCCATGCAGCAGGGCTTCCTGCATATTTCGGTCTCGCTCCCTTATACATTTATGCTCGCGTTCATGAGCTGTAATCCCATGCTCTTCCCGAGGGTTAAACTATACGGGCATATGAGGGCAGCACTGGGGGGGGGGGGGGGAGATTACGACTGCTTGAGACACAAGCCGTCACTTTTCGTTCGAATAGGAAGAAGAAAAATTGCATAGGATCTACAATTTCAGAAAAAATCGAATAAACAGGAAAAAATGATATTATTAATAGTTTTTCCACTGTTTGTTATCGCAATATTGATCGTCGAAAAGTACATGCCCCGTGATAGTGAAAAAGGCCAAGGAGCTTTTCAATTATTGGACTGAAGAAATTGAATATTTTCGCGATTCCTGGGAAGATATTCCGAGTCGAAATTTTCAGCCTATTTAAAAGGCTTTTTATTCTATTTCCGCCTACTTTGAAGGCATGTGACGCGATTTATGCCTCACTTGAGGCTGCTTAATGCTAGAAGTCTTACTACGAGCCTAAAAATGTCACTCGAAACAACTTTTCTGCTCCTCCTTTGCTGTTTGTAAGGCCTCCCTCCTGCACAAAACCTTATACTCCTGCCTAATCCAGTTCTATCTCCTCTTTGCATTGCGTTTGAACCTACCGAGCACGTGTCTGTTTCGACGAAACATATAATCACGAGAATAATAATTCAATTGCTAATCAAATAATTAATCAATGAAATTAATGTATTTAACGTTTCTATGGAACATGGATTCAATTATTCACATTTTATCATTGTTCAAGTTTATAAAATTGAAAGAAAAATCAACCAGGTCTATCATTGTATTTATTTTTTTTCAATCAGCAACGCAACGTCCATATATTGTCTCGTTGAAATGTATATAAATGCAAATGGGTACAATAGTTTCGATAGAAATAGTCCTCATAATGTTCGCTGCATGGCAAGTAAATAAAAATGTCGATCTATCGGAATTGAAATCGTCTCCATAAACAACAAATGTACTACCGCATGCCAATTCTTGCACGATCGCATAGTGTTTACTCATGCAACCACATTGAATTTGCATTTATCCATAATTACAATGTGAAAGTTTGACGAAATCATTTTTCTAGATTAAATTTAATTAATTGAATTTGCTAGGCACCTGCAGTCATGTTTGTCACAAAATAATCGTTGGCACAATAAGAGCCTTCTACTCGATCTGCATGAATTGAAATGATCGGGAGACTATTATTGAATTGTAATCATTGTAAATTTCACATTGTTCATTCGTGTAATTTTCGTTATAACTGTAGGTGTTTTTTCGTGGTTATATTTTTTTTTACTACGATTCCGCATTATTTATGGATCGGGAAAGATAATTTTCCTCTGCTCACTCTAATACACTGACACCATTGCTATTTTTATACATTCTTCTCCACGTGTTTGCAATGCCAGTAGGAATATTTTCTAACGTCGGTAGAAAATGTTTTATGACATTGCAGACAATGAGTGAATTAATTATTTTTAAAGCCATTCTTTTTCAGTGGATCTTTAAGAATATTACTTTTAAGATGAATGGCGAAAAAAACATGCAGTTCGTTATTCTTCTTAATGAAGAGTTTGAGATTAAGGACTGGCGACGTGCTTAATAAGCACGTCAGTATCGCTCAAAACTCGAATCGATATCCAGAGGAAAATATAGAAACTCGTCATATATCGACTTAACATAAATTTCCATGCAAAACGCATGCACCATATTGTATTTCTGCTCGTGACGTACGCGAACATCGCGATTAACATGCCGATCGATGAGCTGCACTTGCAGGAATAATGAATCGACCCTGGACCGTTTCGAATCTTAATCCCCTGCTAATTAATTCAACTCGAGAAACGTAAACCTTGAAAAAATGAATAAAAGACAGGAGAACACTTCGTGTTAGAAAAATACATACGCTTATGTAGTCATTTTTTCAACGAATTTCCTCGTGACGCAAATTGCAAATCCGTCATGGCAATAACTGTGCATCACAATAAGCGGGCTCGTATAAATAAAAATACGTAGACATGAAAAAAGAAAATGCATGAATACGTAAAAAATGAATATATGAGAAAAATGTATATCTAAAATAAGTCTAAAAGCAAAGCCCAAAATTATATCGAGTCTGTAGACACATTAAAATCCTTGCGTTTTTAAAAAGAATTGTTTATATTTTTCAGCATTTTATTATCACGATTTTATATTTTTCTGTGCTCCTGTACTGTGCTCCTGTGCTCCCCTCGAAATCATAAATATTCTAGATGGCACAGGAGAGCACGCAACAAAGAAAGGATCGCGCACGCATACCAAAGTGGAAAAAGAATGGTTGTGCAAGTAATCGAAAATATATTTTTCTTTTGCACTAATCGATCGTTCGAGAGGGAAACTTTCAATTTTATACACGAGAGATAAATTCAACTTGCAAAACGGAAATCCGCAACTAGCGAGGCACCGGAATATTATACTTTAAAGCCCTAGTTTGTAAATCAAATATCCGCACCTTCTGCATGCGTGATGAAGTTTCCGGCATGAAACAACGGATTTATACATGCAGATACATTACACAGCTCAACAGCCGATCTGGTGGCGCAAAACTATATTTTTTTATAAATCTTATCTCTATACTGATCCTATTTCAACACTTGATATCGATATTCTACGTATAAATACGGAAATATACAATTTTTTCATAAAATCTAATTTTATTGAAGAATTTAAGGGGTTACCCACACTTGCGATTTTGAAAAAATCGATTTTTTTATTGCATTTTTTTGAAGTATAAGTATCTGAGAATATGTCCTGAAAATTTCAAGTCGATCCGAACAAAATTGACTGAGATATGAGCGTTGAAAGAGAAGAATCCGCGTTGAAAGAGCGTTGAAAGAGAAACTTTAAAGGCGTTTTTCTTAAAATGGCATTTCTGAAGTCGGTGACCAAGATTACTCGAACACTAATGAACCGATCTTCTTGAAATTTTGCAGGCTTATTTAATACATAAAAATGTAGTCTTTAATCGTTCGATTTTTTTTTCGTTAAAATCGAACCATTAACTTTGACTGTCCGTCATTTTGTAAAAAATGAATATTTTTTAGAATCCTTCGATTAAAGACTAGTTTATACTTATATTTGACTAAATCCATCCGCATTTTTTTTTCAGATGATCCACTTCGCCGCAATGTTGGTCACCGCAAACCGTGTATATAAAAACATTATTTCATTGACGGCCATTTGCCACTAAAAAATGTAATATTTTTCAATAAAAAAATTACTGAAAGTTCGTCAAGATGTGTTCTTTAAGATGGTATATTGATCGATTAAAAAAGTTTTGTAGTTTTCTTTAAAAAAATTCATGAAAAAGGCCTTTTTTTACGCTACAAGTGGGGGTAACGCCTTAAGTTTCATCAAATATTTTTACATCGAGGAAGTTTCGTTTTCTTGATTTTCTTGAAGTGAGACTTGTCGAAGCAGTCGCGCATCAAACTCCAAACGTCATCAGTCATCATGTGCGTGTCGCATCATCCCTGATACCTATCTTCCATGATTTTCATGTCATGGTGGAAGCGTTCTCCTTGCTCTTCACTGAAGGAGTCAAGATTTTCTGCGAATTTATATTAATCTGTTATTTCTATCTCGAAATGATAAAAAAAGGTCTTTTCGCGAAATCTGCAATCGTTGTTCTCAATTTTTTAGTAACATACCCTCCGCATACACAGTACCGGACAAAAAAAAAGTACGCATCGTTCAATTTCCATTTATGTGCTATTCTCATTCCAAATATCATCAATAAACCAGACCTTGAACAGTCATGACGAAAGTTCATTGTTTTGCCTTTACGCTGCCGTTGAAACAATGTTACGAATATTCGAAACCAGAAAGAGAACGATGTCAGCGCGAAGAGTGCCTGTTATATGCTGGACAAAAAAAAGTACGCACCCAAGGTTTATATATTCTCATCAGTGACAACAAAGCGATTTTCTCCCAACAAAGCTTAGGAAGACAAACCGAATGTAAAAATATAGATTTGACGATTTTTCGGCCATCTATCGATTTTCTGTGTTCGAGTACGGTAGCAACAAATCCGCGATGCCGAAAATTGCAATTCAAGTGCGAGAACTGGTAATTAAGGGAGACTTTGTCCTTGAAGTTAGCGGCTCAACATGAGCAGCTAGAAGAAGAGGAGGGATGCCTCTATGGACCAGGCATTGCCGATTAGCGGCAATTATAAACACATTTGTGTAAACACATTACAAAACTTTAAACGCGTTTTTCTCGGAAACACGTTTTTAAAAATGGCTGACATTCTCCTGACCGCTGTAATCAACATATCGACCTGAAATTTAGAAAGCATACTCAGAAAATATGTCTTCACGGAATGACGGATCGTTTTTTCGATAGATACATTTTTGCATTTATAATTTATCTTTTTATGCGAAAAAAAACGCGAAAATTCGATTTTTTTTAAATTGCCGCCATTTTCCGAAATTTGTACTAAACGAAAAACCCATCCGTCATTCCATGACCAAAGGGTCACAGATTGATAATATGCTTTGAATTTGTGTTTCAGACCAACAAAGAGGGGGCAGTGATGTCAGCCGTTTACCTCCCGCGATTTAAGGACCTGTTTTCGCGGAGCTGAAACGGCCGCCATTTTGGTTTTAAAAAAAAAAATTGGAATTGTTTTCGTTCAGCTTTCGATAATTTTTTATGGAGTTTTAGTGAAAACGTAAACGTGCACTTATAAAGTATCGTTGAAACAGATGTGGAAGTACTCCATTAACTATTTTCGTATGCATAATAGCACCAATGTTGAATTTTGAACGGTGCGTACTTTTTCTTTATCCGGTACTGTATAAGAAAGGGTATTAGGGTAGTCCGAACAAGCTCGTCTTCGGTTTGCTACCGTCTACATATCACTGAATTGATTTATAACAGCAAATAGATATTAAAAAAGATAAAAAATCTTAAAGGAACTGCTAACGACACTCACTATGAAATTAACATTCATCTGAAAACTGTGTGCCGTAGTTTGAAATATAGGTTGGTTGGTATAGGTCTCACCAGTAGTCACTTGACAAAATATCATTTTGTCAAGTGCCGGCACACAGGGTTTTTTTTTGTTGACTTGTGTTATTTATCGCATTCAAGGCGCCCGGTAAAAGAGGCGCTGGTTCCTCTCACAATGAAATGTACAACAGGCTTCACCTTTGGTATACATATACCTATATAATATATTGTGTTTATGTGTATATGCCCAAGTGTCCAACCTGTACATGTGTGTGTGTGTGTGTGTGTGTGTGTGTGTGTGTGTCTATATGTATCCGTATGTTTCGAGTTCTAAGGACTTCTGGATAACCCGCAACGAGTAGAGCTACGAGGACCCTTTGCTGAGGCTAAAAGCGATACTGTACAATATAGATGTACAACTGGGAAGAGCTTCCTGTTATACAGAGCCGATTATCGTAATTAACGTAGGTAGATTATCTGCACGGGTGTATATGTTGATGGCTCTCCCACTCAAATTACCCAATCTATGAAAATTATACAAATAATAATAATTGGTACACAGCCAACAAAAAAATATAAATTACATAGGAGCCAGTGAAACCAAATAGGTTTTTTCCTTGTCTCACGGTCTAGTACGATCCTATTTGTTTCAAATATATATTTTTTATTTGTATCAGCTATTCTTTTTAAGTATTGAATATATTCAGATAGAATATTTAAAGATTCGGTTCGAATTAATGTTTATTTGCTCACAATATACACTGAAAATCCACGTGTACTATATGCATAGAATATTTCATGAGTCCAAAATAAAATGAAAAACTCAATTTAGAGTTCTACCACAATGAATTTGTTTCGTAATTCGTTATTCACTGACCTTCTGAAATGATTTTTTTCGAATACAATATTTCCGCTACACATGGAATCGAACCTACAACCTACCTACCTATAGCTACGCACGCTACCTCTCCGCTGCCGTGTGTTTGAGAGACCAAATGAATTCCTATAATTATTCATTGTATAGCAAAAAATATATCAATTAGTTAATATCATCCTGATAATTAGAGAGTTTTATCGAATATCATGCTATAGATTTTTCAAACATAACCTATATATGTGTGTGTGTGTGTGTGTGTGTGTGTGTGTGTGTGTGTGTGTGTGTGTGTGTGTGTGTGTGTGTGTGTGTGTGTGTGTATGTCCAAAAAATAAGGTGACATTTGAATTTAAACTGCGCGCGTCGAAAGATTTGGAGAATTATTTTTTTTTAGGTTGGTAGTACTGTCAGTGACATCTATGTCAAATTTACATGTCAAAATATTCATTAGTGTTTGAGATACGCGTCGTTTTGTGAGCTGCTAAAAGTGAGTTTTTCGTTGCCACGATAATGCACCATCCCATACTGCACTCGTAATTCGTGATCATTTCGCCAAAAACTCAACCCATATCGTTCCGCAACCACCGTATTCACCTGATCTGGCGCCGTGCGACTTCTGGCTGTTCAGCAAGCTCAAAAGATCGCTCCGGGGACACCGTTTTGATACGACAGAGGAGATTCAAGCCGCAGCGAAGACGGAACTGAAGTCCATCTCGGAAAGTGACTACAATCAGTGTTTCGAAGATTGGAAAATCCGTTGGCATAAGTGCATTGCATCGGGAGGGAATTACTTTGAAGGGGATGGTATTGATTTGGAAAAATAAATAAAGAATTTTCGAAATAAATACAATGTCACCTTATTTTTTGGACACAGTAGTATATATAGGTTATGTTTGAAAAATCTATCTAATCTATATAACTCTCTAATTATCATCCTGATAATTAGAGAATTTTATCGAATATCATGCTATACATTTTTCAAAGATAACCTATATATATATATATATATATATATAGGTTATGTTTGAAAAATGTATAGCATGATATTCGATAAAACTCTCTAATTATCAGGATGATATTAACTAATTGATATATTTTTTGCTATACAATAAATATATAATTTGATATATATATATATATATATATATCAAATTCTTCTCTCTCCCCTCTCTACTCCCCACTTCTTCGACGTGTGTGTTGCAATAAAGACAGACCATTAATTTAATTAAATAGGAAATATTTGACTCTACGAAAATTCTACTTAATAAAAAAAATAATTAAGTAGAAATATTTCGTTGATTCAGCTAAATCGTTTTTTTGAACAGATGGAACCGAATAACATATTAATTAGGAATAAATGAAATATTGAGTTATCAGACGATATCAAATAGATCTTGATTTGAATAAATAAATATATTTAAAATAAATAATTCCAATAATAGAATGCAATAGCAAAAATTTCATTTCACGAAAAATCTAGTCAATTGAAAAAAAATAGGCACACATAGTTAGTATCAATAGAGTTTTTCTGTCAGTGGAGCGATAAAAATAATAAATGTTTTTTCTGCTCATAGATATAATCATCACTATTATTGTCACGAATATGCTCATTGTTGATCGAGGGTAGGATGAAATTCTTCCGAACAACGTTAATTGTACGAGACGCGCCCCTGCCCGACCGGAAATTCGAGCGAATGGAGAGAACAATGCGTTTGTATATAGTTCGGGCGGAAACGAAGCAATAAGACTGAAGTAAGATATTGCCGAAGGACTGAAACGATAGTGGTACACAACCCTGGGGGAAATGCGTCGTAAGCATATACACAGGCATACATACACAAGCATATATACATGTATGTGTGTGTCTGCATTTGTATGTGTGTGTCTGCATGTGTATATATGTATCATGTTTAAGGGAGACTACCAGTCTAGAACCTGGCAAAAGTCGATTTTCGACCATTTTTTATGGGCATCTAGATGATAGAATGAAACTTCCGTTTAGTGGCTTTTATTCGACATATCTTCAAGTATCTTTAGACTATTTTTCACAAGATTTTGTAACGAAATGGCAGCCCTGGAGCTGGATTGACTTGACTTTTTCTTGCACCTCATAACAACATTTGACATCGAAGTACCTAAGGGATTTTCGATATGTTGCAAACTTTTACCGAGAAACATTATTTTCAGCGATTTTTATGGCGAAAAGGATTTTTTTCCTTGCATTTGCCACATTTGATCGAAAATATATATATTTTATGTATCTACGTACTTCGAAGGCAAGCTTAATATAGTAGTCGAATTATTTTAAATTTTCGTTCCAGGTGAAAATCTGGCGAACTCTTGCCGGCCTCAGGTCACTTTCAGACTAAGGTGGCTCGCTTCATCAAGCTTCAGCAGCGTCATTTAGTTCCAAAATTTCGTAAAAAAAAAATTCTAAAGATGCCCAGAGATATGTAGAATAAAGGCCACTAGAAGGGATTTCCATTCTGTCAATTGGGTATCCATAAAAACTTATCAAAGTTCACCTTTTCCGGGCTTCCTTAATAAGTATCATCATACGGCAAATAGAATGAGAACACACATGTACATTCTCCTTTTTTTACTCCAATTTAAAAAATTACCTTGTTTTTCGAGTGCCAGTGTCTCTATGGCGTTGAAGTTTGCTTATCATATGCCAAATAAAATAAGAATGCACATGTGGATTCTCCTTTTTTTTACTCCAATTCCATTGAAGCCAATATTTTCATCGATACCGTACGTTTTTCGAGTGCTCAGTGTCCATGACGTTGAAGTTCGCATAGTTGGAATAGGATTAAAGTTTGCATAGTTGAAATGCAGCAAAAATTCTCTTCGATTCCTAATTCTCATTATTATCCACAATCATATTTTGCATATTCAGGTTGTAGACCGGTAAATGAGAATCTCGAAAAATGTTTGCGTGATTTTCGTAGCTCAAATCTGCCAAAGAAAATTTGAGCAATAAAAAAGAAATGGTTTTCGATTTCTTCATCTTTTAATTCTACATTGTTATCGTTATTCAAAGCCGCAACTTAAGGTCGTTAATTTCCAATAAGAATACGTAGAAACGTTTTGGCGATTTGCACAGCCTAAACCGGCCGAAAAGATTAGAATCATTAAAAAGAGTTAATTATCGTAGCATTCCGATGATGCAACTCCGGCGTCATTAGTGTCTATAACCAAAATAATGTTGTCTAAAAAAAAATGAACAAAAGGCTGCCTTGGCAAACCGCGGATATGAAAACCCGTCCCCCTCCACCTCGTTTTTACATTCTCCGACGTGTTTTCATCATTTGAATAAGTTTTCTCGGTACAGCGATAATTACGTGAGGCCGAAATCGTGTGGGTGTGCAGATGCGTATTAAAGCCGACCGTCTCGCGGAAAAGAGACAAATACGATACAAGGCGTGGCATAAAGGAACCCCAGGGAGTTTAACCGCGAGCCCCAGGAATCGATCGGCGGAAGTTGTTGTTTCGTCTCTCTCTCTCTCTCTCTCTCTCTCTCTCTCTCTCTCTCTCTCTCTCTCTCTCTCTCTCTCTCTCTCTCTCTCTCTCTCTCTCTCTCTCTCTCTCCCCTCTCTCTGACGCTCTTTCACCGTTAAAACATCGCCGGGGTTTTTCACCCTCGACGTCGACGTCGTTTTCTTGAAGCAACCAGAAAAGCGCGCAATGACTGCGAGTGAATGAACTTGGATGAAAATACGCAGTGGAATAAATAAATCTCTAAAAAAGAGAATTATTTTGGATGAAGAAAAATGCTGTTAACTTCGCTGACGAACTCAAAACGAAATGTATGGCAACGAGAAAGCTTTTCTTCTTCTCGAGCTTCCGCAACTACCCACCCCCTGAATTTATCGTTGATGTTTTTCTGAATAGGGTATGTTCGAAAATAGATATTTCCACGTAAGGAATCTTAGAAAAAATGAATAAATACGAGAGCGAATAGAAATGCAATTTTCTCCTGAAAGATCTCTACCGATGAATTTGTTCATCTATACGAGAGATTTCACGCGAACGTTAGAGCAATCTCGTGAATACGTCAGTGCAATTTAAAAAAAAAAGAAAGTGAGCTGGTACAGCGTGAGCAGTCACGCGATAGCGGCGGACAGGCGTCCAATCCAATTGATTAAATTAATGTTCGACGTTTCGAATCGAATTATTTCGGGCAAATAACGAGCGCTGGAAAAGTCTGGAGGGTACTTGAAGTACGCTAAAGCTAATAGTAGCGTACTACGAATTCCATCGTATCTGGACTAATCACAATGATGAGAATTAAAAAAAAACTACAGTGGAAAAACGACGAGAGCTTTGAGAAAATTGTAGGAACTTGATTTTCCATCAGTCTCAATTTTACAGAACATTGTTGGAAAAATGAATAATTACGTTCGCACATGACCTAATTGTAATTAAATTGTGTCAACACACTTGATTAGTGTTCATCATTTATACAATTTAATTACAATTAATTAATTGTAGCTAAATTGTTGAGTAATTGTGTAAATTATTGAGAGTATTAGAACATTGTGTAACTGATTAAAAGAACTCAATAATTGTGTAAACTATTCAGAGAACTCATTAATGATAACTATGTTCAGAATTATTACAAAAATGGAATATGCAATTTTTGTGGAATGGAATCTTCAGTTTAATAACCATTATTTTCGTAATAATCCTGAATATGATTAGTATTATTGAGTTCTCTTTGCGAGACAAGGATTGCAAAATTTTGAACACTACTTTTCTGCGTGCTTGTCTAAGCACAACGAATATCGCAGTCGAATGGAAACGCCAGTTTGCCTTACGTGTAAAATATGTACGCCATGGAAGGATCGATATTAAAAAGGTAGAAAATAGTCACACGCATAATGAACGGTACTTTGCTATAGTTTACTCGATTACGCCTAAGGCAGGCTATTATGCGGCGTTTATTTCATAGACAATTATATTCAAGAGTATATACGCAACGTGGTAAATATATATATATATATATACACACGCCACTGGCATCCGCACACAGACATTTAATTGAAAAAAATGTGGATTAAATTCAACGTTGATGATGAAGACATGCTTCTGGATGCATATTAAACGTTTTCTTCCGACCAGATTAACTGATTATAGGCGCCTTGCACGTCTACTACCCAGTTTGATTTGTACCCTGAAGCGCGGGCGCGCGCCCTCAATTGTACGCGATTCATAGGCGCAAACGCTACTTTAGTGGCGACACGAAGGAAAGCCGAAGTGAGGCGTCTGGACTTATTGGGAACCCTCTCGAATACGCACGCCGGACACTAGACTTCAAATTAGAATTTTTTCACCGTCAAACTAGTTTATTTTATTTAACTATAAGATCTATTTCAGTCGACTAATTTGTTCCGTTGCCCTAAAGCCTACTACGATCCTATTTCTTTCAGAAACATTTATTCGTTCATTTTAAGGATTCTTTGGTGTAGACAATTTGATCGAAACACTTTGTTTATTTGAATATATGAGATATACTTGAATAACAAAATATCTTCATTTGCATGTAGTAAATGTGTCTCAAATTCAAATATATTGTTATTTCTAACGAATAAAAAAGGTATTTGAATTACTAGTGTTTTGATTGGCAACCAGCAGATGAACCATATTTTTTCATATACTATATATAGTTATTCGTGTCGTTGATAATCCCCGATGGCGAAAAATTAGACAATATATTTTGTATTACTACCACCATTTCGATACATACGAAAGCATGTTCCTTTTTCGTGGCTATCACAAGATGTAATGGCCAAATAAATTCCCATGTTGTTCAGAATATATTTGGGCGACCACGAGCACAGAAAATTCGTAATGCGTCGTATCGCGGACTCGGTTCTATCGTCGCTCAGAGTACGAATGGCTTGCAGGAGAAGCCTCGGGCCCTGCGCCACACTGCGGGCGCAGAGCAAACTACTACGTCTAAGCATTTGCTGGTTAATCGAAATAAAAATATCTAGAGAGAGCCATTTAGTCTATAAGACTAAATATTTTTTTGAGTGATACCAAATACCAAAAATATTAGAAGCATATCATTTTTTTATTACTCAACGGTGTTGAATACATCTCTATGTAAATAAATAAATATATTGAAGACAAATATCTGAAATAGTAGGTCAACATTTTTTTAAAGTTGTATTTACCATATTTAGTTAATTCGAATAAAAAACTATCCATCAGTGTAGGGATCAGAAGCGTTCGTTCAGAAAACTAAGAAGCGGCGAGTTTCTCCACAGAGAAAAAAAATGATATGGGTGAACAAAATTGTTCATTGATAGGCCATCGAAATATCAAGATGAATCACTAGAACATTTGATTATTGCGAGTTCTCATTCGATTATTTTTATCATCATCAGAAGGTAATCAATCAAACCAATGAAATTAATTTTTATCGGCACAACTTAACATTTTTTTTAGAAAATCATCATCAGAAGCCTTTTTTTGCAAATTCCGGTCGTAACACTCTGAGAATATGTAAAAACGTGTGAGTTATTTTCACAACCTAAATAGGCAAAAAATTCCGGTAACAAAAATTATTATTGGTGCATTGCGACGATGCAAACTTCAACGTCATGAGTAAAATTATTGACATTCTTTCGAATTGTTGCCATTCCTAAGAATAGAATTAAAAAGATTTAAAAATATGCAAAGAAAAAAAAAGGAAGTTTACACAAGTGTTGGAATGACTAAACAGGTAGCGCGCTCAGTTCTAGAATTAGAAGATGTAGTTTCAATCCCAAGGCCAGGTAAAGAACATTAACGAGGCAGAATACGATTTATTCCAATTATCATATAGGGAAGATCATAAATAAAGCATATGGAAACAAAAAATACTACCAGCATTTTTTTATACGCAATTTTTGGATTTTTTTTTAATTTCAGGCATGTATACGGCAACCAGATCAGGGCCTAAAAAGGTATACTTATCAATTACGTTCCATGCCGCGGTACGGAATACGGTATGCAGGATGCAGCTCTAGACTGCCCCGGAGCAACATTTCTAGTCGGGCATCGCACCTTGACGCCGTAAAGCACGTACACCGAAAGTCTTTTTAAGTGATCCAGAAGACATCTCGTCACTCGCCCTGACATGGGTGGACATGTTTTTAAAAAAATCTCAGAATTCGCTGAAAGCATCTCTAACGGGCCTGTAGCCTTATCCCGCAATTGAATCTTCCATGCCGAGGTACCTTTTTGGAATCTTCTAGAGCTGCGTATCTATGAGCAAATCGGCGATTTGGCGTATCCAAAGAACTTCAACATTCTGGGTAGTGTCTATACCTGGCGCGAAAGATTTTGGCAATTACTACCTTTGACTATCTTACTTTAGCCTCATATTGTGACCTTCCTTTAGCCGCGTATATGGTCTACACTAGATTGACCTGGCACCTTTCGATCAAACTACAATAGCGGAAATATGTAACTCAATTTTGCCCGGATTCTACGGGAGAACGCTGTGTGCGTGCGTGCCCACTTCTCGGTAAATATATGAATTCATGTTTTATAGACCGGCATCGTGTTTCATCCGCATCGCACTGACTTGTATAGACAAGTGAGGCTGATTCACATGTCTGTGCGAATGGAACCCAAGACTCAATTTCACTAAACGTGTATACAGCATACTATAAACGCCATGTAAAAAATGCACATGGGAGCGCACGTGAACGGAGGAAAAAGAGTATCATTGTGAAATGCCGCACAAGTGGATTCTTTCATAAAATTTGATATTGTACTGACGCGTGGTGAATTGGAAAGGTCTTTGAACGAGAAAGTTGTATCTGGCTTCTCAAAGTCGTGAAAAAACGTTGTTGAAAAAATAATGGAAGTTTGTCTTTTGGATTTTGTTGAATCGCGAAAGATTAACATTTAAACCATTATTTGGTCATGTGGACAGTTAAAAGAATATCGGTTTTCAGATAACATAAAAAAGTCGAGAAAATGAAAAAAAAAATGTTCTGCTATGCGACGGAGCTTTGTCCTTTTATTAGGTGTAACAACATAACAGATCCTTATTTTCGACTATTAGATTGATTAATTTGCCCAAAGATATTTCAAATGTTCTCTCCATATTCACTACCGGTGACAAGTATGGGTAGTCTTTTCGAATGTTCAATGGATACCAAAATTTACAGAGCTCACAAAAAAAGTGCAAAGAAATATTGAACATCATATTGGAAAGGAAACAGAAAAAGCTCGATTATACTCTTTTCTTGTGTTATCCTCTTGTACTCATTTTCACTCACTAGCTTATCTGGAACGTGGTCGTTCTTTGGGGCTTGCCCTACGTACCTAATCTTACGTGTTATTTGCCTATGAAAATACAACCGGAATATTTCTTAAAAGTACTCGAAAAGACCAATAATTGAATGTACCTCTAAACGTTTTTTCTCTGTTTTTTTTTCCCGCAAGGTTATTCAGCTTTTAGAAAAGTAGTGCAGTTTTCGAAAAAGCCCTGTAGCTGAAGAGCTGTGCTTTGAAATATCTCAAGAGAAAAAAGTTTGGCTAAAAATCAAATTAGCGAATAAGAGCTCGACGAAATGCACTTTGCGTTAAAAAAAAACTTCAACAGGTTCCTGCTGTGCAACGTTCAATTGAGGCTGGAAAAAGGTTGAAAACCTTTCGATTCAGAATTATCCTATGACGGGCACGGAATTGTATTTAGTATTTCTCGAGCAAAATCGTTTATTTTTTTCAACGGCTGGCACACTAGTGAACGTCCCAAAATTATCTGTGTACTAACATGTAACTGTGTAGCAAAAGTAGTTTTTTCGACACGATTCATTTCGAAAATATTTATTATCGTTTTTCATTTTCAATACGATTTTTTGTTGAAAACAAAAAAAGCTCGAGCCCTGACAGAAAAGTCCATGATATTTACAAAAAACGCCAATGGTACAAGAGCGGATAGTAAAATTGCCTACAGTTTATTGACACCGCAATCATAATATGGTTAACACAACTATAAGCAAAAAGTATATCTAAACATGCGATTTGGGCAAGGCGTTTGATTATCTATTATCCCCGAAATGATTATTCACTATTGTTAAAGGCTTGACAATGTAGATATGGTTAATTCAGTGCTATGAAAAAATTGACGCACAAAAACTTATGTTGTATACTGTACGTTAGGTTCTGTTTAGGTCAAACTTCTACTATTCTATTCAAGTTTGTACAATTCATATAGATAACATTAACGTTCCTCGAGTATAATTTGTTAGAAGACGCTATGAAAAGTGATTATACAAAAAAATTGTGGTCACGTTTACTTATAGCGAAGACGTAAATCATTTGCAGTTGGACCTACCACGGTTTAGTAGTTTCAAGAACGGGTCTCGGGTCTTGGAAACCGTAACATAGTATGTTCGTTGGATTGCAAAAATAGGATATCAGTTCAACACTTCTTCTTATAGTTCACCTTTTGCTCTTGTAGGACGCACATTATTATGCATATAGCAGACCGTATCATATAATATGGTGCAAACTCTTATATAGTACAAAACTTGCGATGCGCGAAAAATCCATTTAAGCTGTAACTCCTATCATCAAAAAAAGATCGGCGGTAACAGCTATTCGGAAGTACAGTCGGAATGCCTTTAGTCAGTTAGGTCATATCTGCGATAAAAATTGCACAAGCACTCGATAGCCCAGTAGCAGCGTGCGTAGTATAGACAGAAGATGGGTAGGTAGGTTGTAGGTTCGATTCCATGTGTAGGTGAAATATTTTCTGCGCAACAAATCATTACGGGAGATCAGGGAATGACGAATCATAATAGAAAATCATTCAGGTAGAACCTTTACTCGAGCATTTTATTTTATTTTGGATTTGTGAAATATTCTATGCATTTAACAGATTACCATTGATGCCTTGAACCAACACGCATTAAGTGTATTAAAACAATCAAATAATATACTAAATACGCATAAAGCAGGGTATATCTTATAATGTGGTATACATCACTATAAACATCGTCGTAAATCACAAGCAAGTATTTTTAATCAATGTGTGTATTATATGCTCACTATTAGGATCTTGGGGGAGTAAATTTTCGATAGTGTCAGGGAATATCTATTTTGTGAAAACCTACTACATCATATAGCATTGAACAATCACTATAAACATCGTCGCAAATCTCAAGGAAGCATTTCTAATCAATGTGTGCACGCGCGTGTCTGTGGTGTGCATAATCCCTAAGAGAAATGTATGGTGTTTTCGACCATATTGCAAGTATATTTAATATTTTCGTGAGGAAACAGGAATATTGTTTCCATAACATACATAACGTAACGATCTTGGTGAAGTAAATTGTCGATAGTGTCAGGGAATATCCATTTTATGAAAGCCTACTATATCATATAACATAGAATAATCAACCTATGCTTGTAAGACTAGTGGTTGCGGTTAGCATATGTGCATAATGTATGCAGCTGCTAAAATATCAATAAGCAGTACTACACATTGGGCAGTAACTATGGCTATAAAATGTTATTGTTTCCTCAATGAAATATTAACCCTTCGAGTGCACACCTCCGCCGCCAACCTATAAGTGCATCTTGGGTCAATCCGACCCGAGGCGTTTTTCAAATCGTTGTATTCCGGTAAATATACATTTTCAGTTTTTTTTTTGTAGAGACGTTTTTTGTAGTAAATTATCCATACTTTATGGCCCTAAATTTATTTTTTGACGTAAACGAAAATTAAATGCCACAACATTCGTTTAACGTGGGGCATACGTTGGAAAATACGTTGAAAAATACTAAATACGTAAGGTCAAAACGACCCAGTGTGCACTCGAAGGGTTGAATGTAGTTGAAATATGGTTGAAAACACCATACATTTCTCTTAGTGAAGCTTGTTCTCGAACACCTCCCGATGTGTACCACTTGATCGAAAATCGTCCTAAATTCGCGTGGGATATACTCGATGTGCGTATATGCATGACAAGTACACACGGTTTACAGAGTACAGTCGATATCTCGTTATCTAAAAGTATGTGTGTATGTGTATGCGCGCGCGTTGAGAGTCTATGTAGTATCGGGTCAAGTTCTGCGCTATCCTGATGTATGTGTATACGCGTTTATATAACTGAGTAATTCTTCGGACGACAAAGACAATTTACAACGCAAACTGTTGGATATGGCAAATGAGTCAGTTTGCACAAAGAGGTCGACACGCGAATATCGCGCAGACGATTCACCAGCAATTTTTCAGCGCCGAAACTCTCACGAAACTGAATGCAGGAAATGCAGGAATGCGAGGAAGAAAAACTTTCTTCTTCCTCGTTCGCCATTTTCGTGCTGTGCTTACTTTTATTTCTTTTCCATTTTCGCACGCTTCGACTAAACTTAGGCTCCTTTTTACGCGAAGTGTTTTTATTATCACCGCTGACATATACGCTATTATGCACGATTCAAGTATGTGTGTAGGCAGGTTCGAGGAGTACAGGCTGGACGAAGTTCGCCTGGCACGATGAGAATCCCTTCAAGTGCGTCGACCAGAAGGGAAACTCCGGGACGCGAGACTGATTGTGACTCACAAAAGATGCCCGCTAGGCAATTTTCGTTCTTTCACCCTCTTACTCTTCCGCGCTCTTTGCTGTCCAATTTTCTCGAAACTTTCGGAAAACAAGCGATCAGCTTTGAGGGGAGAGCCGCGTTTTGTTACATCTGTGAACTTGACAGCCGACAATCATCGGCTTTCTGTTGGGGGTAATTCTCGTAATTGTCTTTCAAGATCTTAAAAGGGTTGGAACGTAGTGCGTTGTATGATATTGGAGTCTGCATAGTTGGAATGCAACGAAAATTTCTTTTCGATCGATCAAATTTTTCTTCCGCCGATGCAGATTATGAAAATTACTCGAACTTTTTTTTACGTATCCTTATTATAAATTTACGACCTCAATTTGCACCAAAAAGGCTTTCCAAAATAATGAAAATATAGAAATAAAGAGTGAAAAGAAAGGAAATTATTGCTTTCTAACAATGCCAACTTCACCGTCGTGGGATTGTAGTAACAATAATTTCGTTCGTAGTATCGAAAAAAAAGCGACAAGGGAAATGACATGGCCCCAAATTCAAAAACACACTAGACAATAAATGCTGTTTTTTTATTCAAAATAGTTCATAGTTAATTGCAGCACCGTAATTTCCGTTTATAGTTGCACTAAAACAAAATACAGCTATTTTATTTCTTGTATTCATAACATTGGAGTATTTACTTTACTCGTACTTTTTTTCTGGCGCCACTACAAACGAAATTAGAGTTACTACCATCCACAGTACGCCAAAATTTCGCGAAATACTAAAAAAAAATTAACATTAATGATTGCCGGGTGCCAATTTTACAAAGGTCGCACAACGGTGTTTAGGTTTTTTTTGAACAGCACGGGGATGCAAAAAAAGTCAATGGATTTTTACCTTCTCTCGTCGAATGAATTTTTCATGAACTTATATATAAAACTCTAACTTCGATGAAATTATATTTACACTGCCAAAAAAAATGTTTAATTTAAATGGGATCTATTGAAATCAAATAGGTGTTGTCCTTGTCTTACGGCCTACTGCAATCTCATTTATTTCAAAGATATTTTTCTGTTTGTTTCAGCTATTCTTTTTAAATATTAATTATACTCATATTGAATAAATAAAAAATCGATTCAAATAAATCTTTATTTGCTCACAATGTACACTGTAAATCTAAGTGTACTATGCACAAAATATTTCATAAATCTAAAATGAAATAAAACACTTAATTGGGGCCACAACGATTTTGTATCGTAATTCGTCATTCTCTGGCCTTCTAAAATGATTTTTTTCGAAGAAAATATTTAACCTATATGGAATCGAACCTAGAACCTACCTAGTCATAGCTATGCACGCTGCCCCTATGCTACCGAGTGCTTGTAACATCTTGGTCGCAGATATGGCATAATAGACCAAATGAATTCCTATAATGATTTGTTGTATCACATGAACGATATCAATTAGTTGATGTCATTGTCATAATTAGGGAGTTCAATCAAATAACATGCTATAGATTTTTTAAACATAACCTATATATATATATATATATATAATTCCTCTCTCTCCACCCTCTCTACCCTTACACCCCTTTGATATGTGTGTTGCAATAAAGACAGACCATTAGTTCAATAAAATAGAAAAATGGTTGACTCTACGAAAATTCTATTTCATTTAAGTTTTAAAAAAATCAAATAGATCCACTTAGTGGACTCAACTAAATTCTTTTTTGAACAGATGAAACCGGATCACAGATTTATAGGGATTAAATAAAATATTTAGTTATTGGACGATATTAAATAGATTCTGATTCGAATAAATAAATATATTTACAATAAATAATTCCATTAATGGAATGCAAAAGGGAAAATTTAATTCCTAGAAAAATCTAGTTAATTCAATTTTTTTCAATCAAATAGACGCGGTTAGTTAATATCAATAGAATTTTTCTGTCAATATATAATTTACCCATGTTTTCATCCTCATTAACGTACGCAGAAAATCGTGTACTATGTAGCCCCGTTTTCTATGGAAACGATTTTACAAGCAACAAAAATAGCGTATGAAATGTCAATCTTGACAATAACTGAATATCAGCATTTAAAAAAATCATATTTCTCTCTGTACATAAGTTTCCCCGCATCTTTCGCTTATCGTGCCTCGTTCGGGATCTTGAGAAACTCCGGACATGGTCTGTTTCGTGTCGAGAACCTGGTATTGCGGGAGAAGGGCCAAGGCCTACATGTGAAGGATAGATACGGCGGGTAACTACCGTTGTATGTGGGCAGATGGCTATTTTCTCTCGCATGAGCTCGACAGACGATTTACAAGGATCCCTCCGAGATCCCTACGGTAAACACGAAAACTTCCGTGCGTATATGTGTGTGTGTATATATCTACACGCAGGACCCTTGATACAGGGAAGAAGTCACAGTGGGAGAAAGGACGAAGGCCAATGGGAAATGTGTTGTATACATGGTGACAAGAGTGAAACGGAGGCAGGAAGGAAAAGAGGCAGCAGCGCAAAGCACATCCTAAACACACTTTCAGTTAAATAAACGTGTTTGCCAGATGTCCGTTTTTTTTTCTCACAATTCCTACGAGCCTCTACAAGGCTCTCTGATTTTCGTACATGCGTGACGAAAATGGACACTGCCCCTTTTTAATGAATTTGTATTTTCGTTATCCTCATAAGCCAAATAATTCTGAATTATTGACAAGTATAATGAGTACCAAGTATATCATACTTATGCGCAAGTGTGTTCTTTCAGGATGGAAAAATTTGAATAAATAATGGCAAGGGCAAGCAGCGGGGCTTAGAGGAGGAGATACCTTTAGGCGAGGAATTTTTTTGCGGATTTTCATGATTTATTTGGAAAAAGAAAGATTTCTTTACCATTTTTGAGACTTAGGGTATGTTTAATCACCACTTTTGGCTGTTACATATGATTTTTAAAATGTTATCAATCTTTAAAAATGATGGAGGTATGGCATGGTTTTCTGAACTGCATTTTCAAAACTGGCGTGACGTATAGGTAAAAAACCAATCGACTGATTCTAATGGAGTGTATTAATCTTTCTAACCTTATTGTCTAATGATCCTAAATGTTTTTGAAAATTAAAAAAAAAGTATTTTTCCATTGCAAAATGGAGCCATTTTTTGGGAAATTCAATCTTTTTGTTACAAAGCGTACCATTTCATCCATTTTCAACATTGCTCACTTTTCTTGGTTCATATTCTGCGTTCGAGTGTTAATGCAACGAAAATGTTCGTTCGTTTTTTCTGTCAGATTAATCCAGCGACCCTCAGTTTCACGCCGACTAACAACATCCGCAATCCGCCGCAAGCCGTCGATGTAACAGCCATAAGTAGTAATAAAACATACCCTCAATCTAAAAAATGAACAAATCTTTCCTTTAAAAAAAAAGAATCATGAAAATGAGCCATTTTTTCTCACCTGAAGGTACCTCCCCCTTAGAGTGAATCTATTGATATCTTATTCCAGTACGAAATAAAAAAAGCCTCTAAGACTGTGGTGTTGAAACATTTTTTCTCTCCGGATATCGATTCTAGCTGATCTTTTTTTTCTGAGGTTCCTGCGTATCCCTTTGCGGGTTTTTATGATCCCGTCCGTTTCAATTTTACCCTATCACTGTACTATTCCAGCTACCGAGGGATCCTGCCAATCAGTCAGTCCTATTGCTGTATCGCATTTGGATGAGGGCACAGGAAAATCATGACCTGTACCGTTTTCTTCATATACGAATTGTGGAAAAACTGCCTCCTGCTCAATAGTCGACGTGCAAGCTAGGGCGCGACTTTAGAAGCGTTCACTTATCCAAGTATTGACCCCGGTCAATGCTACTTGACGTGGGAAATGTAGCAGCTGCGTACCAATCTTGTATCAAATGCGGTCGACGATCCTAACATTTTCATGTAGAATTGAATGTTTTGTCCAATTATCGTCATACGGCAATTATTTGATACAACAGGATTTTTGTTTCGAAAAAGAGAAAATATTGTATTTTCTGGGTAGCAAATAAAAACAATTGGAATCCTATCAATGCTTTGAAGCTTCGGCGTGGATATATATTGACTGGAAAAACCCTATTAAGAAATCATTTGATAAGAACTTGGCCATTTAACGACGATAATCTAGAAAATTTACCAGTGCGTTACTTTGATTTTGCTAAGGTATATCCAAAAGCCCGATCGTCAATTTCTCTGTGTTAGCATAAAACAAAATAAAAAATGAAAGCTCCTTATTACGGCCCAAAATTTCCGCTCCACTCGCTTTCGTCCCCCCACATATTTATTAATTTTTTCCGTTTTTCGTAATTCATCAATGTATAAATACGGCAAAAAACTGAAGCCATCAATTTTTGGACAATGTTGTTGAGCAAAAATCAGCCAAGTCGGCTCACACGATTGATAGCCATATTTATAGAATATATAAATCAGTCATTGTAGTTGTTTCTAAAAAAATATGGAACTTCGCAATACCTCAACGACGGTACCTATGTTCAAAAAGTTTTCGAATTTAGGTTGTAGCTTTCGAACGAGAAATGTTTCATTGCCGTAGAGGTGTAAAGTTCAAATAAGTTGTAATTAATTCTTTAAGGACGTTGGAGCGTTAGCCACAAGTCAATATATATATATAAAATTGTCGACATACACTGACTCTTAACGAACTTTTGAATTTTTTCACCACAAAACACCCGAGATAAAAAATAGTTAATTAGATAAGGTGATGTAAACTTTTTGACTAATTAGCACCAAGATAATCCATTTATTGACTGATTTTAATCTTGACTGGCGAATGGAGAGCACTGCTGCCAACCTCAATGTCCGCGAAGTTTCCATATATCGGCAACACTTTATATTAATTATTGGTAATAATAAATAATCTCGTCACATATTGTAAATATAAATAGGCATAATTATAAATGACTCCAAATTTCATTCTGTGTTGTATAAAACATTAACTGATCCAGTTTTTTCATGACAATCATCGATAATGTTATACTTTTTCAAGTAGATAGTAATGCAAACGTTTTTCTTATTCACGTGACAAAAATATGATAATGCGTAATTTTTCCCTTTAGTTATATATTTTATGAAAAAAATAGCATCTACAGGATACATCTATACCTCGTATGCATTCGTTTGAGGTTCAATCAAAAAAATTCATAAACCGACATTTGTCTTAACTGGATCGCTTCAAATTCCTTAAGGCAACCGTCAATTTTTACGACTCAAAAATCAGCAATCATCACAGCTTTCAAGTATCTTTGACATTTTTTAGTTCGGGTGTGTTATTAATCGGACGACGATTGTGTTCTACAAAAAGTATAGGGTTGCCTCAAAAAGGAAAAAGACATGACCGTAATATTTCTGTTTTCGTTCGAAAAACGTTCCTGATCGATGGTACGATTCCACATTTCCCCCTTTCTGTATAAAACGGAACACCCAGTATACGCATACAAGATATAAGATCGCGAGGCTGGCCAGACGAAATCTCATGTACGAGCGTTATTATTATCACGTGTCGGACGAAACATCGCGTTGAAGATGGAGACCGCGAGCTGTCTAGGAGAAGGAAAAAATAGAAGATCCGTCCGTGCAAGGAAAAAAAAGAAGAAAAAAAGGACAGATGAGAGAAATACACGCGTGTGCCAACAGACCCTATACACGAGTCTCTCAAGCAAGTCAAGCCGCGCATGCACGAGACACTACACGGAAAATAAGCGATAAATCCGCCGATCCCTGCGTGCACTTTGGGCGAATCTATGATCCCTCTTGTTACTCACCCGCGTAAAAATTTCTTAGGGTTAGCCTGATCAGGATCAGGCCCCGATCGGGGTGTGATATGGGTAACACCTATTACGGGCATCCTGACCCGGCCCCGATTGGGACGAAACTATTTAGGCCTGAAATCAGGCAATACTAAAATGGCCCTACTAAGGCTGTCCCTGATAAGATCCTCCTAAGGCTTTCCCCGATAGGTCCTTACCCTGGCTTGCCCTGATAAGCCCTACTAAGGCTTTCCATCATAGGGCCTTACTAAGACTTTCCCTGATAAGGCCCTACTGAGGCTTCCCCTGATAAGGCCCTATCCAGGCTTTCCCAGGTGAGGCCCTACTAAGGCTCTCTTTGATTATTTTCCACACGAAAAATTCGATTCGACAGCACCGTAGCTTTGGGGTTTCGATGTATTCCTGAATTCCATAAAAAAGGTGTTATGGACTGGCATGACAAAAAACGTTATGCAACTCGGAAACGTGTTGGAAGATTTCGGCAGCTTTGTAAGGCGGAGAGAAAGGAATTATATAATTCCTCTTTTAACATTAACTAAATGATATACTTTATGTGATACAACAAAAAATTATAGGAATTCCTTTGGTCCCTTATGCCATACCTGCGACTAAGATGTTACAAGCACTCGGTAGCATAGGGGCAGTGTGCGTAGCTACAAGTAGGTAGGTACTAGGTTCGATTCCACATAGGGGAAATATTTTCTTCGAAAGAAATCAGTTCAGAATGCCAGGGAATGACGAATTATGATACAAAATCATTGTGGTCGAACTCTAAATTAAGTGTTTCATTTCATTTTGCATTTTTGAAATATTTTATAATAGGACCGTGAGACAAGAAAAAAACCTATTTGATTTAAAAAGGTTTTATTTAAATAAAATGTTTTTTTTGGCAGTGCAGGAAACCCGATAGAATCCGGCAAACCATTAGCAAAATTTAGTGAACAAAATAAAATCTCTTGCTGCCGAGAGCTCTGGCAAACTTTCGAATGGGGTGCTCATGATTGGAAACCGCGGGAAATCCGTTGCCTCAGGGATATATGCAACGCCAGTATTATAAAACAGTCGAGTCGGTGCAATAAAAAGTTTTACTTTGTCGATGTCCTGTATTCAAAGGCAAACGGCGAAATTATTTTAAGGGGGTGAGATACCTTCAGCCGAGGAAAAATTAGCTGATTTCCAGGATTTTTTTTTAGAGGAAAGTTTTCTTCGCCATTTTTCAGACATAAGGTTGGTTTATTACTACTTTTGCATGTTAAATGGTATGTTTTTAAAAAATTAATCTTCAAAAATGGCGGAGGTACTATACGGTCTTCTACACTGCATTTTTAAAACTAGCGTGATGTATAGCTAAAGAACTAATCGATCGATTCTGATGAAATTTGGTATGAATCTTTTTAACCTTATTGTCTAAAACATGAGCCTAAATGTCTGAGAAATGTTTTTTTTTAGTATTTTTTTGGTAAGAGGTAGCCATTTTTTGGAAAATTCAATCTTTCTGTTTCAAAGCGTACCATTTAATTGATTTTCACCGTCTGACAACATCCGTCGCAATCCGTTTAGAACGGCGGGGGATGACTCCGCCATTTTGAAATATTAACTTTAAAAAATACCATCTACACTGTAAAAACAAACGCGTCGCTTCAAGACTTTTCACGTGTGTAGTCGTGTCGCCATTTTCAACACGGCAACTCATGTGTTGATGTCGTAACGACACATTTTACGCGTGTTCTTTCAATACGCTCAAGCGTGTTTTAGCAAGTTCAAAGCGTGTTGTTTCGATACACTTTAGGCGTGTAAACGCTTGTTGCCAATTTCAACATGTTTAAAATGTGTTGATGGCTAAATCAACACACTTTTTGATGTGTGCTTGTGGACGCGTGGGAATAACGTACCAGACGTCACGTAGGCATACGTTTAAAAATAAACAAAAAAAGGTTTTTCCGTTACTGGTGGTTTATTCCGATGGTTTACTATCATAGTTGATGATTTCCAGTCGTCCTGAAATCAAGTCCTGCGAATAAATTTTATAGTCCATCCCTGGTTTCGAACCTACGTAACCTAGTTACTTCTATACCTAATATACGTACGCTAACCATTGTACTATCGGCTATACTTGCGGTTTTTCCTCAAGAAAGGGAATACATGGTTACATTGAACGAGAAGAGTAATGAAGACATTTTACATTTTGTGTGTATATATGTGTGTGTGTGTGTATATATATATATATGCACGCACGCGCGCGCGTGTGTGTGTGTGTGTAATATATACGCACGTGCGCACATGTGTAAGTGTGTAGGTGTGTGGCTGAGTCGGTGTATTATCTGCATTATTAAATACATACGAAAATCAAATTCTTTAATCAAAGTATTTATTCTTCCTTTACAATATCAACGTACAAATCTACTGTTCATGTTCCATTGCGTAAATCTTACGTTCATGTTCCATTATGTAAAATACCCTTAAGGCGGGATATACATTTACAAAAAAAAATCGATTTTTTTTCTCCAAACGATAGGTCTATTATGTAGAATAATTTCCAGAAGTATCAAAGCGAAATTCGAAAAACTTTAAACGTAGCCCGTATAGCCCGTCAACGCTGTGCCTCACGGCTCGGATTCGGAGCGGGCGTAAACTTGAAACCCCTTTTTCCCATAACTGCATTTTCAAATTTGGCGTGCAGGATTACTCAAAAACTATAAAGCCGATTGGGTGAAACTTGGTAGGAATATTGATAATATTGCTATCTTCTATTTGACGAGAATTTTTTTTGAAACATTATTTGAAAAACGACTTTTTCAATGTAATTTTTACAGAAATTTTGCGTGAAATGTTAATTTTTTTGTAAATGCGTGCTATTCTCTTTAATGTGATTTTTCTTTTGAATTACTGTCAAATAGAAACTATACATGTTCTAACTGAATTTAAAAAAAAATATTTTTGCAAATCAAAGTTTACGGAAGCTAGACTGCACGCCGATTCGCAACTGCCCTTTAATGATAAATGAATTAAAAAAAATTGTTTTGTGTACTTCAACATACTATTAAAGAATACCTACAGTTTGATAGATGTAAAATAATTATTCCTTACTTTGAAAAATCGCTCAAAATTGGTTAATTTTTTCCCGTCTAAATGTATATCCCGCCTTAATGACCGAATGAAAACATACAGGAAAAAATGTAATAACGGGAGGATATGCAGTATCCGACGCGAAATAGCTTCCCATGACAGTCGACGACTTCCCCCGACAGTGCCCAACATCTTTTCCGATTGATCTGTCAGCTTTGGCGATAGCATGGGATTTCTTATGGTCCCTGGTCCAGTCGACATGGATTGTGACATGTGGGACGTTTTGAGTTTCTTATGCTGTCCTTTTTTCGCATCCGTACTCGTTGCTGGTTGTTCCACAACCTAAAAAAGTATAATGAATTATTTAAGAAGTATAAAAACATTTGGCTGTCTGCACTTTGGTATAGTAAATCGAGAAATTCGTTGGGAAGAGAATCGCTATTCGAACTCATCAGAAAATCTCCAAAGCACTGAATAAAAAGTTTTCTGCACAGCAATTAGGAAATGCAGCGAGGAGAATCTTTGTACCCAAGAGAAACTTTCAATTTGTAGTGAACAGAACATTTTCCCCAAACAAGGAATCTTCTTTGCACCGGACAGGAAAAGAGGTCTGCATAGAATAAAAAATTTCCTTTGCCCCGAAAAGAAATTTCCTTCACTCCGAACAGACAATTTTCTTCACATTGGACAGAAAAATTGGTCCGCATAGAATAAAGAATTTTCTTTGCCACGAACAAGAAATGTACTCCACTCGGGACAGAAAAGTTGGTCCTCAAAGAATAAAAAACTTCGGTTGCCCAGAACAAGGAATTTCTTTCACTCCGGACAGACAATTTTCTTTGCCCTGGACAGAAAAATTGTTCCGCATAAAATAAAGAATTTCCTTTTCCCCGAACAAAAAATTTACTCCACTCCCGACAGAAAAGTTGGTCAGCACAGAATAAAAAAATTCCTTTGCCCGGAACAACGAATTTCCTCCACTCCGCACAGAAAATTTTCTTCCCACTAAATAGAAAACTTGGTACGCATAAAATTAAATTTGCCCCTTGCCCCTAAGAAGGATCTTTCTTCACTCTGGACAGAAACTTTTCTTAACAACGAACACAATATTGACAAAATAAAAAATTTCTTCGCAGTGACACTTTACCAAAAAATTATTTTATATATACGTCAATAAACTGAGTGTTGCACTTACCATGGTTTCACAGAGCACATTATTTTCTTCATTCATGTAGGTCTGCTCGACGAGAAAAACTTATGTATTTCGCTTTTAAAATAACACAATTCGCAATTGAAAAGTTCTTTCGCAAGTCCGTGCATAACATAGCGAGGTTATAAAGCCGCCATATTGTCATATCAACTCACTGGACGCGTGTTGTTTGTGGTACACGCGTGCAAGTAAGTTGTTTCACGACGCTTTCTGTCGTTCGAGTCGCGTGTACCTACACTAAGTGTGTTGTTTGGGAGAAAATGGCTTGATTCGACACGCATCATGTGTGTTACATTAAGCGTGTTCTACAGCAACATATTTGAGACGTGTTGTTACCAAGAATGGTATAGAGCGTATTGTTTTAACACGGTAAAATAAGTAAAACACGTTGTTTGAACGCGTTAACCAGGTCCTACACACGTTGTAGGCGGGTTGTGTGTTGCTTCAACACACCGACAACACGTTTATTTTTTACAGTATGAAACCGAAAGCACCGCGTCGATTTCAGTTCATCGATTTTTCACGGCATATTTATTTGTTCATATCGTGAAACAAAATGTCGATAAATAAATAAAACTCTCGGCCTACGGTGCTTTTATTTGTTTTTCAATTAAATAGAAATCACAATACTTGTGTACACAGCGCTGATGATCCTTTTGCTCGACTTGCTGAACTTGCCGAGTAGTCATTTTAGCGTACTTGTGGATACGAGTATTACGTTTATCTTGCAAGCGAAGCCTGATTGATTAAAGTCAAACAGCGTTTGTTCGAGTCTAACACACGTTTGAACTACGTTTCTACAAACGGAATTAAACTTCAATTAAATAGCTTGTAGGAAAAATGACCCCAATGATTCATTGATTTGGTTGATTTAAAGCAGTATCGTTATCCAGAAATTTTATAAAATCGTATATTTCAATCCTTCGCACTCGAGGCCTTTTTCGCTCGAATAGAAAGTGGTGAGCGACAGTCAACTTCTCGGGTGCAAAGGGCTAAATTTTATATTATTATTCCACAGACCTTTCTGAATACGTATGTGAAAACCGTTTAATGATACCCATAAAATGAGCCGAGTTATCGAAATTATAAGTTCTAAACTGATTATGAGAACTTTAAATGCATTTTTCTCGACACTATGCTTTTCAAACCGGCAACCACGATATCTCGATAACCAATTGGCCGATTGAGCTCAGATTTAGGATACACCTTCAGTAGTAGATTGTTTTGAAACTTTGGTAACAGAATTGAGTCTAAATATTTTTTTAAACATTTTTCATAGCTCGTAGAATGGTCAGAAAAATAGGAAAACGGAATCATCAAAGTTCAGCACGCCGTCGTTTTGTAATTTTTTTTGGTCGCCAATTAGGGGCGTTTTCCGCGCACCGTTGTAAACAAACGTACAAAAGAACATAACATTTTTTTAAATTCGTTTATATTCTTGATGGATAACTATGTGTGGAAAATTTATTTATAATTCTTACATATTCTTGAAGGAAACCTGGTGTGAAAACCCAGATAGACTGGTGTACCTCATATTGGCATCATATGTACATCTTTTCTGCGGCATAGAAAGTCTCACAGCTGTATATCCCTTATGAGTGCTCCCCTTGAAGTGATATTGTTATCATATGATGATTCACAATAATACATCCAAATGAAGCAAAGTTCTCACGCGAATACGCATGCAGTGAATTCATCATACTCAAAATCGGCCCACGAATATCTAACAATAAGTGATTGCATATGGGGTTCATATGGGTGTCACGACGTGAAGAAATTGTAGTGCTTCTACGGAGCTCATATCACCGACATGGCACGACGTACCTATGTTGTGCCCATATAGAGTTCATATGAGTGTGACGGCGTGAAAACAATGTTAGAAATTCAAAAATGTTTATTAAAAACATCTGATAGTATTTTTATTTCCATATGCTTTATTAATGTTCCTGCCTATATGATAAATAGATTAAAACATATCCTGCCTAGTTAAAGTTTTTACCTACCTACGGTTTAAACCTACGTCTTCTAATTCGAGAGCTGCGCGCGCTACCTACATAGCCATTCTAACACTTGTGTAAACTTTCTTTGTGTCTTTGCCTATTTGTATAATTCTGGATTTGTATGCATATCGCCGTCATGGAATGCATCACTGAGAAACATGCATATCTACCACTTCTGTGAACTTTCTTTGTGTCTTTGCCTATTTGTATCATTCTGGATTTGTATGCCTATCGCCGTCTTATTGATTGCATGGCATGTCTACTACCAGTGCTAACCTAGTGAATGTATCAACACAAGTCATTGGATGACTTCCACATGACGTAAAATTTGCAGATATTAATTGCGGACACTTGAGCACAGCGATATGAGTTCGACGTGCTCCAAACGTACGATGCATTTATAAACGACATATTGAGATTAAAATGTTTTGTACATTCACGATACTAAATGAGTTGACGGCTTTGCATCACGATATGTAGTCAATATGCTGCAAAATTTGCTTCATCAATTGTATGCACGGCGTGATGATCATGACTCTCTTATCTGGGAAGTTTCAGAAATGAAACTCGAAAAGTGTAAAGGTTATCATAAAAATCACCTCCAAAAAGCGCTCCAGACAAACTATGCTTCCTTACTAGTAGATAGATATGTTTATTTGTTCAGATGTTTACACCTGTTGCAAAGAAGATCGGTGGATTAGCGTACCGAAGTTTGTCGCTGTATCTGATAACAGTTTGGTTCCATATTTTCATTTGTAGTTAATCTTAAACTTCAACTTAATACTTATATCGTACATCTTATGTTCTACGTGTGTGATCAGTTATCTTCTTACAATTGCTTTCACACCACTAGCTTTTCATGTCTCCCCTTTTACTTACAAAGCTAACATAAACTTGCAACCTTCTATTACAAATTATGCGAGGTTACGCGCCCCTAACCCTGTGAGATTGTCCAGTGAGTCCAGATTGTCCAGCTACCAGTGAGTTAGGTATGACTAAGTAACGCATTCTGGCGGACTCATACACTGAACATTCGTTCATAAAGTGATCGATCATTTTGGGTTTAAACATATTGCACGCAGTACATATGACGCTATTCTCTAGTTTGTAATATGATTTGTTTTACCTTACCACTATTGTCCCTTGCTGCCATACGCTACTGCCTCGAAAGTAAGTTCGAGGTCAACGCAACCTCAAAAATGTTTGTTTCAAGTAAATTTCTTACTTTTTCTTGGTTCATATTCTGCGTACGAGTGTCGGTGAAAGAAAAATCTTCGTTGATTT
Organism: Ophion ellenae; assembly: GCA_963210295.1. Classification (NCBI taxonomy): domain Eukaryota; kingdom Metazoa; phylum Arthropoda; class Insecta; order Hymenoptera; family Ichneumonidae; genus Ophion; species Ophion ellenae. Next base: position 20,337,361 of record OY723389.1, on the reverse strand, counting down.
TTTTCAAATTAATTCCGCCGACACTACGTGTCACGCCGTCCGACAACATCTGCCGCAACCCATTTGGACGACTGTGCCATGCCTCCCCGATTTGTAAAGATATATATAAAAACCATGTAAGAGCCAAAAGTCGTAATAAAACATACGCTAAGCCTCAGAAAACGCAAAGAAAACTCTCTTAAAAAAATCATGAAAATCAGAAATTTTTTTCTCGCCTAAAGGTGTTTCCCCTTTTAAAGATACGGCCTGCGTTAGCATTACCTAGGATGTACCGTGACAAGGTTGCGAGGTCCAATATCCGCCCTGTGTGTCCGTCTTGTCCGTCTTGTCCGATGTTATGATACAAGACTCGAAGGAAACCCGTATGCTACAAAATAATTATGCCAACCGGATTTGCGAATATGTGTGACAATTTTTCATGATAATTTGGAACATTGAAATTATAACGCGGACAAATTTGACAACCACAACATGTGCTTTCTTACCGGCTGGTGTTACTAACCTTAAGATTAATGCAAGATTATATTCATCTCCCTGATAAGTGGCCGTAAGTGCATTTTGTCACGAAGTACCTCTTCGTGAGGAATCCAAAAATGTTGCCGGGACGTCCTTTTTTCGACGAGTGCAACGCGCAAATGTAGCCATGTCATTGGCATCGTACTCATCGATAAAATAAGATGCATCGAATCTGACTACATTTCCAAAATTTTGAGGTCCCATCACATTCATGTTTTACAAGATAGAGAGTTAATTTATTTCTGGTTAGTCGTTTTAGAAACAGTTATTTCTTAAGCAAACACAAATTATAAAGTCCCGTTACATCCAATGAAGATTACGAAAACTAATAAACTCATCGCGAATTTAAAAAAACATCTCCATTATCTCCCTCCAAACCGTAAAGCGTTTGGAGGAAGCTTTTGTATCAGAATTTATTTTCGCGATTCATGTGGATTGTGCAATTAAAACGAAATACCCTGTGTCATATAATTATAATACGGTGGATATGTGTGAAGGGCTGATATGTTTATCTTTATCTAACGGCCTGATTATTAGAATCGAGTGTGAACATTATTTAATGTCACATGCTCTCCGATATAGCTTGGCCAAAGCTCTCACTGTGCAAATTACGGGAAATTGCTTGTACCTCGATACAAGAAAAAAATTATAAATAAAATGATACAACCTTACAATGAAATCTAAGGATCGACGAAGGAGTCGACATTCGATTTCCTAGAACTTGACTTGAAAATGGACGAAATACATAGCTGACATACATTCTCAAGTGAAAAGCCAAGATACCGTATAACGGAATCACTTACTCCCCTCGTTCAACCTTTCAATATCAGAGAAATTGTAAAGACGATACATCTACACATCTCTCTCTGTCTCTCTCTCTCTCTTTAGTTGTACATAAGACTCGTAAGCCATTCACAACAGCAAGGAGGAGCGCACTGTATTCGTAGTCGAGCCAATTTAACAATACAGGATAGACAAAACGTTACGCGAGTAAGTGCAACGATAGCCTAGTTAAGTTTCGTCGCTAACCCATGTATATGAAGTACAGGCAGGGAAAGAGCATGCACAAGAGAGGGATATAAAGATAAAAAAGGTTACATAATGTTACATCTGTAACAAGAGCAGACGAGTGAGTCGAATAAATGATCACGTATACGCGTACACGTTATGCACACAAGCATACGAGGATGGCGTCATATTTCTTAGCTCTTGCATGTACACACCAGCGCGAAAACTATGGGAGAACAATATGAATACACTTTTCAACTTTCCGATCGCGACAACAAGTTACAAATGTCGGCCAAAAAAGCGCAAAAAAGTGTTCAAGATAATACTCGCAAGATAAAAAAATAACTTCCATTACACTATTTCATTTATTTTCGGCTGATGTTTTAAAATTACTAGGTAAGCTTGGATATGGTTAAAAAAATGTGTAATGTCAAAAACTGGCGAGGCACTGGTTGGGAACTAGCAAAAAGGAATGTCGTTGAAGTTTGCATCATTGGAACGCAATGAAAATTTTTTATACTTCCTTTCCTTATTTTTATTATTATAGAAGATTTTAGATCGCTAAATAAGTATCTAGGTTTTAAGGCGCAAAACCACACTTTAGAGTGAAGCTTGCCAAGGACTGATTTTGCAGTTTCACTCGCAAGGACTCCTCCGATTTTTAGTGAAACAGAAGCGAAAATTCTCCTAATGCGCAACGATCAGGAATCCACGATGAAAAATACAGTGGAAAAAACAATATAAGGGATAAATCACCCCTTCATTTTCCTTTCTCTCACCCTACATTTTAAAATGGTGCATTAAATTGAAAGTAACACGTAACACTTTGAAGAGGAAACAAAATTAGAGTTTATGTGTTTTTGCATTTCTCCCAATGGCAAGCTTAAGAGGCTAAACCGCATTCCATACATTTTCGACGATTTTCAATTAAAATGGCGGGGTTTGGGAGAAATGAATGGTGAATTTGTATTGAGAAGGTAAAAAAACATACGTACATAGACTTGAAAAAATATATTAGACAACCTAATTTTTTTCTCTTCTCGGCCAAACATAAGTAGCTCCACTAAATCATCGATCATTTCTTTTCTGCTCCGATTTCGAACTCCATTCTGTGCTCATTCCCTTCGTAATCGTTTGCTTTTAAAACGCCGTTTTATTTATTGAGCTCCGATTTCTTTTTTTAGAATTTCAAAGGCGGAGCATTGATCTTTATCAATTTTTCCATCGATAAAAAAAAATACGTTGTAATGAGTTTCGAAAAATGGAAGGTGGACGCCAGAGTTCTCGGGAGTCTCTTTGTCAGGGGGACTCGGAAAGGTCAAGAATTATCTGAAATTCGGTGCCTAAAAAAGTTGGATTTTTCCCATTGGATTATTTAACTTTTTGAATTATGATTATTCAATTGCACTACATGAAGTAGTGCAGTTCTGGAAAAATGCGCTGTAACTCGTGAACTCGTATTTAAAAAGTATAAGCAGAAAGGTAAGAAGGTCGACTAAAAAAATTTAACCAATCACAGTATGAAAAAAGGGGAAACTTTGAGTTACCGCAAAAAGTGTTCGCAAACTTCTCATCGATAGCGTGTGCGATATATAAATACATGCAAATGGTAAGAAATGTAAAACCATCCTCGTACCTGTTTGCATGAAATGAACTATTTTTTCCGGTGCTTAAAAACTTTCGATGGCAACTTTTTTGACACCTGATACATGTGCATGTGTAGAGGTATATTCAGACCTATACCTCTACACATGCGCAATGTATCCATGTTTATATTCACGTGCGGGTTCTATAAAAAAGCCCGAGAAAAAGAAATGCATGAGAAAAGTTTCTTAATAACGTTTGTATCAAGCACGCAGAGATTTTTCTTCATAGTTCAAAAACGAATTAAACAAGTAACCAAAGAGGCAGTCTACGCTCATGCATAGTTTTATCGATAAAACTTTTAAAATGTTGCGGAATATGAAAAACGCCCGGACTAGACATTTTGCTACGGGGCAGACTAGGGCCGGATCCGACATGCCGTACTCCGTACCACGACACGGTTCAGGCCGCCGAATCAGCACGTTACCGGGCGCGAAACACGTTTTTTACATTCGGCCTTGACGAGAATGCTGTATCTATGCCTGAAGTGAAAAATAAACAAATGCAAAAATTTTGAATAAAAAAAGTCTTAACGTATCCTGCTTCGTTGAAATGTTTAGCTACCCTCGGGATTCGATCTTCGTCTTCTAATTTTAGAGCTGTGCGCGCTACCTATTTAACCATTCTTACACTTGTGTAAACTTTCTTTCTTTGCCTATTTTCATAGTTCTAATTCTATTCTAAAGAATGTCAATAATTTGATTCATGACGATGAAGTTTGCATCGTTGCAATGCAATAATAATTTTTTTTTACCGCTGAACTTTTCTTGCCCATCTAAGCTGTGAAAATAATTCACACGTTTTTACGTATGCTCGTTAGTATGCTCGTTACGTATGCTACGACCTCAATTTGCAAAAAAAGGCTTCCGATGATTTTGTGAAAAAAAAACTGTTTTTAAGATTGTACCAATAAAACTTTATTTAACGATGATTATTTACCTAAGATTTTCTAATAAGAATGGCTAAATTAAAGACAAAAAAGAAAAGGTTAATGATTCATTATGTGGCCATTGGCGTATATTGATATAAATTTACAAAATTTACACACACTGGAACCCTTCGAAAACGTGTGTTCGCGCGAAAATAATCTTCCCCTGAATGTTTGTAACGGCGGTGTACCTTTCGATCACTTCGGAATTGATAAAAATATCCGCGTGCATATACCGCCAGGACCATAATAATGACTTGACAGCTTCAAAACGGAGCATACCAAGCTGCGGTCCGGACTACCATAGTGAGGCACGCCTCATCTGTGCCGTTTGTCCACCGGATCAGAGGAACCGTGTCGTACGGGAGTAACAAACTTGTACACCGAGAGCTTGTAGTGTTTTTTTCACTAAAACTGTTTGTATATGAACCATCGGTCCATGTTTGTTACCCCCTGGCAGAGTTAAGATTATTCGAATTCACGCGGTTTAGATCGCAGTCGTCAATGAAACCTAACCTCAAAATCTTGATTTGCGAACTACGGTTCCGCCGATCCGGTCGACATCTGGCACAGATCAGGCGTGCCGTAACACGGCGTCCATGTACGTCATATTACGGCGACATACAGGCTACCGTACTTCGGCCTGTTCAGAGTACCTTCTCGCGCCCGTACTAATGCTTTTTCTAGCTGTTTCCTTCTTTCCTCACCCACGACACGCTATTTTCGTACGCAAAGGTGTTTCAAGTATTTTTTTTCGGCACTCTTTCGTTCATTCCTCTTCGTTTTTTGTTACAATCTTGCCGAAATTTCTCATGCAGCAACTCAGTTGTTTACTTTGATGGGCCCAGAATAAGATTATGTTTACACGCACATCTGTGCTCGGGGGTTGGATGATCCGGTACACACTTCTAAGTGTATACCTGCTATCTGCGCAGGATGTCTACCAGATTAGCCAACCCCGGAGCACGGGTGGGAGAAGGCAAATCGATCAGGCCTTGGTCAGGTAAACTTACCAGAGCCATGTGAGGGTCGTGTTACGGGTCGTCTGATGTAGGCCTGATTAATGCTGCCTTCTCACATCGGTATCTGGAAAGTACTGATCCAGTAGATATATGGCGCAGATCAGGCACGCACTTCGAAGTATATGCCTGATCTACGCCGGATATCCACCGGATCTGTGCATGCCATGCACCGCCCCGAGGAGGGCAGATTATTCCGGGCCAAGTCAGGCAATCTGTAACGGTGCCCTAACATGGCCCTAGTAAGGTTGCCTAATTTAGGCCTGTACAGTTTGTCCTTATTACACCCGTTCTCCGGATTCACTGATCCAGTAGATATCCAGCATACATCAGGCAGGCACTTCTACGGTATTCCGGACCGTAACTTGAAACTTGCCTGATCAGTGATCCGGCTGCCGGAACAACATTTCAGGTCGGGGCGTTGCGTAAGGGCGAGGGTCGGGTGCGGAAGCAAAGGGGGTGCAAGTTCAAGGCATGCACGACGGTGTTACCACCCACGTTTTTATTCTCCCTTCTACCTCTCAACCTATAGAAAATTCAGGGCTGCGGGCATGTGCGGGTATGCATATATATTTTTTTTTTCGTAACGAGGGTCCGACGAGAGTCTGTGGAGTGTGCGTAGAGGGCGAAGCGAGAGATTCGACAAATTCACTCACGGGGGTTATGCGCTGGATGTAAGAATGCGACAATTTTAATTGCACACCATCAAAAAAAGGGACAAACGAGAATATCATACATTTTGTAAGAAATCAGAGTGGTCTGCAACACTCATTCCTTACATGATAGGATTTCCATTCCAATGGATATTAATGCTTGCGATTTTCGTACTTTTTAACTTGTCAAACTTAGGTCGTTATCGACCTAATTTGGCTCTCGAGATAGCTTTACACTCGAAACCTTGCGCAATTAAAGGTCTTTGTCGCGATATCTTGCAGTAATTAAGGGGTAAAAGGGCTAAATGCAACTAAGGCACAATGAAAAAGTGTGGGAAGTAATAAAAAAATTTTCCCCTTATTTTCGGTCACCTTCGCCGCTTTGCTCTATACGTTTCCTTTCACGTTTTTTTCGTGAAACTGTTGTGTGATCAACTCCTAATGATTATGCAAACCATCAGAAACTATAGAACTGAACTGCATGCGAAGAGAACTCCCACTTAATTTTGATCTGCTGGCAAATGCTCTGCTAACTTCAGTGACACCATTTTCATGCTTCTAAGGTCTTCAATCAAGGTTTCGCATAAATATCGGAAAATATCGAAATACCGGTATTCCGATATTACAACTTGTTGATATAGAACGGCAACAGAAAAAGCTCCGATAGTCCATGCTCTAATTCTTCGTCGCTTTTCTTCTTCATCTTTTTCCCTATTCCCCTCCCTCCTTTTAGCGATGCTCTCACCCGCATCCTTATGCTTTTCGTTACTTCGAGCTTTTTTCGCGGACCCTTTCTGTGCCCTGCTCCTATTCTTTCGTAACTTTTTTATTTTTCAGTTCGCTTCGTTCACGCACGCAACGACAATTGCACCTACGAATTCCCGGGAGAAGGCTATTACCGAACAATGTACACTCGTATCTACATACTTAATAGTATAGACGGGCTTCCGCTATGGGAAATGGGAAGTAGGCTCACGCGCGGGCACACACACTATCGTCACATTGATATATGCGGATATTCGACGCCGGTATGAAATACGGCTGGTACGTAGCCGGAACTATCGCTGCTCGGGTAGATATCTTTCGGGCCACGTTGAAGTGGCGTAATCGGGTCCTAATGGGAGACGGGGGAAAGGTAAGAGGAGAAGAGAAGGCTTCCCGCGAAAACGCCGGTGGATGCGAGGTTAAGTGAGGTTATGAATGCAGGTCGCGTACATTGTTAGCGAAATCAAAACCAAAATGAATTTCCGTCTTGACATGTTCATCCTTGACGTCGCTTGCTCGGTTAATTGCAACAGGGATTAAGGGGTTACGTGGGTTTGAAAAAAAAATGTTATTTTTTTTTTATGTTATTATCTAATAGTACAATATGTCTAGAATATTCTCCCAAAGTTTTGAGTCAATCGGCGTATAAGTCTAGGAGAGAGAGAGAGCCCTTGAGAATTCCCCCCGTTGGGAAAGACCGACCGGGAGCGACGCAGGTATATCGCATTTTTCTCAAAACAATATTTTTGAAGTCGGTGGACACGACTTCTCAAAAACTAATGCACCGATGTTACAGAAATTTTGCACACTTCTTCAAAATAGCATTGGCTAGTGATTGAACGAAGGTTTTTTTTCGATTACAACTAATTTTTCAAAGTCATACGGAGTGTAAAATGTACCAAAAATTGAACTATTTTGCATATAACTTTGCCAAAAATGAAATTTCAATTTTTTTAAAATCCTTCGTTCGATCGCGAGCTATACTTATTTATTAACAGAAAAAAATTGGTTTTTTAATTTCAGATAAAACTATCATGAGTTATCCTGACCACCACGAGGACACTTTTTTTTAGGGGTTTCCGGAAATCAGGTCCCACCAGCTGAATTCCCCAAATTTTTGGACGAAATTTTTTTTAAATATTCTTGAAATGTTGCACTTTTGTGTGCTTAACATTTTGAATAAAATAATTGATATATTATCTATTTTTTAAATAGAGAAAATGTGCTTTTTTGGCTGCGAAACCCACGTAACCCCATAAGGAAGGACACCACTGTAACGGCCCATTTTCGACCCTTTTCTTTTAAAGGAAGAAGTAAAATACATGGTTAAAATACTTTATTATGTTTTATTAGGTATGTATTGGCTTTATTAGGTATATATTGAAGTATCTAAAAAAAATGTTTGTCAAAAGAATACAAACTGGCGGTGCACGAATCGCTATAGGGCTTTGGGTCTTGGGCTAACTCTCTTTGCGACACGCCGTACAACTGTCGCAAATTCAATTCTGGAACTAAGAGTGAAATATTTTCGTTAATTATATTAGTTTTAGCAGTCAAGTACGGAGGAAAATAAAAAATGAAACAAAATAGAGACGAAATTGAAAGAAAGTTCATTTTTTCGACCATAATTTTCATATAAAAAGTGAGATCCTTTTTACAATCGTTAATTAATCGAAAAAAAACGCTCGTACTTGACTATTAAAGCAATCTAAGAAGCTACAGTTCAAATTTCAAGTCGATTGGACGAAAATTGTTCGAGTTCTGCTGCGTACCGGTTTCAAAAACATGGGGTTTTGAGGAAAAGGTGTTTGAAGTCATCGGTTTTTTCGAAGCTACAGCTGATTATTTTTTCCCCGTAATCTAATGCCACCTATTGGTAGAAAATAAAACTATTTTTAGTCGGTAACTTTTCCCTAAAGATAATAGGCATACAAGAGTCGAGAACTGCATCTTATCTACCGGCGAGGCACCGCCGAAGGCGCTTCTCAGCGCCCGGACAATCCCCTCAAAAAATAGCTCGAAAACCACTTCAAAACTGTTTTTCCAGCTATGAACGAATATGCATCATATTTTTGAAAGTTCAAAGGATTTGTAAAAGTGTTTCCAGAAAAGCGATTTTTCCGAAAATTTTACAGTGGTATCTTCCCTTTAATACTTCTAGGATTGTATATCAACGAGGTGAAAGAACTACCGCAATGAGCTTTAATCCGTTCGAATTGATGTTGCATAAAGAAGAAATATTTCATCAGATATTTGATTAAATTACCGCGAAATTGTAGAGCTCGTGTTAATTACGTTCGATGAACACAACATGTCCGGTGGGTATTTACAAAACCGTTGGTTGCTGGCTCATCAGATATGACTTTCGTGATTTGGTTCAATTGAAATGTTACGTTGAGCACGTTTTTGTTTACGTAAACAAAGCATGCACCAGCACAAAATCAGTTATAGATTAGAAAAAACATGGTAGGAAAACTTGCTGAGTCAAAACACGCATAAATTAGGATTTCGTGATCATTTGTTTCTGCAATCGTTTGAAGCCTTAAGAGGCGTGATATCTTTAGGCGAGGAAAAAGTCTGCTGATTTTCATGGATTTTTTTCACGAAAGATTTTTTTACCCTTTTTAGACTTAGGGTATGTTTTGTTATGATTTGTATGATTTCATGAAGCCTTAAGAGTTTGAAGCCTTAAGGGGCGTGATATCTTTAGGCGAGGAAAAAGTTTGCTGATTTTTTTTAACGAAAGATTTTTTTACCATTTTTAGACTTAGGGTATGTTTTGTTACTACTTTTGGCTGTTACGTGGTATTTTTTTTAATTGATCAATCTTAAAAATGGCAGAGGTATGGCACGGTTTTTAAACTGCATTTTAAAAACTAGTGTGACGTATAGCTGAAAAACAAATCCTCCGATTCTGATCCAATTTGGTATAAGTCTTTCTAACCTTATTACCTAAAACATGATCCTACATTTTTTTTTTGAAAATGAAAAAAAAAACAAGCATTTTTTTCGTTGCATAATGTAGTCATTTTTTTCGAAAAATTCAATTTTTTTGTTTCAAAGCGGACAATTTAATCGATTTTCAATATTTCTCGCTTTTTCTTGCTTCATATTATGCGTATGAGTGTTAATGAAAAAAAACTTTTCGTTGGCTTTTTTTCAGATTAATCTCGCCGACGCTACGTGTCACGCCGTCCGACAACATCTGCCGCAACCCGTTTAGAAAACCGTGCCACACCGCCGCCATTTTAAAAGATATTTAAAAAATACCATGTAACAGCCAAAAGTAGTAATAAAACATACCCAAAGTCTCAAAAAGGGTAAAGAAATCTCTTCTTTAAAAAAAATCATGAAAATCAGCATTTATTTCGTCGCTTAAAGGAATCTTCCCCCTCAAATAGGTTTTTCTCGAAACTATGTTTTTCAAAACTATGTACACCATTTTTCGACATCTAACGAACGGATCGACTTGAAATTTGGTATACTTATTCAGTGTAATAGTAGATTAATCTTGACCGACCTTTTTCTTCTTAACATTTTTTTTCATTGGTTGCAAACAATAATGATCTCATTTTTCCTAAAAAATCGAATCGAAAATTTACATTTTTTTAAATTGAAACACAAAAACACAAAGGTTTGGTCAAGTCTTAGCCACTATTATCTATTTCAAGACAAAACTCACTTTTTTGTTTCATATTAAAATCAAGTACACCGTTGAGCCCCTCACGTTCAAAGGTCTTTCACAAGATTGTTTATAACTTCTTTAATAATTGATCATGTTAAATACAATTTGGTACACAACTTTAACGTACAAACAAATAAATGTGCAAAAAAAATTTCAAAATAAATTCTTATTCGTTCAAAATATTTTTTTTTTCAGTAACGCTGTTTCTTAGTTCGCCACAGTAGCCTAACCCCTTGAAGAGAGTGGGGAAGAAAAAATATTATGTACGACTTTTAGCGTGGATATCGAAATAACATTGTGGGTCGGGGGGTGTTACTTTCATACGGTAAATGCGAAAATAAACCCTGACGCGATCCCTCTAGGTAAGCTCCATATGTTGAAATTTCGTCCCGTTCCCGAGAGCTTTTGACTCGCATCAGTTCATGGCGTGTTACGAAACAGACTCTACATAATATGTACGCGCTGGGCGTTGCAGCGCACGTCTAATTAGAGTCCTGAAAAATGTGTACACTGTGGCATGTATAATTCAGAGTAGGAACTGGCAGTGGGGTTACCCATAATATTTACACGCGTCGAGTACTCATCGAAATGTACATATACACGTCCGAGCGAAAGCAACAATTTTATTTACCTCGAATCACAACGATTAGTTACAATCACTTGTATTTGAATCGACGAAAAAATGAATGATCTGATGATTGTGAAATACGATGGCGTTGAAGTTTACATGGTTTGGAACGCAACGAAAATTCTATTTCGTTCTTTCGTGCTCTTTCATTTTTATTATCAACAAGAATTTATTTCGTAGATGAAAGTCGTAGATCTGTGATGAGTATACGGAAATATAACTTTTGAATGACTTTCGCAGTATGAATTAGCAAAGAGAAAGAAACGATTTAAGGGGGGCGAGGAATTTTTTTTCCTTTGGGCCAGGAAATTTTTTTCTCATATTCGTGATTTTTTTAAAAGGAAATATTTGTTCACCATTCTTGCGACTTGGGGTATGTTTTATTACTACTTTTAGCTGTTGCATGGTATTCTTTTTGTTAATATATAAAAACCTGCTAAGTGCGAGTCGGGACGCGCTCAATTAGGGTCCCGTACATATGATCAGTTAGCTTTTTTCTAAAACTAGATCTTTAATTAGGTAATGCTTTTTTTCTGTCTCAGTACTTAGGTAGTACTAAACTGAAACCATATGGGGAGATGATTGCTACAGGAAGCTTTGTATACTCCTGCTGTAAGCTAATAATGAAAATATATCAAATTAGTGTTATTTAAATATTTACAATGCCAAATGACTTATTTTTTGAGTCGGTACCACGCAATTGCCAATATTGTTACATTTTTCGCAGAAAACGAGAAGGCAAAGAAAAATGAATGAAATATACGATCTCGTCTTTTTTAAATTTACAATCTTGTTTCTTCCGTGACGTCAATCTCTCGTCTTTGGCTGGCACCGAATCTAAAAATAAGCCATTTGGTATTGTAAATATTTAAATAACAATAATTTCATACGTTTTCATTATAAATTTATTGTATTATGTGTACATTAAATTATTTATTATATATACTACATTATGAATCGTAGTTTATAGTGTTTGTTGTTTAAATACAGTATATGGTACATAATATACGGAAATTCGAAATTCCTAACTAGTTTCGTTTTTGAGATAGACCCCGTAACAAAAATGGTCCAAAACTGACAACTTTGACGGCACCACATTTCTTTGTTTTTTTTAAGACAAACATAATAAAACGTATATTTGTACCCTAGTCAATAAGCTTCGAACAATGACACCCCACATGCCAGAGTAAGACCTGATTCTGGTCTTTTTTCATCTATTTGAAAAATGAAAAATAATTTCATTGAATTTCTAATTCAATATTCAGTTTTGGGTCGACATTCTACACAAAATATCCAAATTTCGGGTCTGTAACTCATTCCGTTTGCGAGCCAGAGACCCGGGACATGCGGACGGGCAGACGGACAGACAGCAGAGTGACAGTTCCGTTCTGCCCTTTGGGTACGGAACCCTAAAAATGGCCGAGGTATGGTCCGGTCTTCTAAATTTCATTTTCAAAACTGGTGTAACGTATAGCTAATAACCGAATCGACCGATTATGCTGAATACTTTTAATCATATTGTCTAAAACATTATTCTAAATGTTTTTAAAAATTAGAAGAATTTTTTTTTAATTGCGCTACGTAGCCATTTTTTTCAGAAAATTCAATCTTTTTGTGTCAAAACGTACTATTTCATCGACTTTATATTTCTCACTTTTTCTTGGTTCATTTTCTGCGTATGAGTGGTAAAGATAGAATAATCTTTTTTGTTTTTTTTTCCCGATTGATCCCGCCGACGCTACGTATCCCATTTAGAAGACCGTACCAGACCACCGCCATTTTATAATAAACGAAAAAAAAAATGAATAAACGAAAAGATTTTTTTTCTTCATAATTCCCAATTTTTTATGGGCACATTTAGGCTACGAAACCACTGAAACCTTTTTGAGAAATCGTATATTAGGAATGTGTAACCTGAATCTGCAAAAAACGCTTTTAGGTGATAACAAGAATAAAGAAATTAAAAAAAACAAAGAAGAATTTTCGTTGCATCCCAACGATGTAAACTTCAAGACCATACGAAAATGCTCTTTCGTTTTTGTGTTTCTTCATTTTTTCTCATAGCAAGAATTTTGGTTGTGTCCAAAAGTCGCAGATCTGCGTTAAGTATACGAAAACGAAACTTTTATTTTGAGTCATTTTCGCAGTATGAATTGGCAGACAAAGAAGGGCCGTTGCGTTCCAACGATGAACACTCCTGCCATTTGAATTTAGTACAGTAGAATCCCAACCGTCTGGTCTAATTGAGTTCAGAGCTAGTCCGGATAATCGAAAATCCGGATAATCCATTTTCTGGTAAAATGAATGTAGTGTTAACATAGAATCACTGTGTTTGTATTTGCACTGGTAAACATACAAATATAATGTAAATATTATCAATGGTAGTGAAGTTTGCTTGTTGGAATGCAAATTAAAAAAAAATCCCTCTTATTGCCCAATTTTTTGGGTCCCATAGGCCCAAAAAACATACCCCAAGTCTAAAAAATGGTGAAGAAATCTTTACTTAAAATAAAAATCACGAATATCAACAAATTTCTTCCTCGCCTGCAGGTATCTTCCCCCTCAAAGATCCTTACTAGGGATCCATAAACTAAACCTACAAAAAAAAGCGTTGAGAAAGTAATGAAAATGAACACATGAGACAACGAAGGAGAATTGTTTGTTGCATCTTAACGATGCAAGCTTCAGCACCATCTAACAGCATACTAATGTGTAAAAATTGTGGTCCGCCGCGTGGTCGCGAGTGTACGTACGAGTTAGGATGCTTATGACTATAAAACAAGGGTCCGGATAATCAGGATTCCTCCGTAGTTATTCAGCATTTAGGCCGAAAAAATTGTGTCTAATGTCGCAAATCTTCCATAAACGGGATTTAAGAAATTTTGTAGAATTGATAGCGATTTTGTAAAACGTAGAATCCAAACTTCATTTAAAAAATTAACCTCGATCGGGTTTTTTTCGCCAATCGTTTCGAGCACTGCGAGGTCCTACTCCTGTGCCCAATTGCGGTTCGATTGTCAATAGCATTTGACAAATGTACAATGCCAATTGGATTCACAGAGTCCAAAAAACACTCACTATAACGAATATTTCGAAATCGTTGCGCGATCGCAATAAAAGTACTTACGGGAGGAACGGAAAAAAAAAACATTACGAATCGCAAGTCGGCCAAATTCCGACTTGGCACGGAAGTCTCCATGCACAAAATCGAGTGGTGCGCGCGTTCACTGTGTACGCGAAAGAATAAAAGACCGCGAGAAAGGGTGAGTGAGACGGAGATAGAGCGAGAGAGAGGATGATTGAGAAGGAGAGAGTGAGCGTAATATTATAAACCGACTGATGAAAATAAATGTGTATGTGTAAGTCCTACGTGTGTGGCGACCGTGTGTATCGATCCCAACACGCCGAAAGACGTTCGCGAGCGCCACCACCACGTTTCTCTCACTCTCTCGCTCTTTCGCACACACATACTGTTTCGCAGGGAGCGGCGCGGCCGAAAAATCTCACGGTTCGTAAACGTATATGCATCCGCGAAAGACGAAAAAAAAACTCCGATTGCATTATCGTAACGGTAAATTTTTTAATCGGTTTTTTTTGTCTATTTTTAAAACAACTACGGTGAAACGTGATATTGAAAGTTACAGTTAGTATACGGTAAACAAGTTTTTGATGATTTCGGTAGGGATTTATACGTTACGAAAATAATAGCTATACAGCTAGTTCTCATTATTCCGGGATGATATCCTTCGATGATATGAGTGACACGCTTACGAGGCTTGTAAGCTGTAAATATGGCTCACTGTGGTGAACGTGTTTATATCATTGTCACAGACACGCACACCTATATCGGTGGTACACGCCGTATTAAACAGGAAAACCGGGAGAAAAAGAGACAACACGCGGAACTGGTCTGTGCCGAGGCAACGTACGAAACTTTCGTTTTTTACGAGAAAAAAAGACGTATATTGTTGCGAGAGTTGTCGAGTGTACGCGAGAATAAAGCTATATAGAGCGCATACTGTCAGGCGGACGCTTCGGAACGTCACTCTTGTTAAACCGGGACAGGATTTTCAGTATGGAAAATAGCGTTGAAGGTTTCCACAGTTTGCGTTGTGATTTGTGTTACTCGTGTGTGGCTGTGGCTTACCTCGATTCCGTTTTCTTTTTGTTGAATGTGAAATCCAAGCGTAAAACACAGTAGAAGAGCACGACACACAACCACGCACTACAGAGCTTCGAGCTCGACTGAGCATTGTATGGATGGGACGAGGGGGAGGGCGGAGGGCTCGCCGCGAGAGTGGCGGGGACGACAGAGGAAGGGAGGGGATAGGTGGAAGCGCGCGCGTCGGGCGCCATATTTAGCTGCCGAAAGTGACGGATATATGCACATGCATTTTAAGGGGCTCCATCTACCTTGAGGCCCGAAAAAAATGGACAGATTCCGAATTGTTTTTCTGTGAAGCGGTTGGTGAACAAGAAACCCATTCTTTTTAACCCAAAGGTACATATATTCAGGGCCTTTGAAAAAAAACAACAAACAATACAGTAAAACAAACATGGCCGCCGGCAGATGATGGCATTTTTTTCGCTACGTTTGGCGGTGGACACCCTCCAGCTTAAACGGTCCATACGAAATCTAAAAATCAAGCGGGTTATTCAAGTTAACAATAAATACGAGTCGTTGACGATCGTCGATTTTTAAAATCATTGTTTCAAACAACGTGGCGACGAATTGAAACTCGATCATACAACATCTATGAAAAAGTCGTCATTTTTACGTAACTATGGAAAAATGAAAATCGATTTTGAAAAAGTGAGATCGTCAACAATCTATAAATGTTTCTCCTCGTATGTCCTATAAATTTGGAAACAATCGATCAAGTGGTTCTCCAGATATCGTGTCCACCGATTTTAAAAAAGGATTTCGAGAAATACGCGTTTAAAGTTTGAAGTATGGTGCTGCCACCGCTGGCCCGGCCGACTGTTAGAAGCTGTAGCTCATTCAATTTTAAAAATATTCCAATGAAATTTTCAGGTTATGTATCTAAAAGGTAATACTATCGAATGAAAATATTTTTGAAAAATGCAATTTTTAAGTCACCTGGGTAGATGTAGCCCATTAATTCATGGCAAAGAACCGTCACTTGCCGCGGCTAGGTGAATTCATTTTCTGAAAATGTCCTCCTTAAATGTGGTGGACTCGTCGCGATGCATTCGGGGAGAAAGTGGTGTTAGATTTGAAAAAATATAGGTTATAAGAATGGGGACGATTTGGATTGCAAATTTTGAGTTCATAAACGAGTTTTCTCACGAATTATTGGTAAAGGTTGTTCAAGCTTTCTAAAATGTGGAGATTTAACTTTTTTTATTTGGTATTTTACTCCGAGATCCCGTTTATTGGAACAGCATCGCTCTACGCTGTTTCAAAGCAAATGTGAACTGCAGCCGGACTTTCGGTCGGTAAAAATAGTTTTTCCCATAATAGGTTATATTTCGAGCTAATAACAGCATACACCGCATTTTTTCACAGCGTGGAAACTATATTATTTATGTCTTCGAAATACCAATTCTTTAATAGAACATTTTTTATCTTCGAATCGGTTATTCTCCTACCTCATGGTAGCTCAGTCGGTATGTTTCTTCGCTCTTTATGTGAGAGTTGCACTATAGGTCATAAGAATGCGAGAAACAATTGAAAATCCTCTTCACTTTTTATCTAGACGAGAAAAAAAATGGAAAAAATTACGGTCTCACATTGTGTGCTTCATTGCAAGGACAATAAAGCGAGACTCTTCCCGAAATATCAATCATTTTGTAAGATAGTTCGCAACGGGATTTTTACCGACTGAGCGGCTATTGCGTTGCCTTAAGATGGAATGACACCTCATCGCGGTCGGTATGGTAGACCAATTATAGATACCCAAAATTCTCTGGAACGGCTCTTCAGGTCCCGTCGAAACTTTGCCAAACGACGTCAAATAGATAGACGAACAGCTGTCTGCGCGTCAAATTCAGAAAATTTGAGGGGCAGACAGCTGTTCGTCTATCTATTTGACGTCGTTTGGCAAAGTTTCGACGGGATCTGAAGAGCCGTTTCAGAGATTTTTGGGTATCTATAATTGTTCTACCACACCGACCGCGATGAGGTGTCATTCCGTCTTAAGGACATGGCTCACACGTCCGGTCGGTAAAAATCCGACTGCCCAGATCTCTCCCAGACGGATCACATTTCGGGCAAACGAAAAAACATTGTGTGTTGTACAACAGAGCGGAAGGTGTTTCTTTTCTTGTTTCCGAAAATCAACCGTTTCGGAGAACACTAAGAAACTGCAAATCAGCTATCTCTCTTGCACTCGCAGCCGCTCAGTCGGTGTGACAGATTGCCTTAAGAGAGTACATTGTACTTGAATTTAAAAAATCGGTGACCATTGTAATCAAGCTGCTGTTGTGATTTACTTTACGTTTCGTATACTCTGATTATGCTTATTAACAAAGATATATGTCAAGTTTAAAAGCACAACATCAACAATCAGTCAATTCATTTTTTGAGATTTCACCGTATACCCTTCGAGATGTGAATTACCGGCTGATCTGCAATGAGTGCGAGAGCGATACCTGAATGTTTTTCTCCAAAATGACTGAGTCCAAGAAAAAAAGATTGAAAAGATCTTATAATCTATCGAAAGTGGAACATAATTATCCTTTTCTCCGAAATAACCATTTCGTATGGGGAAAACGTAAAAGCGGAATTTGTATCGACCTCAAATGTTTCGCAATTCTGTAGCTTTTGAATTTCACCGCGACGACGGCGCTGCGGTCACTCTCCACCTCTTGAGCTCACACCACACCATGAAGACTAGAATAAAGGAGCCCGCACGCAATGTTGTAAGAATAGTCTACAAAAGTGATGAACGATCCGACATTGCGGCCGCATGGCGGCGCCACTAATGCAAGGATACCGGCAGCGGCATGGAGGTTATATGGAAACAATGAATAACAAGCGGGGTCGCAATTTAAGATATAACTTTTTAAACAAGAGTGTATTAGTTTCCGTGTGGTAAAAATAGCGTAGTCGGTACCGAACTCATTCAAACGTCCAGAGTTCGAATCCGATTTATTGCTTTTTGTTTTCAATTGAGGATTACATTATTGCTCCATTGTAATAATATCATCAAAGTATAAACAGCGGGTGGAAAAAAGTATTAGCCTTACATATATATATCTAGCTTATACTATGTTGTTGTAATATTAATGCCTGTGTTGAAATCATTAAAAGACAATATTTCTATGCTGCAAATGTTTTATTTTTATACGGTGACATGTACGATTAAACGACCATACATTTAATTTGTGTTACTGCTAAAAGAAAAAAATAATACACAATTAAATGGAAATAACGGCACTTGCCATATTTTTTTTTGATAGCGTTTAGCAGTGTACATATATTTTTCAATCTCAGAATTGTGCGATCGCTTAAGCAGTACCGCTGTTGGTAAGAGGAGAGGTGGACTATTTCTTTACCTTTATTCACGAGGCCGAACATACTAATGGAAAGGCATCTTGAAAAGAAGGATTTCTAATAGAAATAAATGAGAATTTTTAAGCGTAGATAAATTAATAAACAAAAACGAATCCAACTGAATACATTTAACGGGTTCAGTTGTAGTTTCGATTCGAATTGAACGTGATGATTCGACGAATAAATTCAAACATTGCCGTAGCTCGTATATTAAGTAGATGACACAAATGTTTTACTTCATGTAATTCACTCTAAAGGAATAAAGGAAAATAACTTTTTTTAAATGTTATAGTTTCACATTTTATTTGTATGACACAACTACTAATTATCGGTGAGCATTTTATTTTGTTTGCAGAATATGCTGCAACGATGGAGCGAGGCCATCGGACACCGTCTCTCTCAAACTGATTTTGTTTGCGAACTTCACTTTTTTGATGATACCGTAGTCAGAGAAGATCGTATTATAATGGCTGATGGGAGGACTGTGATAATTCCTCGCATCCAACATTCGCTCATCTATTAATATTGTATTGTATTGTAGCCATTAATTTTTCTATTATGCCTTTAATTTTTAAATTACTATACAATCAGTGCTTATTTGTTTATTTGTTTACAGTTTATTTCAAAAAATACTTGTTTCTATTATTATTAATTATTATTCGTTTGATTTTTTATTTACTTTTGTATTTATTTTCCAAATTAACCTGACTCTTATTACAAATATTTTTCTAATGACGTATGCTTTGCAGCCCTTTTGCCTTTAATTTCCATTAATTTTTCCATGTTATGTGTTTTTAATTTTTTTCATTACCTTGTTATGAACCGCGATGGGCACAGCATCTGCGATGAGCGAATGTTGGATGCGAATGTCGTATTCTGCAGACAAAATAAAATGCATGCAATTGACACAAGAAAAGTAAACGAAGCAGGTTGAAATTCCATATCCACCAAGTCATAGAACTAGCGTATTATCGTTTACAAATAAATTAAAATTTCACTGATGTGCATTGACTTAAATATTGGGTGCGTTTTCGACAGCAAAGCACTTAGCAGTGCTGCTCAGCGATTTTTCGTTCGACAAATAGACTACGCATCCTGGTTACTAAACAGCGCTGCCAAGTGGTTTGCTGTAAAAAACGCATCTATTTACACAAAAAATCATATTTGTTGCCTCACCTAACTGGCAAGGAAAAAAGTTGGTGCTGACGACTTACTTTTGGAATTTTGACAACTGACAGTTGTCGTAATCCCATGCGCGTACGTTTCGCCTTATCAGCAGTTCGCCCAGTGCGACACCCCGGGCATGAGAAGGGTTTCCCTATTGCGACGAAGCACTCGGCAATAAGTAATAAGTAATACACTAGTATAAAAAATAAGTAATAAACGCAATATGGTTTTTGTAACTGCACGTGGCAATATGAACGTTAACCTCAATTTATTCAATCTACGAATTACAATTGCAATATATTACTGAATGTCATGTAGTATGTCATATGATATTTAAAAAAAAATAAGTTTTTCTTACCTGCTCGTTATCTAATATGGGGCAATCGCCTCACTACACTTTTTTCTATAAGCTTTTATCCTCGCGGGAAAAAGCTTTATAAAACTTACGTCTGTGTGTAAAGACGAAAAACAAAAATGGCGCATTTCGCCAGGGTCCTCATCAAAGAAACCTCGAAGTTTGTTTGCTACTTACTTCGTTGTATCACCAACGCCATACTTCACATTGATGTCCCCGCAATACAAGCGCTTGCCGTGGCTCTCTTTTCGAAGTAACGTCTTTCATCACTTTCATAGGCCACTTTTTTGACGATTCTGCCATAAGCGTGCGGGCCCCTTTACTCTCGTCTTCATGCACCACACACTGCCGGCACCGCACATGATCAAGGACATACCAGCCCCCTTGGCACTGCTGGGCATACCGTGTCCGTCTTATTGTCATTCTCCACGAGCGGCGCTAGTAGTCACTCGCGTTCCCGCCACTCCGGTCGCGCAGCGTGTGCATTCGACGCGTTTGGATGATTAATTATAAAGACACTAGAATTGCAGACTAGATTTTTACAAGGGCATACAATATTTATACGTACCAAAGTATTTTGGTATTATACAAATATTTATTGACCGTACACGAATACCAATTATTTTATTGAAAATTAATTTATCATTACGCTACACAATGCTTGGATAGTTTTATCTTATCCAGATTTTTGTTTTCTTCAGCGCGCAGCGTTGAGACGTACAGAATATCGCTGCATCCGCATCGTTACGTAATACTGAATTACGTATAAGAGAATTTTATCGGCGAATTCTTTGCACGGGAAAGTTAGTTTTTCATACATCGTCCAATATAAAATCGAAAACACGTGCCGAATTGCGATGAGCCACAAACCGCTCTTCTGAAAAAAATTAGAACCGGTACAAGAGTTCGCTTGGATGCACCCATGGACCGTTTAACAGAAAATCGGTGCTACATACTGTAGGCACGGATACACATTGTATAATATTAACAATAAACAAATATTACATTTTTTTGCTAAATTATTCATTTTCATAATCCCTTCCACTTTCGGCGTGTTTTTTTTATTCCAGATTATAATTCACGCGTAAATTTTGAAACCCCTACTTCCGTTCCGTAATCAAAAAAATATAATTCAGTAGAGCAAAACTTGACCCGGCTTATCCGTCTCAAAGACGACGAGTATCATTAACTAATGGCTCATCGCTCATATTTTCGTTTTCAGCTTTTAGTTATTTGTGTTCGACTAGGTAGTCTAGTTATCTAGACCAGTTATTTCAGGATGTATTAAGGTGGTTCGGAAAAAAACAATTCAAAAATCGACTAACGTTTTACCTCCTATTTTTGCGAGAGAGATAATATGTCATTAACCACGATGAAATAAAGAAATCCAAGCCACTCCACCGTACTGTTCCCGAGATATGAACGTTGAAAGTTAGCCTAAAATACACGCACTCAAACGTAACCTCCGAAACATTTGCCGGAAATGATAACTACGTAAAATTGATCCGTTCGACCCAACAAACAAAACTTCTCATTCGAATCTTCGATTAATATCCGATTCACCTGCAAAAATTGCTGCTGATCCATCTTGTAATTTGTTCACAATAATTCATTAAACTTTGCTATGCGGCATCTGTCTTTCTCTAAACGGTGATCAGAGGATCAGCCATGATTGCTAGGGGAAATTCCTAGACGGCAATTCACGCTGAATGCGATATGAATGTCTCCGAATGCCTACGCTGCAGATCATGCTAAGTACAATAATAGAATAAAAGTAATGATAAAACAAAGGATAAAAAATTGATAAAAATATGTTGATTTTAGATCTTATTTTTTTTTAATTGATTATTACGTATGCAAATATACATATGAAGAACGGTTGTGAACATTTTTATTTAGAAAACTGCAAAATTTCTTTCTGTTTTCGTTTCGTTCTAATTGTGCCATGTTTTGACATTTGTCGAGTCGTTGAGAGATGATGTTTGAATTCTTCTCAAGTGAGGTTACGTAGCGTTGCCAGCTGCTTAAAACATGAATTCACTAGTAAAGTCGATAATGATCAACCGAGTGCACAATAACCAATGTCGATTGTAAGTGTTTATGAAAATCATAAATTTTCATTCTAATGGGTACCAAAAGAAAAATACTTTTTTATGAGATTAAATTCTATGTAATTGAAACATTTGAAAAAATAAATAAAAATCGTTAAATTTGTCAGTTTGACTTCCGGTTTTTCTTCCGAACTACCTTAACTTTTCATTACGGCCACGGCAATGTAAAAATATACGCATACGCGCATATAGTGCTCTCGGTCGCACATAAGCCTCCGAGATTGCAAGCTCTACTCTTTTGCGGCTAGTTCGGCAAAAAGGGCGTCGGATAGAGGCACATCTCGAGGTATCAAGAGACGCGAAGTAATACAAAGATGAGCACCACTGCCATATAAAATATAAGCACCACTGTCACGGACGACGCAGACGCCTTTACTCTTATGCAGTAAGTTGGGCTTTAGCAGGGGGCTGACCAGCCCCCTGACACTGGGTACTATTCCTATTCTGGGATGTTTGATTGCGCTACAGTCCACTTCGTGGCGCTAGTAGTCACCTGCTCGATTTCTTTTACGCATGCGCGTTCCATGCTCGATATAATAATAACATTTTCGGAGTATTTGGAGTTTTACGGTTGTGTTGTGACTTGTAGCTTGTCAGTACAATACAATTTTCAGAACATTTTAAATGTCAAAAAATCAATCTGCGATCTGTGAAGTGTGTTTGTTTACCATGACATACCTTCTATATTGGGTGTAGGTTATAATTATCAAACGACGAAGAGCGACAATTGGTTTGGGACAAATAATGCCGATATGCATCGTCCCTGGTTGTACCTCAGGGTACAAAGCAAACCTAGAAAAGGTGAATTTTTTCAATATTCCCAAGAACCCGGAAAGTGAGAATTTGTGGAAAATAGCTGTGCGGCGAAAGAGAAGGTGTGTGAAAAATGGAAGAGCAGTGTGCGAGCAGCATTTCCAGAAAACCGAAATAATTTGGGAACGCCACTTTCTAAGTCCCATTGGAAGAGTGCTTGGAATAGTGAGTTCGACCATTTTTTTTGTTGTAACCCGAATTTTTATTTTTTTCCCCTTACATTCGAATTATGACAAAAATTTCAAGGGAAATACAAAATCCCTCACTCAAAACAAGGAAGTGTCCCATCGCTATTTCCGTGGACCAAGACAGAACAGCTACGGTCAGAAAATGTGTTGACAGAAAATGAAATGGCATAAAAAAAATTCGAAATTTTGTACCAGGTGAAAAATATTCAAGGTTCATTGATATATTATAAAGAAAAAAACCGGTAATTTTATTAAAATGTATATTAAATGTTGATATTTTGAATTTAGAAATTATTCAAGGGAAATAAATATATGTTTCCTCATATTTATGTGTGTCGATTTATTTCTTGAAATGTTCATGCTTGTTTAGAAACCGACATGCACGCATACACTTACTTCCCGGTCTCTAGCTGCCAAAAAACAAAAACATTTCGAGTTACATCATTTTCAACGATTGAAATAACCATGTTATAATAATGGTGACTACTAGCGCCACACTTGGCAGCGATTGAAAATAAAAACGACGGACATTACGCGAGTAATGCATGCGTGTTGGTGACAGCGGGCTGGGGCTGACACTGGTAGATAAATGCTGTTCGCAAAATGTCCTTTCCGCACTGTGGCGCTAGTAGTCGTGTGACAGGCATGCATATATATATACGTTGCGCCGGTGTTTCGAATATTTTACATGAATGAAAGTCTAGTGTAGATAACTTTACAAAAACCATTATTCGCGTGTATGATGGATCCTGTTATCGCTGTACAAAAAAATGCATCGCGCACCCTGATCGCTAATTTTTTTAGTTCATACGTTAATTTAAATATAATTATGAATCCAAATTACAAGTTATTTATCTTCTAAAAAATTGTTTACGCTTTACTCACACCCGTCCTTATGCCAAATAAATTATAATTCATAAAAGTAAGCGGAAATATATTTATAGCGGAGATACATTTTTTTGTATACATTAATAACGCAGAGAATCAAGAGCTAAATAAGCATTGAAATCATCTAAAAGCCTCGCGCGTTTCGTCGGGTGACGTCACGCGCGAGTCGTGCTCAGATTGCTTTTTCCCTCGAAGCCTTCGTTTCAGCTTGGTCGCACATGAACGTGCTCAGCGTCCATGCATTGGTGTAGCTGTCGAAGGCGCGGTCGGGAAACTTCGGCGCGATCGGCTCTTTCCGAAGATGTCCGAGTGTCGCTCGCGCACGGACACGCGCTACTATGATTGTGTGATGGGCGCGTAAGAGGCTAGAGAGGGGGTAACTTTTGCGCGCGATCTGGCTATATATCATTTTGCATCTCTCTCGCACGCAGCCTACTTCTCAAGTATCATGCTGCCTATGCACAGCTCACTTCTCATTATTTACTTGTTCCGTCTCTGTCACACGCAGCTCACTTCTCGAGGTCTTAGCAATAGTGGCGCCATCCCAGTTTGACCACATTTTTGTAGCCACTTTTTTCAAGTGTCTCCATAAGAGATCGGACTCCTCCCACTCTAGCCTCCCTGAGTTTAAGACTTGGCGCATGCAAATCGGATAAATAGTTTGTTTTAAATATGTTGTCAACCAGGTTGAAAAACGTAGTTTCGAGAAAAATACGTTCAAAGCCGTACATCTGCCGCTCGGCTCGGTCGTACGGTTCGAACGGTTTCACATAAAATTCTGTATCTCCGCCAATTTTACAAGTTTCTTTAAAAAATTTGGCGAGGGCATTCTTAACAAATGTATCTTTCAGAAAATGAAAAAAAAGAAAGAAAAACGCATTCACAGTCGCACATCTGCTGCTCGACGCGGTCGTGCGCATCAAACGGTTCCACATAAAATGCTGTATCTCCGCCAATTTCACAAATTTCTTTAAAAAATTTGGTGGGAGCATTCTTAACAAATGTATCTTTCAGAAAATGAAAAAAAAAACTTTTTTTTACCGTTGCGCGGTGCTTTAATAATGTAATATTATTTTTTCCTATCAATTTTGATTGGCTATGGAATATACGGGAGTACCTAGACTCGGTATACTCCTTCTTCACTTTCGCTGGCTAGCTGCCAGCCTGGCCACTAGTAGTTATCGCGCCGACCATTGGGCGCGCGACCGGTGTATACGACCGTGGTCATATCCCTGCATATTACCTTAAAAAACCGCAGTGCCACCTTTAGTATTCGCAATTTTGGGGCCGAGACTTTGGAGTTCTGTATATCGTCTCCGTAAATACACCAATAAGTCCTACAGTAGCTCGCACAAATACGAATAAAATCATTTATTATTAAGATCAAGGGCATTATACAATTTATCATTGCGGGGGAAGAATAATAATGATTATCAATGAAATATCGGTGGATATACGTCGATCGCCTATTTTCCCTTCCGTTATATACATCATCTATATATTTTGAACAAAAAAAATAACAAATGAAAAATAGAAAACCAAAACGACATTGATTTGTAATAATCATATACCTCAGTCGGTTCACATGAATACGTAACTAAATCGCAACGTAATAGGGTCGTTTATTTTCAGCAATAGCCGCGCGTATCCACACTATAAAACCCGCTCTTTTCCCTTCGATGACGCGTTTTCGCAATAAAATTCCAGTTCACAGTTTTTTTTTTCATCTCGCGTGCGCTTTTATATCCCTGTTCACAATGCGTGTGACTAGTAATAAATGTTGCTCTCGAAATATCTATATATATATATATATATATATATATTAATATAATAATATATATATATTATATTAATATACATGTGTATGTGTGGGTACTATATATATATATAACTTAAATACTCTTATTTTCTTCGTCCGTCTCGCTTTTTCTTTCTCTCTGTCAGTCGGTTCAAATTTATATATCTATATGTCCTGTACATACATATATAATATATAAACCAAAACTTTCTTACTCGTTTCGTTTGATAGTTTTTAAGCCACTTTACGCCTCTCTCTCTCTCTCTCTCTCTCTCTCTCTGAAGAGATTAAAAAGGTCTAATTATCTCTGGAATGATTATTAAAAACTTTGGAAGGAGGGTAAGTAGGGACGGTAGTAATGAAATATTTTGACGTATGAAAAGAAAGAAGAAAGAAAAACTCTTCGCATCAATAACAGTATAGTCTTTTGTCCCTGCAATGGCGCCGAGAAAGCCCTTTTGATAAGCGAGAATCAATATCCCTAGAGTAAAAATCGCGATATATTTGTTTTTCAATGTCTTCATGGATGCTCGTCAGACAGATTTAATTGTTGTCAGCATTTGCTTTCGTAGATTAAAACGAGTCCAGAGGCCGGAAATGACGTCTAATTAGTACCGGAAGCTTTCGTACAGTCTTTTCCAGTTTTGGTTGGTTTTATTTTCCTTTTCTTCGTTTTCTTTAAAAATCATTCGCTAACTTAAAATCGTATGAATTAAGAACTAGCGCAGATAAAGACTGTTCGTACACGATCGATTAATCTGCGAACAAACAGATATTCCCCGTAATTTTTCCTTACAAAATGCTCGTTTTCGAACGATTGGCGTGTGATACTTTGTTTTTGTTTCACGATTGTAAAATATCGATGTACGAATTACGTGTTTTCTTCCTCTCCTCTTCGTGCCACTGCGTATGCATTTTATTTTCAATTCTGGTATCTCTTATTTGTTTCGGTTATATCAATCATATTGAGATTTAAGGCCACTAGTGGATCATACAAATACAATATATATATAATATATATATTTATATAAATATTAAAGACTAAGGAATCGGCGCCGCTGGGATTTGGCAACCGCGAGACCACCTAATTACATGCACTGCGTCGAAAAGAGGAGAAAAAAAAAACGAACCTTTACATTAGAGACCCGTTCGGCTCATTATTTTCTATTTTTTGTTCATTTACTTTGCTAATCACACGCAGATCGTAAACGAATTCGTTGTCAAAATTCTCTCCGCACGAAATGTTTCTCTTTTTATTCTTAATAAATGCGTTAAACTAGCTTAGTCTCGTTGATTGCTGATTTTGTTTTTTTTTTCTCGCCGCTTTTTAGACACAGGAAAATCGGGTTCTGCTGCTACAGGTATATGTCTATTTGTAAAACGCGAGGTCCTGAAACAATGGATTGAGAAAAAAAAATAACAATTCCAACCGATTTAAGATGCTATTCGGCTTTCCATCCATTATTAAAACAATCTTTGCGATGGCCGTTTCTTTTGATTATTTCGTAAACTTCATTGATTCAGAGTTTATGCGGTTGCGAAAGGAAGAGGTATAAAAAAAGAACGCAGACTGGGAGACTGTGAAAATTTGCCGAGATAAGAATGTTTATCTTGTACTGTTTTAGATTGAATTCGCTTCTTGTTTCATAGAATGATTGATTGAAGATTGAAGTTTGCAACATTGAAATATTATTTCAACGTCTCAATCCAGTTCGTAACAAATTTTCATTCCATCCATTTGGCCCGGAAACTCCGTCATATGAATACGCGAGGCCATTCAAGCGACTCAAAATGATCGTATCGCGAATATTACGAAAAAAAAAAACGGGGAAAGAAAACGATCAGCAAGAATTCGATCGAGTTTGAGACTGCAATTGAGCCGGACTACCCGCGTCTAGCCTGCTTGGCTAGCTTCGATATGAAACAAAAGGAACATTTTCGTTATCCCGTACGTGAAAATTGTTGAAGTTTTGTCGAGTGTGACAACTTTCTTTTTGAGTGGGTTAATAATCACGCGGAATGGCCTCGTATAAACTTCACCAATATGTCATCGAACGACATTGTTGGTCGCTTTTTCATTTCAGTAGAAAATGATACAGATGATTTTCGAAGATCGTTACAAAGTTCCAACTTTTTATCAATGTGAAAACGTGCCGGACGTAGATGGCGCAAATATTCAGGGCTTGCGAAAGTTTCCAACGTAACAAGAAGACAAGGTGTGAGCTAGTTCACAAAAAAATCAAAACAAAGAGTACAAAACTCGATTCACACGAGCATTCGTACATTGCCGAGTAGAATAAAGTTTTCCACGGATGATGAAAATTGAAAGTAATCTCACTGATTATACCTGCTTAGCTTAGAACGAAAGTTCAGGAGACTCGAAACTCTCGTTTTTCGAGTAGTTGTTCGCGTACGGGCTTTTTTTTTCTTTCTTTCGAGGTTTCTTATTTTTCAGACTGTCTTTTTTTAATTTCTTGTAATGAACGAAAAGCCGTAGAAACATTGCGTGCTAGTTAGTATGTTTCGGAAACTGTAAGTTGGAGAATTTGAAGCTTCGCTTCACTTCACCACAAGTTTCGGGGACATTGGCAACTTATGAAATCATTATCGCTTTCTTCCTCGCGTGTTTCGTATATGAATATGTGTGTGCGCGCGCACGTGCGAGCATACACACCCACAAACGCATATACATACATACATACATACGCACACACACACATTCCGTCTCTTTTCTGTACTTTTTTGTCCTTGTTTGTCTCTGTTCGGCGTGATTTCCCATTGGCACGCGGATACCACAGCCAGGAGAACATTTTCGTCTTCCTTCTCTCTCTCTCTCTCTCTGTCGCTTGCTAATTTGTTTTCGACGTTTTTGCCAGTACTTCTTCACGCGTCTGGCTTAGATTGTGTGTTACAACGTCGACTCGTGTATCACAGCAGTCTCCGGAACGTCGATCTCGTCGTGTATCACAGGCGGTGTCGTCAGGGGCGAGAGCGTTATCGACGAAGTCTTTCGTACCGGTTTCGGCGAAGCCTGTTATCAGAAAGAGCACAATTATTGAGGAAATATCCTGATTTAATAATTCGATATCTCGATCGGGGAAAAAACGTCAATTTCTTTTTTCAGGTAAAAAAATTAACGACATACACATGGAAAAATGATCAGGGGAAGTAATTTTTTAAATAATTAAATCAAGTGTTTTGCATCGTTATTCAATATAAGACAAGGCGTAATACAGTGCACCAATCCATAATACTGATAAGTCTAATGCGCCGAATTATCTGTATAACTTTAAAGGCTTAGGCTACTGTGAAAATGACGACCACTCGTTCGCCGTCTTGAGGCAACTCATATTGAAGAGGAAGGTCCTACATATCGGGCAGGAATCACAGGTTTTAGGTAAACTTATGATTACAACGATATATAGTAAGACTTTAAACGCTTTTTTCTCGAAACTATGTTTTTCAAAACGGTGTACACGATTTCTCTACATCTAATGAACGGATTAACTTAAAATTTGTTACAGTTATTCGCTGTATTAGTACGTTGAATAAGTTCTCCCTGTTCTCGAACAGATGACGTTACCAGAACTGCGTACGTGACGTTTAAGATGGTAACGCATCTATAAAGAAGTAC
Organism: Ophion ellenae; assembly: GCA_963210295.1. Taxonomy (NCBI): domain Eukaryota; kingdom Metazoa; phylum Arthropoda; class Insecta; order Hymenoptera; family Ichneumonidae; genus Ophion; species Ophion ellenae. The sequence goes on along the minus strand of OY723389.1, from coordinate 20,308,042 downwards.
CATAAGCAAGCTGCAGTGTATGCCATTTCGTCGAAGTGTAAACAACTCTTTTTTTTTCCATTGTGTTAAGGCAGTCTGATCTAGAAATTTGACAAAGTCGATTTTTTTTTCATTTTATTATTCCTTAGACCTTTCTTAATATGCTCGTGAAAACCGTTTATTGATATTTCAAAAATTAGCAGAGTAATAGAAATTATAAGCAAGTCGCGCGCAAATCTCATCTAACGATATCAAAACTTTGAACGCGTTTATCTCAGAACTATGTTTTTCAAATCGGCGCCCACGATATCTCGATAACTAATTGACTGATCGAGCTCAAATTTTGCACATACATTCGGTAACCTCTTTCTGAGGACGTAGCAGAATTGAGTCAAACAATAATTTTGCCCACATTTTATAACTCGTCGAATACCCGAAAATGTATGAAATATCGTTAATCAAAGTTTAACAGGCCGCCACTTTGTAACAAATTTTTTTTAAGTACTAATTCTGCTACCAGTGTTCAGAATTATCATACAGATTGAGAATACTTTTTTTTCTGATGCATACAACATCACCGAGAGTGGGCACCGCTTGAGGCGGTGTTCGGCGGACCATGTTGTAAAAAAATAAAAAACTACATGAAAATATTGAATTTTTTTTATGTAGATACATTCTCAAAGGAACAATAAATACACATGTAAAATTTCATCAAGACAACTTCAACGGTTTAAAAGTTATTCCAACCCACAAATGACGTAAAAAATCTCGCTCTAGACCAGACAACTGTTGTAAACATGTCAAATTTCGTGCCAAAAAAGAGTATTTGCGGAGAATTTTACTGCACTACTGTATTAAAAAAAAATCTGCAGCTGCAGCACACAGAATTCTTGTTGAGACTCATAGCGACCATGTTCTGTAGGAAACAACATGCGGAAATCAGTTTATACGCTTCAAAAATGATTTTGATGTGTTGAATTTACAGACATTACTTCATGAAGACTCATGTCAGACGCTAGCTGAACTTGTAGAAGCATCAGGAGTTGATCACACAACCGTTTCCAAACGTTTAAAAACATTAAGAAAGATTTTTTTAAATAAAGCATTCATTTTCACGAAAAAAAGCAACGAGAACTTATTCAACATCCTAATAATAGTAGTTTAGCCTTGACCGACGTTTTTCTTCGTAACATTTTTTTCCATTAGTTATCAACAATTATCATGTCATCGTTCCTCGAAAAAAATCACTTTTTCAAAGTGATTAAAACACGATGACAAATAAACCTCGGAGAAGTACTAGCCAATGTTATCTATGTATAAAAAAACTCGTTTTTTTTCTTCAGATTAACCGGGTGGCCAAAATCAAGTAAACTGTTGAGCCCCTCACGAGATTGTTTATAACTTCTTTAACTATTGATATTTTTTAATGAATTTTGGTACACAATTTTCTAATGCACATACAAATAAATGCCCAAACGATTTCCCATCATCTTGCTTATCCCTGCAAAACTAACTTTTTTAAATAACCCTTCTTTTCGGGTCGTCACAGTAGCCTAACCCCTCAAGTTGTATTCATTCAGTCGCGCCGGTGTTTTTCTCCCACATTGTATACGTATACCGACGTGTTTATAGGATGAAACTGCCGAGTACTTTTATTCCATACGAGCATTAAAATCAAAGAAATCCAATTGTTCTCGCTGTGAGGTACGGAGGTAAAAAAATAATCGAATAGCTAACCCATTCGCGTCTCGATGGTGCCTCATCGTCCGAGTAGTGATCGATTTCTCCGGTCTCCGTTTCCGTCGCGACGTTTCTCTTGTTTGGCTGCAGAGTCGCGTAATTCCGGCAGCCCCGATTGAAATTGTTCAAATTCTTCTCCTCGACGATTTTCTCCTGGCACAGAATCTCCTGAGATTTGCTCTGTTTGTTGTTGGCGTTGTTGCAAGTGTTTTTGTTGTTGTATTGAAATGGCGGCATGCGGGAGACCCAATGATCGAGTCCCGAGCCTGCCGAGCTGGTCGACGCAGCGGACGAGTTGCCCATCGAATTATTGGACAAACCGCGCCTCTGATAGAAGAGCATGTACGCGGAATTGGTGATGAGGCTTGTGTCGGTCACGGTCTCGACTCTGGTATCGTCGAAGCAGTACCACTGGGTGTCGTAAGGATTTCTACAGTAAGCCGTGTAATGCCCGCCCTGAAGATCCTGCCCGTGATGATTGCAAATAGCGTAAAGATCGTACACGTTCTCGTCGTACTTTGGCAAATTTGGTTGATTGCGTGGTCTGGGCTTTTTCCACGGTGACCAGCCGTGGCCAACGAGGCTCGTGACGCTGTTGGTGTGGCCGGTGACGGTGTGTGCCAAGTGTGGCGTCATGTCGAAGCCGTAGAGCGGAAAATCAACGAGTATCGTGAGCTTCGAGGTCGAGCGTTGTCGCGACTGTTGCCGGAAGCGTTTCAAATGTATCACGAGAATATCGGGTAGCGACCATAGGCCGAGTTTCTTCACGACTTCCTGCTTCTTGTTGCAGTATGGACAGTGCCAAGCGTCCTCGGCCCCGAGGGTCTCCGCTCGCGTATAAAGATCGAAACACTCCTCGAGCGTGACCGCACCGCCGAGTTCCGAATTCGTCTTTAATTGCTTCACCGAGGCGTGCTCCTCGATAGGGTCCGCGTCGTCCTGGATGATGGTGCTTTTCGTTGCCTCGTCCCACTCGAGTACGAGTTTCACGTGCTGCGGCCCCGAGTCGTCGGCACAGAGCGACAACGCCTGCTCGATCTGCTCGACGTAGAGAGGATGCTCCACACCGGGGTCAATGCAGGGATGCTCGTCCTGTATCGGCGTCGCCGCCGGATCGGCCACTCGTATATTGAACAAGCCAGGATTTTGGCTCGATGTCAGCACGTCGTCGCTCAACGTCGCGTGCATCTCTTTCAACAGTAACTTTTGTAAATCCTCGTAGGAAGTCTCCCGCGATACCTGCATCGTGTAAGGACTACCGAAGCGCTCACGAAGATCCCCCTTCACGAGGACGTTCACCCAGACGAGAAGGATGTAGGCTTGCTCCGTTGGTTCCTTCAGCTGCGGCAATTCGATGCAGTACAGCGGATCGTTTTCCGTTATTACCGACAACGGCTGGCAGTCCGAGAAAGTTCTGTAGATCAGATTGGAACGTTTACATTATCGATCGTTCTTGCGATGTAACGTATTTGTATCGCCTAATTTACACTGTGTGAATTATATTAAGGGATCTTCTCACTTTAGACGCTCAAAAGTGCTATTTACATGATTTTTTTTATAGCTTTATATTATAGATATTGATATAAAAGTTGAGACACTTAATAAATGCACTTTCGGAATACATTAAAAAATTTTTTTTATGTATTTATGTAACCCAAACAAACTTCGAACGCGTTTTGCTCGGAAAAACGTTTTTTGACGGCTTGTTGATAAAATCTTCGAAACTACTGAACCGATCCGTATGAAATTTTAACCACATATTCTTTCTAACTATAGCTATAGCGCATTTTTTTTTTAATTTTGATATTTACTATTTTTTGCCAAAAAAACGGTGAAAATAAACGTTTTTTTTTTCAATGTCCGCCATTTTGTTATTTTTGCATACATCAAAAATCGTATGATATGCGCTATAGCCATTAACATACTGGATCTAAAACCGTTTGATTTTTTTGTCTCGGATGATCCATCTCCGCGTCTTCGCCAACAGCGCAGACCTACAATTTTTTTAGGACTTTTTTTAACTACCCTTTTCGTCTATAAATAGTGACTTGAATAAATAAAAATTTAAAAAAACGTACTTTGAAAGTGTATTTATTAAGTGTAACAACTTTTATATCAATATCTATAATATAAACGTATCAAAAAAATTCATAAAAATAGCCTTTTTTAGCGTCTAAAGTGAGAAGTCTAAGGGAAGGTCACCGTCGAGAGTCATGAGAAATGCATTAACTTTAGGATTTTTTTTATACAAGCTAAATACTTTTGTAAATGGGTTTCGACGTATTTCATTGTTCTATCAATGGAGAGTAAATTCTAATTTTATTTATTTTAAAAAATCCTAAATGGCGGTTCCAGCTTCCGTCAAACAAAGCCATGCACGGCGCGTTTTGGTCTGCGCGGGGAGCTCCACAGCCGTGCCAGTTTATTTGAAACAAAAACGGATTAAAAATATACTAAACTAAAACTTATCGTTTTTTGTTTTATCAAAAACCCCTGGATAACAAAATAGCAGCCGTTTGAAAAAAAAAACATTTTTTTTTGCTTAAATGGACGAAAAAAATATTTTCTAATCAATTTTTGACAAAAATGGCTTCTTGATCTTGAGCAAATTGAAATTCCTTTCAATTGTGCAGAGATTCATCGGTTCATCGGTTGAAGCTGTAGAGCGCCCCGCGCCCTGTAAAATATTGTTTTCACATAAACGCATTTAAAATTGAACGTTATAAAAAATCGTATTTAATGTTTGTTTTGACAACCCAAATAAACAAACCCACGTGTTCTAAACACTTTAAGGACGCAAATTATGTAAAAAAATTCATTTTTCATCGTCATGAACGGTAACCTGTCCTTGACTATTTAAATTCAAGGTATATAAGGAACGCGCGGCATCTTCATGACGTAAAAATGAACAGTAGCTCGCTTCAATATTAGAACATCATTGTTTTTCAAATATGATTGCATGTGCACTGTACACAGCGTACACTTACTTATAGTCGAGTTAAGAAATTTTTTGCTTTTTTAACCAAGGAGTACATTTCTTCTACAAGGAACATCCCTCACGTGACACCCTTCGATTTTGTTGAAATTTGGATATGTTATAAAGCACCGAAAAGTAAGCGATACGTATTTTTTTTTATCGGCGGAAAAACGGTTTTGACCGGTGAAACCACCTCTTAATATAAGGGGGGTTCATCCCTTCATTTTTTTTGCAATGTCACTATAGTGGATTTTTCATTGCTTCGGATTAGAAGAATTTTTGTTTTTGATTCATCAAAATCGGTGGACTCCTTGTGTGTGCAACTGGTATATTACCCCTAGAGATGCCTTTTTTCGAGAGGTGGTTTCATCATCCCTTAAAACCGTTTTTCGGCCGATAAAAAAAACGTATCGCTTACTTTTCCGTGCTTTATAACATATCCAAATTTCAACAAAATCGAAGGGTGTCACCTAAGGTATGTTCTTTGTACTAAAGTGTCAGAAACATACGATTTATCCATTCAATCAACGTCATTATTTATATAGCATAAGATAAAAGCAATAACGCTTGCTTTTGGTATCGCAAAAATATTCGGATATCTGGGCGAACAATATTTTTAAAGTTATTAATAAAAATAAATCGAGTCAGAATAATTATAATATTTCGTTGGTTTTTCCTCTTGTTTAACATGTTGCAATCGCTTTCGCATGTTAAAAATATTTTTTTTTTCAAATAATCTACAGATATTCGTCTGGAATCTTCTGTTAAACGTATTTTCAATTTTTCTTTTGACCTGATCGGCGTTTTTTCGTATGTTACGATCCAACTCATTCCAAAGATTTTCAATTCGGCGTAACTTCGCTGACAGTGGAGGATTCAAAACTTTTGGACAGTTATACAACAGATATTTTTTAACAATACGTGACTTATATTTTGGATCATCGTCCCGGTAAAATTTCAAACGATCACGAATGGTCATTTTCGTTGCACTTTGTATTAAATTGTTTTTCAAAAGATTCAAATATGTGTTTTCGTTCAAAACGGCTTCGATGAAAACTAACTCGTCCACTCCTGCAGTTGAAATACAACCCCAAACCATCACAGATCCACCACAGAGTTTCATGGTTGGTCTTAGATTTTTAAGTTTGAACTCTTCGTTCACTTTACGCCAAATAATAACGCCAAAAATATTAAATTTGCTTTCGTCGCTAAATATTAGGAAGTCGCTACGTGCAGTCAGAAGGATCTCACTATGAAGAAATGAACATTGATTTATAATCTTTTGGAATTAACGATTTGAAACAGTGAGTCTCACTACTTTCCGGACAGAGCGCGTATGTGTGTTCTAAAACGTGTCTCAAAATGATCTGACATTTTTAATTCCGCGCCTTGTTTTTTTGTGGCGAACATAGAGTACTAATCTTTGATAACTGGCATCAGGAAGTCTTGAGGTTTAGTCATGGAGAATTAAACGATCGAGCAACGCAGATAAATTGTTATTTGCTGCATTGTTACTGCATAGGTATTGCAGACGAAGTTTCATGGTCGTGTTATCTCGCGCCGTGGCGATGTGAATTGGCCACCAAGACCGTGCGATCTGACGCCATTGGGCTTCTTTCTTTGGGGTTTTCTGAAAGGAAAAGTGTATGCCAATGATCCACAGACCATTCCGGAGCTCAACGAAGCAATTGGACCATTCATGAAATTCGTCCGTGATTATGTCAAAATGTTATTGAAAATTTCATCAAAAGAGTGAACGCTTGCAAACAGGGACGAGGCGGCCATTTATCAGATATTGTGTTCCACACATAACCTCCATGTTTGTACCTTATATTGAGATAAAAATATTCGTAATTTTCAAATGAATAATAGGTTTTATTGATAAATTAAAATGTCAAGTCATCTTCAGACACGCTGTATGAAGCGATTAATTCTCGTATATCTGTGAATTTCATTTTTAATTGTCCGGATGTACCGTTTGTGGATTCAAAATTTTGCGGATTAAGTAGCTAGAGTAATTTCCGCTAATTAGTAGTCTTCTAATCTGCACTGATATAATGAATCTCTGCTGTCCGTTTGTGAGTTCGTTTTTCACCTCGAAATTAAGGGGTATTCTCACTTCAGACCCTAAAAAGGCTATTTTCATGAAGTTTTTAAATAGATTTATATTATAAATATTGATATCAAAGTTGTTACACTCAATAAAGACACTGTCGAAATACATCGAAATTTTTTTTTAAATTTATTTAAGTCACTATTTATAGACCAAAATGGTAGTTAAAAAAATGTCCTAAAAATTGTAGGTCGCGCTGTTGATGAAATCTCGGAGATGGATCATCCGAAACAAAGAAATCAAACGGTTTTAGATTCAGTATGTTAAGCGCATATAATAGCATTTATAGCGCATATCATACGATTTTAGATATATGCAAAAATAACAAAATGGCGGACATTTTTCGAAAAACAAAAAAAGGTGTGTTTTTCACCGTTTTTGGCAAAACAAAAATAGTAAATATCAAAATTCGAAAAAAAATCCTCGATATGCGCTATAGCTATAGTCGTAAAGAATATATGGTTCAAGTTTCATAAGGATCGGTTCAGTAGTTTCAAATCGGTTTATCATTCAATCGGTTCAAGAACGTTGTTTCGAGAAAAACGCGTTTAAAGCTTGTTTGTGTTAAATAAATACATCAAATTTTTTTAAAAATATATTTCGAAATTCTATTTATTAAGTGTAGCAACTTTTATATAAATATATATAATATAAACCTATCAAAAAAAATTCATGAAAATAGCCTTTCTTTAGCGTCTAAAGTGAGAAGACCCCTTAAGTTGATAGGATTGGAATACAATGATCAGATAGTATCTATAAATTTTGGAATATTGGTCTGAGCTATGTTAGCGTGAAAACTGCTGAAGCTTTTTTTTAACAGGCTTCAGGGGTTTTCCTGCATTGTGTTCCATTTGTATCCTCCAAATAGAACCTGAGAAGATGCGATTCAAGAGACGACGATTGACGCTTCAAAATTCTCTTTTTCCGCTACCATTTTTTGCCGTGACGTAGCCGTTTAAAAGAGATAGAAACTTTTGCGAAAAAAGTGATCCGTCAATTGTTGCGCTCAGTGAATAAAAATGGTTAACTATTGTAATGAGTAAAAATGTGTGGAATAGAAGATGTAAAAATTCAAGATATTGTTAAATATGAAAATGTGTGATTGTACCTGTGAAAACCTTCGTCGTGAATCTCCGTGAGTAACATGTGATTCTCATCGATGCCGGTATCGCTTGCGAGTATGTCCCTCAGTTCTTTGACGTTCGATGCATGATTAACACTGACGCCAATTCTTACTTGTCGCGGCTGTTGCGACGTGTACAAAACATTAACGTAGAGATTTATCAGACGATGATGCTGCGGCACAGGCACGGATACGCAAAGAAACGGATCGAACGTGTTCGATTGTCTATGGCATCTCGGGCACGTCAGGCTCGAGCGAAATTGGGCTTGGAACACCGCATGTACGAAGGAATTGTTGCAGCGCATGTGATTCGCCAGAGTTTCCGCAGCTACTATCGAGTCCGGTCTGCCAAACGAATTCTGCAAAACAAAATGTAAATCAATTATTTTGTAGGGACCTTTTAAAATGAAAAAAAAAAAAAAAAAAAAAAAGAAACCAAAAATTAACAGTCATGAGAATTTAGCGTTTACAAAAGTGGAGCTTTTTTCGTCTCAATCACATTTATAAGCAATTTATAAAAGTTTGTTTTTAATATCTATCCTATTACAGAAAAATGTTAGAAAAGTGTATGATTTTTAAATAAAAAACATTTTTTATATTATTCAAAATTGTACAACAGGATGCTGATTTAATATAATAACAATAACGTTATGTCGCATAAAAATACAAATTACGTAAAAAATTGACAAAAAAAAATCATAGCCATTTGTTATTTTAGTTTCTGAGCAGTACTTCCGGTGTGGCTTATCGGAAATAATGGACGTACATTCAGCATTCGGGTTTACATGGGATACACGGGGGAGCTTACAAATCCCTATGACAATGTTTTTATGATTGAAGTTTGCATCGTTGGCATGCAGCGAAAAATAATTCTCTTTATTTGTTCTTTTTTTGGGCCGGAATAATCACTCAAGCGTTTTTACGTATTCTTAGTAGAGATTTACGACCTCAATATGCAAAAAAGGCTTTGGATAAGCATAAAAATAAAAAGATGGAAAATAAACAAACAAAAAAATAGGTGGTTTCCAACTATGCAAACATCAACGTCATGAATTATCGTTATTAAATTTTCTAAATATAGATGCGAATGATCTATCCTTGGGTATCCATATCTATCATTATGTGTTGTCTATTTATGAGGCAGATCATTCTCTGGTATAAATACACGAAGATGTACAGGTGTCGTCAGAGCACTATAGTAAAAGTTGGTGAAGAATAGACACAAAGTGGCATAGTGGTGGCTCTCTCTCTCTCTCTCTCTCAGAGAGAGAGAGAGAGAGAGAGAGAGAGGGGGGGGGGGGGGGGGAAATGATCGACGGTGTGGCGACAAGCAAGGAGACCAAATAATTGCTTCGCACGACGAACTGCGATTGTTACCAATCTACCGATTTTATTTTTAGCTACACTGTCAATAAAAATATATTGATTGCGAAATAAAAAATTCTGATTTCCGGATTTTTTTTCTCTATCTAACGATCATTATTATTTCTCAATCGTATGATTGTTCGAAATATCGCAATGAAATGAAATTTCCATAAAAAACTTGCCGATCACAAGTTCTCAATTCATTTATTTTATTTGTAACTGAAGAAAAATATCAAATGCCACACTTGACAATTATTCAGAAAAATATTTCAATCTGAATAGAAACGTTGACTGAATCTATGACGTTGATGTTTGCATCGTTCGAGTGCAACGACTTAAAAAACACTGTTGAGATTATTATTTTTGTCATTCCGAAAAGCCTTTTCCGGTGAATGAGGCCGTAAGTCTCGATCGAGAATACGTAAAAACGTGTGAGTGATTTTTGCAGCCTGAATGGGCCAACAAAAATTGAGCAGGCGAAAAGAATTATTTTTGCGGATTGTTCTCAAAAGAAGTAGACGTTAACGATTTTTATAGAATTCTCTCATAGTATCATTAACATCTACCTAGGTGGGTAAAAAAATTGCGTTGTGCAAAAATATTTTTATACGATAGTATCACCTTTTAGCTATGTTCCTTGAACATTTCATTGAAATATTCCTAAAATTGAATGCTCTACAGCTTTTAAAATCTTTAAATGCGTTTTTCCCGAAACACTGTCTTCAAAGTCGGTGGACATGATATCTCAAGAACCACTCGATGGATTGTTTCCAAATTTACAGGCGACACGATGAGAAACATCTAAAGGTCGATGACGACCTCACTTTTTAAAAATCGACCTCCATTTTTTTATAATTACGGAAAAATGAAAAAAATTGCATAGTTTTTGTATGCTTGAGTTTCGATTCGTCGCCACATTGTTAAAATTAATAATTTTACATATCGACGATCGTCGACGACTCGTATTTATCGTTAACTTGAATAACCCGTTTGGTTTTTAGATTTCACATGGACCGTTTAAGCTGGAGAGTGTCCAACGCCAAACGTCGCGAAAAAATGTCATCGTCCGCCGGCAGCCATATTCTTGCTGTTTTTCTGTATTTTTTGAGACTTTTTTAAAAGCTCTCATTATATATAAGTGTTTAAAAAATGCGTTTCTTTATCACTAAGCGTTTCCCGGAAAAAAAAATCGGAACTTGGCCATTTTTTTCGGGTCTCCAGGTAGATGTAACCCCTTAAGAATCCCATCGAAAGAAATAAACATTTTTAATGTGTACAAGTTAATCAACGTAGAGGGAAAATGTTTATAACTTTTTATGTCGATTATTATCATTATCTTAGTCGTAGTGACCGCAGTTATCGTTTTTCCGTTTAGGTATATTACCACTATTATTATTGTCATTGTTTTTACTACGGTTATTATGACCAATGTAAGGCACGATCGGTTTTCCAGCCTTGAAAATACGTTCAGGGTTTCCGGATTAGAGCGAGGTCGTGCGGGAAAAAGTCCTCGCCAGGGGAACGAGACGAAAGGTGTACAAATGGTTACGCAAGGGCGATGAGGGGCCACCGGAAATCTCAATTATTCCGGAATAACAATCGAGATCCGGCCGTGTATTACAGACGTGTAAATTTCAACGAGGTAACCAAGCCTCGCTATTGCAAGTTCCAGACACGTTCGATCGTTCTCGATCCTGCATATATCGTCAATGGGTGCACCCGCACTCGCGTTTCAAGCCGCTGCAACGATTAGCGCGCGTTCGTATCGCACGCTCAACAAGTGTAATGTGATTCGAACGTATGGTAATAACGAGCACTGTGCAATAGATTCATCGTTCTTGCTCTCACAAACTTAAGAAAATATTCTTTTTTTCGTGGCAAATGGTGGCAAATGTTATATTTGTTACATTCTCAACACGGCCCTGTCGTGAAAGCAGTTTCAGTTCTAGTGAAATTGCAATTTTGTTAGTTAACATTGACATGAGTCATGAAATAATTACGATTACACAACAAATGCGCAATAACTTCATGATGTAATAACGTTATTATACTGAGTATAAGAATAAATGTCAAATTTGTAAAATTATTGTTAAATTTAAGGGGAGGGTAGGGGTTTCAGCGTGATAAAAAACACTTATTTGCGAATCTTGTTCAGCTATATAGATAGAGTAAATTTATTGAAACCTTTTGTACATTGTTAAGTGTCATTTCAAGAACATTCCGTGGAATTTGTACGCGAAAATATCCACAAACAAGCCGGTGACAAAGCTTTTCCAAGGACCCCATTTGGAAAAACACGATTTGCGGTGTTCACTGTATCTCAGCTAGAAATTATCTGAAATCAAGTAACATTAAAATTTAGTAAAGGTATCATCAAATCCTCCACCCAACGGTCTTTGATATTTTTTTTTTCATTTCTAAATTTTTGGTGGTCATGTAAAGTGAAAAGTGCTATTTTTCACGAAAAATTCCGCTATTTTGGCACCCCCCAAAAACCCCCTCAATGTAAAAAAAATCTCAAACTAACCGTTGGGGGGAGGTATTTTATATGTAGAAAGTGTGTACCAAGTTTGAAATAAATCGGTCATGTAGTTTTCAAATGGCAGTGAACACGGACTTTGAAAAAGTGGTTTCGAGAAAAACGCGTTTGAAGTTTAGAGAACTCGGAGCTACAGTGTTAGAGGAGCGGGACTAAATAGTCAATAACTTCGAGAGTTTTGCTCTGATTGACTTGAAATTTTGGAATTATATTCTTGAAATGTTTAACTATAAGAAGAGACAACAAAGCGTTTTTTCAAAAGTGCAAACCCCTACCTTCCCCTTAATCTAGACGTTACAAAAATATCATCTATTTGCATATGAACTACATTTTCTTCCGCTTCTATGTATGCTGAAATTTGTTGTATTTGTAAAGTTGAGTGTACATGACATGTTGAGGGGTCTGCATAAGCTTAGGGCCCTAAAAGCAGGTCATTTTTCAATATTTTTGTTCGATCAGAATATTGGGATAACGAGGTTCGGATTTTGCACACATTTCATGTATAGTGTTGCCCAATTTGGGTGTGTTTTTCATTGAAAAATATTAATAAAGAATGATGTTATTATTTGAACAAAGTGCCGCCGCTGTTGCATGGCCAATTCGTGTACGTCGTTCTCGCAACTACGGTCATCTGAAATGAAAAATAAAGAAAATGGTACTCTTGCAAGGAACATTACTTTGGTGTCCGCAGTCGATTTTGTTGAACCTCATGTATATGGTAGAGCATTCAAAACCACTGAGTACTTATTTTTTTATCGTCAGAAAAACGGTTAAAGAGGTGAAAGTATCCTTAGTGTGAAGCATGTCGTGGGGCTGATTTTGCTGTTTTAGCCGCAACCAGTCCACCGATTTCAGTGAAACAGAAAAGAAAATTCTTATAATGCAAAACGATCGGAAATCCACAATGGGTACACTGAAGGAAACGAAAATTAAGGGATGAACGACCCCTTTATTTGACTTTGTCTTACTCCACATTTAAGAGAGATGCATTAAATTTAATGGAAAGGGAAGCACTTTGAAGGGGAGATAAAGGTAAAGTTTAAGTATTTTTTGTTTTTGCCGAATAGCAAGCTGGGGGGGGGGGGATAAAACACATTCCGTATATTTTCGATAATATTTAATAAGAGTGGAGGGTTTTGGGGAAAATGAATGGTGATTTCGTATTCAGGGGGTAAAAACACACCGATATAAACTTTCCTTGTTTATATCTCCATTACTACTAGAGTTGGCAAAGAAATTAATGGGACCTTTTTCATTGTAAATTGATAAAGGAACTATTTCTATTTCCAACATTTTTACGAAAATACATTGTCTCATTAGATCGCCAGTTTGTAATGGAATGATTTAAAAAATGTTACCTCTAATCTGTGATTCCTGCGCCATATAGTAATGCTACCGCAGCAGGGGCGATACCTTCGACTTCTTTTTGGGTGACTCGAGGGAGCTCTCATAACTTTTTTCTCTGCTTTCATCAGTGCACGCTCGTCAGCCGTCATTATGCGGCGTGCATAGATTTTGCGGCACTTTGCATAGGCATTGAGCTTGCTTGTCAATCCTATCACTTGCGTGAGAAAGTTCAAGGCACGGCGGCCGAACGACGCGTCTACTTGTGCACCCAACTCACTTGTTTCCATTTATTGGCGGTTATCCTCGTGATATGATCATCGCTCTCTGATGCCCAACGTTTCGATGGAGGCTGCTTTCTTTTTTTAACGCTGTCTGGCCGTCCCGCGAGATCTCTCGAACCTTTGCCTTCAGAATTTGATCGTTCAATTTTCATAGTGTTCTGATACACTTTAAATGCCGATCCATACGGTAGCACTAACTACAACTAACTTAGTAAACAGACCGATAAACATTTTCTTTCATTTGTAGAGAGAGCAGCTGCAAAATTTGACCTGCAAGGGATCGTATTATTGCATTTAATATAATGTATACCGTCAGGTATAATCCGAAAAAGGTTACCGCGCACGAAACACCGTTACGACCGCCTTAGCACAGCGTTTGGCTCATCGAACAAACCTTCATAACTCGGACAATTTTTGGAATTCTTACCAAATCTTGATTGCTTATCAAAGTTGAGACCCTAGAATATAAAACTGTGCAATGAAAGAATCGCATTTTTAAATTTCAAGCTTATGCAGTCCAATCGATAAAAGTGACGTAAAACTGAATGCATATTAAAACGAATTAATCTTATGGATGCTATATTGAAAGTATTTTTATCATCGTTGGAAAAGAGTGAAGGAATGAGTGAGAGGAAGGAAATCTATAAGAGAGTATAACCTCAATGTCGGGTAAAAGATATGAGCCTTGATTTGCACGTTTGCTCGACTCTACCTTACGTACAGTCGAGTTACGAGTTACTTTCAGCGAGAGTGTGAATTCTATTTATAATACTACACAAATCTAGTTCTATCACCATTTCAAATATTTGTGATTATTAAAAATTTATTAAAAAAAAATTCAATATGTTTACTCGGAAATTTACTTATTGGAAATCTGGAAAATAAAGCATGCAACGTTGTTTTCGTTTTTCGGAAGCGTTCGTGATATTTCGTTATTGGCTTTGGACTTGGGCATTCTGTTGCTTCCTCGTGTATGTACGAATCCACGAGATGGCGCGCGTAAGGGCACGAGGGACAAGAGTTACATATACACGCGAAAAGGGCTTCCCCTAATTGGATCACTAGGACGGTCATCCGAGCACACGTATGTACCCAAGTTATGGACGTCGTTTCTTCTAATATCTCGTTTTGTATATAGACGTATGCACAAACATAGGATATTTTGCACCAAAAGTCTCGAAGTCTCTTTAAGTTTCGTCGTTATTTCTTTGGAGCATTTCTCAGCTTAATACGGCATTCGGTGTATTTTTCCATTCAACATTCCGCATCACCGCAATCCGAAACATCAATTTTCTCGTTTTTAAGCATTTTTCAACGAGCGTTATCACAATTGGTCGTTGAATGTTTTATTGGTTCTACAGCAACGATTAAATTTAACATGATAAATGTATTTCATCCTGAAGAGCCCGATCGAAAAAAAATAATATTTTTCAAATTCTTCACTTTACTCCGACCAGTAAGATCCTCTGTGAATTAAAATGATATCATTTTGCACAATCGTTTTTTAAACAATTATTTTCCGTATTTCCAGACACGAAAATTGATCGCACGTACTTGTCGCTTGATTGAAAATGAGGGATCTCATTGCGCGTAGACATTTAGTTCATGCGATAAGAATTGTAAGCCTTTATAAATAAATCAGTACAACAATTACTTGTCCAGTCTCGAGGGTAAATTAGTATCCGTTGGCCTGCATTGAGATCGCGGACTATTTTTCCACGTGGGATGTGAAATGTGCCAGATTTATGAATTTTCAACGATTCCTATTTTCTTCAAGCAAACATTGGAAATAAGTAATAACGTATTGGTGCTTTTCCTTATCTTTCCTTACGTAACACGGAATAAATTATACAAAAATTGAAAATAATAATAAGTTTGTGCCTCCCCTCAACTTTATGAGATCCGAAATGCATGAATGTGATATAGTAAAAACGAAACAGCGAATGTGCACATGCGCCGTTTCAGCGATGTGTTGATTCATCAGTCTGCGTGAAATGTAGTGTGATAAATATACCGAAACATACACTTTTTTCTCCCAACGTTCCTTCGTATGGTTTCGCGGTTTCTACCATCCAATTCATTTCGTTCAATTCTCACCTCACATTTCCCCCTTAATCTTTTTCTCATTTCTGAGAGACCCTAGAGTAATCTTTGCAAATACGCTGCTATTTGTATTTGCACGCGGACACAAGGAAATTATGGTCAACCTGTGTCGATACGGGCCTTTGTGATTAATTCATGTTCCATTCTGTTACCATTGGGCATTCGAAAAAATTGCCTCCGAAATGGTATACGGCGCGCAAGCCCGACCACGCACAAGCAAACACCCATTCAAGTATTGGCCTAGGCCAATGCTGCGTGACATAGGAGACAGCTGCTGCCGCATGTTCATTGCTATCGGTTTATACGTATATAATGAAGTCAAAGATCGATCCAACTTTGGTAATAAACGCTAAAAATGTTTTTGTAGAAACTATAATAATAATAATAGAAATATGGAACGATAATAAAATGTACACACGAAATGTGGAATTTGCATCAATTTTGGAAAATGTATACTCAGGGAGATTTTTGGCGAGACAGGATGTTCCGAAGCCATAAATATATATATTTTTGTTCATATAACGAAGCTCGTTGCACTGGAATTGGTACACAACTCTCATAATTAATTAGCTCGGGGCTATTACCACGACTGATAAAAACACTCTTTGGCATATTTAAAGTTATAATAATAATAATATAATAATAATGGTAGTAATACTGGGTTGTCGTGTTATTTCAACGTGTGCGCTCTCTGGTGGATGGAATTTGACATTTGTTGAGCCTGGTGATATTGCCCTTGCGCGACTTTCTCTTTCTCTCAATCGTATATAATTAATATGAAGAAGAGTAAGGAATTTATGCCGCGGCTGCTCTATATTTGTTTCGCAGACTGTGACGTGCACAGGAGCGGGAGTTGATGATCCGAGAACAGTAAAACGACCACGGCTATTGAAGTAAAAAAAAGAGTTGCAGATCAAAATTGGTGGTCGAAATGTTGAGTTCTTTGTTAATCTTGTCATTTAGTCATTTAGGAGGCAATTCATGAGATGCAATTTGATCGCGATTTCCTTTTTTGAAAGGTTAGTGACCTCGTAATTTCAGAGGAGACCAGATAATATCTCAAGTTGGATGTAGGCAGCATTCCGAAATATTTTGAAAAAGAAAATTCCAAAAGTCCTACTTTATTGATGAGCATATATTTAATTCGGGAATGGCATTCAAATACGTATTTCCATAATTGCCAGGTGTGTCTACAATGTTAAAAGAGAAATCACTTATAAGTAGTATAACCCCGACTGGAAAGTTTGCTACGGGGCGGACTAGGACCCGATCCGGCAGGCCGTATTTCGTACTACGGAATTGTACATGCTGCCGGATCAGGGCTTTTGGCATCCGGCCCTGAAACGGGTGCCGGTTACGGACCTAATCAGTATTTTTTAAACCCTGATCTGGTTATCGTACACGGAGAAAAAAAATCATTGATCCAATATCATTGGTGTTATTGAATGAAATTTCGTTGATTCAATTGTAAAATTGTTGGTGTAAATAATGGGATTTATTAGTCAAAAACAAAACGCTATTGACTTTAATAACATGATAAAATTAAAGGTTTTTTTTTCATTCAAAAGATATATTGTTAGCCGAGAACAATATATTATTGAAAAAATTCGTTTGGTTGAAAAAATTCAACCAAATCATGGCCGAGCGCCACCGAAATTATAGGCGTGAGGAAACCCGTAGTTCTCGGAGTAACCGCTAGAAGCCGCACGCACGCTCGTTTCTCGTAAGTGTGTAGCGTGAACCGAAAATCTACTTAAACGCCGGAGAAACTCTAAAGAGTACCGCTTCTTGGCCTATGGCTAAGATCATTCTGTGGCTAATCAGTTGGATATCTGATATTCTCTCCACTATTATCGTGGATGATCATTCTAATGCTCACTTTTTATTTAAGATTTAAAACAAATTAAAAAACTTACGACCCATGGCATATTCGTTTCGATGCAGTAAATAAATAATTGATTCTATTGGTTATATTTTTGTACCAAATAAAAAATGTTGTAGCATCGGCTTAATTATTTCATCCATACATCTACGCATTGTGTATAGAATGATTTCAATAGAATATAATTCTATTTAAAGGATAATGTAGATATTCAGAGAACAGAAGAGCTTTTTCAAATAATTTCTGGTAGTATTTTTCGTTTATTAGTTCCTTGCATATACGATAATTTCATTAAAACGTGTCCTGCTTCGTTAAGCCTTCTATCTAGCCTCGGGATTTGAACCTACGTCTTCTTATTCTAAAGTCGACGCGCTACCTATTTAGCTACCCTAACACTTGTGTGAACTCCCTTTTTTCGTTGCTTATTTTTATCATTCTCAAGCATGGCAATACTTTTATTCATGACGTTGAAGGGTGCATCATTGCAATGCAAATAAAATGAATTCTTTTTAACCGCTGAACCCGCGGTGTTTTCTACTTTTTAATACTACGTATAGAGGTTAATACTTTGTACACCGAGCGAATTTTTTCCCCACTATAACTGTTTATCTATAAACAATTAGTCCATGTTTGTTACCTACAGGCACAGTGAAGATTATTCGAATTCATGTGGTTTATCACGCAGACGTCAATGAAACCTAACTTCAAAATCTCGATTAGCGAACTACGGTTCCAGTGATTCGGCCGATATGTTGCACGGACCAGGCATACAATTTACTTTATTTCAGCCTGTTAAGGGTGCCTTCTTACGCGTGTACTGCGATTTTACTAATTCTGTGGACATCCGGCACTAAACAGGGGTGCCGTACTACGGTATTCCGAACCGTAGCTTGAAAGCGGCCAAATCAGTCTTCAGGCTTCCGCATCAAAATTTCTAGTCGGGACAGTGTAATTTACTTACGGAGATCTCTTAAAAAGACAATTGGAACATTTGATTCTCGAGCCAAACGCTTCTCGGATATTGTGGACATCCGAGAGCATTATCGTGTGCTTTTTTTCTGCTAGCGCACTGCACGTTGGCGCCACTAGTACGTGCGGCTGCTACCTTTCGTTTTTTCATATTCTTCTTCTTATTTGTCAAGTTACCTAAAGCCGTTACTCTCACTACAGTTTATTCTGAACTTGTATAAATAAACGAATATTAATTAAAAGGAGTGTTGCCCATGCTTTATTCTTCCGAAATTAAACCGATAAAGTTATTACTCCTGGAAGATCCTATTTTCTCCAGCATCGCCAGTTGAACTATCATGCATATTCGTGGCCTCCTTTGGGCACCAGTAATTATAACACAAATAAAAACATTGAGAATGTCTTTATCGCCGAAGTACGATTTTCATTTAACTATTACCCCTCGAGAAGGGTGGGTTCCGGAAGTTGAAAAACGTTGCCAATTTTTTTGCAGCTTTCCTTGGGCACTAGAAACATACGGCGTAGAGAAAAAAAATGAGAATGTCTTTAGCACCGGAGATGCGATTTTTTTCCAACTTCTACCCCCGTATAAGGGTGGGTTCCGGAAGTTTAAAATCGTTGCCAATTTTTTCGTGGCTTCCTTTAGATGCCAAGTAATTATAACGCAAATAAAATATTGAGAATGTCTGTACCGCTCGAGATGTTATCTTTTTCACTTTTAACCCCTCTAAAAGAGTGGATACTGGGCCACCAATTTGTTTAAACGTTTTGTAGGCCCTCTCCAGATATTCTAGAATCGAAATGGACCCGAAAAAATTATTTTCGTTGTCCTAACGGCATACGACAATCCAATAAATACGTACTTGGTCGAAATACATTGCTGATTTGAACGTATGAGATATATTTGAATAAAAACATATCTGTATTTGCACGGAGTAAGTGTGCCTTCAATTCAAATATATTGTTATTACAACGAAAAAAATGATTTGATTTGCAAGCAACAGGGTAACCATATTGTCTCATATACAACCCGGTTATATCTTCGCTCGGAGTACAAATGGGTTACGGGAGAAGCCTTGGACCTTGCGCCACACTGCGGCCACAGAGAGTACTACAACATCTTTGAATTTGCTAGTTAATTCAAATTAAAAATCTAGATAGATCCAATTAGTCAATACGGCTAAATATTCTTTGGAGTAAATAATGCAAATACCAAAAATATTAAAAGCATATAATTTCTGTATTGCTCAACGGTGTTAAATAGATCTTTATTTAAATAAATAAATATATTAGAAACAAATCCCTGCAAAGAATCAAGTAAAAACGTTGATTTTACGAAAACTTTAGTTAATGCAAATAAAAAAGGGTCAACTAAACGCATTTAGTTGATTCCAATCAATCTCTTTTATGAGTGTATTGCATTGGTCATAGCTACACCGTTATTGGTTTTTTATTTAATTGTTTCATTCATTTAATTTTTTTGCTTGCATCAATAACCACGATGTTGAACTCTGTGTGGAAGCCATCGTTGTAATACACCGTTTTTCTTTCGATTGCCAAATTTTTCGGCTGATTTTGAGTAGGAAAACTAAGTAAATATAATGATAAATATAATCAAATAATAAGAGTAATGAAATTACAAAATTCAAAATAATGTTTGTTGCATTTCAACAATGGAAACTTGAATATAATTTCGAATCAATCTTGTTGAATGTGTACTTTTTTACACTATTTCCGAGGAAATTTATGACATGCATTCGCAGAAAGTGTGTTGGTTGGAATAAATTCTTGTTTTTTTTTTGGTCCCTTAGTTTGTCGTGCGATCGATGGAGTAGCGAGACAGTGAATGTGTATATGTATACGCCATAGCTGCTACGATAATAAATGCTGCTCGCGTATTCACGCATTCTGATAGTACACAATTCCCGATGCTTTCTTGACGCAAACGGAGCTCTCTCGTCAAGCTGGAGAAAGCCAAGAGCAAACAGACTTCGCCGCGATTAACACGATTTTATTGTCAAAGGAACGAAAGCGGAGCGTACCGAGGTCAGCGATCTTTTCGTATAGTATATTGTGGCTGGAGCAAGACAAGTATACAGGCACAAGATAGGAGCGGCGATGACGAGCTTGGTTTTTGACAAATGTTTATCATGTATATTATATGTAAAAAAAATATTTTTGAGGACATGAATACATATATAACATTATAAAAACATATAATACTATACATTTATTTATTGCACACGTTGAATCACTGGATATTATTATGTTGACGTTTGCATCGTTGCAATGCAATGAAAATTAATTCTTTTGAATTAGTAAAAAAATTTTTTTGCCATTTTAGACTGTGAAGATCCCTCAAACGTTTTTACGTTCTTTTTAGAAATTCACGACCTCAATTTGCAACGAGGAAAAATAATGATCGAAATGAAGAAAGTAAAAATTAAGAAATAAATCGTTGCATGCCAACGATGCAAGCTTCAACGGCATTATAAATTATTACCTTAGATATCTCTCTGAGTATTGTTATTGGTGGAAAAAGCGGCTTAGAAAACGCCTCGATACCACCACTTGAGAATGGAACAGCATTGAGCAAAATGTATGTCCTTTAAATTAATGCAACTTTGGTCTTTAACCATTTCGCCGAACATCAATTTTAACAGAGATATTTTATGTAGTAATTTCTAGTGATTAACACTATACATATTTTTTTTAAATTTTGTTTATATAGTTTGCAAGTTTTACACGTAGGCGAGAGGATTAACTGAGGCTTAACAGACGGGAGGAGCTGAATTGATAAGTGTTTGAATCCCCAGTAACTTTCCATAAACTTTGAAATGATCATATGCTTCAAATTAAGGCAGTATCCTGCCGCCATATGGAAAAAGGCGGCATCGATAAAAAAAAAACGAACATGCGTTTTACGATAAAGAACGATGGGAAATTTTGTACTGATTCCAACGATACCAAAAACGCATTTTCGATTTATTTTGTAGATCCTGCTTCCATATGTTTTAAGGTGGGAGGTACATTTACAACGATAAAAAAATAGATTTCTTTTTTTTTTTCTTTAAACGATAGAACTATATAAGTAGAATACTTTCTTCAAGTTTCAAAGCGAAATTCGAAAAACTTCAAACGTTACAGCCCGTCAACGCTGTGTCTCACCGCTCGGATTCGGAACGAGCATGAACTTCGAACGCGTTTTTCTCAAAACTGCATTCTTAAATTGGCGTGCAGGATTACTCAAAAACTATTAAGCCGATCGAATTGAACCTTGGTAGAAATATTGATAATAGTGGTACCTTCTACTTGACGAGAATTGTTTAAAAAAAAAAAAAAAAAAACTACTTTTTTAATCCACATATTACAGAATTATTGCCTGAAATGTCGATCTTCTGGTTGTAAATGCATGCCATTTTCTTAAATTTGCATTTTCTTCATTTTGAGTACCGTCACATAGAAACTATACATGTTCTAACTGAAAAATGGTTTGATCTTTTTTGCAAATTAAAGTCTATGGGAAGCTAGTCTGCACGCCGATTCGCAACTCCCGCGGCGACCTTACTGTAACACTCTGTCACAGCTCCGTTATTTTGATGATGAATTAATTTTTTAAAAATGTTTTGTATACTTAAATATACTATTTGTATTTACATAACCCTCCCCAGTTTATACATTGCACTCTCATATCTATGTCCTTAATCCTATTCTTAAATCTTATTCCTCTGCCACCTCTTTAATCTCCAGTGACTGCTAGTCTGTCTTGAGACTGTTCCCCGCGGTCACGGTTCCCCCCTTGCTATCTTTTCGAACTCTTTGGTATAATAACAGATCTCCTTTACTATCCCCCCTTTCAACGTCTCAATCCACCAGTATTCGAGGCTATCTCCCTCTCTTCCCTTCCTCCACTTATCCACCCCTTCCACCCACTTCCGCCTGATCTTTCTTCTCGCTTTTTCGCATTTCCAGATTTGCTCCATCGTCTCCTCCTGTGGTGCTGAAGTTTGCATCGTTGGAATGCAACGAAAATTCATCAATATTTTTTTTATTTCGTAATCTTTATTCCTGATTTAGGTTGTGGATCCCTATAAAGAACGTTCAAAAATGTTTCAATGATTTGGTAGCTTTAATGTGGTGAAAAAAATTGGACAGTACGAAACAAGTGTCATTTCGTTGCATCCCAACGATGCAAACTTCAATACCATTCTCCTCCTCCTTCTTGCATACTCCGCACATCCATTTCTCGAACCCTTTTTTCCCCGCTTTTCCTACGTTTCCGCACCTCAGCCTTGCCCATTCCTCTTTGACTGCTCCTGCCAGTCCTTCCTGTTTCCAATATCTCTCCTCTGCCATGTTCTCCTTTATCTCCTTATATATTTTATTGTATGTCGACCTGTCCACCCCTGTCCAATCCTTTTGGATGTCTTGGTCCTTTTTCTTTTCTACCCCTTCCTTCAGAATTTCGCCGACTTCTTTAAGCTGCCACCTTCTCTCATCATGTTTAAAATCCTTCCCTCCCCAACTTCCCGCATGGCGTCCCTAAGTTCCCTTCTCCATTTCGACTCGTTCCCGTTTCCTATGTTTCTTATCTCCTCTCTAGGCAGATTTTTGGCCACCTCTCCTTGGGCATGTCCAGAATCTTTAGCAAGTAGTCGCTTGCTCTTCGTCTCGCCGCGACCTCTATGCTCCTTTTGCCCGCCTCTAATTTCCACATGTAACCCGGCGTGTTTCGTGCTACCCCCATTGCCATCTTCACGTATCTCGCTTGCAGCCTCTCTACTTCCTCTCTCCTTTTCCACCCCCAAACCTCCACCTCATACAGCGCCCCTGCCTTCACCAGCGATTCCATCAGCTGCAGCCTATATTTCAAACCATCTATTTTCGCTCTCTTCAGCACCCCCCACACAGAATTTGCCGCCTTCCTCGATTTTGCCACCACCATGCTCAGGTGTTTAGCTAAGGAGTTCCCTGAAGAAACCCAAATACTTAAATATACTATTAAAGTATACCTAAAGTTTGATAATTGTAGAATAATAATTTCTTAGTTTAATAAATCCCTCAATATTGCTTTTTTTCCTGTCTAAATGTATATCCTGCCTTAAAGGCGAATTTTAAGATGGAGTAACTCTTAAACTGTCCAAGGTTTCTTTCTGATATTTTTTACAAATGTTTATTGATCCTTCATATATATTTAATAAGTAAAAAAGGTATTATCATGTACTTTTGTACGTTTATTTACAACGTTACGCGGAAGACGCCCCCAATTGGCAACTAGTGTTGTGAACATTGTATGAATGTGAATAAAAAGCGAAACTTTTTCCTGTATGAGTGTTGTGAAGTTTGGTACCAGTTGCAGCACAACAAAAATCCTTTAATGATGGCTAAACTATGATTATCAATTTTTCTGACCATTCTACGCATCATAAGTGTATATATATATAAACATGAAATTTGGCGGGCATGTTGGTTTTATTATGTAGGCACCGTTTAAAAAGGGATTGTTTTGAAATTCAACCCTTAAGGGGTAAGGCCACAGTAGAATTTTCAAAAAATTGATTTTTCTCCGCTGAAACGGTGCTTTATCATCATAAGAATAAGTTACTATTCGATTTGTAGCAAGACAATTTTTTTTCACCGACTTTGAGCGTATGACGCAAGCCCTCTGGTAATCCTCTGGTAATCCCCTCTGGCACGGCCATAGAGTACCTAAAACTTTAAACGCGTTTTTCTCGAAACAGCTTTTTTCCAATTAGCGTGACAAATAACTTCAACAATTTTCACTCGATTTACTTAAAATTTAAAAGTTATGTTCCCAATTGCATTTCGCAGATAAGTACGTACAAAATTTCTGATTAATCGCAAACTTTTCGTTGTATTAGCAGTTTTATACGAAATATTTCACTGAAAATTCAATCAAATACCTACAATTGTTGAATAAAACAATACTTTTTCAATTCCGTTCGTACTTCTCTAGGTATTCTGATCTAGATTGAGCAGAATGTTTGTTTTTTTTTCTTGGTGAAAAATTGTGGATTTTAAATGTCACGCCGCGGAGGGCTTAGAAAAAGATAACAAAAGAAAATATTAGTCGGCCATTTGGTACATCGAAAAAAAAAAATTCTATCATCTTGATATTCATACTAAATTTAACGTGTAATTAATTTTATGAGTGAATCACTTTTTCATACGAAAAAAAATTGTCAAATTCGCACATGATTTTATACCCGTTACTGTGGCCTAACCCCTTAAGGAAAGAAAAGGGGTGGCAAAGTTTGTATGGAAATAAAAAAAATCTGGTCAGATTTACTTGAAATTTGGTATTCGTGCTTCTTGACACAATTAATGGAACGCGTATTTCAGTGTTTTCAGAGATTCAACACCTAAGAGGAGAAAGGGGGTGGCGGAGTTTCTATGAAAAACAAAAAAAATCTGGTCAGAACATTTACGTGAAACTTGGTATTAATGCTCTTGAACACAATAAATAAGATACGTATTGTAGCGTTTTTGAAATTCAACCCCTAAACGAAAGAAGGTGACAAAGTTTGTACGAAAAAATAAAAGAAATCAGGTCAAATTTACTTGAAACTTTGTATAACTGCTCTTCAACACAATTCTACGCATTCCTTAATGAAACACATTTCAGGGACACATTTCATTAGGGTGCATTTATCACAAGTCTACTTAGGAAGCCAGTACACACACACACACACACACACACAAACACACGCGCGCGCGCGCGCGCGCACACACACACAACATTATTTCGACTTAATTCTGCTATCAACATTGAAAAACAGTCTACTGAAGGTGTGTGCCAAACCTGAGCTCAATCGGCACATTGGTTATTGAGATATTCTGATTGCCGATTTGAAAAACGTAGTGTCGAGAAAAACGTGTTGAAAGTTTGCTGCGTCTCGACCGCACTCGCCAAGCGTACTCCTTATAATTTCTATAACTCGGCTAATTTTATAAGTTTCATTAAGGGGTAAGGCCACTGTAAATTTTGCCAGACGAAAATTTGGCCATCGAAGGACAAATGTATGGTGCTGGGATTGCAGACTAACGGTAAATTTTTTTTTACCTTCTTTTTTTTATTTTTTCCAATAAAAAACTATTCGCAAAACTTTAAACGCGTTTTTCTCGAAATACGGTTTTTCAAAATGGCACGCAGCATCACTCGAACAATTTTCATTTTTTTTACTTGAAATTTTGACCAGATGTGAACATTAACATTATCTTGAGAATGTCGATCGGGATTTTCAATAACTTTATTTATCGATTTTTTATTAACAAAAAACTAGCCGTTTTTTTCGTCAAAAATCAATTTTTTTTTCAAACGCACGCCAAATCCACAAAAATTGATACTTTTTAAAATCCGATCGACATTCTCTAGCTATAACCCTCTAGATTGATGGTTTTTTTTTGTTCTAGATTCAAAAGTGCACCAGTGGTGCTGCGTGCCGCGGAGCCCTGCAAGCAAAACATGCCCCGGGAAGATAGCTGTGGAACCGCCATTTTGTTTTTTTTTTTGCTGTAAAAAAATTTGATAATAAAGTTTAATGTATGCCCGATAACACCCTTAAAAGTTTTTTTTCAATTACCTTCAATTTTGGAAGCAAAAAATTCGTGAAAAAACCTTTTTTTTTGGACCGTTACAGTGGCCTTAGGCCTTAAACGGTTATCACAGACCATACAATACAATAAAACTATTTGATTTTAATTTCTAACCAACTATACTGCTTTAATGCAATGTATTCGTCAAATGTTATGTATGAATGTAATTTTCAATAATTAAAGTCCATCTGCTTCTAACACTTTTCTTTCTCAATTTTGAAAGCCTATCGATGGTTATCAATCCATCTTTTCTTCAGCGAGTCCGCTTTTTTCGCCATTCTTTTTTTTCAAGCGATCTCAAGCAATTACGACATCGAAGAGTCCTCTAAGAAGACAGCAATTTAAACTTGAAAATATATTTCTACGCGATAATGAAATTTTTTTTAACGATTGTTCTGTTCGTCCCAGAGTCACTAAAATTTCGTCCTAAAATGACTAATATTTTTGGAAATACCAATTATACAAATGTCATTGTCATAGTGATATGTTCTTGTAGATTAGGGGGAGGGGGGGGGGGGGAGATACCTTCATGCGAGGAAAAATTGCTGATTTTCATGGTTTTTTTTTTATAAAGCAGGATTTCCTCACCATTTTTTAGGCTTAGGGTGGGTTTTATTAATACTTTTGGCTGTTACATGGTAGTTTTGATTTTTATTAATTAAAAAAAAGGCGGAGGTATGGCACGGTTTTCCAAACGGGGTGCCGCGGATTTTGTCAGACGGCGCGACACATAGCGTCGTGTTGGCGCGATTGATCGGAAAGACTTTTCTTACATTAACACTCATACCCAGAATATAGACCAAGTGGAAATAGTACGTTAAAAAAAAAAACAAAATTGAACTTTCCAAAAAATGGCTAAATTTTGAAATAAAAAATACTTTTATTTTTTATTTTCGAAAACATTTAGGGTCCTGTTGTAGACAATAAGGTTAGAAAGATTCAAAAAATCATAAAAACCAGCAAATTTTTTCCTCGCCTAAAGGTATCGCCCTCCTTAAGCTCAGAATTTTAAGAACAATGAGGACTGCGTAAGATAATTGCGAAAGTTACCAGCCTTGATCAATACTTGAAACATAATGGTTGTTACACTAACGGTTATTTTTCAACATAAATATTATTGCGAAGCCATTTGGGCGAGATTAAATTTGGAGCTACGATCGTTCGCTTGAAACAAACTTTTCAAACCGTTCGATTGTCCGTCGTTCCGTTATCCTAATCACCATTTTCACCTACTTGTCGTATAATTTGCGAGCAATGCATTTTTCGGAGAATAAAAAACAGGATTTTGAAAGTGCCTTAGGTGGTTGCGCGATGATTAAAAAATACGAACAAAAAATGAAAGTGTATATGTGTGTAGAGACGAAAGAAGGCGTGGGATCAAAATAATTATATGAGTCACCGTCACGAGATCAAAGTCTCGTGTGATGCCAGCGCGTTGCGTCAGATATACATCAGAAGAACATTTCAGTGTTACATTGTGTCGACTATTGGTCGTACACACGTAATACGTGCGAAAAACCAATTGTATCCGCGGCGTGCCCGAGCGCAGCTGCATTTTTTCTCCTCGACATTTCGTTCGACCGAGTCCAAAAGTCATACACTTTCGATGCCCGCCCAGAGAGAACGGAGATAAACAATTTTAATCTCTGTAACAAAATTTCATTGTATAAAATAGTGAGTGGATGAAAGAAGCATTTTTGTAAACGAAGAAAATCCCTCTCCATTAAAACTTGAGCGCGTGCGCGTGTGTATATTTGAGATCATATAAAATAATCGCTGCACGAGATTGGCGTTTGCATCATTGGAATGCAATGAATACTCATTTTTTTCATCGCTCAAGTTCGTATTGGCAAATCTATAGTATCGAAGTTTGCATCGTTGGAATACAGCGAAATTATTTTTTTTCCTTGTAGCTCAATTTTTTTAAACACATTTAGGGTACAAATATCGGTAAAAATTTTTTAATTATGTTTATTAGGGATCGATAACCTGAAAGTGCCAAAGGAGAATTTAGATAGTGATCAAAGTGAAGAAACAAAAAAATAAAGAAGAATTTTCGTTGCATCCCAACGATGAAAACTTCAAAACCATGAAAAATCTTAGGTACCGAAATCTCTGAATCATTAAAAATAATACTTATGTAAAGATCTGATTAACGAATCTCCAAAAAAAAGTTCTGCATAGCAATAAAAATCGGTAAATAAAAATATGAAAAATAATCTTCGCCGCGCTAAAACGATGCGAACTTCAATACCACATTGCTGCATCCCTCACGATTATATTGTAATGATTTGCTTTTCATAAAATAACAGACGAACTTATATGGGGTCGAACTTTGCATCGTTGGCATACGACTTTTGTTTTCGATTTCTGATTTCCATTATTCACCAAAATGATATTTTGCATATCAAGGTTGTAGATCTATTTTTTTCTATTCTGTCTAAATGCGAATTCAAAAAAAAGTTTCCGTGATTTTCGTAGCTCAAATCTGCCTCAAGAAAATTTGGGAAAGGAAAGAAAAAAGTCGTTTTCGTTGCATTGCAACAATGCAAACTTCAACGGCATCGAACTTATAGATACCCTACTCATCATTGTTCTTGGGGAAAATTCCCCCTAAATCCATTTTTTACCATTAATAAGATTATCAGAGACCGAGAAAAACTTGGAAACATATTCCGGGTACTTATGATGAGAAATGCGCTTTTATTCAAAGTGATTAATGAAATTCGATCGGTACTAAAAATCAATAAATTATGATAGCCAAATTTCGGCATTATCCTGTGATGGCGATCAACACCAAGAATATATTGCAAGATAAATCAGAGTAAATATCTTCAACCATAACGGACAGATTTTAATCTATATTCTTCGTATGTATATAGGACATATTATTCATCAAAGGGTCATTATCTTCGTGGCTACTGTGAAAAAAAACTTGAATGGATGAGAATTTTAGCAACGATGTCCCGAATGCGTGATATTATTCCGGTGTTCACGGTACCACGAAGGACTTCGTGCACCTTTACATGGCGGTGAAGCAAGACGATGGCGACCGTGACCACGATGAGTAAAGGAAGATGAAAAGTACATATGTGTGGGTGTTTGCGTGCGTGCTTATGCATACATGCATATACAGGATGTGCCGATTCAACCAGATATAGATGTGACTTCCCATGAAATACACTCTAAGAAAAATGGTGGTGTTTTTTTTCTGCCAGTCCTTCAATTTGTTATTTATTAGTAATTTAACACGAAGAGTCAGAAGCATTTATAATAATTAGATGGTCACACACAAATAAAATCATAATTCACATGACGTGACGCGTTTCGACAACAAATGTTGATAACAAAACTCACCTTCACCTAGTGTTTTTTTTTCTTTTTTTTTAATATTCCTGCAAACTGATTTCTGAGTCTTCTAAATATCTATTTATTTTTGTCAAAAGACAGGGCTTATAATTATATACGTTATAGAACGAAGTTGACTCACATCTCGTTATCTTTCGTAGATAAAATTAAAAGTACCAGTAAGCGCTGAAGTGCAATCTGATTTCAATATATTCTTTTTTTGGAGCAAGGTTGCATTCGACAAAGATTAAAGAGAAGAGGGTCCGCGATAGATACAGATGGAAATCTGAAAACAGAATCGGCAACGCAAAAATATGACAAGCGTCGAAATGTCTAAAGAAATAAATGTAATCAATAATTAATAGAGCTTTCAGACCGTATTGCGAAAAGTTAGAAGAAAAAAGAAACTGAAAATACCGTCAGGCACCTTCAAAGTTTGGTCAATGATTGTTTTTTTTCCTATACTCAGATGAGGTGAATAAAAAATGAGCGTAAGGAACATTATGGCTCCTTCAAAGTTACTAATTGTTGTACTTTATTTTATCAGCAACTCCACGTTCACCGAAATCCAGTTTCTTTTTTCGAATATATGGTATTGACGTTTGCATCTTTGGAATGCAAAGAATTTTTTTTTCTTATTTTCATTATTATCGAAAATTATATTTTGCAGAATCGTTGTAGATCGGTAAATAACTATCCTCAAAAGTGGCGGCGTGCTCGCATAGCTTCAAACGGCGAAAAAAATTGTGAAATTAAAAAAGCAATCGTTTTCGTTGCATTCCAACGATGCAAACTTCAACGTCATTAATTCGTAATGAAGAACTTCAAACATTTAATTTCCTTTTAATTCGACGTTGGCTAATATAATCAGTGCAGTTTAATTCGACGTTGGCTGATATTATCAGTGCATGAATTCGAATTGAGCGAGCGATTTCTGCTGAATATTTTAGGGCCATCAAGAGTTTGGAATATTTTCATCGTATATATGTTCGATGGTACTTTGATGTAGCGTTGCCTCCAATATCGCAATAAAATATATGGAGTTGAAGTGTCCATCGTTGGAACGAAACGAAAGTTCTTTTCAGTGTTTTATTTTCATTATTATTCAAAATAAAAATGTCCAAATTTGTTCAAGATCGCTGAATACAAATCCTAAAAAAAAATTGCATAATTTTCGCAGCCCAAATCTGCCAAAGGAGATGTAGAAAATGAAAAAAGAAGTCCTATCCGTTGCATTCCAGCCATGCAAACATCAACGTCACATAAAATATGCCATTTGATGTGTCAATATGTTTTTGTACAAATAGAGAATTCTATGATTCTCGGGAATCATTTGACGTGAGCGTAATTGACTGTACTAGAAACAAATGAGGTAGCACGTTCGAAATACTTGGGGAAAAACTTGAAGAGGCAGTTTGTCCGTGCACCTTTTAAAACGGACTGTACGGCCGGTATATCGTTAAAATAGCGCATGATTTTTGTTGTCATAAATACATGCAAGAACGGGGAATTCTTTGATTGGATCCAACGAGATCGTGCGGCGTCAAAAGCTGTACGTATTGCCTACCTCCCCTTTCTCGTTGTCGCTGCTATAATAAGCGCTCAAACCTGCATACATATGTATATTGCGGTGCACGCGTGAAACGAAAAAAAAAAGAGCAAGTGCGTTCGAACGAGCTCAAAGCCCAGAATTAAACAGCCTGTCTTTACGATTCTTTCATAAATAGACTGTTTTTAAACGAGCTTATTTGGACACACGGCAACACATGCAACGGAAGTTAATTAAAATGAACGTAAAAATTCTTACGAGAGGAGTAAAAAGCGCATATCCAGTTATGCGCAGGCATACTCGAACACAAATACAGGTACGATGTGTGTGCAAGTGTGTGTAAGAATGGACGCTCTGTGCCGAATAAAAATCTCATTGAAGTTTGCATCATTGGAATGAAACGGAAATTCTTTTGTTTTTCTTTCTCCGCTTTTGTTATTATCGAAAATTATTTTGTATATTCATAGGTTGTGGGTCTCCAATGAGGATTAAAAAAAAGTTCGCCGTAGCTTGGAACTGCCGAAAAAAGTTGGCAAAAGGAAAAACATTATTTTCGTTGCGTTGCAATGATGCACACTTCAATATCACGAATGAAATATTCGCGCGACTGGGAATAAAATCTTTTTTTTTAGGACGTGCAGTCACCATCATCCTGAAATTCCTTTAAAAAAAGTTGTTCCGTGTTATTTTTTTCGTAATTGTACGTATGAAGTTTGGTTTACTTTGCTATAAAATGAGCGAATGTGTTTTGTACATCGCAAGTAGAGTAAAAAATTACTCCAAAAAGTCATATACAAGAGTATAATAAAATAGAAAAGTATTATAGTATAGGAGTTTACATCGTTGATTACATCAATTTTTTTTTACCCATTTAGGCTATAAATATCACTGCAATATTTTTGAAGATCCTTATTTGGGATCCATAACGTAAAAAAGCGGAAGAAGAATTATGAAAATAAATTATAAATAAGATAATAATAAAAATAAAGAAATTTAAAAAAGAAAGGAGGACTTTCGTTGCGTTCCAACGATGCAAACTTCAACACCATAATCTTTTTTACCGCAGATTTTGATTCTAGATCTCTACATAATCGACTCAAAAATGTTTGAAGCGTTACCGTAACGAATACTCGCCAAAAGAATTTCGAGCAAGTAAAAAATAATTATTCCCATTGCATTCCAATGATGCAAACGTCAATCTTATTTTTTTGGCAAGTTGACGAGTGGGGCGCTTATGAAAATAATTGAATATTAATAAAAAGCCCAAGTTTACCCTTGAAAATCGCTTCAAGGATCAAAACAGTGGCATGAAACGTGCAGTAAGGATTTATTAATTGCAGCGTGGTTAATTCCTTGCGTTTTCATTTTTTTTTTACATTTTTCACCACAAAACACCAGAGATAAAAAATAGTTTAAGGGGGGAACCTCCTCCAGATATCAATTTTTTTATTGTTTTAAAAATTCGTTTAGTATTCGAAGAATATATTTTCAAAGTTTGAAGCCCAACAGAAAGTCCTGAAGGTCCCTACGAAGTCACCGAAGTGATGCCCTCCAAAAGTACCGAGAGTAGGTAAACGAGCGCGCACCCTTTGCGGCCTCTACCTTTTAATTTCTTACCCAAACAAGTTTGCTAGTTTACTTTTTGAATAATAGGTGGCACTTCCGACGATTGTAAAGAAAAATTCGGCCTGTGTAACCGTTTTTCGTTTTCACCCAAACAGTTCACACAAAAAGAGAAAAATGCAGCCCAGATTAGTGATTTCCTAGATGAAGGCTTGCTTTATGCCCCTGGCATCGCAGATTAAGCTTGGGTAATTATAAATCACTATAAACTTTACTTTTCAAGAACGAAAACTTCAATCGAATTTTTCTCGAAACATGTTTTTTCCGTGCCGTGGAATGTAACTCAAAAAGTAACGAACCGATCAACTTGAAATTTTGTACAGGTATTCTTTAACTTATCGGCCCTTGCACAAACCTAAAATTTCGTATAAATTGCTATAATAAATATTGTTTCTAACGATTTGTTTATTAAAAAAAGTGTTTTTTTTTCTTTATGTCCTCAAATTTACAATTTTTTGTTGCTAAATTTAGGTCCATGCAAAGCGGAATGACTTATGTTAACGGAAAAGAATTTGTTTCGTTGATTTTAGTTAACTACAATCACCTGGGCGATCCACGGCGCAAACTCCACAAGCCAAGTTCGAGCCCCTTTAGCGCCGTCATTTTGTTTTTTTTCACTCATGAATTTTTTTTTTATTCATTCGAACGTCAATATTATTATGTAATTTGATTCGTTGCAATAAATGCGCTCAATTTTTGTAGAAAAATATTGAAAAACCTGCTGTCTGGAGGAGGATTCTTTCGTTGTATCTC
The DNA here is from genome assembly GCA_963210295.1 of Ophion ellenae. Classification (NCBI taxonomy): domain Eukaryota; kingdom Metazoa; phylum Arthropoda; class Insecta; order Hymenoptera; family Ichneumonidae; genus Ophion; species Ophion ellenae. The sequence goes on along the minus strand of OY723389.1, from coordinate 20,274,734 downwards.
TATTGGAATGCAACAAAAGTTCTTTTTTATTTCTTCATTTTTTCATTTTTATTAGTATCTCGACCCTTTTTCCAAGTTTAGGTGGAATGGAACTAACAAGGATCTTAAAAAATGTTTCAGTGATTTCTGTAGCCTAAATGCGCAAAAAAATAGGGCAATACGAAAAAAAAATACTTTCGTAGCATCCCAACGATGCAAACTTGAATACCATCATTTTTGCCTCGTGTGCATTTTTTCGAGGTTCATTGAAAAAAAATGCATCAACCGGCATTTTACTCAACTGGACCGCTCCAACCTCATTAAAAACGCAGGCAAATCAAAGTATCATTTTAAATGTATAGTATACAGAGGCAAGGCAAAAAATGATCAAGATACCGACGAAGGCTCGGAAACGTGACCGTGACCGATTTCACCGAGCGACCAACAGACAGACATTCGACCGAAATATTCCCGTTCTCGTGATACCAGACTGACTAGACCTCTCTCTCTCTCTCTCTCTCTCTCTCTCTCTCTCTCTCTCTCTCTCTCTCTCTCTCTCTCTCTCCCTCTTTCTCTTTCTCTCTCTGTCACCCGCTCTTTCTCTCTCACGTACTCTCGTAACGTCGAATTATTGTGTTATTCCTGTGCGTGACCAGTCATTTTCATTAAGTTTGTTGAGCGCACGCAGGCACGTCCAAAACATTGGTTGAATAAATATCGTCACGAATTCGTACAGTATCCACGATTTTAAGGTGTACAGAAAAATATTTTTCTTCAGTGTCTTTTAAACGTTTTTTTTGTTGCATGGCGTGAAAAAAAGCAAAATTATAAATGTATCGGTCGCGACGACTGAAATTATTTTTTGAAACAAAAAAATAAATGAGTTTTTTTTTTTAATTACTTCCTCACGAATAGGAGGAGAAAAAATTGTGACGTTGAAGTTTGCATCGTTGGAATGCAACGATATTTTTTCCTTTTTTTTTGTTTCTACATTTTTATCCTTATCCAAAGCCTTTTTGTTGCAAGTTGAGGTTGGAAATTTATAATAAGAAAACGTAGAAACGTTTAAGCGATTTTCAATATTTAAATCGACAAAAAAAATCCAGCAATTAAAAGGAATTAATTTTCGTTGCATTCCAACGATGCAAACTTCAGCGTCATAAAAAATGGATTGATTATGATCACATCCAGAAAATGCACTTCTTAAAGCGAATTTTTCTTATCTTCGTTAAGATAAGGAAAAAAGGCTTTGATAACAACTTTTGAGCATTACAATTATCATTCAAGGCAATAAAAATTCGCGTAACAAAAATTCGTGGGATATATTGTCGTCTAGAATAATTTACTGATTTTTTTATCTGTTCGAAATTACTGGAATATCTCGTGACACTCGCGCACAATAGGAAGTCGCGTATTTTTGAAAAAAAAAAACGAGTTTTTATTATTCCAGCAAGTAATGTGTTGTTCAAAAGGGTTGTAAAAACGATTTTCTTACAAATTCCGATGTCGTTGAAGGCATCGTTGAAATGCAACGAAATTTTTTTTTTCGCAAATTTCCCTTTGCAGATTTAAGTTACGAAAATCACGCAAATATTTTTTAGGATTCTTATTTAGCGACCTGCAACAAATATGCAAAATATGAACTCAATTAATGGTGAAAATAAGAAATGAAAAAGAATTTTCGTTGTATTCCAACGTTGCAAACTTTAACCCCATAATTGCCGACGGTATCACCAACTGTTTAAAAAACTGTTGGCAACACTTTTTACGATATGTCCTACAAAACGATACGGATAAAAATAATTTGAGCAAGTACGGATTTAACGTGAAATGTCCAACCGGTAAATACATACATACATGCATACACACACACACATATATATATATATATATATATATATATATATATATATATATATATATATATATATATATATATATATATATATGTATAACTACGTACATATAAAAAAAGTGCCTACACGGAGGCCTCGTTGATAGAATTGGTATGCATTATGACCTTTCCTGTAACAACTGCCAACATATAATGTGTATCATCCACGGGATACGCAGACGACGCCATGTTACAAGATCTATTTTGGGTATGTGATTCTTCCGGTCGCTTGGTGGATCATACCAACTGTGACTCTGGATATTTTTGGCACTCACGCGTGTCGTCGCGACGCTCTTCCTCTCCATTTATATTTTTTTTTGTTTACTCCACGGAACCGTATAGAGGAGTTTACGCCAGCCATTGGGTGAATACTAAAATTTGCCGTTTTAAATTCGGTCTGCGCGAAAATACGGAGAATTTTGGCATTGACCTTGACACTGGCCAAACAATAATAATTCCCATGTTAATTCAGTTTCTGTCCATTTACGCGATTGACGGTGAGAAAGATTGTTGACGATGTCGAAGTTTGCATGGTTCGAATGCAATGTGTGTTTTTTTTAAATTGTACCGTTTGTTTTTTGGAAACCAAAAGTTTTTGGATAATAACAACTGAGACATTGGCAAAATATTTAAATATAATAATTTTCGTTGGTTTTTGACGATGCAAACGTCAACACAATTTGATTAGAGGTTCCATAAGGGGTTTGACTACTGCGAAAAAAAGATCGATAGTCGCTTGGGACCACTCAAATTGAAGGGGAAGGTCCAACATATGCTGCAGGAATCGCAGATTGAAGGGAAATTTATCATTAAAACGATGGAACAGCTAGTGAAACTTTAAACGCGTTTTTCTCGAAACTGTTTTTCGAAACGGTGTACACGATTTATCGACATCTGATGAACGTAATGACTTGAAATTTGGTACACTTATTCAATGTAATAGTAGTTTAGTTTTGAGTGACGTTTTTCTTCTCAACCTTATTTTTTCATCAATTATTAACAATAATGATGTCATTTTTCGTCAAAATAGAAAAAATATTCAATTTTATTTTATTTGAAACATGATTACAAAAAGCCTCGGTCAAATCTTAGCCAATATTATCGTTTTTAAGAGAAAAAAAACTCGTTTTTTTTTGTTTCGGATCAACCAGCTGGCGAAAATCAAGTACACTGTTAAGCCCCTCATGTTCAAAGGTCCTTCACAAGATTGTTTATAACGTCTTTAATTATGAATATTTTTAGGTGACATTTGTTACTAGCTTATTCCTTTAAATTTATTTTTTTAATAACCCTGATTTTCGGGTAGTCACAGTAGCCTAACCCCTTAAGCTTGAAACGACTCGCGTACGTGCATGTTTTACTATCGCATATCGCGAAAATATGAAACTGTTGTATTGTCAGGCACGATTGTTTGGGTATGAAAAATGCGATACCACGAGGCATTCTTTTAGCAGCGAAAAAAGCGCGTTCAGTATCCTGTGTTTAGTTGGAACGAACGATGCAGAAAGGGAGGGGAGGGGAGAGAGAGAGAGAGAGAGAGAGAGAGAGAGAGAGAGAGAGAGAGAGAGAGAGAGAGAGAGAGAGAGAGGGAGAGAGAGAGACAGAGAGAGAGAACGGAAAGGGATTACATTCCTGCCCGAACTAAAGTCTCAAAAGACCGGACATGAAATGCACGTAAAAATACGAAACCTCATAACTATATAAACTACGAGCTCAAGTTCAAGAGAAAAAAAAAGTATGTATATCTAATTATGGAACGGCTATAGCGTAGGAATAACGTTTTACGACTTCCCATGCCAGTGAAGACTTTCCACCTTTGAAGAGAGACCGCGATCCGCGCTAATCGAAAATTTTAGAAGAAACTTTTTAATATATTGACGTGGTGAAAAAACGAATAACTCAAGCATTCACTCTTCATGCGTTTGTGCATGTATACCGGAAGCTTTTATAGCCTGCGTGATGATGTTGAAAGTTTGCATCGTTGACACGCAACAGAAATGGATTATTTAGATCGCTCACATCTATTTTTGTACATTTAGACTTTAAGAAATCACGCAAACGTTTTGTAAGATTGTTATCAGAGATCTACAACCGAAATATGCAAAAAGAGATTAGGCATAATAGGAGAAAAAACGAAAACTCTCGTCGCAATTCAACAATTCAAACCTCGAAGCACAGCGCGCGATAAATTGTAAGCTCGTTCACTGACTACATTTCTAGATGTGTCTTTCTATATCGCGAATGTATGTTTTTTTTCATGTCAACGTGCATCGTTGAGATGTAGCAAAAAAATGTTAATCGTTCATTTTTCATATTATTTAATTATATTTAATGATACATTTATTTGATGATTTTTCAATAATCCATTTTTATTGCCATCCCAAACCTTTTTCCGCCAATTTTGGATGTTGATCTCTGGTAAAGATAAAAATAAATCTTCGAGTGATTCTCGTAGCCAAAACAATACCTAACATAATTTTGATCCCAATTGTAGAATAATTAAAACTCAAACGTTCGACATTAGCGTGCACCGAGACCATCTTTGTTATAGTCGATGCTTCGATAAGTGGTATGCACTTAACGAAGTATAGCAATCGCCTATCTGAGATTCTGTGAAACCGACGCGAATACGCACACGAGACGTACATAAACACGAGCATCGTTTCGAAACAGAATAACCGATTGGCCGCTCTGTTTTGAATGAATATGCCCATTCGCTATTGAAGTGGCGAACATCCCCACGAAAAATGATATCGTCACGTGTTGGCGGAATATCGAAAAACCACAAAAGAACTACGAACAATCGACTAAGTTGATGAATAGAGTTACCAGCGATAGAAAAATAACAATTGCAATAATAATTATAATAGTTAATATGTACAGTGACATATATAACTAAATATAGTGGTGTATAGAAAGTACACCAATAACAGTGGAACAATAAAACATAAGCAGTTGAAGGTACAAAGTAAATATATCCAGTTCAACGGTGAAACTATACATTGTATTATGCATACATAAGCGCAATGTTTTAGATAACATAATCCATGTGGTTTTGTAATCAAACCCAATAGACATTGATTCATACGACACAACAATTGCCGACAAATAATCTATTTTTATGATGTTAAAGTTTACATCATTGGAATGCGAGGATATTTTATTTACATTTCTTCAAATTTTTTTACTTTCCGGAAAATTCCGGAAGATGGCCGAAAAAGTGTTTGAAGGAAGAAGCCAGAGCGATATCAAATGCAAACCCATCCAAATGGGGATTGGAGATGAAGGGGGCCATGAAGGAGGTACGAGTGGAAGGAGCATGGCAAAGGATAAGAGACGGAGATATGGAGGGAGTAAGAAAAATAAACGAAAGAGCTGTACGAATAAAAACCGACTAGGAAATACAACAAGACTGGAACAAAATTGAGAATTCGACGTATTTTAGGGAATGCAAAAGTCGAAAACAACGTATAGAAATGGAAGAGTACTGGGAAGAGCAGAGCGTGGAGGAACGATTTTTTAAAGAAACATGGGTCAGGTTAAGATGCGGAAATATAAGAAACTGAGGTAAAAGGGATACGCAGATACTATATGCCGATGTTGTAGGAAGGAAGAAGCACGTTTGAAACACATACTTGAATGCGGGAAAATAGAAGAAAAAATGAATAAGGAACTGGTATATGATTTGGAAAAGTGGCAAAGAGGGTACAAGGGGGAGGCACTAAAAGGAAAAATTGATAAAGAAATGAAAGGGAAACTGATCGAAGAGTTGTGCGAGTGTGCGAGAGTCTTCGAATGCATGGTAGGGAAGGAAGCATAAAGGAGAAAAAGGACGAAAGACGAATGTTAACAAAAAAAAAAGAAGAAAACGTGTAAAAGAATATCAATGTACAGAGGGGGAAACTGTGTAAAAACCGGCAAGGATATAGTTGGAAATAGAGAACTAAACTGTTCTAAATTTCGTTCAAAACCAACACTGGTGTTGCAGTCCAGTAAAAGAGACGAAAACCCAGCACTTTTTAACGTAGAATATAAATTTTTGACTGAAGGTAAATGGTTGCATACTCAAAGTAACCCCAATAAAATATTGCCCTTCAACACGCCCCAACCCTAAGAAATAGGGGTTGAAAACCTAAAAAATCTCCGTATCTTGATAATTAATGCCCGATCAAAAAAGGTTTCAACCAAAAGTTGTTTGGAAAAATAAAATTCGTATAAAGTTATCTGACGTCCAACTCTTCAAAAAGTCCAATCTTTGAAAATAGCGGCAGGAAAACGATTAGAAAATTCGGGGTTGATGCGTGTGCGAGCGGAGTAGACATATCGCTGCGTCCTTGTCTGGGTCAGTGGTGCTCTCGTATTCATGTGCTGCTATTTTCAAAGATAGGGGTTTGGAGGTCGCATAACTTTATACGTATTTCATTATTCCAAACAACTTTTGTTTGAAACATTTTTGATCGGGCTATTAATTATCGAGATACGGCGATTTTTAAGTTTTCAACTCCTGTTTCTCAGGGTTGGGGCGAATTGAGGGGTAACATTTTATTGGGGTTACTTTCAGTATGTAACCATCTGACGTCAGTCAAAAATTCATATTCTATGCTAAAAAGTGCTGGGTTTTCGTCACTTTTACTGGACTATTGGTCATCAACCAGTTGCATCAACCAGTGAGCGGAAGGCCAATACTTCTCAGATCTTGGCGTAGATACTTGATAAAAACGCCTGTACACCAGAGAATCAGAAGAATATGGGGCCGTCTATACGAGTACGGGTTTCCCCGTACCCTTGACAAATGCAGCATAGTGTAGGTCAAGACGTCTGTAGACGCAACGGGAGTTAGGTTTGATTAGCGAAGTGCGGGTAGGGAGTGATAGGGAAGGGTTCAATTAGGAAGGGTAGTACGCAAAAACCCGCAAGGGGACACGTTGAAATTCAGGAAATAAAAAGAAAGTATCGCGAAAGTGGAAAAAGGAACCAACGTCACGATTGCATTATTTGTGTAGCAAGCGTGATCGGAAAACCTTCAAAAACGAGGAGAAGAGTCTACATGCAATGTAAAAGTATACATTGTAGCCGCACAAATTCGTTGTCGAATAGAACTCAATCGAGACTGAAGTTTCTCATAAAGTTTGAAAGGCCTAAATTTCCATAAGTAGTTCTTCCAAAATACGACGTTAAAGTTTGCATCGTTGGACCGCTAAGATCTTTTTGTTAACTTTCTATTTCTTTATTTTTACACTGCCAAAAAAAAATCAATTTAAATAGGATCTAGTTAAATCAAATAGGTTTTTTTCCTTGTCTCACAATTCTATTTAATTTCAATTGAATAACAATTAAATAAGTACATTTAGTGGATTCAAGTAAATTGTTTTTTGAACAGATGAAACCGAATCTCAGATTTATTAGGAATAAATAAAACATTTCGTTATTAGACGCGTTAAATAATTTTTGATTTGAATAAATAATTATATTTAAGAAAGAATAATTCCAATAATGTGATGCGTATTAAAAATTAAATTTCACGGAAAAACCAGTTAATTCAAATTTTTTTAAATGAAATAAATGCATCTTGTTAATACCAATCGAATTTTTCTGCCAGTGTATGTTCATTCAAAGTCGTTTTTTTTGCAAACTGAGGTCGTAAATCTCTACTATGAATAAGTAAAACTATTTGAGTGATTTTCACACACCAAAAATAAAACAATGAAAAAGAATTATTTTTCGTTGCATTCCAACGATGCAAAGTTGAACATAATTCTAAAATATGGTATTGAAGTTTGCATCGTTGGGATGCAACGAAATGACACTTTTTTTTCGTACTGTCCAATTTTTTTTCACCACATTAAAGCTACCAAATCATTGAAACATTTTTGAACGCACTTTTTAGGAACCCACAACCTAAATCAGGAAAAAAGATTACGGAATGAAAAAATATTGATGAATTTTCGTTGCATTCCAACGTTGCAAACTTCAGCACCATTTTAAAATACGAGGACCCCACAACCTCTGCAAATCAATCGTAAAACAAATATGACAACAAAAATATATTTGTAAAATAAACAACTGTACGATAAGTTAAAAAAAAAGATTAAACTCGTGCCACGGCACGTTAAATTTCATAACAAGGTGCTAACATTTTCTTTCGTAGCTTGTACGAAAAGAAATACTGGTCATACACATTCGTACAGAAGTAGACGAGAACATTTTTCCCAGACGCGAGAATAAACTCGTGACGTTTTGTCTTTCAAGCTAAGCACTTTTATAAATTAAATCCCGACCAGAATAGGACGGAGATGATCTTCGTGTGAGGAGTGTGAGAGTTTCGAGGTCGCCCACCGAGTGGGACTAGACGTCCAGCGCTTACCACAGTCACTAAAGCATGCATGTGCATGTGTCTCTTTGCACCCATGTTCACATATGTGCGAATGCATACTGAACCACACGCATGTATGTGAACTCAGCCATGGTTTCTCGAGCGATGATTCATTTCTGAACCGGAGTTTGCAGTATGCTCGATAGGTACATGTATGAGATGCGTGTGCGAGCGTGTGTGCATATACGTAACGATGTATATATATATATATATGTATATCACGCAATTATTCGGCTCTTCGTGTTGTTTGTCGTTGCGTCATTTGTTATCGCAATCTGTACTGAGAGCTCGACTTCTATACTGTCCGAAACAAGACGACGTTCATAGTGACCAGCTTAGAAACTTTCGAATTACAATCGAACAAAAACACTGCATAAACATAAATAAAAATGTTTATAGGTTAACGACAAGTTCGAAACGAAATTCTTCGGTGTCTCATGCCGATCTGTATATTGTAACCAATACGGAAAAATGAGTTGTCGGAAACACTGGTCTGGCTGTACAGTCGTCGCGAAAAGAAAGCGTAAAGAAAAAAGCAGTTTTGCTAAAAGTTTACGAGGTTGAAGCAGGCCAATTAAGTCAAATGACGGTTTATGAATTTTTTTTTCAACGAATCTCAAAAAAGGCATACAAGGTATAGATTCATTCTGTAGACGCTAATTTTTCATAAAAGATATAATGAACGGGCAAAAATATGCATTTTTATTACGCGAATAAGAAAACCTTTTCTGTTACTACCAACTTGAAAAAGTATAACATTATCGATTATGAAAGAACTGCGTCAGCAAATCTTTTATAGAACTGAGAATTATATTTTGCGTCATTTATAACTATTCCTATTTATACTTATGTCACGAGATTATTTATTACTACCATTAATTAATATTAACTGTCGCCGAAATACGGCGACTTCGTGGGCATTGAGGTTGGCGGCAATGCTCTTCATTCGCCAGCTAAGATTCGCAATCTGTCATCAAACCTTGATGATTTAATATTGAATATATATGGTTTATAATGGGCCTTTTTTCTAAATGTTTACAAAGGTTTAGTTTATGTTAATCCGTTGTTAGAAATGGCTCATGTCAGTGCTAAATGGTCAAAGAATCACATCGCCCGTAGCGTGAGCGTGTTGTTCATCTAACCGCACGTAAAATGGCATATATTAAACTATTTTTTATCTCTGGTGTTTTGTGGTGATAAGATTCAAAAAAATTCGTAGACTCAGTATAGTCCAGAGAATAACATATATAAAAAAAAAAATCTTGGATTGTGGCTAACGATTCAACTTTCTTAAGGGGGTATCCCTCTCTGGAATCTTAAAAAAAAAACGGTTTTTTTTTGCATATTGTTATAGTGTGGACTTTCAAGAATATTGTAAGACCAATCGGACCCTGAAATGCTAAAAATTTACGAAGTTACATCTATTTTAGTGGAACAGTGTGCGTCGGGTTTACCGCGATTCGACGAGTTTGAACGCGATTATCTCGAGTAACTTTCACACCATTGACTTGAATTTGCACAGTTAGCGTTTAAACAGTAGTCATTTTCGGTTCAGGATCGCATTTCTTAATTGGATGAGCCATTTGTTAATAACAATGACTACAGCATGCTGTTTTTCGAGAGAAAAATGAGGTTTTCTTTGGAGAAGCTGTCATTTTTCGTATTTTTCGAAATTTCGAAAAGTGAATCGTGAACCCATAACCAGCTGGATATATTTGAAGAATTTTTTTGTTTGTTTTCGTTTCAGATTACATTTGAGCCTGGTAGAGATCCCGACGTTTCAGGCCTCGCCGCTGGAGAACTGCAATGCCAACTGCAGCACCGCGAACACTTCGAAAGATTTTCTTCCGAAAAAACTACATTGTAGCCACAAACATGTGTACACCATGTCTATAAATCGAAACGATGTCTATAAACTATGCGAAGGCCGGTATGGCGAATGGAGAACAAAAACATCATAATTGTTAATTGTCTAGAAGGTTGATTTACATTTCTTTCTTGTTCACGTAAAAACATATAATAACGATCGAGTATCAAAGATTCACAGTTATGTCGTTTGAAACATTCTTCATTCTGTCGATCAGACAATGAGAATTTTTCATTGTTAGCAAATTGGTGCCATTTGGTTTGTAATATAACACTCCTTCTGTTGAAGAGTTTCGTTCAGATAAATTGTAAAAATTCATTCCAGCCATGGAAATAAGTATGCAAAATTAGGGGGTCTCGCATGAGCTTGAAATTTCGAAAATATGATTTTTTATTGCATAGTTTTATAGCCTAGTCTTAACTTTAATTTGCAACAATGATTTTGTAAAGATTGCCAAAATTGAGCAAGTTATGACGATTTTTGCATAGATCGCCTACTGCCCTACGGCGAATCGCCCAACACCCCTTATTGCAGCCGTTTTTTATTTCACGGTTGTAGGTCTTATCTCAACATGTTGGATGCACTTCAAATTCAAACCGAGCATAGTTTATAACATTTTCTATTTTACCACCGGATGAGCTCTCGATATATTCATTAATTTGCCAATAACAAGTGCTTAAAGTTGTTTTTTGGTCGAAAATCAAACCATTTTTTCTACAGCTATTTGCGATATCTTGAAAATTTCAAAAAAGTATCCGGTCTTACGAAAGTTTTATTCTTATACTAAGGGTACATCGTTTAATTTTCTAATTTGAGATCACCCAATTTGCCAGAACCACCTACACCGATTGGGCCTGCCGCAACGGCGGTGCTTTGCTGAAATAGTATTTAATTTAAAAAAGCACGTCATTGGCAAGGCTATGTATTAATTGTGTATAAAATCCCAATATTCTCATTAGAAAATACATTCAAAATCGACCGTTTTGTGGCCCCCTGTTCACGAAGTTTTCGTAGTTGGAGTTTCTCGCAATTGCAAAAAAAAGGCTTGAAAAATCCAGGGCCCGGAAAAACGTTTACTTTGAATTTAAATAATAACAACAACAACCGTAATAACAGTAATAACAATTATTATTATGTTATTATAATTTTCTTATAATAAAAAGAACCATAACGATGTGAAAAAATTATCGTCGTGTTATTGAACAGTAATGATTGAAAAATGCAAACACTTACGCGCACGGGTTTCCGAAATGTTACTATATCTAATGTAATGTGACCTTACTTCGCAGCTGTCCGTTCTTTTATATTCTTCGGCCGTACGTTATTGAGTTGATGAGAATTAATCTATTCCTTTGGCCCGAGGAAACATGACGGCAATTTAAGAAGTTATTTAATAAGAATTTTGAATAATGGTGTACGTTGTATAAATGAAAAGCTATCGTGGGCTTTCTCGAATAAGCAGACGCACACGACCGACGCATCCATTGAACGACCCATATTTTCATGTCGCATGACACAAATCCCACACTGGTGCAGTCGCACGCGTATCTTCTCATTCCCCGATAGTCATTCGTCATAGTCGTCTAACGGAGCGTCGAGTCCTGCCGTTATCTATAAGATTTGTGTAGAGTCGAACGGAAAGCTTCCAGACTATCACCTGAGATGTCTCCCTCGATTTTTTTTGGCGTATCGTCGTTTTCCCTTTTTTTCATCTCATTTAACTCTGTTCCGCCACGTGCGTCGACGCGTGTGTGTGTGTGCTTTGCCCACGTATCGTCAATTTATCATTGTCTCGTGATTAAAACGTATCGTTTTGCGAATACAAACATCTACTGCACCTTTAACATTCAGCTCCTATCATCGTTCTCCTCTCGTATTCCGCACAGCTTGCATTTCTTTTTAATCTCTCATTTTTATTCTCATCCGTGTTAATGACGATTACGGTTAAGGTCCCGCCGAGTTTGAAATATTAAGAGATTTTTCAAGAACCACTGAGCTAAATTATAATATTTATGAGATAGGAAGGGCATTGTCGTTATTATTCGTAGTATTGTTAATTTACAGTATTATTTTTTTTTACGAGAGGGGAAATGCGTTAGGCACCGTAGGAGAGACACACGTTCTCCCCCTGTCTCGGACTCTCCTCATAGCCTACCGGCTAAAAACCTCCTCTGCCCTGTCTCCGCGGGATGGCAACACTTGACGAGTTTCGACACCAACATCGAAAAGCTTGTAGACGATTGAAATTCATATCGTCGAGAGATTAATTCAGGATGCACTAACTGTCCAAAAATTAATCCGTTTCACCACATAGTTTCGGGAATTTTTAAGGTTCAAGTTAAACCTTCATCAATTTGGTAATACGCGTGGCACTTCGTAAACACTAGTTATAGGGCTGTAAGGGTTAAAATAATGCTTCGATTTAAATTCGAAAAACTGAAAAAATTGCGATTAGTGTTAGGAAAAATCAAGCGGTTTCTCCGCTTGGTTAATTAATAATACTCGAACAAAGGTGTGAATTTTGAGCTCAAACGGGTTGTTTTCGGACATTAACGAAACTTGTAGGTTAAGTGTTATTAATGTTATAGATAGAATAAATAAATACATTTCATTGTAAAGTTCAAATGCTGTTGTAATATGTACGTTTCAAAAACCGACTCATTTTGAAGTACTTGCCAGTTAATGCTTGACTTTGTCGAGTAGCTCACTCGGGAGAGCTCGTTAACGCGGTGTTGCCACATTTAACCTACAAGTTTTGTTAATGGCGGTAAACGAACCGTTTGAGCTCAAAATTCACATTTTTGTTCGAATATTAATAATGAACCAAGTGGAGAAAGCCCATTATTTTTCAACACGACATTCCTAACTCTAATAGCAGTTTGTTCGGTTTAAAAAATCTTTAATCGAAGCATTATTTCAACCTCTACAGCCCTATAACTAGTCTTTACGAAGTGCCACGTGTATTACCAAATGGATGGAGGTTCAACTTGGACGTTAACAATCTCCGAAACTATGTGGTGAAACGGATTAATTTTTGGACAGCTAATGCATCCTAAATTGATCCCTCGGTGATATGAATTTCAATCGTCTACAAGCATTTCGATTTTAGTGTCGAAACTCCTTAAGTATAACCTCACCCCCGCGGGACCTGGCCATCGTCCGTATCGTGGCGCTTGCCCGTCCAAGCGTCTCGTGTCATTTACTCGTCATTTTTCCTTATTCATCCTCGCGGTATTATTACAATTATTGGCATTTTTACTGTAATAAAGTGACGTATGAATATTTTGCCGAGGGTAATGAGCACTTCAAGTTCCAAAAACTCTGATTTAGTCGTCGAATTATGTTTATTCTCAAGGAAATTGGACCATACACTGCGACCTCAATTATCGGCACAGCGGCGGGATCAGCTTCGCATCAGACTTGCAAAAATGGAGGTTGCGCACCATCCACGCGCGCCGACTCTGCGCAGCTGACATACCCAATAGCAGTTCCCCTCAACGCCATCTCTTATTGTCCAGCATGGTTCGAGCCTTACGATAAGGTCTGGTGCTTCTCCCGCCATGCGCTACGCCGATCGATATTCGGCACGTAGTGGGGGTCTGTGGCATCAGTGGAGGTCCCGATAATAGAGGTCGCAGTGTATAGGTATTTGAATTCTGACCGAAAGTACGATGTAAGGCTTCTTTATGGTGTTAAAGTTTGCGTAGTTGGAATACAACGAAACTTAATTCTTCTTAATTACTCAATTTTTTTTACCGATTTATCACGATGAAAATGGAACAAATATTGCATTCCAACCCTGCAAACTTCAACGTCATGCGTTTTTTTATATTCCAATTTGATCAATAACGGCTCCGTAAAAATGATTGCATAGGGGAAAAAATGTTCTGCGTTCGATTTGAATCGGTGGACACTTTTATTCATTTATTTGGATCCATCGAAATGCATAAGGAGTATCATTGTTGATTTTATTACAGCATGACGTTGAAACATGCAGCGTTGAAATACAACGATTTTTTTTAAATTATTTTTATTATCATCCAAAATCTTTTTTTTTCAATTTAATGTCTTGAATCTTTAATGAGGATACATAAAAACGGACATGTGATTTCCGTAGCCTGAATTGAACAAAAAGAAATTTTATAAACTGACAATAATTCATGTCCGTTGCGTTACAACGATGCACACTTCAAAATCATATTACTGCGATAAAATCATTTAAAAATATTTGGTAAAATCTAATGTACAAATTATAGATCGAGAAGGGAAGATTACTCAAGTTGATAACGCTACAATTAATTAAATGTCATTCACTCGTTGAATAATATTTGTTTTACTTGAGCGAATTCGATCGTATTAATATTACGTGACTTCTGCCCGAAAAAATGAGACTTTTTTGATATGCCAAATTGATCGATGAAGGTTCCACAAAAATGGCTGTATAAGAAAAAATACGAATAACAATAACAAACTTGTTTTTTAAGCGCTTGAAATGAGCGACAATATTTTTTCTTTAATTTATTACGTCTAGGTCTGCTTTTTACAAACTTTCAATAATACAAGCCAATTGTTTTCGATGTGACGCGAGCCGACATATACGATCAATCGGGGTTTGATGGTATCGAAGTTTTCATCGTTGGAATGCAACGAAAATTACGACGTTAAAGTTTGCATCGTTGGAATGCAAGCATTTTTTTCTCCATGTTTAATTTCTTTATTTTCCTTATGATACAAACGGCCTTTTTTTGCAAATTGAAGCCGTAAATCTCTAATACGAATACGTAAAAACATTTGAGTGATTTTTACAGCCTAAATCGCGCAAGTAAAATGTGTGCAATTGAAAAACAATTAATCTTACTTGCGTTCAAAGGATGCAGACTTCAACGTCGTAAAAATTCTCTTTTATTTCTTCATTTTTAGTATAATACTAAACCATTTCTTTTTTCGCAGAATTACGCTGTAGATCTTTGATAGAAATCATTTAAAAAAACGTTTCAGCAGTTTTCGTAGTCTGAATCCGCGGAAGAAGTTTGGGCAATTCAGAAAAAAATAATTGACATTTCAATATAACGATGCAAACTTTAACGTCATACCTTTTGCACTTCCATGTCAGTTCTGTACTGCATTCGTCTACATTATCTTAATTTCCACAGTACAGCTCCTCTCTGCTACGTAATCAGTTGACGCCATATATCATCGGGCCGGAAAGAATCGAACGATTTTAATTCTGGCGCCTCGTCTGAGCGGCGGTTGACGCGTCTATAATAACCCGCAAGTTTTAACCGGTTGCAATAATCTTTGAGAATACACGGGACGAGCAAACATCCTCCGGTATTTGTGTAAATTCGAGCACGGCTCTATTTGCTCTTTTCCTGTTTACGTTTGTGATTAAAGTTTTTAAAATTTCGTATGGGATTTCCAAGGGAGTCGAGCGAAAATGTTGGGGACCTATTTTGTCATGATTTACGACACCAATTCAATGGAGCATTGTCGGTATTATAGGAAGAAAAGGCAGAACTATCGGTGATAAAAAAAAAATAAAATAACGACATAAATAGTTTTAACGTAATCTCCCGTTTGAGGGGCTCGTGTTCTTCCGTTAAAAAATGGAAATGGAGGGTGCTGCCCTGCCAAAATAATTTAGTTGTACGTCATACCTGTACCGGAGGGGTATATGCACCCGCGCAGAAATGTAACCGGGCATTTCCTACTTTGTGTCCGGCCCAGACTTGCCTTGTCTGATTTACCAGACCGGGCCCTTCCCGTTTTTTACGTCTTACCCTCTATATTTGGAAATTACAATCTTCTGGCCGGGATACATTGCGAACAGGTACATCTTCACGTAATGTCTACCCGGCCAGAACATTGACATGTTCTGAAAAGTGGAGCCTGTTTTTAAGAATTAAAGAAAAGCTACTTTGCTTTTCACCTCGTCGAAGATATTTATAATTGATTGGGATGTAACTAATACATCTGTTGCAATTCTATTCATCATTAAAAGCATTTATTTCATCAATGATAATCGACGAGGATAACAATACATATCATAAACACCGGCATTACGATAACTAATGATTTGAGCATAAAGAATAGCCAAATTATTTTATGAGGCAAAAAAGTAAAGCAGGTCATTCGTGGTTTTTGAACGCCTTGTCGGGAAATATCAATGTACTGTCCGGGAAGACATCACCTGAATGTATTTCGCTAACAATCCGCCAGGGGGGTACAAGCGAAGCGCTTCGCGTAAGCGACGTACCGTCGTACGAGGATAAAAGTTCGCCCTTCGAGTTGTACCACGTACAGAAATGCTATGCTTACAGCGTGCACTTACGCTTATGATTTTGCCATATTTGTGAAATAACCCTTTGCACTCTAGGCCTTTTTCGCTCGGATAGCGATCTGTGTACGTTTTTCTGTCTGTTTGCCTATCAGGAAATGCGAGCCAGCGTATGTATACACTCATATACTACCTTAGCAAGTAGATAACCAACAAACAATATGTTGTCGAAATACTAAATTGAATACATTCCCGATTTCATCTCCTCAAGGATTCCAAAAACGCTGAAACGCTATTTTTGATTTCCTCGTTTCTTCCTGGTTATTTCTCGATTCCCTACAACTTTCCTGGTCATTAACCGCTTGTTCTGCGGCCCGTTCCCGATCAGTTCCCCAGAAAGAGAACGGCGGATCGGGACCGAGCCTTAGACCCGTTACATTGCGAACCTATTCCAGGGTGGAAGGCCCGACCAGAGCCTGATATTATCCAGGGAAGGCAGATAAGGGGCAGTACTTTTTCCCGATTCAAATTTCTACACGGGCATCTACGCGATCGAATTCATATTGAAATAAAACGATGTATGGCGCCTGGAATCAAAGCAATTACGAAATATACAGATTTTTTGTTGTTCACGAGAACTGAGTCGCTCGAAAAAATCAAATATCATTGAGGGGTTAACCTACTGGGAAAATGACGAACACTCATTTGTCGCTTGAGGCAGCTTAAATTGAAAAGGAAGGTCCAACATATGGCGCAGGTCCAACATATGGTCCAACAAACGCAGATTGAAGATAAACTCATGATTACAATGATATGGTGTTGAAATTTGCATCGCTGGGATGCAACGAAACTTCTTCTTTGTTTTTTTTAAATTTCTTTATTGTTGTGATCATCTAAAATCGTATTTCGCAGATTTAGGTTACACATCCCTAATGGAGGGATTCTCGAAAAGGTTTCAGTGGTTTCGTAGCCTAAACTTACCAATAAAAAATTGGACATTATGAGGATATTTTTTTTTCGTTGCATTCCAACGATGGAAACTTCAACACCATTACAACCATAGAACGCCTAGTACTCGACATCTAATGAACGGATTGACTTAAAAATTGGTAGACTGATTCAGTGTAATAGTAGTTGAGTCTTGACCGACGTTTTTCTTAACATTTTTTTCATTAGTTACTAACAGTAATGTCATTTTTCCTAAAAAAATTGAAAAAAAGAAATCATTTTTTTTATTGATAATTGAAACACGATACCAAAAAAGTCAAGTCTTAGCCAATATTATTTATTTTAACAAAAAAAAACTCGTTTTTTTGTCTCAGAACAATCGGATGGTGAAAATCAAGTACACGGTTGCGCCTCTCACGTTCAAAGGTCCTTCACGATATTGTTTGTAACTTCTTCAATAATTAACATTTCATATTTCTTTATCAAATTTGGTACACAAGTTTCTTAATGTACATACAAATAAATGTAAAAACGATTATTCAATCATCTTATTAATTTCTTCAAAATGAATTTATTGTAAACCCCGATTTTCGGCTCGTCCCAGTAGCCTAACCTTTTAAGGCATGATATACATTTACAACGATCGAAAAATCGATTTCCTTTTTTCCCCTTTAAACAATATAACTATATATGTAGAATATCGTAATTGATAAATTAATTACTTTGTAACAGACTACTGAAGTAATTAGTTACCACAAGTACATAGTGCAATTTAATTCGAATTCTATGTACACTTCATACTCGTTTTTCTGAAAACTGCATTTTGGAAAGTAGTGTGCGGGATTACACAAAAACTATTAAGCCGATTGAGTCGAAACTTGGTAGGAGTATTGATAATATTGCTACCTTCTACTTGACGAGAATTGTCTTTGAAAAATTAGAAAAAAAAACTACTTTTTAAATCAAAATTTTACAGAAATGTTGCGTGACATGTTCATTTTTTTTGTAAATGAGTGCCTTTCTCTTAATTTTGCATTTAAAAAAAATATTAATTACTATCAAACAGAAACTACACATGTTCTAACTGAAAACATTTTTGAATTTTTGGGAAATCAAAGTTTACGGGATGCTCGACTGCACGCCGATTTGCAACTCCCGCAGCAACTTTGCTGTATCACTGGGCCACAACTCGACCATTTTGATGATAAATTAATTGAAAAATTGTTTTGCATACCTAAATATACTATTATAGTATACCTACAGTTTGATAAATGTTGAATAATTATTTCTTGGTTTCAAAAATCCCTCAAATTTCCTTAATTTTTTTCCCGTCTCAATGTATATCTCGCCTTAATTCTTGGGGAAAACACACTTAATGCAGCGATCGTAGCAGATGCACTATTTTCGAGCTTCCAAAGTTTTTGGATCGATTATGCGATAGTAGTATTTTCCTCTCTCATTGTACTCTGCACATATCAATGCCTTGGCCAATATAGAATAATGAACTTGATGGAAAAATAATTATCGCAGATTTCGGTTGCAGTGCTATGTTAAGAAAATTCTTTTGCGAAAAATAGCACACATGTTTTTTCTTTCCGATTTTTTTTTTTTTTTACTAATTTTATGTAATCAAACATTCCTGCAATAACAAATGTTATATTTTTCTAATGTTGAAGCTACAAATATCGCTGAAGCGTTTTTTACGATTCTTATGAGTGGTTGATACCCTAAAACGACAAAAAAAATGTTTGGATAATATTGAAAACTAAAAAAATAATAAGAATTTTCATTAATTGTTAACGATATTATCAATAACGCGAATAATTCCTGAGCGCTCCATTCTTCAAGAATTCCACACACACACATTCTCGGCTATTGTAAATTCCCAGGAGACTAAATGATAAACAGATAGTTAATCAGCGTCCGAATTTAACATTACGATCGATTCACATTGATTCAACCAGACCTTCGATACGTTTTACGGGCAAAAAACACGCATTCAACAGTTCAATATTGAGATGACCTACATACGCATAAACCATTGTGCGCTATAGCACAGCCTATTTCACTTTCAAACAGCACCATTTTTTCTCCAAATATTCCACCAGGTTGATTAAAAAACTGCTCTCAGCTAATTTACATTTCTAGTCTCTGTATATAGAACACGAAGAATATTTAAATGTTTTCAAACAAATATAGTTTATTATTCGAAAGCATCAAATAAAAAAATAAAAAATGTAGTCTATGGATAGAAAACGTCAATAAAAGATCATGTGGAAGTTTGCATCGTGGGAATGTAGCGAAAATGCTTCTTGATTTTCTCTTTTATTTTTGTTATCACCGCATTTTTTTTTGCAGCTGTTGGTCATACATTTTCAGTAAGGATTCTCAAAAAATGTTTCAGGGATTTTCATAGGTGAAATATGCCGAAAAAAGGCAATACGAAGAAAAATTAATTTCGTTGTATTCCAACTATGCAAACTTCAATACGATAAAAAAGATTCGTGTTTTCGAGCATATTTACCGACGGAATTATTTCCATAATTCCTGAAATCGCAACAGGCTGTACAAATGGTCCGGAAGATAAAATATCTTCTAGAAAAACAAAGCTTTGGATCTTCCTTCGCGTAATGTGAGAAGAAAGAAAATATTGAGCCTTAATCGTTTATAGGTATAGCGCACAGTATTATTGGATTCGGACTTTTTTTCGAAACATTTCGCTATATTATTAATAACAATATACTTATTCCGAAATATTTGGTAATATTGTTAAAGTAAATATCGGCGAATTGAAAAAAAAAAACAATTATCGCTTTATTATTATTTCCAAAAATTTCACAATAGTATTATGGACCCTAAAATTTAATTATATTCATAGATTTTTTTTTCAAAGAATTTTAGTTCGCATCGTTCGGATGTAACGAAACATTTTCTATATCTTTTCATTTCCTCCTATTTATCATTCTACGAAACATTTTTTGCTACATTATCATTTTACACGTGAAAATTGATCTAAATGAGCAATTAAGAAATATATGCCAATAGAAATTTAACCAATAAAAAAATCGTTTTCGTTGCCTTTTAATGATGCAAATTTCCATTTCGTATTTTTGGGGTCAAAAATACTTTGGAAAATTAAAAAGCAAGCTTTGGCCGACTGCGATCTTTGTATGAACAAAATTTTGTAATTTCACGATTCAGGTCAAGGGGTCTTCTCACTTTAGACGCTAAAAAAGGCTATTTTCATGCATTTTTTTGATAGGTTTATATTATAGATATTGATATAAAAGTTGTTAAACTTAATACATACTCTTTCGAAATACATTTACAAAAATTTGTTATTTATTTATGTAACCCAACCAAATTATAAATGCGTTTTTCTCGAAACAATGTTTTACGACGGCTTGTTGATAAAATCTTCGAAACTACTAAACCGATCCTTATGAAATTTTAACCACATATTCTTTAAAACTATAGCTATAGCGCACATCAAGGATTTTTTTAAATGTTGATATTTGCTATTATTTTTTTGGCAAAACGAAGAATAAAACGTTTTTTTGGTTTTCTCGAAAAATGTCCGCCATTTTGTTATTTTTACATATATCAAAAATCGTATGACATGCGCTATAGCCATTAACATACTGAATTTAAAACCGTTTGATTTTTTTGTTTCGGATAATCCATCTCCGAGATTTCATTAACAGCGCAGACCTACAATTTTTTTAGGACATTTTTTAACTACCACTTTCATCTATAAATACTGAATTAACTGAATATTTTTTTTGATATGTATTTCGAAAGTGTATTTATTAAGTGTAACAACTTTTATATCAATATCTATAATATAAACCTATCAAAAAATTCATGAAAATAGCCTTTTTTAGCGTCTCGAGTGAGAAGACCCCTTAAAGCACATCACTTCTGTCTTTAGAAGAAAAAAAAACAAGAAACAAATTCTATCTACTTGAAAAGGTTACCTGTTCATCTTTGTACGAATTGCATACGTTTTTTTCTTTTAGTGCACGCTACAACAAATAAGGCGAATATAAAAAAGAAGCTATTAAGCGCGCGGTCGACACGTTAAAGTTAGGCTTTGCATTGATGGTGTTAAAGTGTGCATCGTTGGAATACAACGGTTTGTTTCTTCATTTTCCCTTTCTCTATTTTTATGCTTATCCAGAGCATTTTTTTTCTGCAAATTCAGGTCATAAATGTCTGCTAGCAATGCACAAAAACTTTTGGGCAATTTCCACAACCAAAAAAATGATGACATAAAGCGCAATGTTTTTCGTTGCATTGCAACGATGCAAACTTCAACATCACAAAGTCCGTGATTTTCGTGCGAAACTAAACCATTTGCAAACGACGGCATTGAAGTTTGCAGTGTTGGAATGCAACGGAAGTTCTTTTTAATTTTTCTCATTTTTATCACAGTCTCCAATTTTTCTTCATAAATGAAGTTCGATGATGTTGAAGTTTGCATCGTTGGGATGCAACAAAAGTTGACTTTCCTCAATTGCTCACATTTTCTTCACTGGCTTAGGGTACGAGAATCAGTCAAATAACTTTTCATATCCTTATTAGAGATCTATAACGTCATTGAGTGAAAACAAATTTCGTTTATAATAAAGGTGGAGAAGTAAAAGAAAACCGTTGTATTCCGACAATGCAAACTTCAACGGAATTAAGCTCGTGGATCTCTTATGAGGATAAGAAAAACCGTTTGAATGATTATCGTACCGTGAATCGGCGGAAAAAACAAGAGCAATAGAAGCAAAGTTAACATCGGTTGCATGCCGACGATATAAACTTCAACATTGTTGCAAATGTATAGTCGATCGTGAAACTACAACGGCACATCCGCTATGTTGACATACACTTTTCAGGTTATGTTCGAATGTCGAATATTCTTCTCCCGGTCGATCACTGTGAAATAACTGGCCATCTCTCTCAATATTTTGTAGACTGCGGTGTAAGGAATCAAATAATTTTATATGATGTGTGCATTGTTGGAATGCAACGAAGATGAATATTTTCTTCATTTCACAAATTCAAGGTACGAAAGTCACGCAAACCTTTATCAGGATTCTCATTTACCGATCTACAAAATCTATTTTTGGACACTGATGAAAACGAGAAATTGAAAAGAATTTTTGTTGCATTCCAACGATGCAAACTTCAACATGGTGTGACGAGCAACAATGGTGCCTGGAGCGGCGTAACCACCAGAAAGGATGATGTTGAAGTTCGCATCGTTGGAATGCAACGCCAAAATGAATTTTTTCTTCATTACGCAAATTTCCTTTTGCGGGTTTAAGCTACGAAAATCACACAACCATTTTTTTACGATTCTTATTTAGTCATCTACAATAAATCTGCAGCGTATGGTTTTGGATAATAGTGAAAATAACAAATGAACGGGCTACATCTACCTAAGTGGGTCCAAAATTTCATTGAAATATTCCTAAAATCGAATGAGCTACAGCGTCGAACAGTCTGCTGGGCGCCATACTTCAAACTTTAAACGCGTTTTTCTCGAAACACTGTTTTCGAAGTCGCTGGATAAGATATCTCGAGAACCACTTAATGGATTGTTTCCAAATTTCCTGGAGCTACGATGAGAAACATTTGAAGGTCGTTAACGATCTCACTTTTTCAAAACCGATCTTCATTTTTTGATAGTTACGTAAAAATGACGACCTTTTTCATCAATTTTGTTTGCTTGAGTTTCAATTCGTCGCAACGTTGTTGAAAAAAATATTTAAAAAATAGACGATCATCAACTTTTAGTATTTATAATCAACTTGAATAACCTGTTTGGTTTTTCGATTTATGCTATTGAGGTTTGCATCGTTCGAATGCAACGAAAATTCTCTTTAATTCTTTTATTTCCTCCTTTTCATTGTTGGAAAAATCTTTTTCCACAAATTCATATCATAGATCTCTAGGTAAATAAAAAAATTGTTGAGCGATTTTCGTAGTTGAGATTTGCCAATAGAAATTGGAGCAAAACAAAAAAATATTATTTTCGCTGCATTCCAACTATGCAAACTTCAACGTCGGTTCGATTTCGAATGGACCATTTAACCCTTTCCTGCCTGACGGACATACACTGTCCCAGTCTGGAAAATGTTTGAAATTACGGCCGCGACAACGTATGTCCCAGTTACTGAAAAACATAGGCGCATTTCGGTGGTGAGGAATTCGCACCCTTATTGAGAAAGTTTCAGACAGAAAAGTTATTTCATCGTAGCAATTACTCGGAGGACAAATAACTGTTCCTGGTAATGAGGCGCACTAAACTGACTTTTTCGCCGTATTGAAAGGGTTAAGGAGAGATATACACCTAGATGGTCGAGGTCGAGGATTTAGAAGCTATGAACATTCCTTCGACCGTAGAAGACCTACACTATGGGCCTGGTATCGATGATTCCATGTAAGTTGACAAATTTCATGATTTATTCATTCCCAAATTTTCAAACGCGTTTTTCTCAAAACCACGTTTTTCAAATCGGTACCCAAAATTTCTCGAAAACCAATGAACCGATTGCCTTGAGGTTTTTTGTGGTTATTCTATACACCATTATCTAGTACTTGTCATGGGATTTTTTTTTCCGTTACTTAGTTTTTGTCTTATAGGCAAAATAATAACTAATTTTTGGCCCAAAAATCACTATTTATGTTCAAACGTCCGCCATTTTGTCATAAATCGATATTTTCAAAATCGGCTATGACAAGTACTAGATTATAGTATCTAATTTAATAATCTATTTGGTTTTTTTAGATGATTTTTGAAGAAACGCCAGTGGCTACCGTATAGGCAGATTTTTTTACGATGCTACAAGGATCATACAATATCCTTGTATATAGATGCTACAAGGATCATACAATATCCTTGTATATAGATGCTACAAGGATCATACAATATCCTTGTATATTTTTGATATTTTTAAATAGGAAAATTAAACATATTTTTGAATGTATATACTTTTAGATAATTAGAACCCCTATCCGAAATTTCAAATAGTTTTCCTTGAAAAAATTCACAAAAATGACGTTTTTTCCTGCTCCTAGGTGTATATCTCCCCTTAAGTTGGAGAGTGTCCACCGCAAAACGTTGCAGAAAATTTCATCTGCCGGTGGCCATGTTTTGTTGTTGTTTTTCTGTGTTTTTTTCTGAATTTTCTCATAGGCTGTCAACATATGTACCTTTGTGTTTGAGAAAAATGCGTTCCTTATTGACCAACCGTTTCCCAGAAAAAACATTTCGGAATTTGGCTATTTTTTCCGCGTTTCTAGGTAGATCTAGCCGCGTCGAAGGATTTTTGTTGCATTCACTGCAAACTTCCGCCACATCAGCAAGGAACGTACCTTGATAATTTTGTACTTCTTTTTGGTAGCCTGGTTGAGATCCTCGTGCACCTTGTCGAGCAACCAGAGCAGAAATTCCTGAGCGTCGTGCTGAAGATTACCCCTGTACTGGCTGCCGTATTTGTCGACGACGCTTTTGAACGCGGTGCTCATTTCCGGATCGTACTGGCAGCTCCATATAGCTTTGAGGAGAAGCGCGAGTTGCTCCGTTATTTCGCCCTTGGTGCCGTACTTCTTAGAATTGAGCTTGTTTCTCCTGGAGAGATCGATTTTGTAGCCGTCCAGTACAAAGTATTCTGCGAGTATGTCCGTGTGCGAGAGGCACTGTAGTACGGCGTTCATGAAGCACGTATTGCCGTGATTTCTGAGACCGATGACGCCGGGTACTCTATCGGGCGGTATGTGAGCGGGTCTCGGCGGTGGTACTCTAACGTCGTTGAGGCTGGAAGCGAGGTCGTTCCTCGTCGCAGCTTTGGACTGTACGCCGACGTTTGACATGTGCTGTACCATTTTGTTGAAGAATTTCTTCCAGGACGGGCGTCGGAAAACTTTTTTCTCGCTCTTTTCGGCCGTTAGGCTAGTCTGGGCATTGGGCGAAGCGGCGATCGGTCCGGAATTCATGTCGTTCTGTATGTTGGTGCGAGCGCTCTCCTTGATACTCGTATTGTTTTGCTCGCCGCGATTCCACTGTTTCGAGACTCGCCTCTTCGACATTCTCGTTGCTGCGCTCTGAAATGGATTTTTCGGCAGTGTAAAGGTGCGCTTTAGGGTTAAGGTGTCCCGCTCGTTCGTTCTCGTTGGGATACCAGCTCTCAGGAGATTCTGCGACTTCTTAACCTCGTCCACGCCCAAATTGCCGTCCGAAACGGCTTTCATAACAGTCACCGGGGCTTCCTCGAAGACGATGCTCATGGCCCGGCTTCCGGCTCGCGAACTCGCCACGAACTTTCGATTCTTACCCGAGGCGCGTCTATCCCGGACTCTGTTGGATGAAAACAACAATAAAACAAACACAGACGGGGGAACGCGCGCGTAAACCAACGCGCACTGAGTTTTCCGTCTCGTCGGGAAGATCGAAGAAAAGAAAAATATACGAGTAAATAAAAGGCGACACGCGCGCACATGGGCTCGTTGGGACCCTCACATCACGCACGTTGAAAAACACTTTTTACCTTCGACTACCTCACTCTCTCACACTCTGCGATGCGTTTTCTCGCTACGCTATCGTTCCCATCGATTGTTTCAGTTCTAACGCGTACACGGCCACCCTAGCCTTTGTTTTTCTCCCATCGCGAGTGGCATATTGCTCTTTTTCGGGATAACCGCGCTCTCACATCGTTGGGAAAAAGCGCAGGAGTAACGAACGTGTGTAGTACGAGACGGCGGCCATTTGCCTTTTGCCAAGGGCTCGCGCCGCGGCCGCGATTACGAGAGCGAATCGGCCTGTGCGACGAACAGAGGTGGACGGGTGGGGGAGGGCGCAGTTTTGAGGAGAAATAAAAGAAAAAAGCGGAACGCTTCCACGCGGCTCTCGTTCGACGCGCACTACGAAAATGTGTCGCGCTGTTGCTGCAACGATGCGACGCTTGGCCATCTGGTGGTGGAAAAAAGAACGCGATGGAGCGCACTTATCGACGATCGGTATAGTAGTACGTTTTTAATTATGTTTTGTTGAAATTTAGGTGCTCTGTTTTCTTCCTTATTTTCACACGATGGAGGCGAAAGAGTGAGCGTGTGAGAGGTGACCGGTAAGTCACGGAGAGCGCTGGGAATGCGCAAATCAGTTATGTTTCTCTCGCACTCGTGGCCGCTGTTTCACCGTTTGGCCGTTTCACGAACGTGTGTTTTTCTGATGATTTTGTGTGTGTTTGTTTGATTGCGATTGACTTAAGTAATACGTGATATTGAGATATTGAGCTCTCGATTTAATTAGAATATTTATTTTCGGTTAGGTTAGATTTATAATTTGTGTGGTAAGATTTTTGTAGGTTAGGTTATCAGATATGGTTATTCTGACAATTATTTTTTTGTATGGGGGAGTGGTATTGGAGGAGGATCTTTTTTATTGGTTGTTTATTGTTTTTTTTATGAAAGTACGTAATTTGTGTGATTGGATTATGGATTTGTGTAGTACGATCGGTTTTGAGGTTAGGTTATTAAAAATATTTTATACTTTGCAAATGATATATTTTTGCGCAGGGATAGTGTTATTGGGGGGGTTGGTTTTTTTGGTTGCTCATCTTTCTTCATGGGGACGCGTAATTTTTATGTAGAAAAATGCACGTTCGTGAAAAGCGCATGCGTTAGAGATGCACGTACAAGGAAAACAGGCTATTAAATACGTCCTCGAAAAATAATTAAAAAAAAAATACATATCTCCGTATGATAAAAACGATGTCATCAAAAAGAGAAAAAGAATTCTATCCAACACAACCAGTAAAATTGCTGAATTATAAAGTTGTACCCGCAAATTATATTCAATGTTGAGAATTAAGTTAACTGTGGACAAAAGAAATACTTTAGATTTGCCGGCTGATACACAACCAGAAGAATACTGGAAGATCAACATTTACTACCAAGTAATTGATAATATGATTGTTTATTAAAAACGCAAGGAACACCAGGTTTTTCATCTGTCAATTCGATAGTGCAGCATCAATTCAGTGCTCTTCTTTTCACCCTTATGATCCAGTACGCTTGGTTTGCGTCCAAATTGACAGAGGAAAAACCTTCGTTTCAATACTCGAATGAAATATGCGTTCCAATGAAGCATGTTTCGGTAAAAAGAAACTGCTCAAACAATGTTTTTAGAAAATAGGCCTGGTGTGATAAACATGTATGTTTTAAATGTTTCTACGATGAATATCACCTTAAAAATTGTTAAATTATTTCCGATGATGAATAAAAAGCAGCGTAAATAATTAATTGCAAGGATTTTTAGAATTTTTATTGTAATTAAAAACTTTACCTAATCATATAAATTAACTGCTTGAATATATTTAAATTCTACAATAAATAGTTGAACATTGCGAGGAATTTATTTGAAAAATGATAGCAGCGAGAATCGAACCCAAGCCCGCTGGCTACCCACGCAGTTTGGACGAAATCGGTGGGTCCCGATTGGCGTCCTCCCCCTATGAGTACCTACTGAAAGTAAAGTTTAAAGACTGGTAACTGGATTATAGATGATGAAAAATTAGTTGATTATTTGTTGAGGTATTGCAAGAGTTTAATATGAATGTTAACATGAACGTGTGATTGCAGCTCAATATTTTATGTTACGTGATTAGCAACCATTATGTAAATTTGATTTGAAAAAAGATGAATGCGAACGAAACCACTTTTTTGTCAGTGCCCTCTCGCGCGCCCATCCAGAAAAATCGCTACCTACGCCAATGGTGACAGAATCTCTTCGATGTCCAATGAACGGCAAGTGAGGCCACTGTCATAACCAGTGGGTCCGAGAGTCCAATAATCTACATACCGAAGTATGGTTACAGTTTGACCTTACTGATTGTTGGTACTTAACGTTAGCCTGAGGAACAATCCAGGACAGTTATTGCATCTTATGATGATAATCCGTCATGGAATTTCTACTTGATTGATCAATCTCCGATAGTAAGATGATGAGTTGGTTTAATCACAGATATACATTCTTATCCATCATCGGAATAGTAGGGAAGAGAACGAATATGTACCTTAGATTGATACAATCCTATGGCGGCAATAGAGCACTCGTATGTTGCTGCATTCGGTCAGAGAGAATACTTTCTTTACCGACTGGTGAAGAATATCTGAAAAAGTGTCAAGGAAAATTGGTGAACGACATCAAAATCGAACGTGTGCATTTCGTATTATGCTTATCACGGATTGATTAAGTTTCGGTCGAGGATATATTCCATAATATTGCAATAATCATTCGATTGTGAATTTGCAATAATGAGGAATAATAAATAATAATAATAATGATAATAATTTCGGTAGTAGTAGTAGTTTTATTTCCCAGGTATATACTTTCGGTTTTTTACACCCCCCCCCCCTACATATTTCTCTCCTATAAGGTTATTATACAACGCAATGTATAATTTATTTTTCTTGCTTACATTTTTTGCTTCACTCGCTTAGCCATTCTCGCATACTGGCACAGTTTTTGCACCGGCACTCCCTCCAATGCGCGCTCTATTTTCGCTTTTAAGGGGGGAGATATCTTTAGGCGTGGAAAAAATTGCTGATTATGATTTTTTTTTTAAAGGAAAGATTTGTTCACCATTTGTGAGACTTAGGGTATGTTTAACGCGGTCCTTTAGTTTCTCGGCTGTTTTTTTACGGCTTTTTCAATAATTTTTTACGGGCAAAGCATCGAAATAATCAATCTCATTGTTTTTGCATAATCTTTATTAACATTTAAATAAGCTTTACAAATTTTTTGAAGTCAAAATATATATTAGAACAAAGGTTATAGTGGCCGACAGGAAGACATCAAGTAAAAGAGGTGCTTGACCGTGACCAAGATTGCGGCTGTTCTGCTTATCTGAAATCAAAAAACCAAACGGCATTTTAATCTTCATATTTAAGACTAGCGATTGAACTAGAGTGAATTCTAAATTACAAAAATTGACTTTTTTATACACTTTTGAAAATTACATTCTATTTTTCACTCATTTTTTCTTAAGTTTTTCGCTCGTACAAAAAAAACTATCGAAGCAATCATGATAATCCTAGTTCAAGCGCTGGCTTATAACATATTAAAGATGCTGTCTAAATTTGAACAAGATCGGTGCAGTAGTTTCTGAAATATCGTGGTCACCATTTCAAAAAATGGTGTTTCGAGAAAAACGCGTTTGAAAGATCGCGCTCCCGGCGCGCGCTCCGTATACCTGCTCTGTTCCAGGGCCGTAACTTGTGAACCACTTCGAATATCGAAAAATCCTTTGATTTATGAACAAAAAAATCGATTTTTTCGACCCGAGAAACTAGAGGACCGCCTTAATTAATACTTTTGGCTGTTACATGGTATTTTATATTGTTATTAATCTTGAAAAATGGCGAAGGTATGGCACGATGTTCTAAACGGGTTGCGGCGAATGCTGTCAGAGGGCGTGACACGTAGCGTCGGCGGGATTAATCCGAAAAAACCGAAGATTTTTCATCTATTAAGACTCATACGCAAAATATAAATCTAGAAAAAGTGAGAAATGTTATAAATCGATGAAATGGTACGTTCTGAAACAAAAGTATTGAATTTTCCGAAATAAATGGTTACATTTTGCAATAAAAATACTTTTTTTTTAATTTTGAAAAACATGTAGGATGATGTTTTAGATGATAAGGTTAGAAAGATTTATACCAAGTCGTCAGAATCGGTCGTTTACTTTTCTAGATCTACGCCACGCCAGTTTAGAAGACCGTGCCATACCTTCGCCATTTTTAAAGATTGATAAAAAAAATACCATGTAACAGCCAAAAGTAGTAATAAAACATACCCTCACTCTCAAAATGGTGAAGAAATTATGCCATTAACCCTTCCTTGACACAGTTATATTTGGCCACGGCTTTGACACACTGGGTCAATTTGACTCGGATAGTACTTCATCCGCCAGCCCTTAACAATCGTTGGGTCGGTTTTTAGTGAAAAAAATCCGGGATACACTTTAAACATTTATTAAGGGGAGGGTAGGGGCTTGCACTTTTGAAAAATCGATTTTTTTGTCTTTTCTTATAGTTAAACATTTCAAGAAGATAATCCCAAAATTTCAAGTCAATCAGAGCAAAGCTCTCGAAGTTATTGACTATTTAGTCCCGCTCCTCTAATATTGTAGCTCCGACAGCTAAAACTTCAAACGCGTTTTTCTCGAAACCACTTTTTCAAAGTCCGTGTTCACTGCCATTTGAAAACTACATGACCGATTTATTTCAAACTTGGTACACACTTTCTACATATAAAACACCTCCCCCCAACGGTTAGTTTGAGATTTTTTTTTACATTGATGTGGTTTTCGACCCCCAAAATAGCGGAATTTTTCGTGAAAAATAGCACTTTTCACTTAACATGACCACCAAAAATTTAGAAATGAAAAAAAATATCGAAGACCGTTGGGGGGAGGAATTAATAATACTTTGACTAAATTTTAATGGTACTTGATTTCAGATAATTTCTAGCTGAGATACAGCGAATACCGCAAATCGTGTTTTTCCAAAGGCGTTCTTGGAAAAGCTTTGTCACCGGCTTGTTTGTGGATATTTTCGCGTACAAATTTCACGGAATGTTCTTGAAATCACACTTAACAATGTACAAAAGTTTTCAATGAATTCACTCTATCCATATAAATGAAAAAAATTCGCAAAGAAGTGTTTTTTTTCCCGCTGAAACCCCTAACCTCCCCTTAATATGTCTGAATAATTAAAATTCGGAAAATATAAAATTGAATCGTTGTAAATAATTATTGAAAATTTTCAATTTTTGGCGAGTGAGCGTTTTATTGTAAGTTCGTCCGGGTCAAAATGACCCAGTATGTCAAGGATGGGTTAAAAAGCATGAAAATCAGCAAATCATTTTTCGCCTAAAGGTTTCTCCCCCTTAACTGTTCCGCTCCACTACGATTCACCCCCTACCGTCAGATTTTCTACAACTTGTTTTTTTATTGATTCGTATATTTCTTCGTATTCGCATATTTGGGCCAGGGTCTCCACTTGTGACCGACATGCCGGGCAGTTTGTATCTATATACACTGAGAAAAAAAACAATTGAATAAAAAAAAATACATTGGTTGACCCAAATAAATGTCTGATCACGGAGTGCCACCGATATATGACATTGTTACAATACTGTACGATATTGGGAAATGTGATTGATTTTAATAAAGTTTTATTTGAAAATCTCTTCTGTTCTCTCCATGTTTCCATTATCCTTAAAATAAAATGATAATCTATTGAAATCATATGATGAAATAATAGGCGATTGCTACAACAAGTTTTACTGCGTACAAAAATTAAATCAATAGAATGGATTATTTATTTTCTACATCAAAACGAATATGCCATTAGACGTACCATTTTCGTACTCCGTACAATATCAAAAGTGCAATATCATGCAACCAGTATGAGATAGAGACAAGTGTATATTATGATTGAAATATCAACAATATGTGATAATAATTGAACATTTTTCAATTTTTTAAAAATTTTACATAAAAAGTGACCATTAGAATGATCATCCACGATAATAGTGGATGAGAATAACAGATATCCAATGGAATATCCATGGAGAGTATCAGATATTCAACTGATAAGAACAGATACTACACTTTGATCTTAGCCACAGGCCAAGAAGCGATACTCTTTAGAGTTTCTCCGGCGTTTAAGAAGATTTTCGGTTCGCGCTACGATTACGACAAACGAGCGCGCGTGCGGCTTCTAGCGGCTACTCCGAGAACTATGGGTTTCCTCACACCTATAACTTCGGTGGCGCTCGGCCATGATTTGGTTGAATTTTTTCAACCAAATGCGCAAGAAACAAATTTTATTTTCGCATAATTTTTTAACCAATTCAGACATTTGCTTAACATTTTTCAATCAAAATAAAATATTAATATTTTAACGAATAATGTACTTGAAAATCAATACCGGATATGGTGAAAAAAATTAAATAACATATTTACGCAATAAAAATTTTATCCGGATCAAACGAGCAAAATTTAATTTTTCTTGTGTACTCGAATCAACAATATTCATGTTATGAATTGAAACGCTTTTTTCCGTTGTAGAAAATGCATTCAAAACTATATAATTTGTTCGCAATAATTTTTTAGATAGTTTCAATAATATATTGTTCTCGGCTAACAATATATCTTTTGAATGAAAAAAAAACTTTTAATTTTATAATGTTATTAAAGTCATAAGCGTTTTGTTTGGACTAATAAATCCGATTATTTACACTAACAATTTTACTATTGAATCAACGAAATTTCATTCATTAACACCAATGATATTGAATCGATGATTCGCTTTCTCAGTGTACCCATTGTTTCCGTCCCTCCAACATGCCCAACATTCTTACCCACACCTCCTTCGTTTCTCCTTTTATTTCCTCATCCTCCCAATAATTTTCTATTCTTTACCTCTCCGTCCTGTCTTCGTACTCGCTTCAGTACGTTGACTTCTCTATTTCGCACCAGTCGTCCGGTATTTCCTGGTCATTGTTTATTTCGCTAACTCGCTCTATTGCCAGCTCTACTCCTCCCGTATCGCCGTTTCTTTTTTTTTGCCATATTTGCCCATTCCCCATTTCTTCCATAGCTAATTTCATCTCCTTTCCCCATTTTGTTGGATTTCCGTTTGGAAGGTATCTAGCTTCCTCCCCCAGGCAAACCTTTGGCCATCTGTAGTTTTCCATCTTCATTACTTCACCCATGTTTCTCACGGCCCTCTTCCACATTTCTATACCTATGACCTGGCAGCCTGCTTCCATCCTCCAAATGTAGTTTGGCGTATTTTCCTTTGCCCCTCATGGCCATCTTGATGTATTTTGCTTGCAGTCTTTCTATCTCCCTTTTTTTCGGCCAGCCCCATATCTCTACCCGGTGAAACATGCCACTTGTCGCGAAGAATTTATGAGGTAGAGTCTTCTTTGTAGTAATTTCGGTCCTATAATAACTCCCATTAATGATAAAGTATATTAAGGAGAGAAATACAGATGTACATTAAGTATAAAGTATATTATTAAGTATAAAGTATATTATTAAGTATAAAGTATATTATTAAGTATAAAGTATATTAAGGAGAGATATACAGATGGTCGAGGTCGAGGATTTAGAAGCTATGAACATTCCGTCGACCGTAGAAGACCTACACTATGGGTCTGGTATCGATGATTCCATATAAGTTGACAAATTTCATGATTTATTCATTCCCAAATTTTTAAACGCGTTTTTCTCAAAACCACGTTTTCCAAATCGGTACCCAATTTTTCTCGAAAACCAATGAACCGATTGCCTTGAGGTTTTTTGTGGTTATTCTATACACCATTATCTAGTACTTGTCATAGGATTTTTTTTTCGTTACTTAGTTTTTGTTTTATAGGCAAAATAATAACTAATTTTTGGCCCAAAAATCACTATTTATGTTCAAACGTCCGCCATTTTGTCATAAATCGGAATTTTCAAAATCGGCCATGACAAGTACTAGATTATAGTATCTAATTTAATAATCTTTTTGGTTTATTTTTCAGATGATTTTTGAAGAAACGCCAGTGGGTACCGTATACGCACGTTTTTTCACGATGCACCAAGGATCATACAATATCCTTCTATATTTTTGATATTTTTTAATAAATAAAATTAAACATGTTTTTGAATGTATATACTTTTAGATAATTAAAACCCCAATTCGAAATTTCAGATAGTTTTCCTTGAAAAAATTCACAAAAATGACCATTTTTCCGGCTTCTAGGTGTATATCTCCCCTTAATAAAAGCTACATTCATAAATGGTTGTAGATGCTGTTTTTTATATTATTGAGTTGATTCATAATTAGAATTAAGAAAACTTACATTTCGTCTTGATAACAACAAAGTAATTTATTGCTAACAAATATTTTGATCGAAATATTGCGATATTGAATAAGTTCTCGCTGTTTTCTTTCGTAAAAATTAATGCTTTCTTTTTTTAAAATCATTCCTAATGCTCTCAAACGTTTCAAAACTGTTGTGTGATCGACTTTTAGTGATTCTGCAAGTTCAGCTAGCACCTGACATGAGTCTTTATGAAGTAATGCCTCCAATTTAACACGTCAAAATCATTATTTTTGAAGCGTCGAAACCAATCTCTGCATGTTGTTTCCGACAGAGCATGGTCGCCGTAAGTCTCAACAAGAATACTGTGTGCTTCAGCTGTAGACTTTTTTAAAAATAAAGTAATGTAGTAAAATTCCATACCAATACTTTCTTTTCGGCACGAAATTCGACGTGTTTAACACTATGAAAAAAAAAAGTTGTTTACACTTCGGCGAAATTGCATATACTGAATTTTCAGCTTGCTTATAGTACTTCTTTATAGATGTGTTACCATCTTAAACTACACGCACGCAGTTCTGGTAACGCCATTTGTTGGAAAATAGCGAGATCTTATCCGAGACCTCAACGTCCTAATACATTTTTGTTGAGTCCAACCAGTTCATGTGAAATTACACTATTTTGACGATTTTTCTTCGAACATTATTTTGCACGATCGTCGCATCATAGCGAATAGTCTCTTGAGGAAGACGACTCGTCTAGAGCCCAGAAAAACGATGAAATTCGAGAATCCTTCATGGCCACCCAGTTGATGGAATGAAAATTCTGTTTAGTGGCGTTTATTCTACGTATCTTCAAGTATCTTTACACATTTTTTCACAAGATGCAACTAAATGACGGTGTTGAAGCTGGGCAAAGCGAGTCACCGTTGTCTGATAATGACCTGTGGTTGGCCACATCGCCAATTCTTCACCGGATTGGATTTTTTATTGGCACCTTATAATAACCTATTACATCGAACACGTAGGGGATTTTTTATATATTGAAGACTTTTCCCGAAAAACTCTATTTTCGACAATTTTTTAAAGGGGTACGCATAACCTTGGAAGTTAAAAAAAATTGATTTTTGGTTTATTTTATTTTCTTATTGCATATAAAGTCTTAACTTTGATTTGGTTCAAAGATTATGTGAAAATTCCAAAAATTGACCGAGTTATGATGATTTAGCGCTGCGCGGTGCATTGTATGGTTTCTAAGGGCATTGGTATGACTTTGTCCAACCAGGCTGTTTGATTGTTATACGGTGCAGGAATTGCAGATTGAAGGTACGAAAAGTAATTGTGATTTTATCTCAAGCAAGTAGTCCATACACCAAGGCACTTATTTACAATTACATTTTTCAAATAACCATTGGGGTGAAAGAGCGCATTTCATAGATAGAAATTTCAAATAAAAGATGTTTTATTTTTTACTAGCTCCACTAGTCGTGGAGCTAGTAATGTAGCAACGAAAGTTAATCGGATCACCTCTCACTCATTGTTTCGTCCCTGTCACTCATCGTTCCGTCTCTCTCATAAAAATGTTCCTTGTTCATATCTCGAATACTAGGAGCTAGCCAAAAAATAAAAGAGACATTTTTTATTGTCAATGAAAAAAGAAACATCTTTTATTTCCAACTTTTTTCTACAAAATGAACTTTATCGTCACAATCGTCATTATAAAAATTAAATTGTTTATACAAAAAATATATTCTAGAATACTCAGGGAGTTTCTGAGCACCATGTGGTCCTTGAAAAAGTTACCCATGCAAACGTGGCCTGTGAAGCTGTACAGCTGATACTGAGTTTGATGACATTGAATCTTTGAATCTAGATTCTAGAATGAAATAAATGACCTATTCGTATTGCCCATACCCGAAACCATAAAGAACCACCAAAGATATTGAGCAGAC
Source organism: Ophion ellenae (assembly GCA_963210295.1). Classification (NCBI taxonomy): domain Eukaryota; kingdom Metazoa; phylum Arthropoda; class Insecta; order Hymenoptera; family Ichneumonidae; genus Ophion; species Ophion ellenae. The sequence goes on along the minus strand of OY723389.1, from coordinate 20,238,566 downwards.
CCAAACATTTATACGAAAATTGTACACGGAAAAAGTGGATTTAGTACGTTTTCTTCTCTTGCGTTTATCTCGAAAGTATACTTTGCAATTTGGCGTACGTCATATCTCAAAATCTAATGGTCCGATCTACTTCAAATTTGCACTGAACATATTTTAAAACATATTCAATCGACAGACCGGATGATTTTTTCATATGTTCCTCCGTTTGTTAATAACAAACGTTCAAAGTCGTTATTTTTTAAAATCGAAAATCGACCTTTTTTTTAAAGAGTGTTTACAGTGCACAATTTAAACAGTGCAAATTTTAAAATTTCGAAAAAGGATCCGATGGGTTTAAGTGGGAAAAAGTATCATCATTGTACTAAAAGTAAATTTTTCCATATTTCACTTTAGATTAATCTAGTTGCCGGAATCGTGTATGCGACCGAGCCGTGCGGAGGATACAGTCCTCAGATTAAACCACAATGATTACGTTGTTTATATATATTTTGCAATAAAAAAACGGTGACATGTCAAGACTATGTACTATCTGTGTGCGAAAGATCGACCTTATCATTCCAATACCTGAGACGAAAAAAAATATTGAAAATCGATCTGTTTTTTTAACTTCAAGGTTATGCATACCCCTTAACCAAAAACGATTTTTTTCATCAATCATTCACCATTTTATCGAAAATTGATATTTTCTCATTTTTGTAAGCACTTCGAAGGCAAATCCTATCTAGAAGTGAAATTATTTTGAATTTTCGTTCCAGGTAGAAAATTGGAGAAGTCTTGCCGGCCGCAGGGAACTGTCAGGCACTGACGCAGTTTTTTTCATAATAATCATCGAAAACGGTATGCCTTTTCAATTTGGTAGTAACGCAAAAGTTTTTCTTATTCACGTAATAGAAATATAAAAATCAATAATTACGTTCTTCAATTATATATTTGATGATAAATTAGGATCTACAGAATAAATCTATACCTCGTACGCATTTTTTTGAAGTTTATTGAAAAAAATGCATGAACTGTCATTTGACTCAACTGGACCGCTCCAACCTCCTTAAGAAGAATTTCAACACGTTTTTTTTCACGAAATAAGTATTAACATTGACAATGAATAATAATGTCGTTCATAATTATTAATCCAGTTTTTATTATTAACCCTCCAAGTCCAAGGCTTAGATCCCGGTGAGAAAAACCTGCGCCTTGAAATTCTATTTGATATAATACTGCTTTAGCAAGAAGTGCAATGACGTCAAATCGCACGATCTTGTTGGCCAATTCACATCGTCGGGACGCCAGATACCGCGACCATGAAACTTCGTCTGCAATAACTGCATTGCTTCGTCCGCAGTGCGGACTTTTTAAACCGTGTCTGCAAAATTTTCACCTTTTTCGTAATGAATTTTCACAATTTCTATGCGTTGCTCGATCATGTAATGCTCCATGACTAAACCTCAATGCTCCCTGATGCCAGTTGTAACAAATTAGTACTGTATGTTCGCCACAAAAAATGGCGCGTAATTTGAAGTGTCAGGTCATCTTGTGACACCCTTTAGCAGCCTGATCCATTCCGTTGCTATCGCGCCCTCCTGTTGTTCCGCCCATCGTTGAAATTGCTTTGTGGGGTCGTCTTCAATTTGTGATTTGGCTTCCTCACGTTCCTATATGTGCGGCAGTGTTTCCTTTTTGATACTGCACACTCTCCATCTCGTATTCCTGAAACCCTTCTTCTTTTCTTTCCCCATACTTCTACACCTCACTCCTCAGTTCATTCTCCCCGGTTCCTTTTCCATTCCTACCTCTTTCTTCCTGTCTTTATATCCAATGCAGTAGCCTGACCTTCCAATTGTCTCGCCTTTCCTCTGTATTTGCTGGTCTGGCATTTTTTGCACTGCCCTTCCTGTCTTCATAGCCCATTCCTCTTAGTTACCGTAAAATGGAGTTACTTCGAACAGGTTTTGGAAGTTTTGTGTAGGTAACTTTTTTTTACATCCTAAATTCCAACTTTTTTTGCTCCAATAGAAGAATGTGTCTTTTGGCTATCAAAACACTCAGCATCAAATTCAAGGAGCAGATTTTTTTTTTTATACCAGTGATTTTCGAGAAACCGTAACTCCGTGAAAAACTGTCGTGCCGGGGGGCAAGAAAAAGGATTTTGAAGTTTGGCATCTGTAGTTTAAGAATCTCGGGGAGAGTTTTTTTTCAGCATCACGCTCGGCGCTCCCATAAGAAATAGTGGCATGAAATTTTTAGTTTTCTTTTCAAAAGCGTCCAAGGGTTGAAAAAATCCCTGGTTCAATCAATTCCGAAATCATGTAGCGTGATTCTTCAGCTTCAATTTCATTTTTTTGCTCTCTGTACGACCATTTGAGATACTGCCGATTGAATGAAAAGTGAGCTTTTTTCTTTGATCATCAATATCTCATGAACTGATGATCGTACAGCGAGCAGAAGGTAGGTTTCGGAAACTTGAATGAATCCGTTATAAGTGCCTTTTGGTATTTTAGAGGAATATATATTTTTTCTAAGCTTAATATTGATTTGAAAAAATACAAAAAAATGACTATTTCTGCCGCTTTGGAAAATCCGGCGCCACTTTGAAAATATTGCGAAAATGACCAATGATTCTAGGTTTTTTTAGCCGAATACCTGCCAAAAAGTCTGTAAATTTCCAAGTCGATCGTTTGAACCGGTTCTTTTACCCGAATCGTCAAAATTTTGTCAAAAATAAAATGAGTACTTTTATTGCTTCTTAAACATCAAGTAATGAAGATTAATACGAAAAAAATTGTTTTTCTTATAATTTGGCATTGTCTACTCATAAAATATCAGAAAAACAATTCAAAATGTCGGGAAAAAAAAAACAAAATTTTGAAGAAAAACAAATCATTTCACAATGTGTAGAAAATGGTATGGAATCGTCATCTCCTCACAATTTTACATTAACTACTTATTAAATCTCAGAAGATCGGAAAAATATTTTATTTCGAAAAAAACCTTTTCCAACCAATTTTTTTTATCGCCAGCGTTAGCATTACCCGAAGCGTACCGCGTGGAAGATGCATGGTCGGATTTACGGTGCCTGTGTGTGTGTGCATTTATTTAAGGATATGAGACCCCATGGCTCGTCACTTCCGCGGTATATGATAATACAATTTTCTACATATTTTGAAATTTCTTTATTCAAATTTTTTTATTTTTTCCCAAATTTTTTTATTTTTTCTCAAAATTTTGATTTTTTAAAATAGATTTGATGAGTAGACAAGGCGAAATTGTGAGAAAAACAACGATTTTTTTTTCGTTTTAATCTCCATTACCTGACATTTAAGGTAGTTCTGTAGATTCGGTCAAATCTTAGGAATTGGCTGAAATCTGAGTATGGTGTAGATATGACCTTCATGCACTGATGCCCAAAAATTCAAATCGATTCACCGTTAAGTTCATGAGATAATTGCAATTAAATATAGGTTAAATATAGGTTCTAAACGGATCTTAGGATTTCAAAATAAAAACAGACGTGTACGCAGTACTATTGTGGGATTGATTTTAAAAAAAATGACAAACTTTGGCGTTTAGTTTCGGAGATATCAAATTATGAAAAGTGGTAATTTTATTCCACACCAAACTCGGGCCTAACCATCTGTAACGGAATGGCAACAGTGCAAAATGGAATTCAATCCCATTTGGGTTTCCTTCACTGTTTTCCTAAAAAAATGTCTTTGTTACAGCGAATACAATTTAAACTTTCGGCAAAATGTTGTAAATCCACGATCCGACGTCCTTCGACAGCGAATTTTCGTTACTGATCGTTGAGGTTATGGCTATTTTCATCGCGTTTAGGTGCATTTGCTTGACACATGGCTGCCACAGCTTTCAGTCTTTTAGCAAGCGCCTTTTTACTTCTGAAATTTCCTTTGTATCGCATTTGGGTTGACATTTTCACGTTTTTTTTATTTATATAAAATATTTCGCGAATGACGGATCATAGGAGGCTCAACGCTATGACTGGAGGAAAATCGGGCTGTTGCCACGATTACAGCACCGCTCTGTATACGAGTATGAGAACTATCTATGCATGAGGTGCGAATGTGCGTATAGTATCGTATAGGCATTGGATTCGCTTCGACCGAAACTTTTGGCTCATAAAAGTGCTCCTTTAATTTTTGGCAAAACTTTGACGATTCAGGTAAAAAAACGGTTCACCCGATCGATTTGAAAATTTATAGCGTTTTTGGGCATGTATTGAGCTCAAAAAACCGTAGAAACATTGATCATTTTCGCTATATTTGCAATGTGACGCTGAATTTTCCAAAACGGCAGAAAATGTCATTTTTTTGTACTTTTTCAAATCAATATTAAGCTTAGAAAAAAAATATTCCTCTAAACACCAAAAGGCTCTTATAGAGGATTCATTCAAGTTTCCGAAACCCACCTTCCGCTCGCTGTACGATCATCAGTTCATTAGATATCGATGATCAAAGAAAAAAACTGACTTTTCATGCAAGCGGCAATATCTCCGCAACAAATGGTCGTACAGAGAGCAAAAAAACGAAATTAAAGCTAAAGAATCACGCTACGTGATTTCAGCATAGATTAAACCAAGAAAATTAATTTTGAGCCCATGGACGCTTTCGAAAAAAAATTAAAATATCGAAAAAAAATTCTTCCCGCTATTTCTTATGATAGCGCCGAGCGTGGTGCTAAAAAAATGTTTCTCCCCGATGTTCTTAAACTACTAATTTCAAGCTTCAAAATGCTTTTTTTGCCGGCCGGTACGACAGTTTTTCACGGAGTCACGGTTTCTCGAAAATACCTGAAATTTTTTGAAAAAATCCTGCTCATTTAATTTTTTTGCTGAGTGTATAAGAAAGTCAAGCCTCACCAAACCCCGACATTTTTATAATAAAAAAAAGTGTCAAAGTAACCTTGAGTGTGGGGTTCCTTTGACAAGGCATTGAGATACAGCTTACGTAAAAGATGAAGGGTTACTTCAACATAATTTTGATAAAAAAATAACATTTTATGCATTATATATGGATACTTTGTAACCCTACGGGGAAACGAATAAAGCATTATACATGGAATTAAATGAAAATCAATGAGTTTTTACAATCAAATTGTCATCTGAATTAAGGAAACATTTTACATAAAAATATCATGTACCTAGGGTACTTGATTATAGGCACTTAATCAGTCTAATAATTATCGTTGAGATCAAAATAAACTTGAGCAACATTACAATCAACTTTAGCAACATTATAATAAACTTGAGCAACATTACAATCAACTTTAGCAACATTATAATCAACTTGAACAACAAATCTCACACCACCTGTGAGATTTGTAGCTTTGTAGATTTGTAGCCCCAAAAACTGTCAAAGTTACCCTTGATGTCAATTTAACCCCGTTTTACGGTACTCCTCCTTAATACGTCTCCTATTTGCCCCTCTCCTTATTATTTGAACTTTTCGATCGGAATTTGTTGGATATCCCAATTGACAATATCCTTTGGTGATGCCGTGCACTATAATAATTTGTTGGGGAGTCCCAATATGAACTCACATCTCTATAGGGGTTTCGTGAGGGATACCGCACGTAGGAAGTCTTCATTGGGATCCAATTGGATTCTGCACTGTTCCCCGATGAACGCTGTTTGAAAATTCTTACCACGTTTGCATCGAAAATATGTGAAAAGTTATGAGAAAAAACTCAGCATGTTGAAGCATAACCTGCATGCTCTGCGAGCGTGTACGGGTGTGGTGATATTATGTCAAAGTGCAGTAAAATAAATAATAAACGATTATTATAGTGAATTTTCAGCGATGTGATTCAAATGTATTTTTAAGGCATACTTTCTCAAGATACAATCATTTTTTATATGTGTTTTGTTTAGAAAATTCAAAGTACAGAATGCGATGGGACCCATCATGAACCGTATCGAATTCTGTTCGATAATGTGAGAATCGTTTGGGATTCAAATTGGATTTCAATGGGAAGTCCCGATTATAATCTAATGACGTTTTAGTATAGGAATCCAATGCGATAACCCATTGGATCCCAACCAATTGGAAATCTAATTGAAACCCTACGCCAACTTCTGCACGGGTCGTCCATTGAAGTATTGGCCCGGGGCAATGCGGCTCAAGGGATCACACAGTGTAACGGTTTAAAAAATAGATGATTTTAGCGATTTTTTTTTTCGATGGTTAAAATACGCTAGTCAGTCTGATTTTTTATTGTAAAATCAAAGCACTCATGAAGAACAGAAATAATTTTTTAAACGTTTCTTTTTATTTTTTTTACATTTTTTTAACGGTTGAAAATGTCTTCGAAAAAAAGAGTCCTCAAGGTGTACACGGTTGTGGCCGGAAATATTATCTGAAACAAAATTTGCAAAAAGATTATTAACCAGTATGAAGGCGGCCATCTTGTTATGAAAAACGATCTACATTGAAATTTAGACAGAATAATTTGCCGTGAAAATATTTGTCCCCTATAATGAGAAGACATATGACAACACCGCATCGTTCCACGTGTCCAATGACGTAAGTTTGGGCGGCATATTTGAAACAATACGGCAACACAAATTTTTATTCGGAAGTAATTTTTAATCGAACAAAGTTTTTCATTAGTTATGAATTAACCAACACTTTTATCTGTTAATGAAGATAACATAAACAATACAAAATATTAATATTAATAACGCAAATATTTTTTTTATGATAAAAGTTTTCAACTTTATGAACACGATAATTTTTTTTTCTCAATTATATTGAACCATACTGTTCTGCGGTGGTGCCATATGTCTTCTTATTATAGGGGACAAATCTTCTTACGGAGAATTATTCTGTCTTTACTGAACGTTTTTAGCAAAACTGAATAGTGAAGGCAATTTAAACGTTTTTCACTTTTTCCCTAACTAGTACGCTATATGAACATAATTTTTTTCCAAAATTTATAAACACAATAGAATGGTACGATGGATTATGTGACCTGACTATCGGTCAATGCAGACCCTGCTGTGATAAAATTTGCAATTTTAAAACCCATTATCTCCCAATCAAAATAGTCAACTGTTCTGAAACATGCATAATGATATGAACAATATCTGGTTAAAATTCGAACAAAATCTATAGAAATCAAGAGCGCGCGCTCGTTCTACCTTGACGTGGGAGATGGCAGAAGCTGCGCATTGATCGTTCACCCACCACTGTCGGTTGATAATTTTGAGTTAATTTTTTATTAATCAGGAGAGAATTATTTTATCCCTCAACGACAACTTCATTTGCAAACTGTTATCTCAACTTTCTTTTCACGAAAATTATGAACGGTATTGTATTCGATCCATGAGTTAATTAGTATCGTTCTATCGCAATAAAGTATCTAATTACCTGGGAATAATGGGAGTAACCTTTCATAGCGTGAAAGGCTGGAAATCGTTGATCGCTGCGCTTTGTGCCACACGTAGAGCATGTATATTTAAGAATGCCTCGCAATACTGTATTTGCCAGTGAAGTATAATTACGTAATCCCGGTTAGTAAATCACTCGTGATATTTTAACGAGTTGGACCAATTAGATTGCATCGATTCTGCATTATAAACGCTGCAAAGCTCTTTTAGTCTTCGGACTTTGATCCGCTGCGAGAATGAATTCGTGATCGATCAGTATTGGTCTCCTCGCTTGTCTACTGCAAGTCATTTTCCCCTCGAGTTGAAAAATTATTCGAAGCAAAGTTGAATCATTTTTCGAAAAGGTACTATGGCCGATTTTATCGATCGAATTCTTGGTTATAGAACGGATAATTCAGAGCCAAGATCGTTAAGGGGTCTCTCACTTTACACGCTAAAAAAGGCTATTTTCATGAATTTTTTTGATAGCTTTATATTATAGATATTGATATAAAAGTTGTTAGACTTAATAAATACACTTCCGAAATACATTTTTTTAAATTATTTATTTATTTAAGTCACTATTTATAGACGAAAATGATAGTTAAAAAAATGTCCTAAAAAATGTAGGTCTGCGCTGATGATGAAAACTCGGAGATGGATCATCCGAAACGAAAAAAACAAACGGTTTTATATTCAGTATGTTAATGGCTATAGCGCATATCATAGGATTTTTGATATATGCAACAATGACAAAATGGCGGACATTTTTCGAAAAAAAAAACAAACAAAAAACGTGTTTTTTTCACCGTTTTTGGCAAAAAATTAGTAAATATCAAGATTTAAAAAAATCCTTGATATGCGCTATAGCTATAGTTGTAAAGAATATGTGGTTAAAGTTTCATAAGGATCAGTTCAGTAGTTTTGAAGATTTTATCAACAAGCTGTCGAAAAACGTTGTTTCGAAAAAAATGCGTTTGGAGTTTGTTTGGATTACACAAATACATAAAAGTTTTAAAATGTATTTCGAAAGTGGATTTATTAAGTGTAATAACTTTTATATCAATATTTATAGTATAAACCTGTCAAAAAATGCATGAAAATCGCTTTTTTTAGCGTTTAAAGTGAGAAGACCCCTTAAAACGCTGCATACACATAATTTACGCGTTGCTGAGCAGCCATATTTCTTTTTGCATTCCACACTGTATCGCAATTGCTTCATTTAATTCTGACGGTTCAGTTACGAGTCAGCTTTTGACGTTCGGTAGTAACAGAGTCCTCAAAAAGAAATTCGCGCGACCGGACGTGGAACTAAAAAAGGAAAACAGAGAACATGATCGAGAGAGGATTTTCGTTGCCGATCTCGTTGTTGGTTACGATATTTCTCATTTTGCCGAAATTTTCTTCTTCTACTTGGAATTTTTCGAGTGTAGATTTACCGAACGACGTACCGATATGGAAATTCTCTTTCTGGAGGAATCGTGCTTTTCTCGCGATACCGCATTTTTCGAGAGGCGATAACCGTACAAATCGTGAGCTAACGCTAGTCGAGGCTTGCTGGCCAGAGCCGACGAGCTATCGGAGCAACTTTGTGACATCTCTACCCGATAACGATGTTCGAGTCTTTCCAAGATCTTCCATCGACACGAGCGAGTGCGGTGGGCTTTTGTCCGTCGTTGGATTGGATGTCGAGTCGCGTGGAAGACTTTGGATCTTGGACTCCTCCGAGGAGACCAATTGTCCGGCAAAAATCGTGGTTTACGATCTGAGGCGCAACGATCTTGAGGTAAGAGAAAAAGTGAGAATTAAGGGGAGATATACACCTAGGAGCCGGAAAAAAGGTCGTTTTTGTGAATTTTTTCAAGGAAAACTATTTGAAATTTCGGATTGGGGTTTTAATTATCTAAAAGTATATACATTCAAAAATATTTTTAATTTTCTTTATTTAAAAATATCAAAAATATACAAGGATGTTGTATGATCCTTGGAGCGTCGTAAAAAAATCTGCGTTTACGGTACCCAGCGGCGTTTCTTTAAAAATCATCTGAAAAAAAAACCAAAAAGATTATTAAATTAGATATTATAATCTAGTACTTGTCATAGCCGATTTTGAAAATATCGATTTATGACAAAATGGCGGACGTTTGAACATGAATAGTGATTTTTGGGCCAAAAATTAGTTATTATTTTGCCTACAAAACAAAAACTAAGTAATGGAAAAAAAATCCTATGACAAGTACTAGATAATGGTGTATAGAATAACCACAAAAAACCTCAAGGCAATCGGTTCATTGGTTTTCGAGAAATTTTGGGTACCGATCTGAAAAACGTGGTTTTGAGAAAAACGCGTTTGAAAATTTGGGAATGAACAAATCATGAAATTTGTCAACTTACATGGAGTCATCGATACCAGGCCCATAGTGTAGGTCTTCTACGGTCGACGGAATGTTCATAGCTTCTAAATCCTCGACTTCGACCATTTAGGTGTATATTTCTCCTTAACGACATGCTGAACTGCACTGACGTTGAAGTTTGCATCGTTGAAGCGCGACACATTTTTTTTTTACTATCTTAATTTTTTTTGGCAGACTTGAGCTGCGGAATCTACATAAACATTGTTCTGAAATGTTGTTTGCCGATCTACAACCTACATCTGCAAGGTGTGATTTTTTTTATAATAATGAAAATAAGAAATTGGGAAGAATTTTCGTTGCATTTCGACGATGCAAACTTCAACCCCATACGTGCACAGGAGCTAAAAGCCATTCTATAACCGTAGGGACTGTTTAATTTTTATTTTCTCTATCGACTTTGTTACTTGAATTGAGAAGACAAAGTACACTAAATTTTGTTTGGCAAATGGTGAATATCCGTTGATTTGTTTTTAGCGGATAATTCTGTAATTGGAGATTTATTCGAATTTCAATCAATTGAGGGGGGAGATACCTTTAGGCGAGGAAGAAATTGATGATGAAATTACTTTTTTTTACTACGCAAGAGTTCTTCGCCATTTTTGAGACTTAGGGTATGTTTTTTAAATTAATCTTTGAAAGTGGTGGAGGTATGGCACGGTCTTTAAAACGCGTGACACGTAGGTAGGCGGGAGTAATCTGAAAATGGCCGTCGGAGATTTTTCTTTCATTAACACCCATACGTAGAATATGAACCAAGAAAAAGTAAGAAATGTTCAAAAGCGATGTAATGGTACCGTTTGAAACAAAAAGATTGAACTTTCCGAAAATTGCTATATTTTGCAATGAAAAAGGCGTTTTCTTTTGATTTTCAAAAAAAATTATGTTCATGTTTTAGACAATAAGGTTAGAAAGATTGATATCTGATTTCATCACAATCGGTCGATTAGTTTTTTAGCTATACGTCCCGCTAGTATTGAAAATGCAGTTTAGAAGACCGTGCCATACCTCCGCCATTTTTAAAGACTGATAAAAAATTAAAAATACCATGTAACAGCCAAAAGTAGTTACGAAACATACCCTAGGTCTCAAAAATGATAAAGAAATCTTTCCTTTGTTAAAAAGATAAGGAAAAGCAGCAAATTCTTTCCTCGCCTGAAGGTCCCCTTAATGATCGAGACTATAAATTGTTTGACCATTCGTGGGAATAAAATTGTCAGAACTTTCAAGGCCTAAACAATTGTTTAAAGCTCGAAGGAGAGTATTTTGTATATGCTTATTGTCGACATTTTTTAATTGAGTAGGATTTTCAGTCATTGATTAAATAAAACGTTACCAATGAAAGTGAATTTTTGATGTAAAAATCGAAAGGAAATAGCATACCATAGGGCCAAGTTAATTAACTAAAAATACATTTAGTTACCTTTTATTAAGTATTAATGTATTAATCAATTTATTAAGTATTAATGAATACTTCTATCATTCTAGTTACTTGTGTACACGTCTTATTGCAGGTAGCTCGGGCCGACCTGCACGGTATACCAAAAAATAATTTGAGAACTCTCGTAATAGATTCTCTATTCGGAATTTCGGGTCCAAGAGCATACATTGGTGATCCCGGAGATGAATCAATAATCGTCTATAGTTTATGTAAATGATAGAAAAATAATAATACACACGATTAATTTTTCGATAAACTTCTCGAGTGTAATAAATTTCTCCGCAGTTAAAAACAGGTGGTGGAGGCTGAGACTCGTTAACGCCTACGGAATACCGAGTTGCACCGTTACGGAAATAGCGATTTCGCGAAAAAGTGCATTGCTCTATCTGACGGATTCTCGATCTCAAGATCTCTTCAGCCTCGATCTCGGTGAATTGCGAAACGACGAGGGACCATTGGTCGCTTTGAATCACGTAAAATTGCCGTTTAATTTTTTTTTATTAAGGTTTATTGAGTAAGGTTTTTTAATTATGGAAATTAACAAGACTGAATATCGCCAAATTTCGAGTGGCTGATAAGAAGAAAAATGATGGTGAAAACAATAGATTGGACACGAATTGGTAAGTGGGTATGATGATAAAGGACGTCGAACAATTCCAATGAGAAGAAAAATTATGCATTCGTTAAACATGGTAAATTAATGTTAATGAGATTCCTTTGAAATGGAGTATCAATACATTTATGGAACTTCAAACAACTGTTAGTCACAGAGCCCAATTTAAACCTGTGGAGGCCTTCGGGCGACGAAGAAGTCGCGGGCCCCTAATTGTTTTTCAGACAACAGGAACATTTTATTTTATGGTGTTTGAATAATGGAAATGTTAAAATTCGATTACAATTATAATTTTTTTTCATGTGAGCACATTCATTTTTTAAGTGTGCCATTATTGCAATAAAGTACCTAATTATCTAACAATAAAGTGTACATAATTGCACTATACATGAGTTGGACTTACTAATTTGAAACTTTTTTTTTCTCTTCACTTATGAAATTAGAGACAAAACAATTTTTAGATAAATAGGACATACTGACTTGTGTAAGCGTCTGGCGCCAAGTACTAAAACTTTTGTAGGCTTTCTTTAGCAGTTGTAAAAAACAATAGGAGTCATCAACTATTACTGTTTCTTGTTAAATAAATGAATAGTTTGCTTAATCCCCGAGACAATTAAAAATGTTAATTCATGGAAACATTTTTTTCATAGAGAATTCATTGTGTTTGATGTTTTTCATTTTTTTTACCGAAAACGCCTTGAAATGTTTAAAAAAAGCGCTCCATGAAAGTCGGACAACTTTTGTTTCCTTGTCAGATCTCTGAAGTGATTTTTTTCGCCAAGTATTGCCTACCATTCGTCAGCAAATTCTACCTAACAATTTAAATTGTAGAGGCCCCGAGGCTGCTCCGCCCCCCTAAAAACCGACCCTGGTTCGTCATACTAAATTGATCCAATCCCTGATAATCGCAGTTTTATATATCCTACGGTTAAGATCAACGGAGATTATAATAAAATGGTAAGGTATCGATGTGTGAAGATATAGATTGATGAGGACATTCTCACAGGATATGGAACGTAATGCCACCGTCAATTGGTTGGGTAGAAAAATGGGCCGTTCGTCAGGACTGGCGATCGATCAAAGGGGTGGCCTTCACTACTTCCTGGTCACGGAACACGCGAGTGTACGTTGGGACACGAAACGCGATTTGAAAGTGAGCAACGAAAATTCCGCAGTCACGTTTTGCCTCCTGCAAATAAATTGGAACGACAAAAGAAAATAAATGTTATTATTTCCCGTCGACTGAACACGAATATGTGTTCGATCCAGCCTCCTTGAGACGTTCGTTTTCTAATCAGTCATTTCTTTACGTTTATTCATTAATTTATTTATCAGGCAAGCAGTTACTCCATCCTTCTTCAGAGTGCGGAAGTTCCTTGCATCACCGATTATAGGCTCGATACTCAGAGAAACGTTTGGGGCCTCGTTAATCGAAGAAATCCGCTCTTTGAAAACGCCAATATGACTTTTTACGCCACGTGGAACGGTCGGTTTCGAACTATACGGATCTTCAAGCACAATCCCGCCGCACGGTGACCGTGAAGTTCTGTAACTATCGTTGAAATATTGGTCATCTCGAGCGTGAAGAAAAGTAAAGGAAAAAAACTAGAAATTTTGTAACTGAATAACTATAATAAATTTTATGAATAAATAACTATGAATAAAAAATAGGGGTCTATAAATTGGTGATCAAATTTAATGCTAGGGAAACCACCACGGAAGTAAAAGCCCTATTGTTATTTTTCTACGTCGATGTGTGAGAACGCTGTCTTTTAAATGAATAGGGCAAGTTTTGGGGAAAAAATCTTTCGATATCCAGGTAGGGAATCAAAAGGCTGACGATGGAAACAAACTTGCGCGAGCCTTGTTTCACCGAGCCTGAGTGAGACAGACCTGGGCCAGGTTTCATTGCATCGTTTGAAGCAGCCTGGAACCAAGACTGGCTGCTTAGTCTAAACTCACGGTTATTTCAAGCTTTATTCAGCCAGTGAATTTTAAGGCTATAAAATCAAGGCTGAATGTAGGCTTGTTTCAGATTGTGATAAAATAAAGTAAATTTTAAATAATATTTTTTCTGTACTTTTATGAAAAAAAAAAATTTAGCAATAAATTTGTCGGGTGCGAAGGCACGAAAAACGAAAGCGAAGGAGGTAGCTCAGAACATTTAAACATATTCTCTTATCGATATTTATGAGGGACACAAAAAAGTTTTTTTCTGGTCACACACAGATTTCGTATATACTCACTCCCCAGATAGGAATTGACGATGAAAAAAGGGCTCGCCAAGCTCTGAAACAACGCTCACATTTTGTAATTCAGGCTGAGCACCAGCCTGATTTTAGGCCTTGCTGAACCTCTGAATGATAACGCGGTTTCAGGCCCTTGCATACAGGCTTGACCAAAGGCTGGTAGAAAAGCCTGTACTAAGCCTGAAACGACGAAGCAACAAGGTTCAAAACGAGCCTTAATGAAGTCTTCACGAGCATTTATGACCAGGCTTATCCCAAACTGTTCTCGAGGCTATATGAGACCTGTTTTTAGTTTTCTATATTCTACATTGGGGTAAATTTAATAAATTTGTAAAGAATTCATTTGATTTATTATATATATTTATTATTCATTATATTATTTGTTATAAAATATATATATAAATATTTTAAACACCATACTTTATTTTATTTATTGTTTATGGGACACGTTATACACAGAGTGTACGCAAACTCCAGAGAGTGAGTATATACGAAATCTGTGTGTGACGAGAAAAAAACTTTTTTGTGTACCTCATAAATATCGATAAGAGAATATGTTTAAATGTTCTGAGCTGCCTCCTTCGCTTTCGTTTTTCGTGCCTTCGCACCCGACAAATTTATTGCTATTTTTTTTTTTCATAAAAGTACAGAAAAAATATTATTTAAAATTTATTTTATTTTATCACAACCTGAAACAAGCCTACATCCAGCCTTGATTTTTTAGCCTTAAAATTCAGTGGCTGAATAAAGCTTGAAATAAGCCTGAGTTTAGGCTAAGCAGCCAGTCTTGGTTCCATGCTGCTCCAAACGATGCAATGAAACCTGGCCCAGGTCTGCCTCACTCAGGCTCGCACAAGTTTGTTTCCATCGTCAGCCTTTTGATTCCCTACCTGGGTCTCTGGAGTTTGCGTACACTCTGTGTATTATGTGTCCCATAAACAATAAATAAAATAAAGTATTGTGTTCAAAATATTTTTTATATATATTTTATAACAAATAATATAATGAATAATAAATATATATAACAAATAAAATGGATTCTTTACAAATTTATTAAATTTACCCCAATGTAGAATATAGAAAACTAAAAACAGGCCTCATATAGCCTCGAGAAGAGTTTGGGATAAGCCTGGTCATAAATGCTCGTGAAGACTTCATTAAGGCTCATTTTGAACCTTGTTGTTTCGTCGTTTCAGGCTTAGTACAGGCTTTTCTACCAGCCTTTGGTTAAGCCTGTGTGCAAGAGCCCGAAACCGCGTTATCATTCAGAGGTTCAGCGAGGCCTGAAATGAGGCTGGTGCTCAGCCTGAATTAAAAAATGTGAGCCTCGTTTCAAAGCTTGGCGAGCCCTTTTTTCATCGTCAATTCCTACCTGGGTATTAGCAGGATTTTACCGGAAATAAAGCGCATAATAAATTACTTATCTCACTGGAAGCTTTATATTGAGATGGCATATCCGTTTCCATCGTTTTCTACTGCATCAGCATGAGCCAGGTGACGTAAGGTGTCATGTGTTTTCACCTATTCGTTTGTTTCCAAGTGTATGAAGCCCGGAGTATGAGTGTACGTCTTTTGTGTATCAGCATATTTTACTTCTGACCAAAAGGTGTGACCCAAAAGCTGAACATCGAGTGGCATTTTTGAATAGCTATCGGGGGATTATGGAACAGTTGGTTTCTTTAGCTTTGTCTCGATATCAAAGGTGAAGTTACAATACGAGCTTTTACTATCATCATCAGGACATTCTCTGTCAGCGTCAAATAATCTTCATATTAAGGAGGTACGGTGATGACCATGCTAGTAAACTTAGAGTCTATTTCACGCCGCAATACCGCCACGTTTTAGATGTATGCATATGGCCTATTTTTCGAGAAATATTTTTTAAGTATTGAATTTCGAGTTTCCTATTATTTTTATAACATGGAAACAACCTTAATAATCTACTACTCGACTTCAGTAGTACGCCATATCGTTGACGTTTAGCATCGTCGCATTTTCGGTGGCTGTCATCGGTTCCACGCGCCCGGCTTATTATTTTTTGTAGCCGGTTAACATGGAGAATGAAAATACTGTGGAAGCTTATCAAAAGAGTAAAGGGATTCTACCTGAAGTCCAGTTTAGAGACAAATGTGGATTCTGACGGACAAGAATTAGAAAATGAAAAGATAATATTGCGATTGCAAATAAAAAACGTCGCGTTGAAGTTAACCTCAATGTCCAATGTCCAATCTGTCCAAAGTCAAAACATATTTCATCGATTGTTATGTTTTTTTTCCCTTTCCCAATTTTCACAATATTTGCAGGTATAAAAAGGAACGTTTGTTTTATATGACGGTTCTCCTATGCTGAATTTATATATAGATGCGTTGTATAGGTACATGTCGCCAGAAAAATTGAGATGCCTTTGCTGTACGTAAAAGAACTCAAGTGAATAACGACGAAAGGCCCTTTATAATCTATTAAAAAATGTACGACTTCGCACAATCATATTTTTTATTCGCGTTGAAAATATCGGATAGACGAATCAAATTTGCGCGGGTATCCGGCGTTGCCACACGTCGAGCAAGATGGCTGCTGTTACGTCACGAGAAGTCTCGCTCTCCGAAAACTTCGGTTTTTGCGACTTTATTTCTAAATTTATTGTTTATTTCTCCGGTGAGCTTTCCAATTCAAGGTGCCTTATCGATCACAAAGATTCAACGAACGCAACCATCAGGTTTTTTACGTGTTTCTTGGCTCCAAGTAGCACAAAAAAATCGATATATGAGAGGACAGGCACATTTTGTCGTCTACGTGTGACTAATTAACCAACTTTAACAATTAATAACTCGGAAAGTGAACGGTAAATCTCGTGGAAACTCCGCATACGCATGGACGAAGGTCTCGACAATGCTATAAAAAAAATCGGGCTTTTATCTTGAACTCGCTCCAATCACCGTACCTCCTTAAACGTGCGTTTTGGAACTATTTTTTACAGCTATTTGTAAAAATATGCATTTTTGAACATTCGGTGATTACATTAAGTGTTTTCATTACTTTGTATAATTATTTTCTATAATTTTTTCTCGCTCAATTAACGCGAAACGAATTGGCAACTATGTAAATCGTGGTACATCATAATGCCCAGGTTGGCAGAAGTGTCGCGAAGTGATTACTTCGCGTCAGAAGTAATTACATATGCGCCTTGATGTCAAAAATGAACATCGGTCCGAGTAACAAAAGCTGCTGGAAAGAAAAAGAGTGTACTAAAGCTGTCTATATTCTCGAAGAAATAAACAACTTGAACAATTCTACGGTATTCTAAAAGAAATTTATGTATGAAAAAAAATCTGCGTTATTTTGTCTTTGCCTAGAAGTGTCTAGAAATGTATAATTTCTGAACATAGTTATGAAATTAAAATTAAGTAATTATTACCAATTAAGAGAACAAGTACCAATAATATTCGTTGTCAATTATCCTGACCGAGTAGTTTGAGGTTCCCGGGCATAATTACAGAATATCAATAAGATAGGTAGCATTTGAGCCGTCTACGACGTTGCCATGATTGCACAGTCTAATATTTGGTGTGCTCCAATTTCGCACGAATTCGCTATCAAAAACATTTTAATTCTTACGGAAAAAATTCCGTAAGAATTTCATTCTAAGTACTTCGACGGACTTCGATAATTCAATATTTACAATAGGTACTTATAATTAACTTTTATCATTTAAATTACCAGATGCTTATAATTAAAATATATTATTCAAGGTCCAGGTGCTTTTAATTAATTGTTATTGTCCAAAGTACCAGGTACTTATAATTACATTTTTACAGTATGCTATAGTAACAATTAATCGTATGTTGATTTTTCCGCAAAATTCTTCGATTTGTTGTGCATCGAAAATGCCTTTTCCCAAGTTTGCTCTTCTCATTGAAAAATAAATTGCCTCAAACAGCCACGTTAAAAAATAACAACATTTTTCCGCTTCCATAAGCATCGAGGAAGCAAACATTTTTTGTCCGTAAGAAGACTTGAAATATATTTTTTTTTCCTTATCTAGTCGTAGTTTTCTCTAGAAAAAATTATAACTTTCGCATATGTGGTGGTTTCATTGTATTAACAGATTTTCATTACGTTCGAGTAAATAGAAACTTTGCCAACAAAATGGAAAGTTTTTATAGTGTTTTTTTTTTTAATAACGCGGAAGTAATGAAGGAGCGGTTGTTTTTCCGCAATCTTTTAATCATGATGATGGTGACACAATAATAATAAACTCGATAGTATACAAGCCAACGAACGCTGCTGTGAGGTCATCATAAAAAACCAAAAATAAATTTGCAGTTTATAGCAGTTTTTTTTCATCGATTTTTCTTTCATTTCATTGAGTTGAGTATCATTGGTACAAGATAAGTTTTTATTTTCATGTAAGTGAGGCTCGTTAGGCCGTAAGCTATTTCAACGAATGGCCCGAATAATGGAACCGTATCTAATGAATGGCCTCCCTAAAAGATAAGAAGTGGCATTGGGCCATGAACTGCTGTTACCTAAATGTTCAATTATTTATAAATAACGCTGTAAAAAATCCCATTCAAATGAGGACTAAGGAGCCGCAGATGTGGAGAAAAAAAATTGCGTCTTGAATGTTTTTTTTCGCAAGGTTCAAGATTTCTATCAATGCTGAAAAAAATGAGATATTGGTCAGTATAAATAAACGGAACCGGAGTTGTCGGATACGGCAATCTGATAGGCGTGTTCTGCCACTTTTATCTCTGCGTATAAATTCACTGAACTACTTTCGATCGTCTTACTCACTCGTTACGTAAATCCCACAATGCTACAACGAATATTCATAAACGTAAAGCAAAAGCGGCGTAACTCGCACGAGTAATAAATTAACGCAATGAGGTTCTCTTTCTCGTCATTTGTCAGTGTAATTAAACTGAAGCTGAATTGGTTATTTTATTTTATAGCAGCCCAACGTGTGAAAAGTGGAGCGAGATGTAAATGGGATAAATAATACATGGACTAAGTAGAATTGATATTCTTTTCACACTGACGATTAATTGTACCGGCCTGTATTAAGGGGGGAGATACCTTTAGGCGAGGAAAAAATGCTGTTTTTGATGTTTTCTTTTAAAGGAAGAATTGTTCCACCGTTTTTAAGATTTAGGATATATTTTATTAATATTTTTGGATATTCCATGGTATTAAGAAAAAATTAAACTTTAAGAATGGTGGAGGTATTGCACGGTCTTCTAAACGGGATGCGGTGGATGTTGTCAGACGGCGGGATTAACTTGAAAAAAAAAACGTACGAAGTTTTTTCTTTCGTTAACACTCATATGCAGAATTTGAGCACAAAAAAGTGAGAAATGTTGAAAAGCGATTAAATGGTACGCTTTGAAACGAAGAGATTGAATTTTCCGAAAAAAGGCTATGTTTTGCAATAAAAAATCCTTTTTATTTTTATTTTCATAAACGTTTAGGATCATCTTTTAGACGATAAAGTTAGGAAGATTTATACCTAATTTCATCAGAATCAGTCGAGTAGTTTTTTAGCTATACGTCATGCCAGTTTTAAAAATGCCGTTTAGAAGACCGTGCCATACCTCCGCCATTTTTAAAGATTAATAGAAAAAAATACCATGTAACCGCCGAAAGTAGCAATAAAAAATACTCTAAGTCTCAACAATGGTGAAGAAATCTTTGCTCGAGTTTTATTTGCATAACTTGTTTTACAAGTTTTTTTTTACAAAATGCTCTTCTTTTTTACCACTACCTTAACTCCATTTTCTACCCCGCATGCTCCTTCTTTTTTCGCTATCAAAGGCTGTCTCTTTTTTTTCTTTTTTACTCCTCCTCTCCATCGCTTTCTCCTTCCCATTCCTCCTTGCACATTTTTTTGCATACTTCCTCGATTTCTCTAAAATGTTCAGAAATTCCTTTTTTTTTATCTTTTTTCTCGACATATTTATAATTTCTGCTGTTATTGCCCGAATGTCCACTCCTTGCACCCATTCATCGGCTTTCTTTCTTGCATCCTCCGTTACGAGTTTATCCATCCTTTTTTGCATATTAGGAGGTGCTTCAGTGTCTCGTTTTCTTCTTTACCAATTCTACATCTCCAGTCCTTTTCCCCTTTCTTTCCCGCTCTTCCTATATTTCCGCACCTTAATCTCGCCCACATTTCTTTATCCCTACCCCTCACTCCCTCCTCCGACCGATACTTCCATGGCCTATCTTCATTTTCTACTATATGCTTGTAATTAAAATTGTATGATGTTTTTCTCTTTCTCTTCCTCAGCTAAAATTGTCTTTTTTAGGTTTTCCGATCCTATTTTTACCTTTTCATCTGTCTTTTTCACTTTCCTTCCGTCCCTTATCATAGTTGTTATTTATTCTATGCCCATACCCTTTAAAACTGTCTCTAAGATCTTTCCCCACTTTGATGGCTTTTCGTTTGTTTGGGTTGCCTTTGCTTCTTCTAGTACACGGATTTTTGGCCATCTCGAATCCTCCATTCTTAGCACCTCTCTTATGTACCTTAAGGCGTTACCCCCACTTGTAGCGCAAAAAAGGCCTTTTTCATGAATTTTTTTAAAGAAAACTACAAAACTTTTTTAATCGATCAATATACTATCTTAAAGAACACATCTTGAAGAACTTTCAGTAATTTTTTTATTGAAAAATATTACATTGTTTAGTGGCAAATGGCCGTTAATGAAATAATGTTTTTATATACACGGTTTGCGGTGACCAACATTGCGGCGAAGTGGATCGTCTGAGAAAAAAATGCGGATGGATTTAGTCAAATATAAGTATAAACTGGTCTTTAATCGAAGGATTTTAAAAAATATTCATTTTTCACAAAATGGCGGACAGTCAAAGTTAATGGTTCGATTTTAACGAAAAAAACCGCCGTTTTTTGGCTATAAAACGGCCATTTTTTTTCGAAAAAAAAAATCGAACGATTAAAGACTACATTTTTATGTATTAAATAAGCCTGCAAAATTTCAAGAAGATCGGTTTATTAGTGTTCGAGTAATCTTGGTCACCGACTTCAGGAATGCCATTTTCAGAAAAACGCGTTTAAAGTTTCTCTTTCAACGCTCTTTCAACGCGGATTCTTCTCTTTCAACGCTCATATCTCAGTCAATTTTGTTCGGATCGACTTGAAATTTTCAGGACATATTCTCAGATACTTTTACTTCAACAAAATGCAATAAAAAAAATCGATTTTTTCAAAATCGCAAGTGGGGGTAACCCCTTAACGCCCTTTCCCTTATTATATACTCCATACTTGGTACTCCCAACTCTCTTCTCCATATATATATAGTTTGGTGTTGTTTTATCAACTCCTAACGACAATTTACAGTATCCCCTCTGTATTCTTTCGAACACGCTTGTTTCCCCTATTCTCCATATCTGCACTCTTACATTACTCCTGCTTTCACTATCGATTCTATGAGACAGAATCTCTCCTCTATCATATCCCTTCCCGACTTCTTCGATATACCCCATACCATATTTGGGGGCCGGGTTGAAATTTCGAGCTTTAAATGCTCCGACGGTTTAAAATTTCGAATTTTAGTATCCCGAAATTCAAGATAGGACCGGGTGAAATTTCGAACTTCGAATGATCAGAACGCTCGAAACTCCGAAAGAATCCTACCCCGAAATATCAAAACTCGATTTCGCGACAATTTTGAAAATTGTATAGACAATGTTATACGTTCTACATCATTTACAGTCAAGTTGTAGACTTTCGCTGGCATGACCTTGACATGGGGGCCGGGTTGAAATACCGAACTTTGAATGCGCCGACGGTTTAAAATTCCTCATTTTAATGTTCCGAAATTACAAGGTTCGTCAAGATCATGCCAGCGAAAGTCTACACAGTTGACTGTAAATTATGTAGAACGTATAACATTGTCTAGACAAATTTCAAAATTGACGTAAAAACACATCTCAATAAATAAAAAAATTCTTGATATTTCAGATTCTCGGAGTTTTGGTCTTTCGTGTAAAATTCTTTCGGAGTTTTGATCCTTCGGGGTAGTATTCTGTCGGAGTTTTGAGCATTCTGATAATTTAAAGTTCGGAATTTCAACCCGGCCCCCATATTTGCTGCTTTTTACGCTTTACCGACCAACTTTTTTCCGTGTGCCCAGCTTGAGTTTTTGCTTGTGAACCAATACCCGAAATATTTAAACTCCTTCACTATCTGTATTTTTTCACCTTTGATCTCCCATGCTTCTTTCATCTTACCTTTCCCCTATTCTCAAACATTATATCTATTTCATCTATATCATTATCATTATATTTGTCTTCTTTCCATTTATTTTCATCCTATTAAGGGGAGATATACACCTGGATGGTCGAGGTCGAGGATTTAGAAGCTTCGAACATTCCGTCGACCGTAGAAGACCTACACTATGGGCCTGGTATCGATGATTCCATCTAAGCTGACAAATTTCATGAATTCTTCATTCCCAAATTTTCAATCGCGTATTTCTCAAAACCACGTTTTTCAAATCGGTACCCAAAATTTCTCGAAAACCAATGAACCGATTGCCTTGAGGTTTTTTGTGGTTATTCTATACACCATTATCTAGTACTTGTCATAGGATTTTTTTTCCGTTACTTAGTTTTTGTTTTATAGGCAAAATAATAACTAATTTTTGGCCCAAAAATCACCATTTATGTTCAAACGTCAGCCATTTTGTCATATATCGATATTTTCAAAATCGGCTATGACAAGTATCTAATTTAATAATCTTTGTGGTTTTTTTCCGATGATTTTTGAAGAAACGCCAGTGGGTACTGTATACGCTGATTTTCTAACACCGTCCCATCATCATACAATATCCTTGTATATTTTTGATATTTTTAAATAAAGAAAATTAAACATATTTTTGATATTTTTAAATAAAGAAAATTAAACATATTTTTGAATGTATATTTTTTTAGATAATTAAAACCCCAATCCGAAATTTCAAATAGTTTTCCTTGAAAAAATTCACACAAATGACCGTTTTTTCCGGCTCCTAGGTGTATATCTCCCCTTAATGTCCGCCCATTTTTCAATGTCCTTCGTTATGCTGCTTAACCCATCCGCGTGTATCCGCTATTGTCGGCAAATCGTCTGCATGATTTATCGCGATTTTTTTTTCCTTTCCTCCTACCGCTCCTCCCTCATTTTTCCTTTCCCACATCTCTTTAAAAATTTGATAGTATTGGTTTTCTCACGACTCTTCAATCATGATTGCGCAAGAACTACGCAAGTTGTTTAGGAAGTGCCATCCAACGGTTCCATCCATTGGGGTCTGTAGGTTCTAACGAACGTTTGGCACTAAATAAATTCAAGCAACTGTAAGGTTGTATGAAAATTTTATTCTTATTTCAATTGTCTAATTACAAAAACTTGTAGTACTAAGTAGGCTTCGATTTCTGACGTATAAAAATCTTATTGCTAAATTAACTTGAGCGGCTGTAGCTCAATGTTTTTCATTTTGAAATTACATCTTTTTTCTCATAACGTTATGATTAACCGTAATGAATTAAAATACAGTTCGCCCCATGAAATGACTCGGCTGAAACGATCCACCGCACAATTCTTGATTTTTCGTTAAACAGTGAAAATGAAAATTCAATTTCAAGACTTTTGCAACGAAACAAAAACAATATTCTCTCAATGTGAACACCTTGTCCTTTTGAAACTCAATTACACCCGGGTAGAAAATAAAGTGGGCAGAATACAATCTGGGTTGTGCTGAGAAAAGTTTTACGTATAGTTCAAGAAAACTTCTACTGCTCTCGAAGCTTTTATTACAGAAGGAGAGTACGATTATTCTATTTTTTGTACGTAACGTTAAAAAAGTGAATTGTTTTTCAAAGTATGTAGGAATGATTTTTCAGCCTCATAAGAAGAAGAAGTTGAGGGTCTTTGGAAGTTGTGTGCTGTTTTTACAAGTACTCTGCTGATTTGACGAGAGGATGAAGGAGGACGGAGGCGCCCCCGCAACCAACGGTATTCCGTAAATAATCGTGAAAATTGCTCTCGAGTACCCAGATGAGTCGTTTGTAGCCCGGGGCAACTTGAGTCGGTAATCTATACTCGTTGCCCTTCTGTACGAGGATAAAATTGTCCTGCGTGAATTGGCTGTTGACGTTCCACATGTAAACGTCCGATTGTCCCTTTTCACGGAAGAAAATAGCGCTACCCTTGTCGGTGCCGAGGATGACGATTTTTTTCGTTTTCGGGCCGACGTCGACGATCGAACTGGTAGACGCACCCGATCTCAAATTTTCAGCCCTTATACTGAACATACGATTCGAGCTGAGATAAGTGAAGTACAGTACCGACGTCCCGGTACTTTTCGTCACGAGGCTCATGTACAGTACATCACGATGGGCAGATCCGAAAGTCACGGCTTTGGGAAGTACGACACGGAAGCCACGATTTTCCGTAACTTCGTAAACGATTATTGCTCGGGTTGCCGCGTCCGATATGTAGAGAAAGATCCTTCCATCGTTCGCATAATCGACTACGAGGTACTGAAGACGCGACGCCGTGCTCACCAAATTCTTCAGACTTATCATTCTGATCACCTGGTGGAAGAAGAAAAAATCATTCTAAAACGGCGCATTGCGACTTCGGATATAAATATTTTTACAAGACATGGGTGTAGGATACCTTAAGGGGGGAGGAAATCTTAGGCGAGAAACAAATTTGTTGATTTTTACGATTTTTATACAGGGATAATATCCGTTTGAAATTTTTTTCAGTTTTTTTTTTCGTTGGCATGAATTACGTAAAAACGTCTCAAGAATAACATTTATTGACATTTCTTGATGAACATGTTTTTCAACACTTGTAAAAGTTGAATTTCGAAACACCTCTGATAGCTCCGAAATGATAAATTCGGGTTCTTATTGCGAGCGCGTTCGACTGTTTGTGCATTCGCTGTTTGTAATCATTTTTTGTTTCTTTTTGTTGGTGTTATGATTTAAAAAATGAGTGATAAAGTGTATATAAACAAAAACGGAGGAAAACAATTTCTTATGGATCAATCATTTTCAATCGCGTTTTTGTCGAAATCTTGTTTTTGAAATTGGCACGCAGTAGAGCTCAAACAATTTTTATCAGATTGACTTTAAATTTTAATTGCAGCTTCTCAGATAGATTGTTTACCGAAGTACACGCGGTTCTTATGGTTAAATGAAAATTATGGTTTTTATAACAAAAATTACGATCGATTTATTTGGTGAAACTTCAATTTTTTAAAAGCTAATGCCAAATTTGCAAAAATCAATATTTTTAATATCGCTGTGTACTTCTGCGAAAAAAATCATGTTGACAGTGGAAAAAAAATGATTTCCTTTCAGATGCCGATGTTCGTCATTTCTTCTGCGTGCCGATTGGTACCTTGTACTATAAAAATTGGCTTGGACCGAAGTGCTGTACACTACCATTTTGTTTTTTAAATAAAACAAAAATTTGTTGACCTCAATATATAATGAACAAATGGCTAAAAATATGTTCAAATTGGCTTTATAGTTTCGTAAAAAAAATCAAGAAAATTCCTTTTTTTCACGCTTTAAACAGATATTAAAAGAAAACATTTCTTCATTATTTTGAGACTTGGGATGTGTTTTATTACCCCTTTGGCTGTTACATGGTATTTTGAAAAATAATTAATCTATGAACATGGCGGAGGTATGGTACGGTCTTCTAAACTGCATTTTCAAAACTGACGTGATGTATATTGGTATAAATCTTTCTAACCCTATTGTCTAAAACATGACCATAAATGTTTTTGAACATAAGAAAAGTATTTCTTTATTCCAAAATGTAGCTATTTTTTCGGCAAATTCAATCTTTTTGTTTCTAAGCGTAGAATTTCATCGGTTTACGACATTTCTCACTTCTTCTTGGTTCATATTCTGCGTATGAGTGTTAATGAAAGAAAAATCTTCGTTCGTTTCTTTCAGATTGATCCTGCCGACGCTACGTGTCAGGCCGTCTGACAACATTCGCCGCAACTCGTTGAGAAGACCGTGCCACACGTTCGCCATTTTTTAAAGATGAATAAAAAAACCATTTAAGAGCCAAAAGAAGTAATAAAACATCCCCTAAGTCTTCAAAATGGCGAAGAAATCTTTAAAAAAAACACAATAATCCGCAATTTTTTCCTCGCCTAAAGATATCTCCCCCCTTAATGTTACTCGATATGACGGAGTCTTTGGGTCTCGCAAACACTTATGGTAATCGATGGTACAGTAAAGGGAACTGCACTTTAGTAGCAGTGAAATTATGATCTGGCTGACACAGCTATATTATGATTGATTTGCCAATAAATTGGAGTTGGTTTTATTATATTATCTATTACATCAAATCGACAGGTTTATCTTGCTACCTGTAGAATAAGCCTGTGCCGGTAAATTATTGTTAAATAATTCAGTGGAAATATGTTCAAGGTATTCGGAAACGTCGATAAATCACATTTCTAGAAACATATCCGGATGTACCTCCATGTGTAAAGATTTTTTCTGACCTGGATCCAACTTTCACAAATTTGGAGATATCGGGATTAAAATTTGTACACTTTGTAAAATGCTTTGAATACCATTTTACCGCTGTTGAATAACGGTTCTGAAAAAAATCGAATTTTTTGAAAAATTTAATACACCGTCGTCTCAAATTTGGAGACTTCAGATTTTTTCTTAACACAAGTCTCATTGACAACTGGCTCATATTGAATTTAACATTTTGAATAAGATTAGAAAATTTAAGCTGTACTTTTGTCAGATTTCAATACATCGTTTTATTTTTCTCGTAGAGTACTATTGATGAATGAATTCAGGAAAATATCGTGCAATTAAGAAACTTCCACGTTGATTCTTCGTAGGGATGTAACGATACTTGTTTTAGCCGATACGATACCGATACCGATAATTGTATCAACGTATCGGCGATACCGCCACCGATACCGATACAGTCTACAAGAGAACTTGATATAATAAAAATTGTTCTTTTTGTACACTAAACAACGACCTAAACATTGAAAAGGTACTTAAGTAAGACGATTAAAATGTTAAAAATTATTTACCTACCTTCCAGGAGTGAAAAGAGTGTCAAAATCAAATAAAAATATAATTATTCTCTTTTATTTATTATTAATTCAAAGTTTAGTACTTAAATTAGCCTAAACTTGAAATTGAACTATACTGTAAAAACACAGGTTTCTACAGGATTTTGACGTAAGTAGCTTTTAACTGTGACGTAGATAGTAAATAATAAAACTTGATGTTAGGGAGGTTTTCGTTAAGAAAGCAGAGCTTATTGAGGTTATTTGCTGACAATCGCTTGCGCAAATCATTTTGTATAAGGCCAGCAGTTGAAAAAAGTCGTTCTGAAGCAACCAATGTCAATTGATAGGATATATATCTTCCGCACTGGTGGCGCCAATCTTGCGGCGCCAAAGCTATTGCAACAAAGCCCGCGATATTTAAGGTTGTTATGGGGTTAAGCCAGCATGTTACCACCAAGCTGAATTTTTTTCTGGATCTTTATAACCTCTTTGCTGTTCATCCTGTGTAGTTTGAATACGATCCACAGTACCGTTTTTTAGAAAAAAAATCGGCAATTCGACGTATTTCGTGGGCTATTTACATTACGCTTATGGAAAACTCCAAATTATTTTTCAGTACATTATTAATATCTGCTGAGTGAATGTTACTACGGAGCTGAAAAAATACGTACGGTTTGACTAATTATCGGGCTAACCCTTGGTACCGTGAAAATGACGATTCACAGTACCGTTATAAAATTATTAATGTTTTTGATAGGGAATTTGTGCGAAATTCAAGCACACAAAATATTAGTGTGCAAACATGGCAACGTCGTAAATGGCACAAATGCTACCTATCTTATCGGTAGTCGGTAATTATGCCCGGGAACCTCAAACTACTCGGTCAGGATAATTAACAACGAATATCATTGGTGCTTCTCTTATTTAGTAATAGGTACTTAATATTAATTTGATAACTGTGTTCGGAAGTTAAACATTTCTAGATATTTCTAGGCAAAGACAAAAGAACGCGTATTTTTTTCATACATACATTTTTTTTTAAATATTGGGAAATTATTAAAGTTTTTGATTTCTGCGAGATAATAGACAGCTTTAGTACGCACTTTTTTTCCAACGGAATTTGGTTTACTCGGACCGATATTCATTTGTGGCAGCTCCTTGGGCCGATATTGAGGTTACGAACGGGGCATTATGATATACCACGATTTACGACGTTGCCAATTCGTTTCGCGTTGATCGAGCGAGAAAAAGTCATAAAAAATAATTATACAAAGTAATGAAAACACTTAGTGTGATCACCGAATGTTCAAAAATGCATATTTTTCAAAATAGATGTAGAAAAATAGTTCGAAAACGGTACGTTTAATATGACGATTATTTGAAGGCCAACAGTTGGTAACAGTCACTCGGCTCCGTGCATAAGCACACTGAAAAAAAATTCGTTGGTTTAACAAAATTGTATCTTCAAATACGTTGAATTTGATTTTTGATTGGCATAACAAAACAGTATAGTTGGGCCGTAACCAAAGATACATTTAAACTATCTGCTTATTTAGCATGTCTGAGCAAATGTTAAAACAACAAAATTTCGAGACAACAAAATGCATTTTGGACATTCAACGATTCTTTTTTCTCAGTGCATAGGGCGCTCCTCTCGTACTTTACCCCTGATGGCTAAACCCTAAGTCATTATATTCGCATCCGAAAATTTGGACATGAAACAGGTCCACCATTAAACAAACGTCTCGCTCATAATGAAAACTTTATAAGAGTATTAAAACGATCCCGCAGTAATATAAGCGTTTCTGAGTCGCGCTTTTTCGTTTTGCCAGTCAAGATTTTTATTCAAGATTCAACACGAGAAAATTGATTTGGGAATGATTTTGTGATAACTCACCTGGCCTGTTCTAACGCTGATGGCAACCACTTTGGGTGGACAATGTTGGATGGTTTGGTCCAAGGTATTAACTTTACCAACGTCGAGCACCCAAACGATATCCCGAACGTCGAGAACAATATCTACCGCGTTTTGAAGTGCGTCGCAATTGCCCTCTTCCTGGAGTGACCACGATGGAAACGGTGTAATCGCAGGTTTACCATGAATTCCCTTTCTGCCCAATTTAACGATACCGAGGGTAAACGGTACACCAGGCTTGAAGCGTGGAAATACCATAATAGCCTCGTCCTTGTAGATCTGATTCCTCGTTGCTATTATATTACGAGGGATGTAACGTCCGTTAATTTTGTAGATATTTTTCGCATTCGCACCCGGCCAGTTGATACTCGTTCCAGAAATTGCAAACGTCAGATCGGGAGAAAAGCTGCGATCAACGATCACAGCGAAACTCATCGACGTGAGTACGAAGCCCACACTGATCCTCAAGAGGCCCGACATTTTGGATCAACAGCTGTCTTCTAAATTGAAAAAGGAAATCAAGTGCAAGCGAGATTGATAAATGGGTGCTCGTAGAACACAATGGTGTCGGCGAAAAATGATAAATACACGTTTTTATGAAAATTGTGACAAGCTTTTTATTAATTTTTTATCCGGCTCCGATTATCTAAGATTTGTGAGAATTTCAATTGAGTTAAGGGGTTACCCCCACTTGCGATTTTGAAATTTTTTTATTGCATTTTTTTGAAGTATAAGTATCTGAGAATGTGTCCTGAAAATTTCAAGTCGATCCGAACAAAATTGACTGAGATATGAGCGTTGAAAGAGAAGAATCCGCGTTGAAAGAGTGTTGAAAGAGAAACTTTAAACGCGTTTTTCTCAAAATGGCATTTCTGAAGTCGGGGACCAAGATTACTCGAACACTAATGAACCGATCTTCTTGAAATTTTGCAGGCTTATTTAATACATAAAACTGTAGTCTTTAATCGTTCGATTTTTTTTTCGAAAAAATGGCCGTTTTATAGCCAAAAAACGGCCGTTTTTTTCGTTAAAATCGAACCATCAACTTTGACTGTCCGGCATTTTGTGAAAAATGAATATTTTTTAAAAACCTTCGATTAAAGACTAGTTTATACTTATATTTGACTAAATCCATCCGCATTTTTTTTTCAGACGATCCACTTCGCCGCAATGTTGGTCACCGCAAACCGTGTATATAAAAACGTTATTTCATTGACGGCCATTTGCCACTAAACAATGTAATATTTTTCAATAAAAAAATTACTGAAAGTTCTTCAAGATGTGTTCTTTAAGATGGTATATTGATCGACTAAAAAAGTTTTATAGTTTTCTTTTAAAAAAATCATGAAAAAGACCTTTTTTGCGCTACAAGTGGGGGTAACGCCTTAAAAAAACGAGTTTCGTGAACTGTAAAGGGTCAATTATTTTTCACAAATGTGAATCATATTTTCTTAAATTAAATATCTAGAATTACGGAATCTTACAAAACTGGAGTGATGGGCACGATTTTTGAAAACCTAATAACTACAGAAACACGTAAAACCAAAGACTGGACCCAATTCACAAACGTAACTAAACTAAACCGGTAAAGGAAGAAAGAAAATAAAATCAATTTTTGGAAAAATATTACCAGCTTTTTTATCAAATCTTCATCCGGCTCTGATTTTCCAAGAATTGTGAGAATTTCAATTGAGTTAGAACAACGAGTTTCGTAAAATGTAAAGGGTTATTTATTTTTCACTAATGTGAATTATATGTTCTTAAATTAAATATCCAGAATTATGGAATTCTACGATGCTGGAGCGATGAGAACGATTTTTGAAAAATTAATAACTACAGAAACACGTGAAACCGAAGACTGGACCCAATTTACAAAAGTAACTAAACTACACCGGTAAAGGAAGAAAAAAAATATTTTAAATTTTGGGAAAAATGTTACAAGGTGTTTATTAATTCGTTATCTGGCTCCGATTTTTCAAGAATTGTGAGAATTTCAATAGAGTTTAAAAAAAACGAGTTTTGTGAAATGAAAGTGTAATTTTTTTCAATAAGGTGTAATATATTCTAAAAACATTAAATATCTAGAATTATCGACTTTTACGAAGTTGGAGCGATGAGGACGATATTTGAAAAATTATTAAGTACAGAAACACGTGAAACTGAAGAATGGACTCAATTTACAAAAGTAAATAAACTGAAGCGGTAAAGGAAGAAAGAAAATATAAATTTTGGAAAAAATGTTACAAGCTTTTCATTAATTCGTTATCCGGCTCCGATTTTCCAAGAATTGTGAAAATTTCAATAGGGTTAAAAAAAAACAAGTTTCGTGAAATGAAAGTGTAATTTTTTTCAATAAGGTGTAATATATTCTAAAAACATTAAATATCTAGAATTATCGACTTTTACGAAGTTGGAGCGATGAGGGCGATATTTGAAAAATTATTAAGTACAGAAACACGTGAAACCGAAGAATGGACTCAATTTACAAAAGTAAATAAACTGAAGCGGTAAAGGAACAAAGAAAACATAATCAATTTATGGAAAAATGTTACAAGCTTTTAATTCATTTTTTATCCGGCTCCGATTTTCCAAGCATTGTGAGAATTTCAATTGAGTTAAAAAAAAACGAGTTTCGTGAAATGTAAAGCGTAATTTATTTTTCACCAATGTGTATTATATTATCTTAAATTAAATATAGAGAATTATGGAATTTTATGAAGGTGGAGCGATAAAGATGACTTTTGAAAAATTAATAACTACAAAAACACGCGAAACCGAAGAATGGATTCAATTTACAAAAGTAGATAAACTAAACCGGTAGAAGAATAAAGAAAATATAATAAAATGAAAATGATTATAAAAATATTAAAAACGTAGAGTAAAGGATAATTCTTTTTTTCCATTTGCAAATTGTACAAGAACGTTTGACTTACGAGCTCTTGATGGTTCACCAAAGTTGAGGCGAAAAAGAATGTAACAAATATGCAAGACATAAATGTCCAATCCGTAGTATATATAGTCCTGAATCATTCCAATGCAGGCTTTTTGTTACTAATTTCTTTCTCCCAAGTTGATACTTTTGGGGAGGTGATGCTTCCGGTAATTCCGGACTTATGCAATCGTACACACCGCCGTGGTCATTCCAGACGTGCATAAATACATCACTGCGTATTATAAAGTTGACACTTGAAAACTCAACAAAAGTGCGTTACGAAAAAAGGAAGTAAAAATTCACCAAACAAAGTTATAAACATCAAGCAAGCAGGAAATCAGAAAAATATTCAGTCCTTTCGAAGAGAAAATTACGTTTCATAATCGAGGCGAGAATTCAGGCAACGTCTTCTTTTTTGAGACTTTCGTAACTGTTTCTTTTTTTCGCCCCGTATTACTTCACAATTACCGCTCTTCATTCGTACAAGTGTATAAATATAGCGCAAGAAAATATCGCGGTCAGTCAGTCTGTCCGAGTGTGACAGGTTTCGTTGATCGTTGAAAGTTAAGAAAAAAGCTTCACTTTTTATTTCTCGGAAAAAAACGACGTAAAAAACGCGCAGGAATAATGATGAGGTTAGCGACAATTGTTGCCGCGTGTACTGTTCTCGTGATCGACGCACAACGATACGATGTAAAATCTGTTGAGTGGATCGGTGCAAACTTCGATTGGCCCTGTGAAATTACCAAGAATATGTACAAAAGCACCGGACGTTACATAAGTAAAAATATTATTGCTACGAGAGCAGTAATTTACAAGGAAGAAGCATTTGTTACTTTACCACGGTAATTATTTTCCTGACTAAACATCCTTGTTCAAAAATTCTGACGGTTTGCGAGTACTCTTCGTTTTTGACGATATTTATTGCTTTTTTTAAAAACTAAAGTAAAGTTTTATCAAATTTCGATGGGGAAGGTTCGTTGATGAATTACATTTTCAGGAACTACATTAAGTATCATAGTAAAAAATATTAAACAATAGTATCGAATACAATATTCACGGTGTCTTAATGTAAGTTCCTTATTTTCACGTGTTGATTTTATCCCGACAGAACATGAAATAAGCAGCAACAAAATCCAGCTCCCAGAGTTGAAACTTGTACCTAACGTTAAAAAAAAATTCTCGCGAAGGAAGCGTTCTATTTTCTCTTGTGCCTAACAGAAAGATCGGAATATAAAATAATAAATGGAAATATTGAATGAAAATAGTATTTTTATTTTTTATACATTTATTTATGGTGTTTGACACAAGCGAATATGGGGTGGTAATTTGAGGGACGCGGGACTTTTAGGACGACTGTGACAATGAAGATTGATGAGTACCGAAGTATCTAAGGTGGTTACCTGAGACATTCCGTTAGCAAAAATGCGGACAAAACACGGTTGACCATTTTATTTGATTGGGGTAGAATACCCATAAGTCGATTTTCCATAACCAAATATCCATAAGTCGATTTTCCATAACCGAATATCCATAAGTCGAATATCCATAAATACGAATATCCACAAGTGAGTATAGAGTAGAAATGAGTGCCAGAAATGGCGGGAGGTAGAGGAAAAGTGAGTATAGACGAACCCAAAACTCTCAAACAAACAAACCCAAACAAACGCACTTGTCTCTAGCTCCCGCCATTTCTGGCACTTATTTGTACTCTATACTCACTTATGAATATTCGAGTTATGGATATTCGACTTATGGATATTCGACTTATGAATATTCGACTTATGGATATTCGACTTATAGATATTCGACTTATGCATATTCGACTTATGGATATTCGACTTATGGATATTCGACTTATGGATATTCGACTTATGGACATTCGACTTATGGATATTCGACTTATGGATATTCGTACTTATGGATTTTCGTACTTATGGATATTCGTACTTATGGATATTCGAGTTATGGATATTCGATTTATGGATATTCGACTTATGGATATTCGACTTATGGACATTCGACTTATGGATATTCGACTTATGGATTTTCGTACTTATGGATATTCGTACTTGTGGATATTCACTTATGGATATTCGACGACAGTGTTTTATTTCGGCTATCACATCGAGAGTGCTGATTTTTGGATTTTTTGACATTCTAATACTGGTGTACACTTATTAGCTACAATTTTGTAAGCGATACGTATCATTCTTTGTATACTTATTTTATGCATTTGTTACTCGAGATTTCGGTTTATATTAAACATCGGAAAATGTTTCCCTACTGTTCTTAACTTTGAGCTGAACAAATATTACCGTGTTGTTTCATGTAAATAAGTATGTAAAAATTATCACTTGAAGTCTGACGATTTTCAATTTTGCGATATATCATTGTTATTTATATTTGTCCGCAAATATCGTTGATATGAACGAGATTCAAGCGCCTGTTGAATACATTCAGCGAGGAAAAATGTTGAGTAATAAAATCGTAAACTATGTGATTTGAGTTGGCTTTGCAACAAGACTTATCCTACGAAAAAGAGTACGGTGGGAATAAAATGTTGCCATTATAAAAACGTATCATTATAATAGCTTACAGTATATTGGTCGTCTTACCACACGAACAGTTCTTATAAGGCATATTCTTTAATCTCTCCGCGAATGCAAAACAAGATGAAGCTATATATATATATATATATATATATATATATATATATATATATATATATATATTTTTTTTTAAATCTATACTGGGTGTCTCAAATAATTTGGTACAAGCTCATATTTAGAAAAGTACGAATCATTTTTAAACCAAAAGTAAAATGTAAATTTCTTCGGTGTCTATTTTGGTGAAAAATGATTTCAAGGTCATGATATTATAGGTCGTTGGCATCGTCTGAATATCAGCTACAACGTCTTAATAAAAAAAACATATTACCATTTGAAAAACCATCGATGACGTTAAGAACGCAAAACCTATGACCTTGACAAAAATGCATTTTTCACCACTGTATTAGCCGTTCGAAATCAATCAAATTACCGCCTGACATTTTTTTTGTCGCTCTAAAGGCAACGGAGATATTTGTATATATATATATATATATATATATATATATATATATATATATATATATATATATATAACTTTATCAAAGTTAAAATGAACGCCAAGAAATAAAAACATCTCCTCGAAAACATTATCGCTTGTTTCACCTTATAAAAACATTCTGATTTACCTTATAATTATTTCTAATTTTAATTTAAGCAATGGTTTTAATCTATTTTTGGAATTAATCAAATGTACAAAAAAAATGAGTTAACATTCGTTAAATGAGCCATGTCAGTTTATTAGAAATGTTGGACACAACATTGTTAAACCTTAATTATGATATTTATCAAAATATTTTATTCTCATTGAAAAAAACCATGTTACATGTAAAAATAACCGGTGCGGTGGTCTAGTGGTTAACGTGCTTGCCACTAAACCTGCGGACCGGGAGGTCCCGGGTTCGAAACGTAGTCGCGTATACTTCGTCGTGAAATGTTTTTCTTCGGCATTTCGCAGCAAAATAAGACTAGTTCCACGACTGGGGGGCGAACTTGATGACCGGCTGTATTGGTATAGGTTTTCCGCGCTTTCCCTATACCCATGACAGATATGTCATGGGGAATACGATACAGAGGGGGAAGTCGGCTGCGGCCGAAGGTGGGAGGGTGTGTAATTGGCGGTAGACGGGGATGATATAAGGAGGGGGTAGTGATGCAATGGGAGGTTGAAAAAAGTTGAGGCGGATTGGGGCTCGTCAAAAAGGGGAAGACCTTGTACGGCTGGAACAAACCCAATACAATGTTACATGTAAAAAGATAATCATAACATAAAATTGATATCACCATGATATAACAGTGCAACGTATGTACCACACAAGTACACTGGGAATGTTGTGCAATGATTGGCTCGGGAACACAGAACATTTCCCGATCCTAGCACCTGCATAAATGATTTTTGCGACAGTATATGTATTATTTTTTATTTTAAGCTTCTCATCAACTGCTGGCGTTAGCAATAGGATCTACTGTCTCTTACGCTAGTGTGATTCGGATAGGGTAATATTGATATAAGTATCGGTGTGTCCGTCGAACCACTCCATTCACGTCATGGTACCGGAGCTACGTTATACCACTACGTTATTCCACTGCCAATAAATATTCGGCTGTATTCGTTTCGAACCGTCGAATATAGCGCGATAGATGTCAGCAATAAAGCGGAGATATATGTTTTTTCGCTAGCGAGGCGACGGCTGAAGTCTATGTGACTAAATACATTTCATGCAATGTGCAATAGTTATACGGTCAAGTTTATATTTTTATATAACTTTTAATATTGTGTTTAGGAGTACATCACTGACTTGATCTCTACTTTGCGTCATCAAAAATCATGAATTTGACATCGACTTGCATAACAAATTGAGGGTAACAAAGGGTTATCTCGGGAAATTGGAGGTAATATTACTTATTTGGAACCCAATCATGCAAAATACACTTCTGCTAACTTCATTTTCTAGCACGATCAAATTGCGACCATCCATATACTACATAGAATTGCTACTATCTGATCAACTCCTATTCCAAAAACCAAGACATGGGGCAATTTGATATTTTTTTAACTTGAGAGTTGAGTAATGGCGAGGACAAGATCGTTCGCCGAGCTTTTTTCTTAACCATGCACGCCAAGGCGTTGCACAGCATTCCCAGTGTACTTGTGTGGTTCATACGTTGTATTGTTATATAATGGTGATGAGAATTTTATGTCATAATAGTAATATGATTTTTTTCAATGAAAATAAAATATTTGGAAAAACATTATTCTTAACGATTAACAATTTTGTGTACAACATTTCTAGTAAACTGGCTTGGCTAGTTTAAGGGGTTACCCCCACTTGCGATTTTGAAACAATCGATTTTTTTATTGCATTTTTTTGAAGTATAAGTATCTGAGAATGTGTCCTAAAAATTTCAAGTCGATCCGAACAAAATTGACTGAGATATGAGCGTTGAAAGAGAAGAATCCGTGTTGAAAGAGCGTTGAAAGACAAACTTCGAACGCGTTTTCCTCAAAATGGCATTTCTGAAGTCGGTGACCAAGATTACTCGAACACTAATGAACCGATATTCTTGAAATTTTGCAGGCTTATTTAATACATAAAAATGTAGTCTTTGATCGTTCGATTTTTTTTTTCGAAAAAAATGGCCGTTTTATAGCCAAAAAACGGCCGTTTTTTTTTCGTTAAAATCAAACCATTAACTTTGACTGTCCGCCATTTTGTGAAAAATGAATATTTTTTAAAATCCTTCGATTAAAGATTAGTTTATACTTATATTTGACTAAATCCATCCGCATTTTTTTCTTCAGATGATCCACTTCGCCGCAATGTGGGTCACCGCAAACCGTGTATATAAAAACATTATTTCATTGACGGCCATTTGCCACTAAACAATGTAATATTTTTCAATAAAAAAATTACTGAAAGTTCTTCAAGATGTGTTCTTTAAGACGGTATATTGATCGAGTAAAAAGTTTTGTAGTTTTCTTTAAAAAAATTCGTGATAAAGGCCTTTTTTTTACTGTAAATGATGCAGAACGTATAACATTGTCTAGACATATTTCAATATTGATTTAAATCACTTCTTGATGAAATATTTAAAAAAATTGAAACAATTCGTCGATGTATTGAAATTTTTGAAACTTTTAAAACTTCCATAGCCGAATTATTTTGACGGTCTTCAGATTTTCGGAGTTTTGGTCTTTCGTGTAAAATTCTTTCGGAGTTCTGATCTTTCGGAGTAGTATTGTTTCGGAGTTTTGGGCGTTCCGATCATTCAAAGTTCTGAATTTCAACCCGGCCCCGTTCAGATTTTCGGAGTTTTGGTCTTTCGGGTAAAATTCTTTCGGAGTTTCGAGCGTTCTGATGATTCAAAGTTCAGAATTTTAACCTGGCCCCAAAAACCCTCATATTTTTTTTTCCTTTCAATGCTTGAAGCGCTCAGGTTTTTTTCATTGCGTATGTTCGATGCAACACAAATTGATATTTGGGCCTCGCGGCATGCAAAGTTATTCGTTTTTTCCGTGATCGAGCAAACGAATTCGTATTTGACGTCGCAATATTTGCAGACTTTTTTCAGTCGTTGCGCTTGATGTTTGGCTAATCGATTTTTTATCGCCTCAATACTTATAGGTATACGGTTTTCGTTGTGTCTAAACAATAAAAAGTTTACTTTTATTGCTCGCACTTTTCATTATCTGAAAATTGGTTTTAGTTTCTGAAACAGTACCTGCGAGAGACTTTTCACTCCTGAAAATATACATTTTTTTTCTTACCTATGTTCAATGCAAGACGATTTCATGTTTTTACGCTTTTATTCTATCCAGTTTACTGCTTGCTAAGTATGAGCTCAATGTACTGCTTGCCGTCCCATTCCCAATTGCTAAGAATTTTTTGAGGTTTGGATATGAGACATGAAGGGCCCTTGTCAAATTTATTTTTGGCCCTAAAAAGGGACCCATTGTTTTACGTATCAATCAATTGTTTGAATCGTGAATTTGCGATGCGGGGAATTTTTCTTGAATTTTTCATTCGCCCTAGAAAGGGCCGTTTGTTTCACGCTAAACATGACTAGGCATTGGAGCTGTCAAAACACCTTACTCGGTAACATATTATATTATATGTACATACAGGGTATTTGGCGCATGGATCGACACCATTTTTTAGGGGATTGGGGTGGGGGGGAGTCATTTGCTATTTTTTTTCACCCTTAGACCCTATGTCCTAAGGGTCACGGTAATTAAGATATGACTTTCTGAACTTTTTTTTAATTACCCGAAATTTCGCCTTTAAATCGTCATCACTTTTTTGTTTGTTTTTGTAATAGCACGAAGCAACTTTTGTTGTATTCTGCAATGTATGTCCGTTATAAATAAATCATTATTTAATACAATTGGTTACAAGAAAATGACTTATGAGCTTCCAAAGTCTTAAGAATGTGTAAATGTATGAAAAATGTCAACTCCTAAATTCATTATGAAAATAACTAAAAGTCATTTTGAACCTAGCTTTGTTTTAAAATGTTCTCTACTTTTTACCGTTTCCAACGGTATGCCACATGTCATAGAAATAATTCATTATGTAGTAAAAATAAAGAGAATAAGTTTTTTTTTATAATGAATTTAGGAGCGGAATTTTTTATACATTTACAGTTTTTTAAGACCGGAAGCTGAAAAGTCATTTTCTTGAAACCAATTGTATTAAATAATGATTTACTTATACTAACCATACATTGCAGAATACAACAAAACTTATTTCGTGCTATTACAACTACAAATAAAAAAGTTATGACGATTTAAAGGCGAAATTTCGGGTAATTGAAAAAAAAAACGAAAAAATATTGTTTTTGAAATCGGCACGCAGCAGAACTCGAACAATTTTCGTCCAATCGACTTTAAATTTTACCTGTAGCTTCTTAGATTGCTTTAACAGTCAAGCACAAGCGCTTTTTCGATGAATTGAAAATTGTAAACAATATATCGCTTTTCACATGAAAATTATGGTCGAAAAACGAACCTTTTTTTAAACGGATCTCTATTTTTTTTATATTATTTTTTCATTTCCCCCCGTACTTGACTGCTAAAACTAGTATGTGGGCGAGCAATGTAGGACGGCCAAAAAGTGGATTAATTCAATGTACCGGAATTTTCGCCTTTTTATGTGGTCGTATGTGGGTTATCTTTCCTTTTTTATGATTTCTGTAAATTAAGTTTTAGGAATCCTGACAAGATTTTTTTCTGCATCTCGTAGCTTCAAAGACGGTGTACCAGCTACCCTGGCGAGACTACCACTAAAAAATAAACTGGGCCTTCAGCCTTTGCTTGGACCATATCCAAGCTGGTCCTTCCAAGAGGAAGGAAACTGTGCCGCCCTACAGAGTGCCGTTGATATATTTCTCGATCCCCAAGCCATTCTGTGGGTTCTCGACATTGGCATTGTCAATTCGCTACAGGAACCGATACGCACCTGTCTGCCCAAAGTCGTCGCTATCAATCTGAAGACTGGAAAGGTTTGCATAATTTTTCAACTGGATGCATAATATATTAACGGGTCTGCATCAGCTTGGAGCTAAAAAAGGTCGATTTTCATAATTTCTTTTTCTGATGAGAGTATTGGGATGTCGATATCGGGATTTTACATATTATTAATTTATAATCTTGAACAGTTATTTTTTTTTGTTTATTGACAAATATACAAAAGCACTGAAGTTAATATTATTTAAACGAGAAATCGGCGATGCTGCATGACTAATCGGTGTAGATCATTCTGGCAACTAGGGGGGTTGGATTTTTTTTTTACGTATACCTCTGGTATTATAATAAAACTTTCGCATGACTGGATACTTTTTTGAAATTGTAGAAATCACAAAAATGACCAGCTGGAGAGATTAAAGATTGATTTTTGACAAAAAATAACTATAATTATTTAATATTAAAAAATGGATGAATACATAAAAAAATCATTTAGTCATATGATGGAAAATGTTATAAAATATGCTTTGTACGAATTTAGAGGGGAAAGGCTGGAAAGGTTCTAAGACACGACTTACATCATTTCAAAAAACATAGGTTCAAGGAAAATGCAAAAGAGAAAGTGGTAGTAAAGGTAGCGACGTGTTTCGCCGCAGCGCTGAGAGCGATCTGACCCTTTATAAGAATTACCATAACTCGGTCGGTTTTCGGAATTTTTACACAGCTTTTGTTGTGCATTAACGTTCAGATCCTAGGCTATAAAACTATGCGATAAATCAAATCGTATTTTCGAAATTTAAAGTTTATGCAGACCCCTTACAACATTTTTTTGTTTTTTGTTGTTGACGTTTTTGATACATGACTGAATTATTGTGTGCAAATTACATGAAAAACCTCCACATTTTCCCAAACATACAGTATTTTGGGGCTTGATTGCGTTGGAAGCCTTCTGTTTCACATACACTTTGGAACCTTCGTCTACCACAGAAATTACGAAAATGATGAGCTAATTATTTCGCTGACTTCTAATTGATTCAAGACATGAAATCATCAAACGCTGCACTCGATGCAGAGATCCTCAAAACGAGGTGGCCCAATCTTTTTTTAAACAGCAATTTTTCCAAGATTTTCCATCGAGCTTTTGTTTTTACCCAAAAATAATCTTATTTGTCTTTTTCGTAAGGTAGGATCCTAATGTTCATTTCAATTTTATATAATCCACGAGACTGTTTAATCTCGATTATTCCAGCATCAATGATTAAGGGGGGAGGTACCTTTAGGCGAGGACGAAATTGCTGATTTACATGATTTTTTAAAGGCAAATTTTCTTCCCGATTTTTGAGACATGGGGCATTTTTTATTACTACTTTTGGCTGTAACATTGTATTTTTGTAAATGTATTAATCTCTAAAAATAGTTTAATCTGAAATTAATCTGAAAAAAAGCAACGAAGATTTTTCTTTCATTAATACTCATATGCAGAATATGACCCAAGAAAAGGTAAGAAATGTTTTAATAATTGATGAAATGGTACGCTTTGAAATAAAAAGATTGAATTTTCAAAAAAATAAAAATAAAACGATTACATTTCGCAATAAAAAAAGTTTCTTAACCATTTTACCAAATATTTCGGGTCATACCTTAGATAATAGGGTTAGAAAGATTTATTCAAAATTTCATCACAATCGGTCGATTAGTTTTTTAGCCATACGTGACGCCAGTTTTAAAAATGTAGTTTAGAAGATCGTGGCACACCGCCGCCATTTGAAAAATAGACAAAAAAAGAAAACTACCATGTAACAGCCAAAAGTAATAATAAACCATAGCATGAGTCTCAAAAATGGTGAAGAAATCGTTCATTTGAAAAAAAAATCATGAAAATCACCAATTTTTGTCCTCCCTCAACGAGGTATCCCTCTCTCGGGCTTTGAGATTTGAAGGGTCAGAATGATGGTTTTTTTTTTCTAGTAACACATTGGTTGGAATAAATCAATTTTTTCCCAGCATGTTGTACGCATGTTTGTGGTTACGATGTAATCTTTTCGGAAGAAAATCTTTCAAAGTGTTCGTGGTGCAGCATTTGGCGTTGCAGTCCGCCAGCGGCGAGGCCCGAAACGGCGGGATCTCTACCAGGCTCAAATGTAGTCTAAAGCGAAAAAAAATTATTTAAATATATGCAACTAGCTATGGGTTCACAATCCACTTTTCAAAATTTCGAAAAATACGAAAAATTACAGCTTCTCCAGAGAAAACCTCATTTTTCTCTTCAAGAACAGCATGCTGAAGTCATTGTCATTAACAAATGGTTCATCCAATTTAAAAAATCGATCGTGAACCGAAATGACTACTGTTTGAACGCTAGCTGTTCAAATTCAAGTTAATAGTGTGAAAGTTACTCAAGATATCGATCTCGCCGTGTCGAGATATGTAGTTTCGAGACAATCGCGTTCAAACTCGACGGATCGCGGTAAACCCAACGCAGACTGTTCCACTAAAATAGGTGTAATTTCGTCAATTGTTAGAATTTCAGGGTCCAATTAGTCTCAAAGTATCCTTGAAAGTTCACACTGTAACAATGTGCAAAAAAACGATTGCTTGAAGTTTCCAGAGAGGGATACTTAACCCTTAGTAGTCACACTTAGCTAGAGTCACGTTATAGTCATACTGGGTCCATGGGACCCAGGTGTTTTCAAATTGTTATAAATATTGAAATAATGCATCGAGCGATATGAAAAAAATAATGAGGTATAATTTGAACCTTGTTTAATACAAGGATATTGGTTAGAAATAAAAAATTGAATTTTAAATATGCAAAAAAAATTATGCATAAGAAACGTAAAAAATGACTTTTTTTTACAAAAATTGTTGCAATTCTTGTAATTATTGACAACAAAAAAATGGGTTTATAATC
The DNA here is from genome assembly GCA_963210295.1 of Ophion ellenae. Taxonomy (NCBI): domain Eukaryota; kingdom Metazoa; phylum Arthropoda; class Insecta; order Hymenoptera; family Ichneumonidae; genus Ophion; species Ophion ellenae. The sequence goes on along the minus strand of OY723389.1, from coordinate 20,195,567 downwards.
TGAAAACAATGTACTTTGAAATAGACATACCCAGGTAGGAAATCAAAAGGCTGACGATGGAAACAAACTTGTGCGAGTCTTGTTTTACCGAGCCTGAGTGAGACAGACATGGGCCAGGTTTCATTGCGTCGTTTGGAGCAGCCTGGAAACAAGACTGGCTGCTTAGCCTAAACTCAGGGTTATTTCAAGCTTTATTCAGCCTGTGAATTTTAAGGCTAAAAAATCAAGCCTGGATGCAGGCTTGTTTCAGGTTGTGATAAAATAAAATAAATTTTAAATAATATTTTTTCTGTACTTTTATGAAAGAAAATTTAGCAATAAATTTGTCGGGTGCGAAGGCACGAAAAACGAAAGCGAAGGAGGCAGCTCAGAACATTTAAACATATTTTCTTATCGATATTTATGAGGTACACAAAAAAGTTTTTTTCTCGCCACACACAGATTTCGTATATACTCACTCTCTGGAGTTTGCGTACACTCTGTGTATTACGTGTCCCATAAACAATAAATAAAATAAAGTATTGTTTTAAAAAATATTTTTTATATATATTTTATAACAAATAATATAATGAATAATAAATATATATAATAAATAAAATAAATTCTTTACAAATTTATTAAATTTACCCCAATGTAGAATATAGAAAACTAAAAACAGGCCTCACACAGCCTTGAGAAAAGTTTGGAATAAGCCAGGTCATAAATGCTCGTGAAGGCTTCATTAAGGCTCGTTTTGAACCTTGTTGTTTCGTCGTTTCAGGCTTAGTACAGGCTTTTCTACCAGCCTTTGGTCAAGCCTCTGTGCAACAGCCTGAAACCGCGTTATCATTCAGAGGTTCAGCTAGGTCTGAAATCAGGCTGGTGCTCAGTCTGAATTAAAAAATGTAAGCCTTGTTTCAGAGCTTGGCGAGCCCTTTTTTCATCGTCAATTCCTACCTGGGTAGCGGTTTCTGTGGACTTTTCAAAAAGTATATTTATTTCATCCAACGCAGGTGCGATTTAGAAGGAAACAATGAAACGCTTACGCATATAAAAAAAGGATGTTTTATTGGGAAAAAAAAGTTGTACGGCATCAAAATAATTTATTTGGGTCCCGTGGACCCAGTGTGACTATTAAGAGTTAAAGCTATCTCCCCCTTAAGAAATGCCATTACAAAATTTTGTTCAACTTGACCAAATGTTTCTAAAAAAAAATGTTTCCCCTAATTGCGCATTGAACAGATCGTGAAGACAATTGTCCTGGACACAATGGCGACTCCAGCGTCGCGTCTTCAATACGTAATCGCCGATTACGGCGGCGACGGCCGCGTATTCGTCTACATCACCGACGCAGCATCCCGGGCGATTCTCGTCTACGACGTGACTTCCGGTAGTAGTTATCGTATGATTTTGCCGAAACTGGTGACGAACGGTGGAGCAAAGCGCGACGTACTTTATTCGTTGCTACTACGTCGTTCCGACGGTTCGGCCTGTCTCGCTTTCACTTATCTCGGGAGCGACCGAATGTTCAGTCTACGCACGAATAAAATTCGTAACGGCACGTCGATCAGCAGCATTCACGATCTCGGCCGAAAGCCCAAAAAAATGATTCCTCTCGGTACGGACGACGGCAGCGTAATGTTTTTCCGTTACGAGGGCCAAACTGACGTTTATCGGTGGGACACCATCAACAGTTTCGTCGCGTCGAACTTCGAAAAGGTTTTTACCGGCTCCGAATGCTCTTTCGCGACTCAAGTTACCGCCGATCACAAACGTGGACGAATAAGACTCCTCCAATCGAACTTCCCCGATTTTATTCAAGGCACCGTCGGCTGCGGCGTGGAACATGCTCTCATTGTCATTTAGAATTATTTTGCCACCTTTTTCCAGCCGTTTTTGGACACTGTCGTTCATACTAATATTTTCTGATAAATGCGGTTGGAGTTTGCATCGTTGGAATGCAACGAAAATTAATATTTCGGAATTCCTTTAGGGGGGAGATACCTTTGGGCGAAGAAAAAATTGCTGATTTTCATTCTGTCTTTTTTAAAAGGGAAGTTTTCTTCATCCTTTTTGAGACTTAGAGTGTTTTATTGCTACTTTTGGCTGTTACATGGTATGCTTCTTTATTAATATTTAAAAGTGGCGTATTAAAAGTTTAATATTTTTAATTTACGGCGTGACACGTAGCGTCGGCGGGATTAACCGGAAAAAAAACCAACGAAGATTTTTCTTTCATTAACACTCATAGCCAGAATGTGAACCCAGAAAAAGTGAGGAATGTTGAAAATGGATGAAATGGTACGCTTTGAAAAAAAAGATTGAATTTTCCGAAAAAATTGCTACGTTTTGCAATTTTTTGTTTTTTAAGAACATCTACGGTCATGTTTTAGACTATAAGTTTAGAAAGATTTATACAAATTTTCATTAGGATCGGTCGATTAGTTTTTTAGCTATACGAGAACGCCCGTTTTGAAAATGCAGTTCAGAAGACTCCCATACATCCGCCATTTTTAAAGATGAATCATCCAAAAAATACCATATAATAGCCAAAAGTAGTAATCAAACATACCCTAAGTCTAAAACATGGTGAAGAAATCTTTCCTTTAAAAAAAATCATGAAAATCAGCTTTTTGCCCCTCGTTTAAAGGTATCCCTTAATTTATTTTGGCAGATTTTGCCTACAAAAATCCTTTAACCATTTTTACAGATATTTATTTAACTATCTACAATATAATTTTATTACAAAAAATATCTTCAATGATAATATAAATATTGAAAATAAATTGTATAAAAGAACTTTCGTTGCGTTTCAACGATGCAAACTTCAATATCATTCTTGTACAGGATTTCGGAAATACCGTAAAGCGAGAGTGACAGGCGTTTGAATGAAGTCATCGATAGGATGAACTTCCTCTAGTTCTGAAGATCGTAAATTGGAATCGTGCCGTTAAAGTTTGTTTTTTTTTTATTTGGCAATTTTCTGTGATAACCGGATGGAACCTGGAGTTGCTTTTTATACGAATGTGTGACAGATACGTGAGAAAAGAATGGGGCGAAATTTGAAATGAATGTATCGTCAGGATGCGATGTATTATTTTGTAAATAAGTAAAGGTTATGTAATTCATAATCGAGCGAATAAAAGTTTCAGATACGTAAAAGCATGACGAAGAAATATTTTCTTTCTTTATCCTACTTATTAACAAAAGAGTTCAAAATTTCATGAAACAGCTGCGTGCATTAGGTGTACCAATTGCCGCTATTTTGATCGATTATTTCGATCCCTGTAGTACAATAAATATTATATTTACACGCCAAAAATACTTGTCGCAAAGCTTATCGTTTTCGATCCTTAATTAAAAATAGTTCACTACATTTTACAATAACACTTTAACGAAGATAAATTTCCGCACTCTACGAAATTACTTTTTGCTGTGCTCACGCCGATTTGAAAAGAGAGATTTATAGCGGCGGATTATTGCAGCTCTTGGGCTCCGCGACCTCGTATTTCCACTGGAAGAAAAGAGTGTAATTACTTTCTAATTTTTCGTTCACGTTTTTGCATGAAAATATCGAATTCTCGACAAAATCTCGGAGCCTTTTTCAATGAGCCGCAAATTAATCAGACGTTGCTCCAAATTTTTACGAAAACCGATAAGCGTCCAGCATAGCCAAATAGGTCACCGAGTCAGCGCGATTTTTAGCAGATGTATCGAAGTAATAAATAGACGATAACTACTGAAAATAACTTATGGAAAAATATAGTATAATATATTTGATTGCTCATCGGAAAAAATAGTTTCAAGACTCACTCAGTGCTTTAGCTATAAATATGATCCAATATATAAAGATGCATACAGATGGTGTGTTTCGATATAACCAAAATGCCCAAAGCATATTTTCAAAAATTATTATTCAGGATGTATTTAATATGCGTAAATATGGCCCTATGTTGAAATTTTATGTGTAGGTGAGGCCATGGCGGATATTCGAGTATGTACATGTTAAAGTAGGGCTGGGTCGAGCGATAAATTTCTTGTTGGCTATGCCAGCCAGTCCAAGCACCACTAACTCTTTGTCAGCATAAACCGTATGTGTTGCAAATGCTCGTACATGTCTCCTGCGCGCTGCGTAGCTTTTCGAACGGCTCATCGAGTTTTGCCATCTACACGGACACGTGCACACACGTGCACCGCACACACACGTTTTCTTTTGAATACCGCATAAAAATCCTATTCGCAGGCACATATGGAAATTTCCAGGTCAAATCAACCGGTCTGTGACCTCTCGATAACTATACTTTTCTCTTTGTGCTATGGTTTTCTCTACGATTAAAACGAATGCGGTGCACTTATTTTTAATCAGACATCAGCATGAACCAATCCAAGGTCGAATGAAAACAACCCAGAAATTCAGCAAGGAATATATTTTTCTTTGTTTTATTGCGAGGGAATTATATACTTTTGGACCATAAAGTGTTTGTTATTATTGTTGAACGGTTTGACTATGCTGCCATTGAGGGGATATTTAGGAGCCTAGTTGTAAAGTCGAAAAATCACTTTTTTTTTTAACCAATAGGTTCATTTTGACAGTATATCATCTTATAAATGTTGCCTGAAAATTGCATGGTTATCGGATAAAGAATGACAGATTTATAGGCTGTTATGTTGACGCCCGTCGGAACGCTCGGAGTCTCGCACAGTGGGTCGAGCCTAAAACAAAAATTAAAAAACGATGTTTATATTTCCGTTAAGTTGTGGTTATTTTTGTAAATCACATTAGTCAATACACGACGCCAAACAGTTAATAATCTGTCGTTTATCGTCCTTAGCAAGTTATAACTACCCTCATCAAGGTCTTCGGAGTGTAAATGAAAATTGATTTATTATCATTCAACATTAAACATTTGTCGTTCGTGCAAAAAGTTTTACATATTTTTGAAGCCAATTATGAAGACGACAGGTCAAGGTATGTTCCTCAAAATATTGTTATAAATAAGTCTTTGAATTGTTTCTATCATTGTTCACAAATCCTGGAACTAACTCTACAAAATTTAGTGCACCTTGTTGTATTGTTAAACTTTGATAGTGGTTTTGAGAAAATAAGTCAAAAAGTGTTTTTATATTTTTGCCTATAATTATTTCTACATTAATGGAATTTTGTATTCACATTCATTTTTTTGCGTTTGTTTGCGAATAATTTGTTTACAATGTTTTTTTTTCAGAGAGGGGATTTAGAGGTGGCTTCAGAAAAAAAATCCGAAATAGTAGATGTGTCAATAGAAACAGTAAAAAATTGATTAAAAAACACGCAGTTTTCAATGAAATTTGTTCTGTATTGCAACTTCAACAATATCCTGACAAATTTCACGAAGAAATAACAAAAGCAAGTTACACCCGTAAGTGCTTGAGAATAGATTTCTAAACCTCTAATTCCTGAAACCCCTAATATCCAGCAAAAGAAGAAAAAAAAATTGATGTAAGAAAGAGATTGAAGCCGGTAAAGAGGTTAAGAGTATATAATTTTAGTAGACGAGGCCTCCACTTTCTACAGCTTAGACATCGAATTGTCTAATGACGAAAAATCTTCAAATTCCAATTAGATTAGGGACCAATGGGACAGTTTTTAAAAAGATTAGAGATAGCTGATATATTTTTATTAAGAAATAAAAATGTTTACCCCATTTAAAAAGAGTTATGATTTTTTACCCATTTCCCCATATATTCGATGCACTGTGCGCCGTTCGAAACGTTAAACAGGTTTTTTTTTACCGAAAGTACCTACGTTTTCAAAGTCGGCGAGCAAAATATCTAAAAATCTGTTGTATCGATCTTACTGAAATTTTTAGGGCTTTTTCTCGATGTCAAAATATAGTATTTGATCGGAGGATTTTTTTCCCGATACATGGTTTCCATCTGACGAACAAAAAATGCCCTTCTCCGCGAAAATCACTTGTACAGGCGCAATTAAAAAAATGTGATATTTGGGAAATTCCTTCGATTAATCATAGGATAAACTAATATATTAACTGTTTGATGGTTTTACGTTAGATACGTTAGTTCAGAAGGGCATTGCTCACCTCAAAAGACGTTTTCGAGGGGTGTTTCTCGGATATCGACTGTAAATCGATTATAATTAAATATTTTTACACGAAAAAATTACGGAGTGTTCTTCAGATGATACTTTTTCAAATACCTAGTTTTTTTTAGAAATTAATTATCGCGATTTTCTAATAAAAAAATCCGCAAATGAGCTGCTTTCGACTGTTACAACTAGGCATAACCCGTTAACACGTTCCAGGAAAAATGGTTATTTCCAGGATTTTCATTTTAAAGACTATTGGGGGAGAATGTAGTAAAAAGATATAGATTTATGGGAACTTTCACAATATTGTTAATTTATAAAAATTGTTCGACTTGTTTGGGTTGGCGTCGTGAAGAATTTTTTTTTATTCCAGTAAAGAGGTATTTGATCCACCGTCGTCAACAATCAAATAAAACAAAACAAAAATAAGAAACGGAATGTTAAGAATATGCTAAGAGAGAATGGTAAAACAAATCTTTGGCGCAAGTTATTCCCAGAATATCCATTTTGGCGAATGGCGGTCGTTTGATTTCGAAGCTGTGATTTCGAAGGCAAGATAAGGCCATTTTTTTATGCGAAAAGTTAATAATTGTAAAACAAAAAACTATCGACCATGATGGGTAATAAATAAATGACCTATAGAGTAACCAAATTAACTTCAAGCAAAAAGGTTCCGTGCTTTCCGAAATGTTTCTCGTGCCAGTTTGATTGAAAAAGGTTACTGCGAGAAAAAACACGTTTCACTATGTTTTGGTTTGGTGAAGCATGTTCCTTTTACGGAATGACCGGTACCAGGTCCATAATGCAAGTCCTCTGTAGTCGATGCAATAGCCGTATCGTATCGAGGAAATGCAATTATTTTTTATTTTTCTATGTGTATATTGCTTTAACGGGGACATACCTTTCGGCGAGGAAACAATTTGCTGATTTTCATTAACTTTTTATCAGAGGAAAGATTTCTTCACCATGTTTGAGACTTAGGGTATGTTTTATCACTACTTTTGGCTGTCATATGGCATTTTATTTCTTTATTACGGGGAGGGTAGAGGTTTTAGCGTGAAAAAATACTTTTCCGCGATTTTTTTTCATCTATATGGATAAAGTAAATTTATTGAAACCTTTTGTACATTGTTAAGTATCATGTCAAGAACATTCCGTGAAATTTGTACGCGAAAATATCCACAAACAAGCCGGTGACAAAGCTTTTCCAAGAACGCCTTTGGAAAAACACGATTTGCGGTGTTCACTGTATCTCAGCTAAAAATGATCTGAAATCAAGTACCATTAAAATTTAGTCAAAGTATCATCAAATCCTCCCCCAACGGTCTTTGATAATTTTTTTTTCTTTTCTAAATTTTTGGTGGTCATGTAAAGTGAAAAGTGCTATTTTTCACGAAAAAGTCCGCCATTTTGGGGGTGGAAAACCCCCTCAGTGTGAAAAAAATCTCAAACTAACCGTTGGGGGGAGGTATTTTATATGTAGAAAGTGTGTACCAAATTTGAAATAAATCGGTCATGTAGTTTTCAAATGGCAGTGAACACGGACTTTGAAAAAGTGGTTTCGAGAAAAACGCGTTTGAAGTTTAGAGAAGTCGGAGCTACAGTGTCAGAGGAGCGGGACTAAATAGTCAATAACTTCGACAGTTTTGCTCTGATTGACTCGAAATTTTGGGATTATATTCTTATAATGTTTAACTATAAGAAAAGAAAAAAAATCGATTTTTGAAAAGTGCAAATCCCTACCCTCCCCTTAATCTTTAAAAATGACGGAGGTATGGCACGGTCTTTTACACTGCATTTTCAAAACTGGCGTGACATATAGCTAAAAAACTAATCGACCGATTCTGATGAAATTTTGTATAAATCCTCCTAACCTTCTTGTCTAAAACATGATCCTAAAAAATAAAGAAAAGTACTTTTTATATTGCAAAATGCAGCAATTTTTTTCTAGGAAAATTCAATCTTTTTGTTTCAAAGCGTACCATTTCATCGATATTCAACGTTTCTCTCTTTTTCTTGGTTCATATTCTGCGTATGGGCGTTAATGAGAGAAAAATCTTTGTTAGTTTTTTTTACAGACTAATCCCGACGACGCTACGTGTTACGCCGTCTGACAACATCCGCCGCAACCCATTTAGAAGAACGTGCTATACTTCAGCCACTTTGAAAGACTAATAAAAAATACTATGTTACAGCCAAAAGTAGTAATAAAACATACCCTAGGTCTCAAGAATGGAGAAAAGATCTTTCTTTTAAAAAAATCAGCAATTTTTTTCTCACTCAAAGGTATCTCCCCTTAAGGCACCCGATATATTCGTAGCTTCGATACGGACGATGTTTTCAGGTTTGCATCTTATTGCGATAAGGAAAGAAGGATTGGCTTCAGAGTACGTGTAAATGAAGATTCTCAAATAACGACGATAGATCTTCGAAAAATGGAAAACATCTACTTACATTTGCAGTCAGTGATATGACAGTGGGAAGTGTCACGTTGGTGCAAGGCCGTACATGGAACTCGGTAATACTGGTTGCAATTTCACCGACGTTTGAACTAACAAATCATTCGATTCTTATCTACCCACAACTCGCAGCTCGGATTCGCAGCATCGACACACACACACATACACATGCGTGCGCACACACACGCACACACGCGTACACGCACCTGCGGTGATACATTTATCATAACTTTTCCGCGAACTCGGTATATAGTCGGAAGATGCAAATGACTGCAACAAACACACTTTTGTCATTATCCATGTCCAAATTACACAAAGATGAATAATACAACAAATAATTAAGAGCTGATGTGTTTTTGATAATTATTCTCGCACTGAAACCGGCTTTTCTATGTAATCAAAATTCATTGCCATTTCGCTGACTTTTACTCTACGCAAATTTTATTTACTATTATTTCATTAAATAGATAGATTTTAATTTCAACTTTAATTTTAATTAGATATGTAGATGTTAGATTATTCCTGTTTAATTAGAAAGGACAATGCTAATATAATTATTGAGTTACGAATTAATATTTGTAAATTAGTTCCCTGCGAATCATATTTTTCCTAGAAAACGATAGCTTCAATTGTATTGAATTAGTAATGAATTCAGAATGTAAATTACGTGCACGGGAAACACGTATAGTAACGATCAATATTTTGTAAGTCGGTCACGACGCGAGAATTCACACGTTGATGACGCAACGACATCGTATGGAGCTCGAAAAAAGCAATATATATATATATATATATATGTGTGTGTGTGTATGTATGTATGTATATATATACTAGGGTTTTCTTCCAATCTGGCGAACTAATTACATAATAATAGCAGAACAGTGGTATGCTCGTGGTATTGTGAGAAAATAAGTCTGGTTAGTATTACACTGGCTACAACTATTGATATTTTTTTAATTTTCTTACCAACAATTCGTAGCTATTTAATGTTCTTTTTTGTAATTATGTGGGCGTAATGAAGTATTCCAGCAATGATAACTTCGGAGGAAGACTTCATTGATGACTCATCCTTCAAGTAAACTGTGGTTGTGCGGTGCCCATCATACATTCATATTATATAGAGCATTTATTCTTGCAAGAATATGTAATTTATGGAAATTTGTTTACAGCATATTTCGCATGTAGATTTGTGCAAGATTTCTCAACTATTGCCGGACGATATTATTATATGTTTTTTTTTCTCCGATAATGTCAAATATTTTTGAGAAAGAAAAAGAATGTGGTTGATAAGCTGGGCTGCAAAAATAACAATGTCAATGAGGCCTTTTTTCGTGAAATCGTCATAGTTTAAAAAAAAAAAACAGGCGATTTTGACTCGGATAAAAATGGTTTATTTAAATAATTACATTTAAAAATATTGATCCCGAATAAAATGTGCCGTTTAGTGAACATCTTTTCGTGGAAACATTTTCTTTTGCAGTTTAAGAGTTTTCCGGTGATTCCATGGACAGTTTCTTAAGGGGCTATACCAGTGTGAACGCTGAACATTGGGTGATTTTCGGGAATTGTTTGGAAGAAAAGTACTCTATTAAATGTTTCGGAAAATTACGAATATATTTGGCTATATTTGACCTATATTACATAATTTTTTCATAGAAAAATATTGAGATTCAAGCGACTTATGCGCTGCCTTCGCAGCCGCCAAAAAAAAGTTCCTTCACTGCTGGCATGATTCCGGCCGATTAATTAGCTGAAACCGAAAAAGGAAAAAATGTCGTTAAACTGGAAGGTATTTCCTGTACAATGACGTAGGATTTTCGAAAAATATCAATATCTAACCAAATGGCGTAGTTATGAAAAAAGTCTGTTTTCTTGCCTATAAAACAGTCGTTTTTTTCAATGCCAAATCGTCAATTTTCATCCAATGAAAAATATTTTACGCCATTGTAGAGTAAATATATTCAAGAGTACTCAGTTCAAATTTCAAGTCAATCGGATAATTGCTCTTTGAGTTACAATGTCAGAAAATTTGAAAAATCTCATTTCGAGAAAAACGCGTTTAAAGATTTAACTATCGATTTTTGCAAGATAAAATGATATTTGCCATAAAAACTACTAATCAGCTATACCTGGCCCATACAATGAACCCTCCTCTTCCTCGAATAATGCCTGCTGAGAGGCTTAATCTTTTCACACTATTATAGCCCCTTAAGCGTTTAGCCCTTAAGTACAGTCTTTGAGAATCTCTGAAAAGCATAATGTCTGCGCGAAGAAATTTAAGAACTAATATCATACGATATGAAAACTACTTATTAGTTATTCAAATAATGTATTCCTTCAACTTATTAAATAGTATTATATTGAGTTAAATCATTTTCTTAACACTCTCAATATGGTTATTATCGCAATTATATTTTATTGACCACAGGGCTTTCGAAACTCTATTAAATGCATATTAAATAGCGAAAAATACGAAAGATAAAGTATACTCTCGTCCTTTAGAACAAAAATTTATATTAACCAAAAAGCATAAATATCAGAAATGGGAAATTTCGACGTTGATAAATAATTAAAATAATTTTTTTAGTTTTTTTTTTCATTGAAAAATATTGATATAAAATAATTATTATTGTTGAAAAAGTGCCGGTGTTGCTGCATGGCCGATTGGTAAAAGTGGATTTGGCAGCTAGGATCAGCTAAAATAAAAAATGAAAAAATTACTTTTAATATGATAATACTTTCGTATAACCAGATATTTTTTCGAAATTTAAAAAATCACGAAAATGGCAAGCGGAAGAAAAAAGTTCGATTAGCGATTTAAAAAACCACTTTAATAATTTGTTATTAACAAAAAAAGATAAACTTTTTTAAAAAATCACCAGACCACACGATAGAGAATGTTATAATCTATGCTTTGTCCGAATTTGAAGTGAATCGGATGAATAGATTTTGAAATACGACTTACACCGTTTCATAAAACATAGTTTAGAGAAAAAACGCAAAAAACGGGTAAATCGCAGCGAAACTGTTCGTCATATTGCAGTTAGCGACTTGATCCTCCACGAAAATTGTTATAACACGACCAATTTTTTAAATTTGTATAGACTCATTGGTGCAAATTGAAGTTAATACCCTAGGCTATAAAGCTATTTGATAAAAACTCGTTTTTTTTAAACGTCAAGCTCACACGAACTCCTCAAATAGAATCGACCCTCAGCCCTCGACGGATATGTAGCGACGACCCGAAATACTAGTATGTGGTACACGCCTTGGATGTTGAAAACATGCACAAGCGAAATAGGATAAGGTAAAACATTGAAAAACTGATATATTCGGAACTGATAGACTCGTGGAACGACGAATTTGAAAGTTCCTGAACCAATTACAACCTAGGAATAAAAAATCCTCTTAAGGGGCAAGATTCCGGCGAGGAATAGATTGCTGATTTTCATGATTATTTTTTGAAAGAAGAGATTTCTTCACAGCTTTTAAGACTTGGCGTATGTTTTATCACTACTTTTGGCTGTTGCATGGTATTTTTTAGGGGTGTGCGGGTACCCGATTCACTCGGGTACCCGATCTTCGGGTCGGGTCGGGTACCCGACTGGTTACGTTTTAGCGGGTACCCGATAGTAGCGGGTCGGGTACCCGCTACTATCGGGTACCCGAATCTGATAATCGGGTACTCTCAAATTTTTGGTACTCGTAAACTTCGAGTACTCTTAAACTTCGAATATTCGTAAACGACTCGGAGATCCGTATCTATTATTTATATTTATATTTATTTTTTATTTAGGTGTATCGACCAAATAATGTGAGAAAACGAAAACTCGAAGAAGGCGATAAAACGAATAAATGATAATACAGTAAATCTTTTTTCGTCGTCCTTTTCTATCCTTTGTGTGTGTGTGTGTGTGTGTGTGTGTCTGTTAGGGTGGAGTGAAAAACGGCCACTTTTGGTGGATCGTATTGTAATAGCGCAGGAAATTTGCGTTTTGGCATCACTAAAAAGTGTGCGAGAGAAAAAAAATGTACAATAAATATTTTCTGTTCTGGCGAATGCCTTAAAGTTTTGAATTTTTAACGTGGGTTTTAAATGGAGAAAAAACCCAAAAATACCAAGATTCACCGCCTTGCGTGTATTCGAAGCGAGAAGGATGTAGCTTCCATTTGACATTTTAAAATTGAAAATATCTTGATTGGTTTCAGAGATATGAGCGTATGAAGAACAAGTTTTACCTGGAAGAAAATTAAAAAATGACAAAAAATTAAATTAAGATAAATGAATCGCCGAAATTACCAGTTAGCACTAGACAGAATTAATAAAAAATCGACGAAGAATCTTACTTTTATCCAATTTTTCGACATTCAAATATCTCTATATTTCTGAAATGCGAGTGTCTTAAAAGAAGTTTGCTGGAAAAAAATTGTAAATATATACATAACGAAAGTATTAAAATTATTAAATAAATTATTTGTATTTCTTATGAACTCCAACCTATCGGCGAAGGGTAGAGAACATAAAGCTGGAGTCTATTTCGTCCGTTTTGGTACGTTTCCGTGGCGCTATCTATACTATGAAACGAATTTTTGTTCCGGCAACACGACTTATCGAGTACCCGATGTGAGACGAGTACTCGAAAAACTCGGGTACTCGATAAAGTTCGAGTATACCCGTCCGATCACAGGTACCCGAAAAATTCGGATACCCGAAAAACTCGAGTACCCGATCGGATCATAGTCCGATCCGAGCCGACCCGACCCAACCCGACCAATTCTGCTACCCGCACACCCCTAGTATTTTTTAAATTAATCTTTAAAAGTGGTGGAGGTTTTTATTTTCAAAAACGATTAGGACCATGCTTTGGTCTATAAGGTCAGAAAGCTTTCTACCAATTTTCAACAGAATCGTTATATTAGTTTTATAGCTCATGTCAGTTTTGAAAATGCAGTCTAGAAGACCGTGCCATATAGCCACCATTTTCGAAGATTAATAAAAATTAAAAAATACCGTGTAACAGCCAAAAGTAGTAATAAAACACCCTAAGTCTAAACTAAAAATGGTGAACAAATTTTCCTTAAAAAAATCATGAAAAGTAGCAAAAAGTTTTTCCCGCCTAAAGGTATCTCCCCCCTTAATAGCTGAGCGAGGCAAAAGAACTAGCGAGTGCGACCGTTAACGAGGATATCTTGAGACTGCGATTCTTTCAATGCGTTCCGGGTTATATAATACATGGCCTTTCGTAGTCGATAGCTCTAACCTGCCCCCCGACAAGTTTGCCGATATAGCGGATCGCTTGTTGATTTGCGATCTCACATATGCAATGGCCACAAGTCCGCAAGCGACGCAGGAGCCGGGGGATTATTGAAGAAAATCCGATGAGCGCCAATTCAATGGAATAGAGAAATCCACGAAGTTAATGAGTACTGCATTTAACAAGCTTTGAATGAAGCCAAACACTTTTCTGGGCGCTATACAACACCTAATACGAAAACAAAACCCATATAAGACACAGCTAGTCCCACACGCGAACCGACTGAGCCAGTTCACGAACCAGTGTCTGCTACTACCATTCCACATATGACGGTAATGTCAAGTGGTGCCTCTAGCTATGCAGTTGCCCATCACCTTTGGCGCAGGGGAACTCGAAGTGTTTGCTCAAGACCAGACGATCACGGATGCCAACAACTGCAGTGTCGAAGGGGAAATCCGTTCTTGCATTTACATTCATTCAAGTCATAACTCATTCAAGTTCTCTAGTGACCGTGTTGCCGTGGAATCCGTTGTAGTCTCAATCGATGAAGCTCTAGACAGCCAATTAATTGGAAATTGGAAATTGGCAACGGATGGAATCAGAATATTAATGGTAGATCTGAGTTTGTAGTGACAACTCAAACTCAAGATGGTCCTTCATATTAATAGTAACCTTTCCCGTTGTCGATTTTTCAACGCATCATGGATTGTTAGTCGATACAAAAGGACGTAGTTTCATCGATTAGACGACTCGACTGGATACAGAGGTATGCGAGATCACGTTGCGAAGCATCTCACCGATAAGTAAGCAAGATGAGGACAGCGAACTTCTTAGGGAACTCATAAGAATACGCTCGCGCCCTTGCCGTGAGTTGAGACGGACAATGTGTTTTTTTGTTATCACATCGAGATGAAGAGAGAATAGTTGTAGAGCCATTCGAAGCTGTATAATAAGAAATAGAGTCCTGTTAGATCAGCAGCTGATCAAACCTTCGAAAAATACCTGGTTCAGTCCGAGTCGCCTGTCAAAGAAACAAGTAGGTGGGTGGCGATTGCATGGAGACCTCCACGTGCTCAATGCAACGATGGTACCAGACAAGCCACAGTCACGACCTGTCATTGGGTCTGTACGGGAAAACTATGATTTCCATCGGTGAAACAGTCTGGCAAACGGCTATATCGACTCCGCTTGGGCTGATCCAGTCTGTAGGCCATCCCAGAAATTTCAACGATTTATGGATTCCAATTTTCAGAGATCTGGACTTTGTAATCGTCTATGGAGATGACATATTAGGTGCGCAACTAAGTTCTCGCTGTTTTTTTTAAATGAAAATGCCACTTTATTGTGAAAAAATGGTAACAAATGAATCATTCAAAATATTGCCCATCGCTAGCGACAACTTTTTCCCATCTTTCTGGCAGAGCTCGAATACCGTCACGGTAGAAGTGTTCGTATTTTGAGGCTATCCACGGATCAAGCCATTTTGAGATGTCTTCATATGAGCGGAACTGCTGATTAACCAGACCATGTGCCATCGAGCGGAACAAGTAATAATCGGACGGCGCAATATCTGGGGATTATGGCGGGTGGGGTAGGACTTACCATTTGAGCGTTTCTAAGTAGGTTTTAACGGGTATGGCAACGTGAGGCCGAGCATCGTCATGCTGTAAAATCACTTTTTCGTGCCTCTGCTCCTATTGTGGCCGCTTTTCGCGCAGTGCTCGGCTCAATCGCATCAATTGAGTTCGATACCGTTCCCCAGTGATGGTTTCATTCGGTTTCAACAGCTCATAATAAATAACACCGCCGTGATCCCACCAAATACACAGCAAAACCTTCATGATCATGATCATCACAGCAAACCAGCATGACCGGGCAGTCCCCATGATTTTGTTCTCTTTGGGTTGCTGTAATGAATCCATTTTTCATCACCCGTAACGATGTGATGAAGAAAACCTTTCCTTTTTTGCCGCTGGAGCAGTTGTTCACAGGCGAAAGAACGACGCTCAGCGTGTGTCGGCTTCAAATCATAAGGAACCCAAGTTCCTTGTTTTTGAATCATTCCCAACGCATGCAATCGCTTGGAAATGGCTTGGCGGGTAAGTCCTAATGCTGAAGCAAGCTCTTTTTGCGTTTGGCACGGATCCTCATCGAGCAATGCCTCCAACTCAGCGTCTTCGAAGGTTTTTGGCCTTCCTTCACGTCGTCAACATCGAAATCACCGTTTTTGAAGCGACGGAACCAATCACGGCACGTTGTTTTACTTAGAGCAGCATCTCCGTAAACTTTTTGGAGTTCTCGATGCGCTTCAGCCGCCGTTTTCTTCGAATGAAAGAAGAAAAGCAACAATTCTCGCAAATGACGATTATTTGGCACAAAATCAGACATTTTTACACAACCAAAAGTACACGACGCAAAAACAAAATCACTAATGTGTCAAAGCGGTTTGTTTACCATATGTCGAAGCTTGGTTCATGACGTTTTGGTTATGTCACAATCGACTAACACTTACTAGTGGACCCATCTCTTGAAAAACAGCGGGAACTTAGTTGCGCACCTAATAACATCTACAGAATAAAGTTGTACCTCGTAAACATTTTTTTGAGATTCATTGAAAAAAAAATCATAAACTATCATTTCACGAAACTGGAGCGCTCTAACCTCTTTAAGGAAAAGCTGCGTCTTCCGAACGCGAAAAGGACCTCTTCACCGTAGCAGCAAGTAATAATCCAAAGATTAGAACAGCGAATTACAATACTCATCGAAGTTTCATATAGACTTCAATATCCATAAAGATCTGACGAAATTGGAAGTTCACCGAGAAAAAAAAAATCATTGATCCAATATCATTGGTGTTCTTGAATGAAATTCCGTTGATTCAATTGTAAAATTGTTGGTGTAAATAATCATATTTATTAGTCCAAACAAAACGCTATTGACTTCAATAACATGATAAAATTGAAAGTTTTTTTTCAATTCGAAAGATATATTGCTAGCCGAGAATAATATATTATTGAAACTATCTAAAAAATTATCGTGAACCAATTATATAGTTTTGAATGCAATTTCTGCAACGAACGAAAAAAGCGTTTCAATTCATAACATGAATATTGTTGATTCGAGTACACAAGAAAAATTGATTTTCGCTCGTTTGATTCAAATAAAATTTATATTGAGTAAATATGTTATTTTATTGTTTTCACCAAATCCGATATTGATTTCAAGTACATTATTCATTAAAATATTAATATTTTATTTTGTTTGAAAAATATTAAGCAAATGTCTGAATTGGTTAAAAAATTATGCGAAAGTAAAATTTGTTTCGTGCACATTTGGTTGAAAAAATTGAACCAAATCATGGCCAAGCGCTACCGAAATTATAGGTGTGAAGAAACCCGTAGTTCTCGGAGTAACCGCGAGAGGCCGCACGCGCGCTCGTTTCTCGTAAGCGTAGCGCAAACTGAAAATCTACTTAAACGCTGGAGAAACTCTAAAGAGTATCGCTTCTTGGCCTGTGGCTAAGAACAAAGTGTAGTATCAGTTTTAATCAGTTGAATATCTGATATTCTCTCAATGGATATTCCATTGGATATCGATATAGCCCAGTCGAATTAGTATTTTAGATTTACAAAAATGTTTAGCAGCAATTTTCTTTCGGAATTCATTGGGGGGGGGTCACTGGTAGTTTAAATTCAAAAAGTAGAGGTACTGGACTTTTCACTCCATCCGCCATCTTGATTTAAAGGGTTATTTTTTGTTTCTTGAATAACTCGTTCATTTTCAATTTTACACGCAAAATAGTTATTACAAAAGTTGTTTAAAATTAAATTTCCTACCATTTTGGTTCTTATCAATTTTTTCATAGGATCGATTTTTTTCGATTTATACCCGAAAAGAGGGGGTGAATTTTTTGTTATCGAATAACTCGTTTATTTTCAATTTTACGCGAAAAATTGCAATAAACAAAGTTGTTTAAAATTAAATTTTCTACAATTTTGATTCTTATAAATTTTTTCGTAGGATCAATATTTTTCGATTTATACCTGAGAAGAGTGGGGGTAAAATCTTATCATTGTATTATCGTTTCTTTTCAATTTTACGAGAAAAATTGTTATAAACAAAGTTGTTTAAAATTAAAGGCACTACAATTTTGATTGTTAACAATTTTTCGTAGGATCTATATTCTTAGATTTATACCTGAGAAGAGTGGGGGTAACAATGGCCGATCCAGCACCAGAATTTTTGCTGAAGACGATATCATGTAAATGCAAAACGACGTGCGGAAAAATGTGTGGTTGTCGCAAATCCGGACTCAAATGTTCCGTCTTATGCCACAACTGCAACGGAGAAACCTGCGAAAACGTTGTCTCAATTCGAGAGCTGCTGGATGAAGATGACCTTGGTATGGACGAAAACCGCTCAGAACAAGTCACCCCCGACCCTCCTGAGCTTCCGGACGAATTCGTCGACAATTACGAGGAAGAATCGAACGACGAAAACGTGGTCGAGTCATCGGCTAAACGTTCCAAACAGACGTAATTGAAATTTCGAAAGACTTTTGAAGACTCTGAACAGAAAATAAAATTCATTTTTTCAATTGTAAAAATTATACTGTTCGATAAACTGATTATTTACACCCCTCTTTTCTTTTACCGTGAACGTGCATCCCAAAAATATAAACTTTAGAAAAAATCGGAATCATAATTGTAGCAAATAACATTTTCAACACATCAAATTTACAACGACAATCAGCAACAAAAAAACAGACAGAAACAATAATGATACAACATCAATAATAAACGCTTTCTGGAAAAAGATAACCAAATTTACCGAACGGCGTTTTGACGGGAATAAATTCAGCTTTATATTACTTTTCTGAAATAGTTTTTTATAATTTTGTTTTCGACCCGGTACGCACTTTTATACGTGACTGATTTTCGGTTTTTTTTCGACCATCGAGAATTGGGCGCATGACTTATGCAAAAAAAATTTGTTGCGTTTATCCATGATAAACTTGAACGGGGTAGCAGGAACTCCATTTGCGTTTTTTATAAAGTTTTGTACAATTTTTTTCGCAATGTTATTTCATTTTTTGCTAAAAAAGACTAATTCTAGATAATGCAATGTAACTCAAGAACTAGAGGGTTTAAGAAGAAATGTCAAGGACGAAAAACGTCGCGTAAGCTTATACTGGATAGACTGGCATTTTTTAAGAATTTTCCTGTGAGATTTTTTCTCACAGGAAAACGCCCATTAATCCGATAGAATTGGAGTAAGACTATATACAAGCATTCTTTTATGAATTGCCTATAAAATGATAATAAATCGATATTGAGCAAATTTGATTGTTTTCGCCTATTAATATTGCACTAATAATTTCATAAGGGGACGATGTTTTTTTTATTAATTTCGTATTATTTTCGTCATCGAACGGGTTACCGATCAGGCCACAATGGAATGATCATGGAGGAGATATCGAATTTGGGCCGAAAGCAGGTTAGGTGGGGTCGAGACAACAGTTTGAGATTGAAAGCAGGTTAAGGAGGCCTGTGCTCTGCACGTTTCACTAAAACTGGGGGTCGAGAGAAGGTTTGGGAGGTCTAGCAGAGGCTACCCTGGACCAAGAGGAGGTCTCTTCATGGCACTGAACTCGACAAATGAGGTTTCGTCGGTTCAACGGAGGCTGGCGGCTTATGTATTACAAAAGAAATGGGTCCTGCGAGGTTCAGAGGAGGCTAAAAATTTTGACTCGGGAAAGGCCCAAAAAAAATTCAGCTCGTTGGTATCATGTTGACTTAACCTCATAACAACCTTAATATCTTCTTCTCCTTTTTCTTTGAATATGGATCTCACTTTTTTTTATTCAACTTCTCTTTTCTAACACGATCCTGTTTAAGCCTTTCGTATTTCCGTTTTTCAGCTTCTCTTTTCTGACGGAGTCTTTCTTCTTTAAATAGCGGCATGGCAATATTCTAAGAGAATCATTTTTATGTAACCTCATGCATATTCACACATGCGTAACCAATATGGTGTCATTTTTCGGGCGCATCCTGCCATGCCCCTGGATTTCACATGTTGGGGGAACCCAGACGAATGGCGATTCGAACGGGTTTTCATGCACAGCGCGGCATGCTACGTTTTTTAATCTCAAAATCTGGTAAGCTACAAAAATCATACGACACAATCAGTCTCTTCGGAAAAGTAGATGTAGAAAGCACTGCTCTGGCAAGCATGATTAACTAGCACCATCCAACACACAATATATGAATTGATTTACAATTCTCCGAAGGAATGATTGAGAAAACGGTTGCAACATTTCGATATTCACTGTGAGATACCTGTCCTCTTTATTTTTTTTTTCTATTTCAGGGAGGAATTGAATAAATGTCCAATGGTTTCAAGCAATGTTTTAGAATGTTTAGTACCTCTTCAGCTTGCTAGTATATATGAAGTCTGGATAGGTATACTCCAGAGGAATGGTTTTCATACTCAAAATACAGAATAAAAGGATGACGACGATTTTGCAGCCGAATTTGTTTTATAGGAAGAATTCGAAATATTTCTAACTGTTGTATTCCAGAAAAACCTATATAGTAATCGAGTAGCATCTATTAAAAAAGACCAGTTACATGCAAAATGATAGTTTCGGGAGATCAACCAAATTTGTTTTCCATGCTGATCTAATCGCGAAAGTTACAGCGGTACCTTTACAGTTTATGATTGCGTACGACGAGCAGCCACAAAAACGAAATCAGAATAATGTGATTTTGCTGGTCTATCGGATTTATGAGTTGCTTCAACCCATTTTTATTTTTGTCTTTTATCTGTTGCCATTTGAACGAGAATTTATGGGCTGTACTTTACTTGTGTCTTTAGATATAGTGGTCCAAAGCCCCAGTGGTATTTCCGTTTCGCGATCATACTGATTTTTTGGTAATTCTTTAGGTAAATGACTTTTCCGAAAAATCAGCCTAAAATTACTTTTTTGCTATTTCCTCATTTATTGGAGAAATCCGGTAACATTTTTCGGAAAAGTCACTTATCTAAAGAGTTACCGATTTTTTCAGAGATCTTTTTTGAAATAATATTTCAAAAAATGAATAACAAAATTTGCTTTGTAACTAGTACATAGCTACGATTCGATCGTAGCTATGGCAAAGTGTATTTCCTTGGCACTTTAACATTAAACGTTTGAACGATACAATAATTATAGCTTCACATCAAGATCGACAGCGTATCGGTTTTTAGGTTTCGTAATCATAAACCACCGAACGTACTGAACCAATGGAGTGAATAATCGATTGGTAAAAAAAAGTACCAATATTTTGCGACATCTCAATCATTTATTTGTAATAATTTACATTGCGTGTGTCGATTGAAAACGGATTTTAGTGAAAGTCTCACTTAAATAATCGTAATCCGATACACTGATGTATATAGACATATATTCGTGCGGAACTCTTGTTGGCTCCCAAGATATTTGATATATCTTATTATCCAGAAGTCGACCACGTAACACGAGCACACAGTGTTGGGTCGCGAGAAAACGTGGATATAGAGTTATAATAATTATTCGCGCTATGGTACACGATTGCACGGAAAGTAATGCACGCAGAGTGTAAAAGGAACAAAGTGTCGTATACAGGTTTGTTTCCGTGGTAGCTTTACGATCATAATGTGCCCGATGTGTTTTATCACCCTGTACTTGCGAAATGATGCATAATTCTTTTACCCGCTATGAAATTTCCCAGCTAAGCGAGAAAAGGTTAAGAAACGCAATTGTCTGTTGGTACGCTCGGCGATCGGTCAGGTGACGTTGGAGACAGTTAGATAGAACCTTCGGTGGCGCCTGAGGCTTCCTATTCGATCGAATTGATACCCTGAGACTGTAAAAAAAACTACACGCAATATCCCCAAAGCCTACTTGTCACTGATTGTCCATACAACCATGAGCACGCGATCAAAAATTAATCTAATATAATTAATATAATCAATCTAATTAATATAATCAATATAATTAATCCAATTAATCTATTCAATCTAATTAATCTTTTAAGGGGGAGAAAACATTTACTGATTTTCATGATTTTTATAAGGACAGAATTCTTCACCATTTTTTGAGACTTAGGATATGTTTTATTACTACTTTTGGCTGTTACATGATATTGAAAAAAATTGGTATTTGAAAATGGCGGAGGTATGGCAGTCTTCTAAACGGGTTGCAGCGGATGTTGTCCGACGGCGTGACACGTAGCGTCGGCCAGATTAATTAAAAAAAAAAACCAACGAAGATTTTTCCTCCATTCACACTCATGAGTGTGCATACGCAGAATATGAACTAAGAAAAAGATGACTACATTTTGCAATAAAAAATACCTTTTTTCATTTAATTTGAAAAACATTCAGGGTCATGTCTTAGGCAATAAGGTTAGAAAGAATTATACCAAATTTCATCAGAATCGGTCGATTAGTTATTTAGCTGTACGTCACGACAATTTTTAAAATGCAGTTTGCTATAGAAAGACGGTGCCATACCTCCCCTATTTTCAATGATTAATAAAAAAAAAATACTACGTAACAGCCAACGGTAGTAATAAAACATACGCTTAGTCTCAAAAATGGCAAAGAAATCTTTTCTTAAAAAAAAATCTTGAAAGTCAGCAAATTTTTGCCTTATCTAAAGGTATCTCCTCCCTCAACCCTAGAATGGTACACTTATTTTTTTGCCTTCTAAATGCACACTGGGACACAAATGTACCCCACGCGTTGGGCCCGATTATCGGGGTTATAAATAGTGAATAAAATTTTTGGAAGCACATGATTTTCTTCGTCTTTGAACGAGGAAGACGATGGTGCTATTTAAAAATTTCAGAAATCTCGAAAAGTATGTCAACGTTTGATCCGAAGGGAAAAGAAAATTTTAAATTGGTAAGATTCAGTACTTTTATAAAATTCGTGGTGCACGAATGTACCCCAGTGTGCCATTCTAGGGTTAAGGTTCCTATTTCGATGCAGTTGTGTGTAATCGCTGAGTTTAACGAATATTAATTTTTTCATTTTACTTACTGCCGTTGATTGAAATTGTGTTATTAATATTTCGTTAAATGATGCTACTCTATAACGTTTGTGTGCTATAATCTGGTCAATCGCTTTTATAACTCAGGTAGACGGTTTGTTCAAAACTCTCGGAAAAATTCCCGATCGGAAACTATAATTAAAAAAAAAACCGAAAATGTTTTTACACAACGAAAGTAAACGTTAAAAATACCTATTTTATGATTATTTTCTGAGCTCCAACGTATACGCTACATTATACTGATTTGCCGAGGGCACGGGAAAACGGCGGAGGCCGACCATCTTCTTTAAAGAAAAAAAAAAATTATCGCGTAAGCTGCGAGCGGTCAAAAAATATTTAGAGGTCGCTCAATCCTCTCAAAAATTCAAATTTCCATAGAAAGGACGAATTTTTTTCGTCCCCTTCTCCCCCATGAGTTTTACGTTTTATAATTTTTAAATTAACCTCGCGAAAGCTCTAGCCAGGTCAATGAATATTTAGTAGTCGCTCAAGAGCTTCAAAATTTCCAATTTTCACCAATTTTTTTTCTCTTCTCACTCATAAATTTGACGTTTTGTAAAATTTTCAAAACAATTAATCCTTTCTTCTTTAGAAACAGATTTTTCAAGTTTACCGCACATTTCTAACCCAAGAATTATAATCTTGTTCTCATAAAAAAATTCTTTAAAGCTCTTGTCCGTAAACAGAATTATAGGTCGTTTTATTCGTAAAACCGAAACGCAGCTGTTTCCCGCGCATCGTAATGCGCCCCACAGTTGGTCTGGTTAGTCAAATTGCGGACTAATCGTAGCTTTTTGTTTTTCTGCTACGAGGAATTATAGTGAATGCGAGATTCATTTTTTGGCGGAAATTCTGAATTTCGAAAACCTTGAGCAACCACTGAATATTCATTGGCCGGTTAGAGCTTTCGCGAGGTTAATTAAAAAATTATAAAACGTTAAATTCAAGGGTGAGAAGTGGACGAAAAAAAAACGATCTTTTGATAAAAATTTGAATTTTAGGGACGCTTGAGCCACCTCAGACTATTTTTGGACCGCTCGCAGCTTCCGCGATAATTAATTTTTCTTAAAAAAAATGGATGGTGAGAAAAAGGAAAAAATAGAGCTGAAAGTCGTGCCCCATATTCTTCCGATTTGCTGGTGCACAGACTTTTACGCAAGTGTCTATACCAAGGTCTCAGGAGTGTTGGCCTTCCGCTCACTGATTGATGCGCCAGCCGGTGTACGGCTGAGCAGTCACCCCTCCGAGTATTGGCTATGCACAACGCTGCTTAACTTGAAGGACGGCCGGAGCCAAACCCCTCAAAAATATTTCCTACAATAATATTTTTTTTCCTCCTGCAAGACGTTACTAGATTACTTTCCATCTTATTTTCTAAATTTATTTTAATATTTACCTTTCTATGACCTCGGTTATTTTGTATTATTGCAGGTCATGAGTGAAATTGTCTGGGTTTATGTCTATTTAACTTCATTCATCCTTATTCATGGTAAAATCATGTACATATGTAACAAAATAATGCGAAATACTTATTTATGGTAAAATAATTAAAATTGAAAAAGGCTGATATATCGATGTGTAAAAAATGTATATCACGTTCAAGGAACGCTAACTAATACGTTCAATCACAATTTTGCACAGCGTGAGCGAGTTCGAGATCGGTGATATTGTCTCCGGGGTGTTATTGGACACGCGACCTATGCGAGTTCGCGTGTTTTGCCCACTTTGTCGAATGTACTAATTTACGAGTTTATCCCCGCTCGGAGCTCTTTGCCTAATTGATGGTTGTAAGACCACAGATCAATGTCGATCGCACGTCGGTGCTTAGAGAAATCATTTGTTTGGACTAAAATGCATGACACATCAAGTAAAATCGTAGGTCCGACTGATTCTTTGTTGTCTCGTGTTCGCGAGAACATTTTCATGTTTTACATGAAAGAAGTGTTAGATCATTTAAGAGCTATTGTGAGGTGAGCAATTTCAGTATATGGAAAGGGTATCTTACAGGATCCATTTTTTTACCCGATCTATTGCAATAGGAGTTAAAATCGTAGTGCAGTTGTTTGCTCACGTAATAGGAGGTTGAAACATCCTTGCGTTATTTACACAATAATGATCATGGTAAAACTCAGTCATTGCAAGCTGGACTTAAGGGGGAGATAACTTTCGGCGAGGAAAAAGTTTCTGATCTTCAAGATTTCTTTTTTAAGGAAAGATTTCTTCACTGTTTTCGAGACTCAAGGTATGTTTTATTACTACTTTTGGCTGTTACATCGTTTTTAAACAAAAAATTGATCATTAAAAATGGCGGAGGTATAACACGGTCTTCTGGACGGTGTGAAACGTGGCGTCGGCGGAATTAAGCTGAAAAAAACCCGTGAACATTTTTCTTTCATTAGCACTCATACGCAGTATATGAACCAAGAAAAAGTGACAAATGTTGAAAACCTATGAAATGGTACGCTTTGAAACAAAAAGATTGATTTTTCCGAAAAAATTGCTACATATTGGAATAAAAAATACTTTTCAAAATTAGTTTTCGAGAATATTTAGGATCATATTTTAGATAGTAAGGTTAGAGATATTTATACCAAATTTCATCAGAATTGGTCTATTCGTTTTTAAGCTATCCGTCACGCCAGTTTTAATAATTGCAGTTTAGAAGACCGCGCTATTTTTAGTTTATGCAGTTTAGTAGACCAGCGCCATTTTTAAAGATTAAAAATTAAAATACCATGTAACAGCCAAACGTAGTAATAAAAAATACGCTGAGTCTCAAAAATGGTGAAGAAATGTTTACTTTTAAAAAATCATGAAAATCAGCACATTTTTATCTCGCCTAAAAGCCGCCTTAACTGGGGAGATACATTTAGGACACGGAAAAAGCCTGATTTTTTTCCCAGCCAAAACCATGCGTATTCTTATAAAACGTTTAAGGATATTTAATCGACTATTAAATAACACAAAAAAAATGTTGCTACAGAATTATTTACTCTTATATTAAATATTCACATATTTTTATGACATTTTGTCGTTGGTATCATCGCTTTGTATACATTATGCCATCTCCAAATTTTGCCTGAAAAAAAAAACAATATAACTTTTTTCATCATTTTCATCTATGAATGTCGCCGAAAAACCATAAAAATTAACCAAAAAATTATAAAACTGAACAAATTGCGCGAGTCGGAAAATAAAGTAGTGATTTTTGCGAAAAAAATCAACTTTATGCAAAATCTATTGTTTAACCTTTTTTTAAATTGTTAAGTCCCTTAACGACGTGTGGGTATTATCTGTTAAAAAAAACCTCGGAATAAGTCAATTGAGCGAATAAAACTTTTTTAATCGTGTACACAAATTTCAAAAATTTACTCTCGAGAAAAACGCGTTGCAAACCCACAAAGTTTGTTTAGTTAAAAAAATGAGGCTTTTTTACGTGTCTTAAATGTATCTCCCCATTACGGATTTTCAATAGATCTTCACGTGCCATTCACAAATAAAATCGTGACCAAGTGAAAGTTCTTAACGTCATAAAATAATTTGACATCGATTAATCATTATTTGACACTCGACGATCGAAATAACGTGCGTTACACCATAGTCGGCATCGTGGTTGCCTCGATGCCTCGTCAAAGCAACGGGAAGGATCAGAAGAACCGACTGATCACAGAAAAAAATTTTACAATAAAATAAAAAGTAGGCATGGTGAGTTCCGGTAACTTTCGACCTATAATGAGCCGATACTTGTGCTCTATCTGGTGCTTTATTACGTGTACAGTCGAACCTCGATGTAACGAAGATTTGTTCATTCCCTTCCGACAGTCACCCGACACCTTGATACAACGTCATAATAATATACATTACGCTTTGATTGCTAATTGCTTGTAAAAATTGCTCTAATTTAAACCATTATTTCTCTAAAAAAATATCCCTATGTTTACAATACTAATATATTTTTTTAGCATTTCAAGGATCTCGATTTTTTTAGCATTTCAAGGATCTCGATATCACGAAACCTCAATACAACGAACACTCGATATCACGAAACCTCAATACAACGAAAACTCGATATAACGAACTTCCCTCGAGATTCGTTAAATCGAGGTTCGACTGTATAGGAATCAAAGGCGGATAGTATCGTGTGTGCTTCCATAGCGACCACCCGTTCGATCCAAGTCCGATTTATTGCTCAGACATTGTAGTTAGTTTAAGGCACGTAGGCATACGCCTTGCCGTTAGCGACGTTCACAGTGCCAGAGTCTCGAGCTGCACCAACGCAGTATACTAAACTGCAGTGAACACCATTGCTAATACCTCTTCGAAGACACACATTCGTTACGTTATGCAAGCGTTCGTTGCTAATCCTATCGTAGCGAAAGCTTTCCTATTCCTTCATGACTCGAGTAATTGAGGAATGGTATTCTCCATGGCACCGGAGCAACACTTTTCCCTTGATTTAAAAGTCATAGTTCCAAACCGAAGTATTTATATATACGTAGTTTGAAGAAATTAATTACACAACTAGAATCCTTATTGATAATTATTGTTCTCCAAGGCTGAGTAAAATGTGTCCAGTATTAATTGGATGATGTTGAAATTTCAGTATAAATTGGATGATGATGATCGTTGGAACGCAACAATCAATTATTCTTTTTAATAGGCCAAATTTTTTGGCCCGTTTTAGACTGTGACAATCAATCGAACGTTTTTACGTATTTTTATTGGACACGTATGACGTTAATTTGCAAGACAGGCTTTGGATAATGGTGAAAATAAAGAAATGAAAAATGAAAAAAAAAATCGTTGCATTCTCAGGATGCAAACTTCACCGTCATTGAAAAAGATTTTGGTACACTGCAAATTGAAATACACACAACGTAGAAATAACGTTTTTTCATTCTTATTACTGATGTTACTCAGTTTTCTACCAGAGAGCGATAAAATATTTCCATCGTATCCTCTTGCGGAATGTTATATTTAGGAAAAAAAGATATAAGTGAAGATCAAATGAATCAAACTAAAGAAATAAAAATAAACATATAAAAATAAATAAGTTTTGAAGGTCCTGTATGTTGGCTGTATATATGTATGAAAGTGATAAGTGAAAGTTCAAAGTATTGTATGAAGAGTACGCGTTGACGTTGACACCTTTGGAATTTTCTTTTCAATTACTTGGCGTCAAGGTTCTGCCACGCCTCTTGATATACATTTTTGTATATGTATATATATATGTATATATATATTGGCGAGTATACAAAACCATATTTTTTGACAGCTCATGAATTCAGACGTCCTTCGGATTATCGCCATTAATAGGCTCATATTCACCTTCACCTATAGCAATTCGTAAGTACGTTTAAACCGGAGCAGTGTGCCTCTTATATTCGTGCATAATGGCTCTGCTATCCTTTTACTTTTGTTAACGTCGGCAGCTTGCTGGTCGTCCTTGTGAATAAAATAAATAACCTACGTGTATCACGGGCTCGCTCTACATTAACAGCGTCGTACGTAACTCTATCCATGTATTCATCTGTCATGTAGTCCTTACAACTTTCGAAATCGAAATACCCGAGAATTCGTTTTCGTCTCCATACATTTTATCGTTCGAAAGGTATACGGGCAAGTCTTCGCCATGGAGATTCTGCATTCGTTGACGGTTTTTGCTGCAAGAAAATTTAATCACGAATACATTTTTAAAAAATACTTCTACAATACAAATATAATAACATAAGAATACCTCATTCCAGCTTATTTAATTGGGATCCGCGAATTGGGATTCGTATCTACGAGAACGCCTAACAGGATTTCGAGTGCTGAAGCTTTGTAACCCGAAAATAAAAGACTTGGCCGAGATTCGAGAGGGGGGGGGGGGAATCAGGACACTACAGCAGCGTGTGACCGGGCAGAGAATGGAGAACGTGTCGCATTCTCCCAGACGCACACTCGTATGGAAATGCATGCGATTTCGACGCGCGCGCGCGCACACATACACACACATCCACACATGCGATCGCACGCACGATGCATATATACGTGTGTGTGTGTATATATATATATATATATATATATATATATATATATATATATATATATAAACTTCTGAAAACAACGGGGACATAAGACCCGACTGAAATTAGTTGACTTATGCCCTTTCGATTTTCAGACATCGGCTCACATGTACAGGCCGTTTCGGGCGAAACCACTACATCCCCTTTACTTCAGCTGTGAGGGATTGCATTGCCGTTGTCGACACAAGACCTCCAGTAAAAGCATTGTTCAATTCGATAAAATTTCACGGAAATTTAATGCGAAATTTTTGTCTACATAATAAAGAGATTCAATTTCGATGACATAATATTGTTTCACATGACAAATTGGTCATGACAAACGCTTCATTATTCACGTTACATTATTCTGATCATTTTTATCATTCTTCTCATCGCTTTTATGATTTTTCTCTAAAAAAAATTTTTATCTTCTTTATACATTTTTCCTAAAAACAATTCTAGTCTTTGTGACAAATTTTTTTGAACTTAAACATTTTTCTAAAAAAATGTCAATCTTCTTCAGCTTCTTTCTAAAAAAATGTCCAATGTTTTTCGTAGTTTTTTCCTAAAATAAAAAATTAAATCTTTTTTATATACTTATTTGCATCACACCTTTGCTTTGATGAAAAACTGGGAGAGAAAATGCTCGAAAAAATGCTGGAAAAGGAGAAACGAAAGCATTTTTCGGATTATTTTTAATTGATTGATTATTCACGTTACATTTTTCTAATATTTTTTTATACATTTTTCTGATATTTTCAATACATTTTTCTCATATTTATAAAAACTTTTTTCTAAAAAAAAATTGTATCTTTTTTATACATTTTTTTCTAATAATAATTCTATCTTTAAAAACATTTTTGTCTAAAAAAATTCTATTCTTTTCAAAACACTTTTGTCTAAACAGAATTCTAAACTTTTCGATACATTTTTCTGATCTTTCTTGTACATTTTTCTAAAAAATTAGCAATCTTTTTCAAAGTTTTTTCCTCAAAAAACTTCAAATCTTTTTCCACATATTTATTTGCACCACGGCTGCGCTTTAATGAAAAATTGGGCCCAAGATATTATATGCTCGAATGGGAGAAACAAAAGAATTCTTCTGATTATTTTTGATTGATTAATAATTCACGTTACATTTTTCTAATCGTTTTTATATATTTTTCTGCTATTTTTAATGCATTTTTTGTATATAAATTCCCATTTTTTAAAAGCTAGTTTGTCGGAAAAAATTTTAATCTTCGTGATAAAATTTTCTAATCTTTTTACATATTTTTTCTAAAAAAATTGCCAATCTTTTTCAGTTAAAAAAATTCAATTTTTAAAAATAAACTAATTTGCACCACCCCTTCGCTTTGACGAAAAATTAGGCCCTAAGGTATTATGCTCGAATGGGAAAAATAGAAGTATTCTAGTAAAAAGAGTGTTCAGCATGATGTCAAAGCAACTGCACAAAGCCTATTGATCCTCATGGGAAAAAACATCTTTTCTCCTGTCGTTTTTTGCGAGACAATGCTGAATTTGAAAACAAAGAACAAAAATAGCGGTCGTTCTCGTTATTCATCCTGGAGTATCCCGTATAAGTGCGCACCCGATTGGTGTTTTGCTTCTTACATGGCTGCACTGTTCGTGGGTCCCTGTGTTACAGAGATCAGAAGGCGTGGTCCTGTTTTGATATTAACTCTCGATTGTCCCCCACAATCTTTCTCCACTCCTCTGTGCCGCTAACAGGATACACAGGGTTTGGCCGAATACCACCGCGATATATTCCCCATCTGCGATATACACACCAAGTGCACATACGATTGTGAACAACGTTAGGAAATTAGAGTAGGGAACTCGCCTGTGCAGTACGGTACGAGACTTGGTATACAGTGGTTTACACGTTTCTTCGAGTGGCGAAGAAGAGAGGATAATTTGATTGTTTTTCTTCAAATTTCTACCCGTTGCCGACATATTGGATTGTTTTATTCACCGTGAACAAAGTGTGAACTGAAGAAAAAACGCTTCGCCCGAAAGTTTATGGAGTTATTGAAATCATAATGCGGTGGGTATAATTTACGTTACTCGTAGGTTCGAACTGAAAAAATATGAAAAATTTAGAAATACTTATTGCAAAAATACAGTAGATTGTCATTAGGAATGATATTTTCTCCAATAAACTTTACAAACGGTTTTATGCTCTCATTATTTACAACATTTATTCATGAATCATAACTAATGTCTATAGACATAAAGATCAGACGCAGCAGGGGCGTGAGAATCGAAATATATTTCCTTCACAACAGTTGATAACTGCTAACAAATGAAGAAAAATCCAGCTGTACGTTTTAAACTCGGCGAAAAAAAAAATTGCTAGAGTCATCGAACAAGGCAAAGATAAATTCCTAAAGCATAAGCCAGGTAGTGATGCTCTTAGGTTTAAGGGGTCTTCTCATTTTGGACGCTAAAAAGGCTATTTTCGTGAATTTTTCAAATAGGTTTATATTATAGAGATATAAAAGTTGTTCATAAATACATTAAAATTTATTTATTTATTTATTTAAGTCAGTATTTATAGACGAAAATGGTAGTTAAAAAAATATCCTAAAAAATTGTAGGTCTGCGCTGTTAATGAAATCTCGGAGATGGACCATCCGAAGCAAAAAAATCAAACGGTTTTAGATTCAGTATGTTAATGGCTATAGCGCGTATCATACGATTTTTCATATATGCAAAAATAACAAAATGTCGGACATCTTTCGAGAAAATAAAAAAACGCGTTTTTTCATCGTTTTTGGCAAGAAAAAGGTAAATATCAAAGTTTTAAATAATCCTTGATATGCGCTATAGCTGTAGTTACAAAGAATATGTGGTTAAAATTCATAAGGATCGGTTCAGTAGTTTCGGAGATTTTATCAACAAGCTGTCGAAAAACGGTTTTTCGAGAAAAACGCGTTGAAAGTTTGTTTGGGTTACATGAGTACATGCAATTTTTTTTTAAATTTCTTTCGAAAGTGTATTATTAAGTGTAACAACTTTCATATCAATATCTATAATATAAACCTATCAAAAAAATGCATAAAAATAGCCTTCTTTAGCCTCTAAAGTGAGAAGACCCCTTAAGGGCATGTACAAGGTCAACATAACCTCACAATTTTCCGACCCAATTTTCTCATAGATGGTAAAAAATGTTTAGGAAAAACAAAGCATTAGGCTCTGGAGAATTCCCTGACGCAGAGCTTGATGATTTTCTTGTGCCCTAAATATTATTCATCTCTGAGAAATCTCTGTTCGAAAATTTCAGCTATCTCTCTCGCACTCATATGTCACGTGGTAGATCTTCTACTTCGCCTTAAGGGGTAAAGCGACTCCAACTCTTAGAAAAGGTCAATTTTAAGATCTTTTATAAACCAGTATACTGAAAGCAGTGAAGATTTTAATTGGAAAACTTCATTGTCTATGGTTTTCAGTATAGGAAACATTTTTTGTTGTAAAATTTCAATTGAAAATGGTAGCAACACAGTCGAAGATCATAAAATACCTCTTGTGCAGTGTTTCACGGCTGGAAAGATTTCTTCTGTCGTTTTCAACCTAGAACAAAACAACCAAAAACATCTTCAAAATATATACAGAAAGCTATGGAACTGCGTAAGGAAATTAGACAATATCGTTTTTCGAAAGACTTTCATTTTTGAGCAAAAAGTCACGTGAGCAATTGTTTGAGAAAAAATATAATAACCGATTGAAAAATGTATACGCATTCAGTTCCATGGAGAATACAACTCAGAAGATACGTTCAAAATTTCAAGAGAATCGGTGCACATTTGGCTGAGTTACGTTTCCGGGCAGGTTAACAAAACATGATTTCGAGAGGAACGCTTTTAAAGTTTGAACTAATATTTAGCAATAGAAATGTTCGGTTTATCTTTAATTTGCAATGCCAGCACCATACATTTGGCCTTGCAAATTAACATTGCTCTCTTTCTCTTCTTTTCTGGTCGATTTCGAAGATTGTTGAGCAGCTTTTGCAGCATCGGTTAGCGATCGTTCACAAATCGCACTGCACTAGGTAAAATGCGATCGATCGCGCAGCGGGGTGAATTGGCAAAAATCATCAAAATGACCTCTTTGGAATTCTTTCTTCCTTATAAAGCTGGCTGATTCTTGTTTTCGAGACCCTAAAACATCGTTCGAGGGGGGAGATACCTTTGGGCGTCGGAAAAATTTATGATTTTCATGATTTTTTTTAAAGGAAAGATTTCTTCACTATTTTCAAGACTTGAAGTATGTTCTATTACTACTTTTGGTTGTCACATGGTATTTTTTTATTTTTATTAATCTTTAAAAATGGCGGAGGTATGGCACGGTCTTCTAAATGGGTTGCGGCGGATGTTGTCACACGGCGTGACTTGTAACGTCAGCGGGATTAATCTGAAAAAAAAACCACGAAGATTTTTCTATCATTAACACTTATACGTAGAATATGAACCACGAAAAAGTGAGAAATGTTGAAGTTCGATGGAATGGCTACATTTTGCAATCTAAAATACTTTTTTCACTTTAACAAACAGTAAGGGTCATGGTTTGGAAAATAAGGTTAAAAAGGTTTATACCAAATTCCATAAGAATCGGTCGATTAGTTTTTTAGCTATACGTCACGCCAGTTTTGAAAATGCAGTTCAGAAAACAGTGCCATACTACCGCCCTTTTCAGAGATTAATTTAAAAAAATACCATCCAATAGCCAAACGTAGTAATAAAACATACCTTAAGTTAAAAAAATAGTGAAGAAATATTTTATTTGAAAACAAAAATCATGAAAATCAGCAAATTGTTTTCCCACCTAAGGGTTTATCCTCCCTTAAGAAAACAATCGAATTTTTGAAAATACTCCCGTGGCTTTACTCCTCAATACGTAACTGTTTAATCATCATTTTCACGTGATTGATTTTATTCGGTTACAATGATGCCATACGCAATAAGCAGAGTTACCATAGCGAGGCCTTTGTTTTGTGGTCAGAATTATATATATGTGCTGGATTATTTATTTAGATGGATGTCCATTTTTTCTGCCGGACAAAATATTTAATGTCTAACAAAGACGTTTGCGATACTTTGAAATCTTAACAGTCACCGGCTGCTAACATTTTATTTTATTGTTACACAAAATCTGCAAGCCAGATTGAAGTTTCGTTTATCTTCAGTTGGCATACTTATCTCTGGCCATGATTTTGCCACACTGAGTCAATTTGATCCAGATGGTATTTCATCCACCTGCCATTAATAACACTTCCGTTGGTTTTTAATTTAAAAAATCAGCAATACACTCTTAACACCTCTCATCATTTCTGCATAATTAAAATAAAAAATACACATTTAAATTATTTCCAAAAAATGATTAAAAGTTCTCAATTTTGGAAAAGGCAGCATTTTCATTAAAATTCTTCGGGGTCAAAATGACCCAGTGTCACAACTTGGGGTCGTAAATTTAAAGTAGAAACACCATAGTTTTAGCGAGTTTTACGGCTTAATTATACGAATGATCGTGTGGCATTCGTGTTAATTGAATCACGTTTTATAATTGAGCGGCGTTGGGTTTCTGTAAGGTCTGGGCGACCGTTATGGTATCGTGTGCTTCGTAGAATGCAATCCGTGCAATTTTGCCATGAGCGCGAAAGGAAGGTACTCCCAACTGGTTACACTTGTTGAAACGTCAGATTCACGATTGACAGCTCGCGAAAAAAAACCTGTGAAATATTTGAACGACGCCATAATCAGTGTTTTTATATCCATAATTACAATTTCATAGAATAATAAAATCTGCAATTGCTGCAATTGCAAATTGATAAAAATCTAGAATTGCGGAAAATTATTCATCCATACAGAATAATATTCGTAAGAATAATCAGAAAGTAAAGCGCAAGTTTGAATTTGTACTTTCAGGTGCACATTATTTCCTGGCTGTTGTCTTTTCTTGTCGTTCGCTATTAGAAAACCACGCGATTGTCTCGACTGATACGCTCCATCGGACAATTCATATTTTACAAGCAAATTCCTCGTGTCCCGATTATTTGAGTTCCAACGGCGGTGAAATTCTTCTTCATTCACATGAGCAATATAAAAGTCATATTCGCGATAATAATAATCTAAATGGATTTGTTCAATCGGACGGCGTAATTGCAGAATTTCTTCACTAGTACTCCCGGAATCAACGGTATAGATCGAAGACTTTCTTTTTTGCTCCTGACAAGTTAGCGGTCAGGCGAAGGCTAGACGCTTAAATGGGTGTTATGAAAGCAGCACAACTTCCGAATCATGGAAAGTAATGCGAAACTCGTATACCACAAATTATAAAAACGATAGCACCATGAAGGTCGATTACGATATTGATTCCGTAGAAAATAATAATAACAAATCTTGACATCATATTGGACCTAAATAAAAACCAATGTGAACGGTAATAAATCCTTTTACGTTCACCCTGAGTATAATAAATCACATCTGATCAAATATGCTATGAATATTATTAAGTTCGAGAAAGTATAATAGTAAAGAAATATATTAACGAATCTTCAAATGTTTTTCAGGTGTCGTTAATCGGAATTCTTGATAAAAAAGCACAGGGCTTTGTTTCACCGCTTTACGACTTTTTTCTTAACGCTTAGAATTTTTTTCTCCTGATCTAGAAATTGAAAGACAATGTTTCACATCTGCTTATATCCTTTTTTATTTGTTTGATTTATGCCGAAATTTTCATTCATACAAAAGCTTGCGATGCCCATTTTCGTCATGACGATTAGTCTATTCCAAAACTCAAATAATTTTAGCCACCCTAAAGTATTTCCTGAGTTTCAGCGTATACCCTTGAAGGTTTTTACGCGTTATCCTTTCCAACTGAATTCTTTCCTATCACTCCCTACCCGCACTTCGCTAATGTAGCCCAACTTCCATTGCGTCCACAGCCATCTGAAGGATGGTGGGGCGTTAGCAACAATCTACGATTTTGAATAAAATAAAAATATATGTTATTGTCTATACTATACTGAGTGTTTACGAATTTTCTGAAATGTTTTCACCATAAAATAGCAGAGATACAAAATAGTTTAATGTATGTAATTTTACGTGTGGTTAGATGGGCACGATGTAATTTTTTTGTTGCCGATTTAGCACCAACATAAATCGTTTCTAACAACGGATTAACGCAAACTAAACCTTTGTAAACTTTAATACTTTCAAGATAAACGCAAGAGAAGAAAACGTACTAAATCCACTTTTTCAGTATACAATTTTCGTATAAATGTTTGGGCCTGCTCAATATCTTCGGTGGTTCTTTATGGTTTCGGGTACGGGCAATACGAATAGGACATTTATTTTGTTCTGCAATCGTTTTTTTTCGTTATAAACAATTTAATTGTTATAATGACGATTGTGACGAAAAAGTACATTTTGTAGAAAAAAGTTTGAAATCAAACACGTTTCTTTTTGAGTTTACAATAAAAACGTCTCTCAATTTTTTGGAAGCTCTATTAGCAATGGAGATATGAACAAGGAACATTTTTATGAGAGACAGCACGATGAGTGAAAGGGACGAAACGACGAGTGAGAGGTGATACGATTCATTTTCGTCGCTTATATCTCCATTACCAATGAGCTAGTAAAAAAATTAAACATCTTTGATTAAAAATTAATATCTATGAAATGCACTCTTTCGTCCCAATTGTTATTTGAAACATTTAATTGTAAGAACGTGCCTTGGTGTATGCACTACTTGCTTGAGATAAAATCACAATAATTCGATTTTTGAAGATCCAAGGTTTTGCATACCCCTTAAAAGGGTATACGAGGAATACATACTATTACTACCCCTGTTATATCATAATCGCATTTGAATCCTCAGAACTTTTTTCAATGAAAATATTACCGATCGTCCAATCAGGAACACCCTGACGACGGTTTTTTTAGCAGGATGTCTGGTGTTTGGAAGCACAAATTGCGATGTTCTCGAGACGATATCGCAATGGCCGCTCTTGGATTTCGCCTTGCCCTACGATCCGGCGTACCTCGAACAATTTCGACCGGAGAACGTTGTACCCACCGGAATTGAGATCGCTTGGCACAGAATTTTCGTAGCCACCCCGAGACTTCGTGACGGCGTTCCCGCAACTTTGAGCTTCATACCACGGGATTTGCCTCCAGGCAGCAGTCCGCAGCTTCAGGCTTATCCGTCGTGGGAATGGCACACTGCTGGAAAGGGTGATTTCAATTGTTCCGGCTTGATATCAGTTTATCGTATTCGAGCGGACCGATGCAACAGACTCTGGGTTCTCGACAGCGGCATTAACACATCCATCGATTACTTCAGAGTTGTTTGTCCCCCGAAACTTCTCGTCTTTGATCTTCAGACCGACCAACTAGTGCGTGCAGTCACCTTTCCGAGAGAGGTATAGTAGATCGAGGACTATCTACGTTTAACAAATCAACAGGGTTTTTTCGATTATTCATTACGGGAACAGACAAATAATTACAGAATGACACCATATCTTAAGGGGGGAGACACTCTTGGGCAAAGAGAAAATAGCTAATTTTCATTATTTTTTTTCTCACAGGAAAGATTTCTTCACTATTTTTGAGACGTAGGGTATGTTTTATTACCACTTTGGGCTGTCACATGGTATTTTAAAAAATCACATGAACAATTTTTTTAGCAAAAAGTTAATAACCAATCGAAAATCGGAGTGTCTCCCCGTTCGGATATCGGACGAATAAGCGTATGTTATTTGTCAGGATAGCGGCTCAGCTCACGCCGTATTTCCAGTAGACGTACATATTATTCTGATTCGTGTCAGCTAGTATCCGGACGAATAACCTATATATAATCGTCCGGATAGAATGTGTTAAATTGTTAAACAAACTATTCAGACGAATAATTTTCACGTATTCGTCCGAATAAAATCTTTATAATTTTGTTTGGATTTGTTTGGTTGGGGTTGTTTGTATAGGTTTTCCTTGGGTTTGTTTGGGTTAGTTTGTACATATATATAATCGTCTAGATAGGATGTGTTAAATTGCTAAACAAACTATTCGGACGAATAACTTACACGTATTCGTCCGAATAAAATCTTTATAATTTTGTTTGAGTTTGTTTGTTTGGGATTGTTTGTATAGGTTTGTTTGGCTTTGTTTGGGTTTGTTTGTTTAGGTTTGTTAGTTTGGGTTTGGTTGTTTGGGGTGTTGTACAACGTGAACTGCGTGAACTGAGCCGTTATCCGGACGACTAGCCACAGCGATCGAAAATTGCATACGCAGTTCCATGGAGAATGCAACTGAGAAGATACGTTCAAAATTTCAAGAGAATCGGTGCACATTTAGCTGAGTTACGTTTCCGGCCAGCTTAAAAAAACACGATTCCGAGAGAACGCTTTTAAAGTTTGAACTAATATGCAGCAATAAAAATATTCGGTTTATCTTTAATTTGCAATGCCAGCACCATACATTTGGCCTTGCAAATTAACATTGCTCTCTTCCTTTTCTTTTCTGGTCGATTTCAAAGATTGTTGAGCAGCTTTTTCAGCATCAGTTAGCGATCGGTCACAAATCGCATAGCGGGGTGCATTGGCAAAAATCATGAAAATGACCTCTTTGGAATTCTTCCATCTTTTAAAGCCGGCTCTTTCTTATTTTAGAGACCCAAACGCATCTCTTGAGGGAGGAGATATCTTTAGGCAAGGGAAAAATGGCTGATTTTCATGTTTTTTTTTAAAGGAAAGAATTCTTTACCATTTTTAAGACGTAGACTATTTTTTATTACTACTTTTGGCTGTCACATGGTATTTTATTTTTTTATTAACCTTTAAAAATGGCGGTGTTTTGTAAACGGGTTGCGGCGAGTGTGTCAGACGGCGTGACACGTAGCATCGGCGGGATTAATCTAAAAAAAAAATCAACGAAGATTTTTCTTTCATTAGCACTCATACGCAGAATATGCACCAAGAAAAAGTGAGAAATGGCAAAAATGGATGAACTGGGGCACTTTGAAACAAAAATATTGAATTTTCCGAAACAATGGATACAGTTTGCAATATAAGAATAGTTTAAAAATTGTTTAACATTTAAGGTCATGTTTCAGACAATAAGGCTAGGATGATTTATAAAAGTAGCAATAAAACATACCCTAAGTTTAAATAATGGCGAAGAAGTCTTTATTTAAAAAAAAAGTAATGAAAATCAGCAAATCTCTTCCTCGCCTAAAGGTATCTCCCCCCTCAACTTTTACTTGCCACTGAGGAGTTCGAACCAACCCCACCACTTTTTTCTAGTGTGAAAATACATTGATGATGTGTATTCTACCGGAGTGTGGCAAGTAAGGGTTAAAAGTCGGAGAAAAGATTTTTCTATGGAATACTATCGTAGAGATGTGGCATGTGAACTAATATTGCAGATCAAGTCACACTGATATACAGTGGGTAAAAAAAGTATTTGTACACGTGGTCTTTTTCAAATTATCCTTCGAATAAAATAAAATGCTTCATTAAGTTTCTGTGTTCAATAGTTTATCCTAAATATACATGGTGTCTGTTTACAAGATGCTTGGGAAAACACGAACAAAAAAATAAAGCCAAATTAACTATAGTTAAGGGAAGGGTAGGGGTTTCAGCGTGAACAAAAAACACTTTTTTGCGAATTTTTTTCATCTATATGGATAGAGTAAATGTATTGAAACCTTTTGCACATTGTTGAGTGTCATTTCAAGAACATTCCGTGAAATTTGTACTCGAAAATATCCACAAACAAGCCGGTGACAAAGCTTTTCCAAGAACGCCTTTGGAAAAACACGATTTGCGGTGTTCACTGTATCTCAGCTAGAAATTATCTGAAATAAAGTACCATTAAAATTTAGTCAAAGTATCACCAAATCCTCCCCACGACGGTCTTTGATAATTCTTTTTTCATTTCTAAATTTTTGGTGGTCATGTAAAGTGAAAAGTGCTATTTTTCACGAAAAATTCCGCCATTTTGGGGGTGGAAAGCCCCTTCAATGTAAAAAAACATCTCAAACTAACCGTTGGGGGGAGGTACTTTGTATGTAGAAAGTGTGCACCAAATTTGAAATAAATCGGTCATGTAGTTTTCAAATGGTAGTGAACACGGCCTTTGAAAAAGTGGTTTCGAGAAAAACGCGCCACCGGCTTGTTTGTGGTTATTTTCGCGTACAAATTTCACGAAATGTTCTTGAAATGACACTTAGCAATGTACAAAAGGTTTCAATAAATTTACTCTATCCATATAGATGAAAAAAATTCGCAAAAAAGTGTTTTTTTTTCACGCCGAAACCCCACCCGCCCCTTAAGCGTGAGGTGTACAAATACTTCTTTTTGCCCACTGTAACTTAAATATTCTTTCGAATAATCCCATTAATGTGAATAATAGCATTGAAAATACCTTTTTTCTGTTTCCTAATAACGTGACCACATTTATTGATGATTCATTAGCACATTCACTTTATTCATTTCATTAGATTTTTTCTTCGTTGATTTGCCAAATATTCGTTTGATATTAGTGACAAAATGCATCTGATATTCGTCATTTTTTTAACAGGTTTTGCGGCCCAACACACTGCTGACAAATCTTGTAATCGACGAGACTTCGGCTACAAGTTGCGACGATGTGTTTATCTACATGACAGATACCGCCGGGCCTGGTGAGAGTTTGATTTTTTTTTCTTTTTTAAATAGCACGTCTTAAATTTATAGCCGTGATGGTAATGTATCGAGTTTTTTTAGGACTCTTAATATTCGACGGCGCGACCGATAGAAGCTGGAGAATTTTGCACGCCTCCATGTTTCCCGATCCGGATTATGCCACCTATCAGGTATGTCTTTGAAATTTGTATGAACTTCTAGTCTACGATTTTGAAGATGAGATTCGAAATTCCCTCACGATTTTTATATTTTCGTGAAAAAAATCTATAA
The DNA here is from genome assembly GCA_963210295.1 of Ophion ellenae. Classification (NCBI taxonomy): domain Eukaryota; kingdom Metazoa; phylum Arthropoda; class Insecta; order Hymenoptera; family Ichneumonidae; genus Ophion; species Ophion ellenae. The sequence continues at coordinate 20,154,716 of OY723389.1, read as the reverse complement.
TTGCTATTTTTACTACATACCTTTTATTACTAATCGTAGTTGATGTTTTTTTTACACAGTTGAGTAACGTATTGGAAGCTTGCAAAATTCCTCTCTCAATTAAATTCATTATCAATCATAAAGTTTCCCATTTAAGATGAATATCATACTATTTACAGCTTATGTTGATGTTTGTTTTATGAGACACAAAAATTTTAAATCGAAACTTTAGAATATTTCCGATGAAAAATCATTTTCGTTCAAGGTTTACGAACCCTTTCGAGTATAACATTTCGAATGAATACCAAAAATTCCCATAGGATTTAGGATTTCCTGCGTCGAACCGAATAGCAAATGTTAGTTTAATTTTTGCTCGTTATATCTTAAGGTGAATGGAGAATCCTTCGAGTTATTCGACGGTATCGTTGGACTTGGCTTTTCTCCGAAACAAGGTCTCCTGTATTATCAACCGTTGGCCTCCGATCGTCTCTTCAGTGTGGCGACTTCGGCTCTTCAGGCCGGGCCCCCGGCTTTTGGTGAGCAACTTCCGGTGACCCTTGTCGGTAGAAAATCGAGTCAGGGATTGGGTTTAGCAGTGGATCCTCGGGACGACACCATTATTTTCTCTCCACTCACGGAAACTGCTATAGCATCGTGGCAACCACATACAAACAGCCAGAGGTGACCAATAATAACAATAAATATAAAATATACAATTCAAATAAGTAACGGTAATAAGTAACTGTAATTTCTCGTTCCTCAAGGATTCTGGCTTACAGTCCCGAGCAACTGCAATTTGCAGCTGAAATTCGATGGGCCGAGAGAGATAACGGAAACTTATGGGTATTGACCTCGAGATTCCACAAATTTTTCATGCGACGAGCTGATCCTCGCGAAATAAATATTCGTATATTGAGATTTCGCCCGGAGATGAGAGTAGCCAAACCGTCGACGCTCCATCGTCCGATTAGGCCTCAGTGGGGATACAATTTATATAATAACACCCTAACTTATTGAGGGAACAGTTGACCGAAAAATGACAACGTCAATGAAGTGAAGATTTTTTTGAAAAAAATGATAAAAATACTTGTTCAGGCTGAATAGTACTGAGATTATACTGCCAACTGAATCTACTTAGGACCGGTAAGATTGGTAAACATAAACTACTTTCCTTTAGAATATTTTGAACATCGAGATGATTGTACCATAGCAAAGGATCATACATGCTTGAAAAAAACGTCCTGAATACGTATTTTCAATTGTACCGCAATGCTTACGATTTTTATCAAGTTGGTCGCATTCCGGAAATGCATAGAGCTGTCTTAGTCTTTTACAAATACGATTGTCAGTATTTAGGAGCGTATTTTCAATAGTGGTACATTATTAAATAGACTTTCAAACAGGCTGCACCTTTCGTGTCATACAATGTTTCGGGATGAGATACAAGTACTCCGGTGGTCGATGTAATTAAAAGTATTTATTTTTAATTTCCCTATGCACTCGTATATTCACGAGGATTACATTGTATTAGCCCCAGAAGGATGAAACAAAATTGCATACAATAATTGCGAATTATTTTCTTTTGTATTACAAGTGGTGGGAAGATCTTGAGTTCTACAAAACAATATCGACGCGCTGAAACATATGCTTAATTTTTTATTTATAATGTTCCTTCTTATGCCCTTGGTGGGCTTGCACGTTCCCATTCCCTTCACTTCACAGTTATGATTCCATTCGTTCCAGTTTCTTAATGGTCCCCCTGAGCGTTGCCTGAAGCCACTCTTTCCTATTTGCACGAGGCCAGAGGAAAACTGCAAAAAACCTGCCTACCTTCTTTCAGTCTCATAAACCATCGTAAATTCAGTAAAGCTGCCGCTGGTTGGTAGTTGGCGGGCAAACGCGATTAGAGGTTGACCTATCCGAGTGTTGGCAGATGTCAAAACTGCTGAATATGGGAGATCGCCGAAGCCGAACACCCATCGCGCGTCCACTACTGTCAGTCTGAAAAAAAATAGATATCCATCATTGTCGAATATGCAAAAATATGCCGACTGAAGCGGAAAATTGTGGATGTTTGCCAGTGATCATCATAATGATGCTAGCGAACTTGCTCTTCCGAATGTAAAAACAACGAGCAAAGGTTTTCCTTTCATAATATTTACAAAGAATCATTTTTCAAATACAAAAAATATCATTTTTCAAACACCCGTTTCATTGACTTGTTTTTAAAAAAACCCACAAATATTTTCAGTCCTCTCGACTAATTATTCGCTGAAACGGTTGATAATTACTTCGAATGACGAATTGCCGCTTTAAACTGCTTTATTTGTTACATAGAAGGAACATTATAGGCCCGCGACAGTTACAAACCTGATTCGCGAATGCTCGTAAAAATGTTCACGATGAGTACGACATATCCGAGATATGCAATATTCATGAGTGGGCTGGTTTTTCGATCTCCCAACTTTTCGTTACGTAGCGAGTCGTAAAAATCCGTAACTTCATATCGGAATTTCACATTCGCTTCGAGAACTCATATGGATAGTAGTAGTATGAGATACCTTTTATCCTAATATTTACATGTATGATTTTGCATTGAAAAAACTTGTATAGATGTGACAGCGAATCGAAAATAAATTTAAAAAACCCTTTAACCAATTAATTAACCATGTTATTCGGCAGGGTAGTAAAGTAGAACAAAATATTCGATACAACTTTAAGGGGGCCATCTAGTGTGTCAAATCAATAGAAGAGGAAACGGCCTTGCATGATTTCTTTGAAGAAGAGGAAGGTGTACTCTATGGTCCAGGCATAGCAGATTGATGGTGAGACCATTTTTTCATTATGAATTATATACAACAACTTTCAAACATGTTTTTCTCGAAACACGATTTTTTCAAACTGCTGCCATGATATCTCAACCACTATTTGATTGATTCTGGTCAAATTTATACAGCATATTTAATACATATATAACTACAAGTTGAACTAAAATAATTAAAATTGCTTTGTTAGTTTTATTTTTAACAGCTATATAGATCCCAAAAAAAATACGAAAAATTGAATTTTTTTTCTGACGCGATGTTTTTTTTTTTAATTTTAACTTTATTTTAGTTCCATGTAGAGTGTTTTTAGCGTGACCCTCAAGTCTCACGTTAAAAATTGCGTTTGGTTTTTTTTATTTCAGATAAGCAGAACGGCCGGAATCATGACAGCAGTGGAGCACCTCTTTTTAAATATATGTTCCTGTTGGGTGGTGTATCTCCGACTATATTCTATATAATGACGTCAAAAAATTTACAAAGTTTGTTTAAATGTTAATAAAAATTATATACAATTTATAAACTATTTTATGTTAATGGTTTGTCAAAAAAAATCGCCCAAAGAAGCATTAAAAAACGGCCTTCACACTAGACGACCCCGTTAATAAAAGAAGCGAAACAGCGAAAACTTATAGATTTGTGAGTGGTTAAAAAAAACAATATTCCAAAAAAAACCATATCTTAGGGGAATTGTGCTCAAGATGACATACTCATATAAGACGACCACCCTCAATATCATTTCAAATATTCGCGCTATACGGTTAACGATGACGTTCTATAATCGGCCAACAGGTGTTACTAGTAGCGAAATCTAGTATAGCCGCCAGTCAACGCGAGATTTTGCGTAGTAAATATTTTCGTGATTTGAAATACTAACAAAACTGACCAGGTCATTGCCTGGTGCTAAAAATACCCGTCAGGTAAGATTTTTTCTAGTTTAAATAATTTATTCATAACCTAGGATCATTATCCGAGTCGAAATAATGTCAGGCTGGCCTGATATTTGATCTGGGTCTGATCACGTTGTAGTACGGAGGCCTTACTTAAGGTATGCCTCAATTTGTCTGATCCAGTTGGTGTCATGTGATAGTTAGGCAACTGGATGTACTGTTTCCTCCAGTTGCCTTATCCAGCTAGCTTCAGGCGATGGTCAAGTAAGTGGACTTACGGCTTGCATAAATTCGCCTGATCAGACTACCCTCAGGCGATGGTCAGGCAACTGGACTTACGGCTTGATGCAATTCACCTGAACTGCCTAGCTTCAAGTATTCATCAAGTAACTAGACCTATATACAATTTGGTGCTTTTTGCACACCTAACCTCTTATCAAACACCAGACGAACTATATATATTAGCGCGTCGTCAAAACATCGAGACATATTTTCCACTCTATGCGTGCATGTTTTATTATTCCTAATACTTTATTGATTCCTGATCAATCTGTGATTCGGTTCTCTCTGTTCAAAAAACAAATGTGTTGAATTCACTAAATTTATGTGTTGAATTTTCAAAAATTTTAATTGAATAGAATTTTCGTAGAGACAGACATTTTTCTGTTTGATTGAACTAATGGTACGTGTTGATTGCAATACACACATCGAAGGGAAGGGAGGTAGAAAGGGGCGGAGAGAGATAGGAGTTATATATACATGTTATGTTCGAAAAATCTATAGCATGATGTTCGATAAAACTCTCTACTTATCACAATTGCATTAACTAATTGATATAGTTTATGTGATACAACAAATAGTTACAGGAATTGATGTGGTCTCTTATACCACCGGTAGCATAGGGCCAGCGTGCGTAGCTGTCGGTAGGTAGGTCCTAGGTTCGTTCCCATGTGGATGCAGAAATATTGTCTCTGTAAAAATCCATTCAGAAGGCCAGGGAATGACGGATTATAAAAAAAAATCGTTGTGGTCGAACTCTAAATTAAGTATTGTAATTTATTTTGGATTTATGAAATATTCTATTGAATATTCAAAAAAATATATTTTAAACAAATAGGATCGTATTAAAAAACCTATTTGATTTAAATAGATCCTATTTAAATTAAATATTTCTTTGACAGTACAATGAAGAATGTGATGGGATGGTGGTTTCCGAAGCAACAGGGAACTTCTCCCTTCGGACTATGTGTCAGGTCTTCACTTTTCACCCCGATCAGGCGTCGATTTTTTACCCTGATCAGACCGAAATCAGAAAAAGTGTCACAAAAATTATCAGGGCTTGATGGAAAATCCCGATCAAGGCATGAAAAAAAAATCAGGATGCCTGATCAAGTCTTTTTCGTAGCCGGAACAGGATTTGTACTCGGGTTGTACTTCACAAGTATTGCGCAACGGATATTGTGATTCCAAAGTTTTTGTCACAACAAATAAACAAAATCGACATTCACTTATCGGTAAGTTGACGCACCAGACGTCGGTGTAAGATGACGCACTATTTCATCTTACCCTGCTGCGTATGAAACCGGCTATAAAATCAGATTTTTTGGCATAACGTTATAGGTAACTGGCTATTATCAGCGAACCTCGACACGTAAAAGCTAGTCACACGAGCATATAATCAAGACCATTGATGCTGTAAAGAAGAACAGAATGGGTTGGCTTTTAGCAACCTAACATTTAAACGTGCCGCAGGCAAACCTTTATCGTCACTATGATAATGTGCCTGTAAATATTGGTTGCTATAAACTAACCTTTATCCCAAAAATTAATGTGTCAGCATAATTCGGTCGACGTGTGTAAGGTAACATACATGTGTCATCTGACACAGATGTGGTTTTTTTTTCCTTTTTTTTTTATTAAAGTAACTAATGTCCTGAAACTGATTCTATTTCATCATAATAATAAACCTTTATGGATATACGCTTGGCTTTGAATTCATACGACGTCGTTTATTAAAATATTTATCCTAAAAGAAAAAGTATGTCATCTTAAGGGGTCTTCCCACTTTATATGCTAAAAAAGGCTATTTTCATGATTTTTTTTTGTTAGGTTTACATTATAGACATTCATATAAAAGTTGTTACACTTAAAAAATACACTTTCGAAATACATGAACAAAAATTTATGTATTTATGTAACCCAAACAAACTTTAAACGCGATTTTCTCGAAACAACGTTTTTCAACGGCTTGTTGATAAAATCTTCGAAACTTACTGAACCGATCTTTATGGAATTTTAACCACATATTCTTTACAACTACGGCTGTAGCGCATATAAAGGATTTCTCAAAATTTTGATATTTATTATTTATTGTACCAAAAACGGTGAGAAAACACGTTTTTTTTTGCTTTTTCGAAAGATGTCCGCCATTTTGTTATTTTTGCATGTATTAAAAATCGTATGATATGCCCTATAGCCATTAACATACTGAATCCTAAACCGTTTGATTTTTTTGTTTCGGATGATCCATCTCCGAGATTGCATCAACAGCGCGGACCTACCCTTTTTTAAACTACCATTTTTGTCTATAAATAATGACTTAAATAACTAAAGAAATGTATTTCGAAAGTGTTATGTTATTAATTAAGTGTAAGAACTTTTATATCAATATCTGTAATATAAACCTATCAAAAAAATGCATGAAAATAGCCTTTTTTAGCGTCTAAAGTGAGAAGACCCTTTAACGGGGTATCCCCTCTCTGGAAGCCCAATTTGAAGGGTCGGAATGATGCATTTTTTTCTAGTAACATATTGGTTGGAATAAATTATTTTTTTCTCCCAGCATATTGTACACATGTTTGTGGTTACAATGTAATTTTTTCGAAAGAAAATCTTTCAGAGTGTTCGCGGTGCTGCAGTTAGCGTTGCAGTCCTCCAGCGGCGAAGCCCGAAACGGCGGGTTCTCTACCGGGCTCAAACGTAATTTGAAACAAAAACAAACAAAAAATTCTTCAAATATATCCAACTGGCTGTGGGTTCATGATCCACTGTTCGAAATTCCGAAAAATACGAAAAATTACGTCTTCTCCAAAGAAAACCTCATTTTTCTCTTGAAAAACAGCATGCTGAAGTCATTATTATTAACAAATGGTTCATCCAATTTAAAAATGCGATCGTGAACGGAAAATGACTACTGTTTGAGCGTTAACTGTGCAAATTCAAGTCGATAGTGTGGGAATTAGTCAAGATATCAATCCCTCCGTTTCAAGATATGCAGTTTCGAGATAATCGTGTTCAGACTCGGCGGATCGCGGTAAACCCGACGCACACTGTTCCACTAAAATAGGTGTAACTCCGTCCATTTTTAGAATTTCACGGTTCGGCTGATCTTAAAATATTCTTGAAAGTTCACACTATAACAGTATGCAAAAAGAACGATTTTTTGGAGTTTCCAGAGAGGAATACCCCCTTAAGCACAACTCCCCTGCGTAATTACTCATTTTTCTTATTTTTTGTGGTTAGGATTATCCGGAGAGATCCTTTTTTTCACCATTGCTCATTTAATTTTTCATAAGTTTTTGTACACATTGCCCAATTCTTGTTTTACCCAAACGCTTTTCTGTAGGCCACCAGGCGAATAAATTGAAATGTAAACTGCGCCTCCGTAGATGGTTCTCCGCGAGTCTGGATGAAAAGCGGGTTGCCTTCTCTCTAGGTGCAACGACGACGTCTTTGACCGTTATCAGCTGTGCAGGGGGCAGTGAATGTCAGTGATTCTCCTTGACCGATATCTGAGGCCAATGGCACGCTCGTGCGCCTCGTGCAAACGTTGATATACTTGTTTTTTATAAATTGTGTCGCATGGCAGTGTGAGTATTCATAAGTGGTTTCTCATATGATACGAAGCAATGAATATAAGTACTTTTTATATCTCCATTATGCATGATTCCTCCTTCCACTCTCGTTGAGATTTTTTTCTTTTTATTAATTTATGAATCACATCTATCGTTGGAAATAAACTTTCAACGATAATCAACGGGTATGCAATTTTGTTTGCCAGTTGTCTTAAATTTGAATATAAGAGTGCATGACGACGGAAAAATGATGACAGTCAACTCATCTTATAATTAGAGAAGAATGGGAAATGCGAAAAAATAGGTTTAAGAACAATAAGGGATTTAAAAGGATATGAGGGATTTGCAGTGTGTTTATTGTTGTGATTACAGCCAGCTCCGTACTTACGGCATATAAGGTTCTCGAAAGATGCGACGTAAATCAAAACGACGTAAGTCGAAATAATTTTTTCAAACATTTCCGTATGGAATGAAGGAGTAAGGTTCTACATCGACTTTAAATATAAGTAATGAAATTGCATTTTTTAAATCATATAATGATGTTTCGTTATAAAGAATAATTATACATACATGTGTATTGCTTACAAATTTGCTAATTATGTACTTTTTTACTATCCATTTAATTATTACATATATATATATATGTATATGTATCTAGTATACTATACAAAATCGTAAAAAATGCAAGACACTGCCACAACTCGACGAGGAATGCCGGTATTCATACTATTTTTTGTACGGAATTTATTTTATGCTTTCATACTCGTCCCACGTCAACACGTTACTTTTCGGCGATTCGACGGAAAATATAGAGCCTTCTTTAAAAATCTGTGAAAAATCAAAACCTTATTTTTTTCTGCAATAATCATCTTTTTAATTATATTTAGATTAATTAAACGTTTTATTGAACCGTCTATTGAAAAAGTCAATATTGCTTACAATATTTAAAATAAAAACTTATTAATTATGCTGTCACTGGTACTGATGAATATAATATTTATGATTGCTCATTTGACTTTAACGTACTACGTAATTATTCCCAGTATTCCTAACAATGATATCATAACTATACGCTGTCTCGTCCTCATATCGAAGGTTCTTCATCAACACATGCAATGCTAGAGTATCGATATTTCTATAGAACAAAATAAACCGCACAATAGAGACGAAATTTGGCTGATATTTCCGCCGAATAAAGTTCAATGTAATTACGATTCGACATCTATCCAAAGCCAGCACTTTAGACTCTGATGTTAATTCCTCAGTGGAACACTTGCTAGAACAACGCAGCTAGTGTAGCAGCACCTGTAGAAACACGGTTTACCAATGTGTCAAAACTCGTTCCAGAATTTCAGGCAAAAAGATGAAAATTCTAAGAATTGGATGGCCATTTTTAACACCTTCTGGAGAAAACACACGTCGTTAGCAAACAAAAGCCATGAAGATAAAATACTATGCGAACTGGGGCGTAGCCAGAATTTGCTGGGGGGGGGGGGGGGGGGCAACGACGAAAGTCGATATGAAGTACTTATTAAATAATTTTTCCAAAAAACTGTAATCAACTTCATTCATGTCGAAACCATATACCGCACCTACAAAATGTTTGCGGTCGCTTCCCTCGTCTGCAGCATTCCCCTTTCCTGGCATAGCAGCTCTGAGCTCGCTTCGTTGGCTGTTAAAATGTACACTTTGACACATACGGAGTATAAAATAATCAATATTTGGGGACAATCAGGGAAATGTGAACATTCGGGTTAAAGTTTTGCCGAATACACGATTTTGTTGTAATCGTTTTTATGATTTTTGGGCACTCATTTGTTTAATTTTACAAGATTCATTTACTCAGATACATTGGTACGACTAACGCCATTTATTAAATTGCTCGGCAAGTACTGTCGTGTTCCTAATGAAACCTCCATAGTAAAATTACCAAACTACTTAACTAGACCTTACTTGTGTAAATCTAGCTTATGAAATTAGCATACTCTATTCCTGAATCTCTGGGCCTGAATTCTGTAGGACAGACTGGTCGCGCCACGGGCATGGTCAGCTGTCATTCGCTCAGGTGTCATTTTGAATTAGGGCCCAGATGTTGAGAAACACGCTAGGATTATGAGTTTTTTTTCGGATTTCTGGAAAACGCACTTGGCAGATTTGGATGACATTTTCATGGAACCACATCGCTGTGTTTCCCCATACGGAAAAGAAACAACCATAGAAATCGGACCAGCCAACTCGGCGTAATCGGTCTACATACATACATAAAAATAAAATAAAAATACATAGCCGACGAACGGTTTGAAGCTGGCTTAAAATGGTTTTATTTGAAACGCGCAAAAGTGAAAATACTTATTCGTAGTTTAAATATTATTCTGTATTAATTTTGTCCTAATTTTCAAATGTCAATATTGAAATTATGTAATTTTATGCATACTCAGATATGGCTGCGCCCATGCCTGCGTATATTCTCAAAGTAGACACATATTCCAAGCGAAAAAAATAACTTTGTGTACATTAAAAAGATACGAACGGAGTCTCCCACCAATTTTACATGTATAAAAAGTCTAGCGATTCCCACGAGCGCTTACTGTGTCTTCTCAGGTTTCTCGCCGATGACGCTCAGTGTTTGTCGATGTATTGAACGCCGTGGGACTTGGTAATTCAGGTTTCCAGCAGAAGAAACGTGTCATATTCGAGTTCCCGTGACGGGTCGATATTGCCACAAACGAATCTTAAGTTGTACACGAATCCACAAGGTAAATGACAATAATTATAGTTATTGTGCTTTCCGCTTATATCTCGATCCATTTATGTATACAAATTTATTCATATATATACAGTGGGTAAAAAAAGTAGTTGTACACTTCGTCTTTTTCAAATTCATAAAGCATTTGATTTTTTCGTAGGATAAACCTGCGAAGAAATAAAATGCTTTATGAAGTTTCTGCGTTCGATAGCTTATCCTACTTAAATACACACGGTGTCTGCTTACAAAAATCTTGGGAAAACACGAACGAAGAAATAAAGCGAAATTAACAACAGTTTCGCGTGAGATGTACAAATACTTTTTTACCCACTGTATATATATGCATTCCGGTTTCTTCCCGACTCTTGACGTGACAACGTAACCCGTCGATGGCGGATAGGGTGCCAAAAAAAATAACGAAATAGGCGAGAAGAAACTCGAGATATTGTACACGTTTTCTGTGGAAAAGTAAGGACCGAAATGTGTGATATCTTCATTATTTGCTCGATACAAACGGTGTATGGCATGTGCCACGGTGATCTTTGAATAGGACGTGACATTTTCATCATTTCCAATCGGTAACGATACACTAATTCGCAGCGAAGACACAATCGGTTCACGAGTTTAGAGACACGGTCACACGAACTACACTATACGAACCGAGATGAAAAATATAATGAAAGGCTACAAAAATTAGATATACGATGCAAGGGAGCGTTTTACCGATTAATGTTAAGGGCTACATATTTTTTTTGACTAAGACATGTCCAATGACAGTTCAACTTTATTGTAGGGATTTGAGTAGGGATATTCGGTTCTTTTAGAAAAATTAATTTTTTCACTAATTTCGATTCTGGAAGTCAATACAAAAGTGTAAACTACTTTTAAATGAACTATCAATGTATTTGTTCGGGTTCATTCTAAATGTTATTAGTTAGTTTCAATGTTTTAGCAATTTTGGCTTTTTAATTTTAATAACTCACGTAATGAATAGGATAGCTTTTTAAATAATCAAGGCTCTAATTTGTAAAACACATATTGAAAATGTGGTTACGGAGTTAATAAAAGTGCCGAACGAAATGTCTGATATTTGAATTATTTGCTCGATACGAATGGATTTCGCAATTGACACGGTGATGTTTGACTATGACGTCACATATTCATCATTTCCAATTAGTAACGATAAATTAATCGGCAGCGAAGAGACAATGTTGACGAGTTTGAAGAGACGGGCACAGCAACTAAATCATACGAACAGAGGTGAACAATATAATTAAACGCTACAAAAATTAGGAATACGATGCAAGGGAGCGTTGTACCGACAAATGTTAACGGCTACAGATTTTTAAACACTTAAACATATCCAATGACAGTTCAGCTTTGGAGCACGAATATTCGGCTCCGTCAGAAGAATTAATTTTTCAACTGATTGTGGTTCAATGCGATGTCAATACGAAAGTATAAACTATTTTTAAATTAACTATCAATATGTGTGTTTGGGTTAATTTTAAATCCTATTAGTAAATTTCGATGTTTTAGTAGCTTTATCTTTTGAATTTTTATAACTTACGTAATAAAAGGAATAGGTCTTTAAATGGTTAAGCCTTTAATTTCAGAAAAAATCCACATTGCAAATGTAGTTACACAGAATTAAAGTATACGTTTCTTTTGCTCCTTTCACATGCGTTTTTTCACTTCATTATTAAGATTTCATTTTTCTAAGAGAATTATTCCTTCCCATTTTAATTGCTAATTTTTTATGACCAGTAAGTCGAGGAATAATAATTATTATAGACGATCAGGACGGTTCATCGAGTTATTCAAATTATCGCCAGCCCTTCAGAGTAATCATTAAAAGGGAATGGATGTTTGAACAATTGCCGATATTTGTTTTTGGCAATATCCCAATGAGACAAGAGTCAGGAACGTTTATCCGACAACACTTGAGATTTTTCCTGCAATTTACCATTGGATGGTCGAAGATGCTTCAAGGTAGAACGAGCGTGCGCTCTTGATTTCTATAGATTTTTTTCAAATTTTAACCAGAAACTGCTCATATCATGATGCATGTTTGAGTAAAATTTCAGAACAGTCGACCATTCAGATTGGGAGATAATAGGTTTTTAAATTGCAACTTTTGACACTGCAGGGTCTGCATTGACCGAAAGTCAGGTCACATCATTCGTCGTACCATTCTATTGTGTTTATAAATTTTGAGCAAATATTATGTTTAGATAGCAAACTAGTTAGCGAAAGAGTTAAAAAAAAGTTTGGATTGCCTTTACTATTAAGTTTTGCTAAAAACGTTCAGTAAAGACAGAATACATATCCGTAAAAAAGATATGTCCCCTATAATAAGAAGACATATGGCAGGAACGCAGAACAGTATTGTTCAATACTTCGAGAAACAAAAATTATGGTGTTCCTAAAATTAAAAACTTTTATCATGAAGAAAATAATTTGCGTTATAAATATTAATATTTTCTATTGTTTATGTTATCTTCATTAACAAATAAAATTGTCGATTGATTCGTAACTAGTTAAAAACTAGTTAAAGAAATAGACTCAACTAGTTAAAGAGTTTAGATTGGGAGATAATGGGTTTTAAAATTGCAACTTTTAACACTGCAGGGTCTGCATTGAAATTTTGCCAGAATAATTTACCGTAAAAAATATTCGTCCCCTATAATAAGAAGACCTATGGCAACACCGCATCGTTTCACGTATCCAATGACGTAAGTTTGCGCGGCACATTTAAAATAATACTGCAACACAAATTTTTATTTGGAAGTCATTTTTAATCGAACAAAGTTTTCAATCAGTTATGAATTAACGAACACTTTTATTTGTTGATGAAAATAACATAAACAATATAAAATATTAATATTTATAACGCAAATATTTTTTTATGATAAAAGTTTTTAAGTTTAGGAACACGATAATTATTTTTTTCTCGAAATATTGAACAATACTGTTCTGCGTTCCTGCCATATGTCTTCTTATTATAGGGGACATATATTTTTTACGGATATGTATTCTGTCTTTACTGAACGTTTTTAGCGAAACTCAATAGTAAAGGCAATCCAAACTTTTTTCATTCTTTCCCTAACTAGTTTGCTATCTAAACATAATAAAAAAAATTATAAACACAATAGAATGGTACGACGAATTATGTGACCTGACTTTCGGTTGATGCAAACCCTGCAGTGTTGAAAGTTGCAATGAGACGAGTTTGAAAAAAAAACTTCATTTTTTCGACGATAATTTTCATATAAAAAGTGATATATTTTTTACAATTCTCAATTCATCAAAACAGGCGCCCGTACTTGACTGTTAAAGCAATCCAAGAAGTTACAGTTAAAATTTCAAGTCGATTGGATGAAAATTCTTCGAGTTCTGCTGCGTGCCGATTTTAAAAACATGGTTTTGAGAGAGAAAAAGAACGTGTTTGAAGTCAACGGTTTTATAGACGCTACAGCTGATGAATTTTTTCTCCAGAATCTAATGCCTCCTATTGGTAGAAAATACAACTATTTTTAGTCGGTAACTTTTTCCCCAAAGATTATTATCTTGTACAACAGTTTTTACAAGAGGCTTACAATAGTTGAGAACTGCTATAAATTGTTTTTTCAGCATAATATTTTTGAAGATTCATAGGATTTTTCAAAAGCGTTTCCAAAAAAGCGATTCTCTGAAAATTTTACAGTGGTATCTTCCCTTAATACGTATACTATTAATTTAATGCCGATGACAAATTCTAAATGTTTCCCGATGATCTCATAATTTGTTCCCTTAATTTGTAATAACTGCGAAAATATGCAGACATTCATAATTTCTTTTACGTGTTACGTAAATTGCGAGGTAGTCACGAGTTGTTTAACTTCGAGCTTGTAACTCTCAGCATACCCATGGGAATGAAAGAAGTGAATATTTACTTACAAAATTACCATAGTAAGATGATTTTCACCGTTCACCGGTAGTTGATATTTTTGGTACTTTTATGTTCATAAAAAGAAGATCACGTATGTCACTGGCATTGAGTTCTACATGTCGTTGAACTTCGTATAATGTCAACGCATTACGACATACTCACAGTTGTTTCAACGACGCTTGAACGATGTGTCATTCGTTTTCGTAACACACGATACCGATCAAGGTCACCATTGACCCCGAAGCCTATTTTTTCGTATTTTTTGACTCGCGCTGTTTTTTTCCCGTATTTCCTGGTTCCTGCGGTTTTTTTTTAACAGACGCGGTGTTCCAATATTTGTATTTTGATACGGTAACATCAAATTGAAATACAAAACTTGGATACATGAAAAATGGAGTTTTGAAGATATTTTCATATTGCTGTAAAATACATGGATCAAAATATAATAATTTTATGGAATGATTTGTATAAAATTAACGAAAAACACGTATTTCGGTAGGCTACTTTTCGTGAAAACTGCGGAACGTGGATAAAAGTTATTCATTTTCAGTCATAGTGCGGACTCGATTTGTATAGTACAAACTGGAGGATACACGTGCTGTCGTGAGTTTTCATAGTAAGATCGAATATACAGCGTAAACACGTCAAGGACAAGCCCCAAGAATTTCTGAAGGCGATAAGTTGATGTTTTTTTCTTCAGCCCATCACACGCGCTTTCATTCAAATCGGTAGTGTTCATACGCGTTTTATTGTTACGTATTACAGGCATTGTCTATATATTTGCATTTTAATTGAACATAGTATTGTTATAAATGACTCGGAGTCAATGGAAATTTCATCAATTACTCAGTCCCTTAACAGCGTTATATTAAATCCAATTGAACCACTTTCTTATGGGCCAATAAAAAAAATTCTCTATTATTTCCTTACATTAGAATAGACCCTTACAATGTCTTTAGCTGCATTCCTGTTTCTAAAAAAATGGTTGTGAATCATGCGAAAAAATATACGTGGACATTTTTACGACGAACCTGTGCATCCTTTCCGATTCTGCCATAATTTATATCGTTGTTGTAAAAGTTTAATGTATTTAGTTGTGATGACAATATTCAAAAGGTTTTTAAGATATTTTAACACAATATCGCCTTGTAATGTCACCGTGTATAATTTTTGATTATTATCAATATATTTTTTAAAATAATTTATAGTGTTTGCTTAAAAGAAATTAAAATAAAAAAAAAAAGAATTCATTATAATTGAGGTTGCTATTATCGTTATTATTATGAGTATTGATTACGAATAGATATTCTTATGCGATTCTGTAAGGTTAACGTATCGAGATATAGCAGCCGAACGGGAAAACCCGATTGACCGTACGTGTACATATATCCACAGATGATCGTGTATAATTCGACTGGTTTAATCTCAATGATCAATTGATTCATCTTGCTCAAACGGTGTAAATATTTTCAGAGTCGAAGCCCCCTTTTTTACACAGCTTTTACATTTTGTACACACCTTGTACGAAAAGTAGTTAAAGGTTTTAAGAATTATGATATATCAATATTAATTAAGAATTTGATACGAACGTGTTGTGCATTCTTCAGTTTGTAGCTGGTACAAAAAGTCTTCACAAAGAGAGAGAAGAGCGTTTTTTGAAAGTAGGATTACTGTATTTGGTAGCTAAAAGCTTATTGACAGGAATTCTTGATTTTATTCTAGACTTAATGAAAAAAAAATTGTGTGATATTTCTAGACTTCAGAACTCAAGGTACAACCTTGGATGGTATTATGGCAGCCATTTGCCTTTAAGATGATTTTTTCACCGACGGTTTTTTAAATTATTTCGACGGCTAAACAAAGTGCGAATTGGTATATACGCACTGCTCCATCGTAAGTTATGCGCATTCTTACGAGCTCTTTTACCAGCAGTGGTCTTTCCAATATTGACTTCCGATAAAAAAGATGCTTTGTGTATGCGAAGAGTTAATGAATGTGCACGTTAATGCTGCCCACTTCGGACCAATCACGCAACGCTGATATTATTTTTTAACGTCAATGTTAATTTCTGTACAACATTAATGCAATGTTATATGTAACGTTATCATTATTTCTGCACTTGTAGACATTACTCAATCATTTTGCGACAATGAACAGTTCACGAAGTCCAAAAACACACACGAAGCGCATGATATTTTTCTAGATTTTGTAAGGCCGGAGCCTGAATAGGGAGGTCCAAAAAAGCGTTTTTCAGGGAATTTTTTTAGAAGGAAAAGAACAAGTGAGCCCAGTAAACATTGAGGTATCTTTTTATGTATATTTGAAATGTATAGGAAACGTGAAACAGTCAACGGCTTCAGATTTATGAGCCTATTCCATATGCGTCTTGCCACTGCAGTCCTCTATCGGCGGGAAAGATGCAGCTCGTAATGCTTGACTGAAATAAAAAAACGAATAAAATTTTAATTTGTCATATATTTTTCTTCTCGGTGAAGTAAGACCAAGCTGAAAAATCGAGATTATAACTGTTCTCAGATTAGAAAAAAAAAGGGTTAAAAAAACCATTAACGTGCTACAAAAATTATTTAAAAATACTTTTTCAATGACTTTTTTAGTTCACTTAGAAGAGATTTTTATACTGAAGAAAATAAACTTTGGTTTGATTCAATAGGTCGTTCAATTTTTTTGCTATCACACCCGCCAATTTGGAAAAATCGTGAAAATGAAAACTGGAGAAAACGCGCTTCAAAGTTTTCAATAGCTCACACACCTGCTCGACGCTCCTCCGCTTCCGGCTTTGTATCTTCGAAAATACTCATAATTAGCCTGTGTAACTTTGTAAATATATTTTTGGATCTTATCTATCAATTTAAGCAATAAAAAAGACGATTTTTTGGACCTTCTAGTTCAGGCTCCGCCCTAAAGATCATCCATATTGGTACACGTCAGAATATTTCACTATCCGTATCAATCTTCGTTAATAGTATTTTGCTTATTGTTGAAATGGTATGCGAGGTAGAACTCGTTGCATAAGTACATCGGTTAAGGAACCTTTTATTTGTACATCATCGTTCGAAAAAAGTGCACGTCGACTTCAACGTTATCACGAACCGGCTACCATAAATATCGTCTCGATGATACTTTATTGAAGAAAATAGTGATTAAAAAATCATCAGTGTACACGACAAGAATGGTTAATTAGCTGTTGTTAAAATTGACTCCTTAAGATGGAAAAAAAACTTTTTTCTCCTTTTTAATTGCGCGGGAAGAAAAATATGCTTATTCTTTATTTTGATCACACGAGCATTGGTTATTCCGTTATCCAAGAGGGATATTCATAGTTACGAAGCGCAGAATCATCTGTGGGAGTGACAAAAATCTCAGTTTGTCTTCGACCGTCCAACCGGTAAGATCGTTTATCCGGTCCATTTACTTTTTCAAATTTAAACTTGACATTTTTCTGAATCGATATTCTTTGGATCAGGTATGCCGTCGTTATTGGACATGTTGAGGATTCTTTTTTTTTAATTCTTTGAGTGCTGTCCGAGAATCTTTCGATAATTATAAAACAGAAACGGCTCTTTCAATCTCGAACGAGGAATAAAATCGTGTTGCCTATAGGTGAAAGTTTCTTGTACTCAGCTCGACCAAACATAATGAAAGAAGAAATTGGTGCTGCTGTTTGTTTCTATATTCTTGTCAAGAAAAATAAGCAATAAAATACATTGTCTCGCACTGTTGATTCTGTCGGTCATCGAACGTTCGACCAGGTTACAGGACGCTCATTAAACAAGTCAATAATCACGAAACAAAAGAAAAATATTTCTCCAGCGTATAGACAATATATATGTGAGTGTATATATATATATATATATATACACACGAATTGATCATGCGCTTGAGCAATTTTAAGATTTAACGGAAAGTTTCGATATATATCATATTCCGTAATTTATACTGTATCATTTTATCGTTCGGAGTTATGGGTTTTTGATTTGCATGAAAACATTTTCAAGTGAAATTATACCATACACAATAGCATACGTACATTTCAATATTTCTTTCAGATTTGAGCAGAGATTATTGTGGTCACGAGTTAACATTGATTAAATTCGTCAATGATTGCTTTAACCGCTTCCGCTATCAGCTGAAACTTCATCTTGAACGACGAAAAGAGCAATTGATAACAGAGATGAACCCTGTTTGTTTTTTATTTCGTAGACTCTTAGACCGACCGATTATTTTATCACGCAACTATGGGAACTATGATTCCATATTAATTATTTTTATGCTGATAAATGTTCACGGTATAGACACTCAATCGTAGTTGCCCTAGTTAGTTAATATCATAAGATAAGAAATGAAAAATAAGGCTCATTTGCGTTGGCACGATTGCCAAATCATGATAATTCGTTCATTGATAATATTTGTTATGTTCATTCAAAATACTCAGATGAAATGTTTTTTTTTCGTTACGTAGCATAACGAAATGGGGCTTCGACTGTTTTTCGGATTTGGGCTGCTGTTATTTTCGACATTCATCGCGCTCGCCCTATCAACACCAACAAAATCTCACAACAAAAGATTATTAACACCCGTATACTCGTGGAAGTCTCTGGATTTTGACTTTCCAAATCAGGCAGCTAGGGACGCTGCGAAGAGATCCGGATCTTTTGTTGAAGGTCATGGGGTTCCAATAGATGTCGATGTATCTACTATAGGTTCGTAACCATTGAAACATTAACACGTTGCAAAAAAAATGTTCCACGGTAATATATCAGACTATGCGAGATTTATATTACAGCAATATAATGATATTTGAAAAATTAGTTGATTCATCTATTCTTTATACGAGGCAGACCAGAATATGGGCACTTTCCTCGCAGTTTTTTAGTTATGCAAGAATATTTGTTTCTTTATTTGTATAATTACATCAAACACGGTTTTCTTCCTGTTTCGTCATCGTATTTTCGATCTTGCACCACTGGCTTCGACAAAGGCAACTATTATTTGGTTATGAATAAATATAGGATAAGGTTCCGAAAACCCTCAACCTCCGATCGAGGTGAAATTTTGCACAAACCTTCCTTTTAATATTTTAAGACAATCCCTAAAGGGGTTTTTGGCGACTCGCAATAGTTTTCGAGATATCGAATTTTAAGATTTTTTTAACGCGCGCCGACTATATCTAATGGGTGTCCTAGAACTGAATGCGTTCCCTAAAACGGGGACTTGGGGGTGAAATTCTGAGTCGATTGATATAAGCACGTGTGGGTCTCAGATCAAGCCCGGAATTATTATTAATTTTTAAAGGCGGGCCAATCAGGTGCGCCTGATGGCACTAATCCACACGCGTATCGCTAAAGGCACCTAAAGGCACTAATCCACACGCGTATCGCTAAAGGCACCTAAAGGCACTAATCCACACGCGTATCGCTCGTTGACGCACGCCGGCTAACCGGGCGCACCTGATTGGCCCGCCTTTAAAAATTAATAATAATTCAGGGCTTGATCTGAGACCCATACATGCTTATATCAATCGACTCAGAATTTCATCCCCAACCCCCCATTTCAGGGAACGCATTCAGTTCTAGGACACCCTGTATATCTGCTACGTCTTCGTCCATGCCTATATACGTTATCGCGGTCTCAGTTTTGTCCAAACAAAAATATCCGAACAAACCCAAACAAACCCAAACTCAAAAACTATTGCGCGTCGCCAAAAAACCCCTTTATCTGTTGTCTTAAAATATTAAAGGGAGGTCTGCGCAAAATTTCAGCTCGATCGGAGGTTGGGGATGTTCGGAACCTTACCCTAAATAAATATTTGAACGATTATTAATAGGTTTATTTGATAATAAAAATGATTTTATTATAAAACAATAAGTATTTGAAATGATTGTCAACACGTTTATTTAAAAATAGTAAGTCATAAAATTCACTCGCCTATAATTCTCATTGATTGTTAATGAATTCATGACAAGTCGGTTTTCTATTCTCTTCTGGGATATATATTTTGACATTCTTCCTTCACCATAGAAAATAAAAAGTAGTGAAACACGATTCGGAAAATGTGACGCTAGAAAAGCTCTACTTGAGCGAAATATGAACAGATACAACGAAAAGTCTTGTTTTTTCTTCAGGTTCAAATGGACGAGATTCCACAGTTTTCGTTACGATACCGCGATTTCAAGCCGGGGTACCAGTCACGCTTGGTTACGTGACGAACAAAAAGAATTCTGCGGGCGAACCCCTGATCGCTCCTTATCCGGACTGGGACATGCAAAAACCCGGTGGCGACTGTATGGGTATTACCAGCGTTTACAGAATTGCCGTTAGTAAAAGTTTATTTAAAAATTTAAAAAATGCCGTTGTCGTATTTGAAAAAAGCAAACTTTTGTCAATTTACGAGAAATGCAAAGAAATAATGATTCTTTATTTTCATAGATCGACTCTTGCAACAGAATGTGGATCCTGGATACTGGAAAGCTCCTTACAGAGCAGGTGTGCCGACCCAAACTTCTCGTTTATTCGCTGGAGACAAAGGTTTTGTTGAAACGTTACGTGTTTCCGGAGGATCAGTTCAGCGACGCCTCGCTTTTCGTGACACCGATGGTAGACGTACGTGATACTTGTGACGACACGTACGTCTACATTGCCGACGTAACCGGTTTCAGTCTGATCGTTTACGAGCACAAGGAGTCTCGATCCTGGAGGATCGTTAACAATCTCTTTTATCCTTATCCTGATGATGGTACTTTCGTTATAAGAAACGAGAGCTTCGATCTCATGGATGGTATTTTAGGACTGGCTCTTGGACCAGTGAAACCTACCGGCGACAGAATTTTGTATTTCCATTCACTTGCCAGCCGTGTCGAGGCTTGGGTGCCAACTTCTGTTATTCGGTATGTTAAAACCCTTGGAAACATTACGATACAATCGAGCACTCGATCTTCAAAGAAACACAAAACAAAAATTTTCACCATCAAGTACAAGTTGTCGTTTGATTGAAAAGCAGCTGGTCGAAGGAGACTAATCAAAAATAATGGGCGGCTGACAAAGATAGATATTCGCATTTTTTAAATATTTTACCAACAGAAACTTCTGTTTGAATAGTTTCCGATCAACCTCATTCATTCATAAATCGAATCTTTCTTGCTATCTTACCATCAACTTTCCCATTCAAGTGGTGATGAAAATCAAAGATCTCATCGAAATCGAGCTGTTTTCACACTTTCTGCACTCTTTTCACACAGAAATTATACACTCTTCATGCACAACCCGGAGGCGTCACCAAGATCCTTTAAAGCCTTCAAAAACCCAAGATCATCGCAGTCTGCCGCTCAAGCAATGGACCGCAATGGTGTTTCGTTCTATGGTCTCATGTCCGATGTGGCTATTGGCTGCTGGAACAGTAAACATTTCCCGGAATTTGGGTGTTCAAATATTGAGAAAATCGTTGAAGATCAAGAAACTCTTCAATTTGCTTCCGGAATAAAGGTACTAAGCATGTATATAAACGTATACAGACATATATTGAACGGTATAGAGAGAGCTCTCAGGGGGTGGTATAAGCCCGTCCAATATCAATTGAAAAAAAATCAAGTTTTTATAGCCGCGCTCTGGTTAGCTCATTGAATCGCATCTGATGAGGTGCCTAACGTAAGCCTCCCTGGTGGTTGTGCTACAGTTTACTTGCATTGCCACAGGTGGACGTGAGTAGGAACTGACTATCGGAGATTCAATGCCGTCTGTAGTTTCCTTCCTCCCGTCTGCAAAGGCGTTACAGTGGGGTTAAGTCGGCTGCAGCCGCCTTAGGGAGAGCCTTAGGTGGAAGTAAGGGTGGGATATGCAAAGTAGGGAGGAACCTCATATGGTTAAGAAATACACAATAGAGGAATAGCAATTACCTCATTCGCGTGCTTTATACTTTCAATAAAGGCATAACACGAAGGACGAGCTTTATTTAAACAAATTTAATCAAGACAATCGGGTTGCAGGGAAAGGCATTTTTAAATTTACGACCGGTATACACACGTGCAATTTTATGGACAATTACACATGTAAAAAAAGTATAATGAGTATTTTAAAATTAGTTTCTTTCGTAGTTTTTCATAGCCTAATTATCGATTATTATTGTGGCTGATTGCGATATTTGAATGTGTGCTTTCTAATGTTTTCAGGTTATAGATTTACCAGGGCACAAAGGGCAGAGTCTTTGGATAATGACAGTCTCGTTCCAAAAATACATGACTGGCTCGATGTCCCCGAATGAAGTGAATTTCCGTATACAATTGGCTTCCATCGATCATTTGGTGCGAAATACGAAATGCGATGTCAACAGTGACAGTGTGAATACCGATAACATCCATTTCGGTATCTCTCGCACTGCCCCCTCCTATAAACATGGTTAGAATTTCGATGATTGCTCTTAGGTGGTTAAGATTTGAATGTTTTGATATCCACTTTCAGTTTTCCCCTCAGTTACGGGTAAGCGGATGTCGCGCTCGTAGTTGAGTTCTAACTCGGACTTTAGACTAAATTCAAGTCAACATAGGCGTCTTAGACCTTCAGCTTTTTAAAGAGTTTGCGTAACACTTCGTTTGACGTAGAAGCTTTAATTTGTGTGCTCTCGAAGTTTAAATCGAATTCATCGCCAAACTTGAATCTTATTGTACCGTCACATCTTTGCAGTGGTAGAACCGAAAACCAAATATTCTCACTCGAGAATGAACTGAACCATTTACAGCTGAACGCGTTCTGTACTGGACTTTATTTGCTTCCAAGTTGAAACTGGAGTGCGGATTAAGGTTGATTTTGAGTCTAAACTTAATTTCCTGATTGTAAGTTTGGCCCGAGTTTGGTACGTTCCTTTTCCTTGAGAAACCATCGACATGGTTGGGTTCCTTTCTTACAAAATCTGATACTTGACTGTACAAGTCTTCTTTCAACAATCACGACCACTGAACAAGAGAGCTTCGCGGAAAATATTATTCGGCGAAAGGTTTTGTACTTTAGCATACGACGAAAGTAAATCTGTTTCATGTAGTGTTTTGGTGATTTTCAATAATTAACGACGTCTCACAGTAATTAATCGATGAGCGAGAACATTTTAACATTTTAATAAATAATAGGAAAAACACAATTTTTGTCCTGTTGTAGAAATTCTTTGATTGTGCTCACCAAGTTTGGATCCGTGTGAGTTGTTGACAAAATCAGCTGGCTTTTTTGCAATAATTAAAAAAAAAACTGCATCTTAAAGGCTTAGAGTTACATGGACCGAAGTTCAATCACAGAAACGCCATTTAGGAAAATGAATGACCAGAGACATTTTCAAACGGGGCGAAAGTTTCAAACCGCTTGTGCGTACTGAAGAAAATCGATCAATTTGTTCCGTAGTGACACATGCAAAAGATTCCTGAAGATTCGTAATGGCTTCGCTGTTACATTTTTTTTCACATCTTTATCTAACCTCTTCAAGACTTAGGCCCGTTTTCTTCGATGGTCTTTAAACTTTATTATATTTTTTCAATAGAGTCTTGACATAGGATAACCTGAGTGTGATGGCTTATTACTATTTATTTTTTTGTCTCCGCAAACACGTGGTGTAATTGCGCTGCTCATTGTTTTCCTTTTGCGGCTGTGTATTCGCAACGCCTTTGCGTTCCAGCAATCTCGGGCCTTTCGGACGAACTTTTAAGTACTAGCTAAAAATTGCATGGGGAACACGGAACGGAAAAACATAGGTCGGAAAACATCGGTCTCAGATTGGTTTTTTCATGCCGGAACTTCAGGTGTAATCATTTCAACATAATTTCACAATTATTCGACAAGAACGTATACGAACTTGGTGAATATTTAATACGTAAGCAAACCATCAGACAGTGGGTCAATGAACTTTGCAGGGGACTTCGTTTTTATCTCAAACGTTAACCACCTCTGGGAATTGTTTGTTCGAAAATTTTAACGACTTTCTATCAACTCTTATGTCCACTGGATAATGTTGAACTTTTTTTAAAATACTTATGAATCAAAACTGTACAGATATTTTTACGTTTAAGGCGAAGTAGAAGCTGTACCACGTGACATATGAGTACGAGAAAGATAGTTGACATTTTTGAACCGACATTTATCAGATGAATAATATTTAGGGCAAAATAAAATCATCAAGCCCTGTGTCAGTGAATTCGCCAGAGCTTGGTGCTTTGTTTCTTCTCAAAAAATGTTTTATGCGTACGAGACATGTTGAACTTGTACATGCCCTGAACCCTACGTTGACACACTGGGTCATTTCGACCCGGATGAATTTTTAGTAAAATACTCACTTTACCAAAATTGAAAACTTTCAATAATTTTTCAAAACATTTTAATTTTATATTTTCAGAATTTTTGGTATGCAGACATATTAAGAAATGTTTGAAGTGTATTGCCAATTTTTTTCAATGCAACCCGACCGAAGGGATGTTAGTGGCAGGTGAATGGAGTAGTATCCGGGTGAAATTGACACAGTGTGGCAGAATCGTAACCAAATATAAGTGTGTCAACGAAGAGTAAATGTATACGTCTGGGCTTCGTCATCTCGTAACTTTATCGCGGATGCTATGTAATCGGATTTAGAATCTTCCGTTATTATACCAAAACTCTGCAGTTTGTCAACGAAAAATATAAAATATATCTATACCTACACATATAGACAGCAATATTTTCTGGACTGTATTCTGTACGTCGACTATGAATAGCAAATAGGATATTAGCATACAATGTTCGTTTTTTTTCCGTTGACAGTCGATGAAGTTTCGTTTTCAATTGTTCGATCGTCGCGACCATACATGATGGATTTTTATAAGTAGAAAACGTACAGGACAATGGTAAAGTGTACACGAGTGGGTGTCACTATGATAAATATCTCGATATCGCTTTGTTCATGGGAATGCATTGGTTTATACCTTGCAATGGCCTTGGAACGTTGCATTTTGAAACGTCGCTGAGTACGAGGAGGACTTCGCAATCAACTGTAATATTAAATTAACAAATAAAATTGTGGATAAATAAATAAATGCCTAATGATCGTTCATACGAATGATGCCCGTTCGCCATTTTTTGTTTATCAATCAAGTGAAGCCGCAACGTTTTGATGCCCAATGCCGAAAAGCGCGAGGCAACCGTGGAACTAACTGTGCGACAGTACGTAAAAATACCGAAGTGAAATATTTATTTCAATGCCCATATCGAAGTAACCGCGCTTCAAAATCAAACTTTGACGATTCTCGTGATATAATTCTAGCCTGAGCTTTTCAATGCCTCTATTTGCGACTAACCCGTTCAGCCGACGCTGACATAGTGTCATTGCATCAATTAACGTCGCAGAAAATACAAATGTATCTTATACTCCTGAGATGTCTCTTATAGATATCCGACAAGCTGACAGAAATTGCGAAGTGCGCATGCGACACTACGTCGGTGTAAGATATTTCGTTCGGATTCTGTATATACCTCGTGGTTTGTTTCGAGAATTTCTACACTGCCAAAAAAAAAGATTTATTTTTAATAGGATCTGTTTAAATTAAATACGGTTTTTCCTTGTCTCACGGCCTACTACCATCTTATTTGTTTGAAAGATATATTTTTATTTGTTTCAGCTATTCTTTTGAAATTACATTACATTTAATTTAAATTACAGTACATTGTAAGCAAATAAATCTTTATTTGCTTGCAATGTACACTGTAAATCTAAGTGTACTATGTGCATCAAAGATTTCATAAATCCAAAATGAAATGAAACCCTTAATGGAGAGTTTTACCACAACGATTTTGTACCGTAATTCGTCATTCCCTGGCCTGCTGAAATTATTTTTATTTAAGAAAATATTTCACCTATATGGAATCGAACCTAGAACCTACCTACTCATAGCCACGCACGCTGCCCCTATGCTACCGGATGCTTGTAACATCTTGGTCGCAGACATGTCATAAGAAACCAAATGAATTCCTATAATTATTTGCTGTATCACATAAACTATATCAATTAGTTAATATCACTGTGATAATTAGAGAGTTTTAACGAATAACATGCTATAGATTTTTGAAACATAACCTATATATATATATATATATATATATTAGGGTGGCCGTTATTCGGGCTTTGGCGAACTAAATTCGATGCCACCCCAAAAACATAATCAAGGTGTATCAAGAAAAATCTGTTTGGAGGCGCTCGGAAAATTGGAACACGCGCCACCGAGCAATTGAAATTTTAAATGTAAGATACATGTATTTATCCCGAGCATCAAGGTACACTTATTGTGCATAGTATGGTGTACAAAACCAAATTTTTTCAATTTTTTTCATTCATAATTTTGTTTATGACAAGCTCTGTAGAGATGTCCATATTTCATTTATTCTCCTTCCTCTCCACCCTCTCTACCCCACACCCATTTGATATGTGTGTTTCAATGAAGACAGACCATTAGTTCAATCAAATAGAAAAATGGTTGACTCTACGAAAAAGCTATATAATTTAAATAAAAAAGCAAAGGGAACCATTCAGTGGATTCAACTAAATTGTTTTTTGAACAGGTAAAACCGAATCACAGATTCATTAGGATTCAATAAAATATTTGGTTATTGGACGATGCTAAATAGATTTTAATTTGAATAAATAAATATATTCAAAATAAATAATTCCAATAATGGCATGCAATAGGAAAAATTTGATCCCACGAAAAGTCTACTTAACTCAAATTTTTAAAAATCAAATAGACGCGATTAGTTAATATCAATGGAATTTTTCTGTTAGTGTAGTGCATTCACTGGTGATTTGGTCGGCTACATGTAATTTTTTTATTTTGAGAAAAGCTCAGGATTACGAATTTGACGAATGGCTACTATAATTCACTACTACGGCTACTATTATTTGGCTGGGGGATTAACTTTTATTTTCGATTTTTAAGGAAGTATTCTTGAGCATTCTAAGGCGGTAGGCTTCTGTGACGACCCGAAAACCAGGGTTATTCGAAAAAAATTATTTTCAAGGAATAAGTAAAATGATTGAAAAATCGTTTCGACATTTATCAACGAGTACATCAACAAAATTGTGTACCAAATTTAATAAAAAAAAGTAACAATAACTGAAGAAGTTATAAATAATCTCGTGAAGGACCTTCGAAAGCGAACGGCTCGACGGTGTACTTGATTTTGGCTACTCGGTTAAGCGGAAACAAAACATCGAGTTTTTACATAAAATATAAAATATTGGTTAAGACTTGACAGAACTTTTTTTATTATCGTGTTTCGATCATCAAAAAAATGTTTGCACTTGTTTTTTCGATTTTGCGAGGAAAAATTACATCATTATTGTTAATATCTGATAAAAAAAATGTTAAGAAAAAAAACCTCGGCGAAGACTAAACCGAGTACTATTACACTAAATAAGCGTACGAAATTTCAAGTCAATCCGTTCATTAGATGTCAAAAAATCGCGTACACCGTTTTGAAAAACATAGTTTCGAGAAAAAACGCGTTTAAGATAGTAGCCTCGCCACAGTCACGTTGAAAAGTTTATTCTCCGCTAAATCGATAAAAGATTCGGAATATTGCGAAATATCTTTACAATGTAGGTTGTACATTTTATTAGGAAGTAAAAACTTATAAAATAATGAAGAAAACACTTACTATAATGTTTAGAGTTCCAAAAAATAACAACATTCCTTCCATCACTTAATCCTCACTTTTGTATTAGACTATCCATTGCGGCTACTAATTCTTAGACAATCTGCGTATACGGATATGTACACACTACTGTATTCTAGCGAGCGCGGAGATCGTGGAAACGTCGCAAGCCCAGCGAATTTTTGTCGTGATATTTAGTATAAACGGAAATGCAAAATTTGAGCTGTGCCTGGAATAATGGAACAAGTGCGACATAAAGGCAAATTTGCCGAGCGAAAAACGATCGCCAAAAATAGAAAAGCGTTAGAAATTATGATCCGTGCAAAAAGAGAAAACGAAACGAAGAACCATGTAGAGGTTATGAACAACGCAATGTGGGACATCGTATCGTGAATCGTTGGATTCATGAATTTCACTTCGATGAATTGATAATAAAAGTTTTTCATTCTTTCAATGATTTTTTTAATTATATTCATTCACTACTTTAGACCTAGCAATATATATATATATAGTAAAATAAAAAAGCAAATATCTAAAATTTGCCGCGTCTCTAGATAGATTTTCTACCGATAAACGCGCCGAACGCTTGCAAGGCTGCCAGTTCGTCGGCTCTAGTCTGCTCCAGTAGCTTCGTGGCGCTAGCGTCGCTAGATATTGCTTAATTTAAATCGCTATATCTCTGAAACTAGACGATCAAAATTCAGGATTCTGTTTACCCACTTCGTCATATGTAGTTGAGATTTTTTTAATGAAAAATGTGTAGAACAGTTTCGACGTTATTGCATGGAATGTGATTTTTCCACCGTTCCCCATAAGAACACGTGTAAAACCGTGCAATCCTTGATTACCAATATGTGGAACACAGAACGGTGAATATTTTAAAATTTTGCAGGTAATCACTTAATAATGTCTTAAATGTGTGCTGAAAATAAATTAAAAAATCTATAGAAAAACGCCTTGGCGAGATTACTACTTTAAAGTTTTACTAGCGGTTCTATCGTTGTAATCATAAGTTTACCTTCGATCTGCGACTCCTGCACCATATGTTGGACCTTTCTCTCCAATTTAAGTTGCCGTAAGCGACGAATGAGTGTTCGTTATTTTCACAGTAGCCTAACCCCCTAAATAAAAGAACAACGGACAAAGCTGCAAATATTTGACGTAAGTTTTTTACTTTTTGGCAAAAAAGCTTTTATAGTTACCAGTTTTCATTGTATTTTTGTGCTTCATTAGAAATGTGGAAAAAAATAATAACCGGAGATTAGACAAATATGCATTTTAGTCACCTTTGCGAGCAGATATTTTACATGGCAAACGTATCGGAAATGATATTGCATACAATATACTTTTGACACTGCTTGCTCAACGAACATATTGAAAAATATTTCTTATCTTTTAAGGTGAAACAGTGCGAATGAATGTAAAAAAGTTATGTGAACAATCGTTTGACGAAGTTAACTTAAAGCAAATCAATAAAAATAAAAATTGCATAGAAAATAGTTTTAAACGTCAGCGATTTCAATTAACAAGAAAAAATACATTTGTATACGATTTATATAATAAAACCATATTGAAAGTTTGTTTGGTTAATAATTATTTGTAAGTATTGGCAAAATGTTCCTTCAACACAATTGATTTTTTCTTATGTTCGTAGTCACGGATCGGTTTCATGCCGGATGAAAACGTTTTAACTCTTTTTTTACTCTGAATTTTGTCAACAGGAAGTTTGTCACGTTCAGAGGAATCCTCGAATACCCGTTGTTACATAAAAAGCAAACAAACAACGAACGGTCTCTCGTTCCTTTTATAATTTATCCGTATGAGAAACGTTGGCATAAGAAAAAGTAGTGGGTGTTTTTTAGCACGGGTAAAACTTGAAAACAAGCGTGCAATGAATTTTCACATTTAAAAATCTTCCTGTAGCATTCTTCCTGTAAATGGTTTTCCGGCTATAAGTTGGTCGGCGATGAAGATTTTTCAACGAAAAAGGAGATTGAAAATCCATGGAACTTTAATCGCCATGGCGTTTTCAATAACTTCCATTATTCAAGAATGCACTATTCATGTAAGGACATAGATACCTACTGTTTAATGAATATATCCGAAATCTGAATCGACTATACCAATTTTTTTTGTATTAATCGTGCATAACCCCACTCGATATAGAATATCGATATCCTCTCTCCTACTAGTATGTCGAATGTTTCGATCGGTGTATGTGAACCTCTACCTTTCGTTTTCCATGAAATTCGACCTTTTTCCAGTACAAGGAACCCTAGAAGTACATTCTGCAAAGTGAATCGCTAAAGAAACGCAAAATTTTCTCCTATAGAGTAAATAGCCAAATGAAAACTTAAAATATAATGTCAGACCCATAAGTATCGAATCGCAGCCATCGGAAAAATTTGGTAGCATCTTGGATCCGAAGGAGCGAAATTTTTGTATGAAAAAAAATCGACATAATATGCCGGTATTTTTTGTTATTGCGATCTTGTTGATAAATGCCACGGTACAAATTCCTCGTGACGCGAAGTCTCGTACCGTCCGCCTATATATTAATCGTTTACGCTCGCTCGTTCACTCCGCGATCGGGACTCAAGGCGATTCTTTCGACGGAAATGCTACCGACCAAATTGCTACAGTCTCATCTGTTGCTGGTACTTCTGGTGCTGGCAACGTCAGCGAAAAAATTGAAAACCGTTTACGAGTGGAAGTATATCGAATTTTTGTGGGAAGACGAAGTCGATCGGCAGACGGCTTTGGAAGTTGGAGATTACAATTACACAAAACCGGTTATAATCGACGTCGATACATGGAAAGACGGAAGAGTTTTCGTGACGCTGATAAGGGATGAAGGAGTACCTGCGAGTCTGGCCACGGTGTCAGATATCGCGGGACTCGGTGGACCACTTCTAATGCCTTATCCAAACTGGAGCTGGGCGAAAAAAGGTGATTGCAAGTCAATCACAAGTGTTTATCGTGTTGCTGTAAGTACAATCGGGAATAATTACCAACTTTTACTTACCTTTTGGTTGAGAATTAATCGTGTCTTATATCGATTTTTCGTAGATCGACGAATGTGACAGACTGTGGGTATTGGACAATGGACAGGTCGGTGCTGAAGAAATTTGTCCCCCTCAACTCCTCGTCTTCGATCTATATACCGATCAACTTCTCAACAGGATTATAATACCAAAAAATATTTCGCACAATTCAAAGACCAATCGCAGCTTGCTCGTAACGCCCATTGTAGAAACTGAGGGTCTTCAATGCGCGAGAACCCACGTTCGTATTTTCTCTATTCTATCTTCCATAGTTCAGGGTAAAGGGAATATTACATTTTATTTTGATATCATGAGTTTTTGATGAGCTGGTCGGCGTTCACACGTCGAACAGCTATTGCTGTTAATTTTTTCCTCGACAATTTTTTTTCCCCTGGTGCCATTTTCCGAAGTCTCCGAAAGCTTGAACAGCAATATTTTTATTTCTGGCCCTGACGAAGAAAGTTGTCGTTTTGGTGGGTTTCCTGCTGCAAAGTCAGCGAATAAGCAGCTGACAAGAGAGTTTGAGGGAAATATGAAACACGTTGATCATCAACAGTCGATCATCAAGTTCGTTGATTTGCCTAAGAAAATTTGAGTTGTGCGACCGAACGTAAATCCGGAAATTATCAAGAATTTTTCTATCGTATAGCGCAAACTGATTTTCATTGCACAACGCAATAAGACTGACGCAATAATTTGTTATTACTCTTTTCTAATATCTCTATATCACTTTGGACCATTCGTGATTTGTAAAATTGACTGCCTTACGATAAAAAAGCGCGATGATATTCGAGTGATTTGTTCAAATCTCTATGGATGTCCGTGTTCATTTAAATACATATAGATAAAGAATATTTTTATTATAAAGCAACGTAGGTCTTGTAAACCATTTGAGCTCGATTTTAACACATCCAGAAAGCAGCCAATCATCTATTCACTCAAGGCCTTAGGCTACAGTAACGGGTATAAAATCATGTGCGAATTTAACCATTTTTTTCGTATGAACAAAGTCATTCACTCAAAAAAATATATATATATATATATATATATAAATACTAAATTATTATATTTAAATTTAGTATGATTATACTATTTAGTATATTCATACTAAATAGATGCGTATGTAATTCTATGGCTGAATCACTTTTTATACGAAAAAATGGTTAAATTCGTACATGATTTTATACCCGTTATTGTGGCCTAAGGCCTTAAAATAAATTATTTATACAAATAAAAGTATCGTAATACTTTATAAACCATGTGTGCTCAACTTCAATGCATCGAGAAAAATGCCATTTATTTATTTACTTCAAATTCACCGTTTCACTTCCGAAGATTAGGTTGATGGAAACGCGTGGAGATCAATTATTTTCACGTCTTTCACAGAGTTCTTTTTTTTCTGGACAACGCATAACACGAGAAAAATTATAAAAATTGTTGCATGTTCAACTGTCATGCGTAGTTTTTTTTCGACCCGTTTATCAAAATATCTGGTTATTAATTAAATCTCTTTTTTTCTCTGTCACATGTTTTCCTAATTTTAAATCCAATTGCTTGTATACAAAAGGCGCAACCGAAAGTGAACTAATATATAATATCTGCTGGAACAGCAGTCATGAATGTTTTGTTCTCACAACTAGGAATTCGTTCAACTCGTATAAAAATTGTAGCGTATACCAGGCAAAAAATCTAGTGTCTAGAATTTTTTTCCTGAGTAAACAACATCTTGACCGCAGAATAAAGTTGTGACCGCAAAAAAAAAAACAATATGTAACGGTCTTGCCGGGACGGTAATTTTGCCTGTGCCACCGGAATTTATTACTGATATTTTTTTTCTCCTGCAGGTATACATAGCTGACGTTCTGGGAAACGCCTTGATTATTTTCAACGGTGAAAATT
Organism: Ophion ellenae; assembly: GCA_963210295.1. NCBI lineage: Eukaryota > Metazoa > Arthropoda > Insecta > Hymenoptera > Ichneumonidae > Ophion > Ophion ellenae. The sequence continues at coordinate 20,121,883 of OY723389.1, read as the reverse complement.
TCCGGCGTTTGGAATCACCAGTCATGAGTCCTTTAGCAACGGCAGCTGATGTTGAAATTGCGGGCGAAACATTCAACTTGCCTGACAGTATAATCGGAATGGCACTTAGTCCGAAAACGAGTTACCTGGATCCTCGTTATTTATTGTTTCGACCGTTCGCATCCCGCGATATGGTATCAGCCGAGAATTGGAATCTTCAAGAATCTGTTGTTTTCGGTGTACCTGTTCATTATTCCGTTGCTTCCAATGTACTTCCGAGTCCGGCAGTCGCCATGGCGTTTTCAAACAGCGGTGTCATCTTCTTCGGTCTCACAACGCAAATGGCACTGGCCTGCTGGAACGTCAAGTTACCAATTTCGAATGAAAACATCGTGAGTACATGAGGGAGACCAATTTTTATGAGGTTAAAGAAAGCGGTATTCAATTGTTTATAAAAATCGATCAATTAGGGCGAGGCTGGGCACTCCATTTTTTATTTCGGTATACACGTGGTTTTTTGGATGAATTTTTCCCAAAATCTTATTTTTATAGCGTTTTAGCGCCATACGTGGGAAAAAGTTTCAGCTATGCATATATGAGTTTCAATGTATAAAAACAGGGAAAATAGATTAGAATAGAATAGAACGCATTTGTTTTAACAGAACGATACATATATTGAGAGCATTAAAAAAAATCACCCAGAAATACAAAAAACCAAGAATAACATGGGCGCCGGCAGATATTGACATTTTTTTTTTCACGACGTTGCCCGGTGGACACTTTGCAGTTCAAACGGTCCATCTCAAATGTAAACACCAAACGGGTTATTCAAGTTAACAATGAATACGAGATGAATACGAAACTAGAGCATACAAAATCTATGAATGAACGCGTCATAATTACGTGACTATTAAAAATGAAGATCGACATTAAAAAACTAGAATCGTCAATAACCTTTAACCCTTCGACTGCACACATCCGCCACGAACCTCTGACTGCAGTGTGGTCGACCGGACCCCAGATGTTTTTCAGATCGTTGTATTTCGGTAAATATGCATTTTTTGTAGAGACTTTTTTTGTAGTCAATAATCAATAGTCAATTTTGTGACAATAAGTCAATAATTATTTTATGACCAAAATTTATTTTTTAGGAAAAACAAAAATTAAGTTTCGAAACATTCGTTCAAAGTGGGAGATGCGTTGAAGCATACGTACTTGCATGAAAAAGATCGTGCGGTCAAAACGACCCAGTGTGCAGTCGAAGGGTTAAATGTTTCTCATCGTATATCCTGTAAATTTGGAAACAATCCATCAAGTGGTTCTCGAGATATCATGTTCACCGACTTTAAAAACAGTGTTTCGAACACAAACGCATTCGAAGTTTGAAGTATGGTGCCACTACCGTTCGCCCGGCCGACTGTTAGAACCTGTAGTTCATTCAATTTTAGGAATATTCCAATGACATTTTCAGGGAATATAGCTAAAAGGTGATACTGTCGGATAAAAAGATTTTAGGAAAATGCAAATTTTTTACCCATCTAGGTGGCCCGTTAAACAATACTTCAAAACAAGTTTGGTCGGGATTTTCCAATATATATATATTGTTCAAGCTTAAGCTCAATCGAGGCTCTGAACAGATGCCAAATTATTTGTAACATTTGTTTTTCTCAGGTCATTGTTGATCAGGACTCTGTCACCCATCAGTTCGCGAGCGGTCTGAAAGTAGTCCCACGGAGTGCTGACAAAAGTACAGAGAACATCTGGATGGTGACAAACAGGTTTCAAAAGATTATGCAAGGAACTCAGGACTTCACCGAAATCAATTTCCGTGTAATGACGGGACAAGTGGATGAATTAATAGCTGGCACTAATTGCGATCCGACATTGCGTCTTTAATAAATCCTTAAATGGTTTTATTAATTATTTTAGTCAACCGTGTCAGCTTTTGATGTCTTTGAAGCTTCAACATTGGACGTAAAGTGTACGCGAAACTTTGACGAAACGATATACCCAACCGATGTGATTATTTCTTTGTTTTCTGGGTATTAACGACGGGCTGATGTATTTATATTGAGCGTAGAATAAACTACATCAGCCATTGATGATGACAAATGTTTATGTTGATAACTCCAATATTTCCATTTCGTATAGTTGATTAATTATTAACCGCAAACAGTGATTTTGTTGTACGCCATCCTGACGCACACTATATTTTTGCTGCCGTCTTCGCTCCTGCGTTTTCTATGTACCTGAAACAAAACACAAAGCGCATTGAAATGTTATCAGTTGTTAAATATATTTATCCGCACACCTTGCGTACAATATTCATACAACATTCGCACACCTTGCGCACACACAGCGTACAATATTTGCTCACCTTACGTACTAATTCAATCATTCACACCACGCGACAAATATGTTACCGACGCAAACGAGCTCTAACACAGCGACAAGGAGACTCGTCGCGGTGTCAATCCTCGATGAAGCCTCTGTCACCGGGGCAAGGAGCTCGGAGCCTTGGGTATGTAGGTAAATAAAAATGTTAAATAAGTTAAGAAGTTTAAATCTTACCTGCAGTGCTGTGAGGCCCTTGTCAAGCTCCTCGCCAAAGGTAAACTTCTCCGGAGATATCCTATTAGCAGACCCCGGTACAAATTCGTTATAAGCAAAGAGCAAAACAGCTTAAAACGCTTATTTATTTTGATTTTATTTTTATTATATTATTTTTCCTGTTACTCTGGACAAGCAATACTTGTCCAGATGTCCGGGCGAGGACCGCGATGAAAAGAGGCTGGCCGAGGCAGCACCAAAATATATCACCTCCGTTATCAAAATCCCTAACCACCCGCGATATTAATTCATTAAAATCTGAATTAAACAATTTATAAACTTCGAGGTTACGAGCTGTCAAACGCGACGCTGCATACACGCGGTACACGAATCGACACTTGGGGCCGTATTCACAGTCAAGTCTCAAGATCGATCTCAGGATTGCCTAGCGCAAGGTCGTCCCATGCCGTTGAGACGGTCCTGAGATCTTATGTATTCACAGTCGTAAAGTAAGATCACCTTGGGTAAGAATTTGGTCCCAAGTTGTAGCTTACTTTATTCGGAACCGCCTCAGCTAAGGCAATACTTGGGACGAGCTTACACGAGATTCGAGTATTTCCGGAATAATTCCGTCAGAGCAGCCAATCGAAAAGCACGTTTACCTGTCACCGAATCTCGTGTCGTTTCGGTTCTACTGAAGATGTATAACCTATGCTCTAGTGATCTGTTGTTTATTATCCGACATTTTATCCGGTGCGTGCAGTGACAGCAGTAATTGTGAAGCAGGAATTGTGAAGCAGTGTTCAGTGGTTTCTGAGAATGGCCACGAAGGGCAAAACCCGCAATTACACCGTAAAAGAGAAACAACTGTTCATAAAGATTGTTAAAAAATACTCGCATGTAGCAGAAAATAAAAAAATTCGGCAGCCAGTCTGCAAGACAAAGACACAGCATGGGAGAGGATCGTCGACGAGTATAACGAGTCGACGATAATTGAAGAGGAGGTAAGAAACAATTGGTGCATATTTGTTTGTTTTTTATGGCTTTTTCGAAAATGAATCTAATTCAAATTTTTCAGTGTTTCAGAGATGCGAGAAACAACTTCGAAAGTTATGGACTAATTTATAACAGTCTCAACGAGACGCATTGACTAAAGAGAGACAGAGCCGTTTCTTAACCGGTGAGGGTCCACCAGCGGCTCCGGTGACCATCGACCCAGAAATCAGTGCCATAGTTCCGAACCTCGTGAAGACGGCACCAGCGCTGTTCACATCGACTCTCGACGAAGAGACGCTGATAGGTAAGAACTTATATTCAAATATATATTTGGTCTCTCTCGAACCGTCAACGGAGATGGTCGTGTACGGAAGCGTGAGCGAGTTTGTGCTTGTAAACAGTGACTCTTATCACAACCAGTATTGTACTTGCGAAACATAGTGTCTCAGCGCCCCTCGGGCCTCATCATTATGAGAGACCAAAACGAGGACCCCACGGATAATAACCCTGATATAGAGATGGAGTCGATAAACAACGTGCTTTGTAGCATGGATGCAGGTCCCAGTAAAGTGGGTCCTGTTGGGAGAGGTGCAATTCCTCCCATCGTCATAACTCGAAATCCAAATTTAAAAAGTCAGCCTATCCAACTGCCATCGTGGCAAATAGTACATAGAAGAAAACGTGCAAGAATACGTGACAGTGACTCCGACAGCGATGGAAAAACGCCAGCAGACATTTCCGATAAAAACAGATTCTCCGTGCTTAGCGACAAGCGAGATCCAACAATCCACGACCGTAATGTAAACATACACAATGATCAGGCAAACGAGAATACCAGTGAACCTAAACCGCCTCCTATATTCATACCCGGTGTTAATTCTATCACTGAATTCTTGGCATTAATCCAAACCGAAGTGAAAAACAGCGACTACACGCACAAAGCTATTGATAATAGTGGCCAAATAAAAATAATGGCCAAAAATGTGGAGACATTCAGAAAAATTACACGTAAACTAGATAAAGTAGGGGCCTCATATCATACTTATCAGTTGAAACAACAGCGTGCTTACAGAGCTGTTATCGGATCGCTTCATTCATCCACCCCTCTCGAAGAAATTAAAAGTGCGATTGAGCGACGCGGACACCAGGTACGTAACGTTACGAATGTACGGCACGGGAAAACTAAAGAGCCACTACCACTATTCTTCGTGGATTTAGAACCCAATACAAATAATAAATACAATATACAAACTGGATTTATTATTGAATGCTAAAGTTCAAATCGAGCCACCGAGGAAAAACAAAACAATCGTTCAATGTATTAGATGCCAAATGTATGGACACGCCAAAACCTACTGTCGCAGACCTTTCAGGTGCGTTAAATATGGGGACAACCACAGCACATTTAGCTGCACGAAAAATAGAGAAATCCCAGCCAAGTGCGCCTTATGTGAAGGAGAGCACCCAGCCAACTATAAAGGCTGTAGAATCTACCAAGATATATTACAAAAAAGAGATTCAAGCACCCAAAAACCCCACTGGCTTACACCACAGACGTCATACGAAAACACAATCGAAGAAAGACAGACTAATAGAACTCTCTCATATAATCTGCCAATTACAGGAAATAATCAAAGCTATGCCCAAGCGACAAGCGCAAACTTAAACTCTAAACCAGACCAGCACATTAATAATAACACTGATATATCAGCGGTCATCGAGAAATCATTTATAGAATTTAAAGCAGTCTTAATGCAACAAAGTGAGCTACTCAACACACTGCTAAAACTACTGGCCACAGTATTAACGAAGTTTGCGGAAAAATGAATCAATCCTATCGAATAACCTTATGGAATGCCAACGGACTTGTACAACACCGACAAGAATTAGCTACATTTCTACACACAAACATGGTAGACATCGTGCTGGTCGCCGAAACACATTTTACCGCCAAAAGTTTTTTTTTTAATTCGTGGATACAATATATATGTCACAAATCACCTCGATGGTACTGGACACGGAGGGACGGCGATTATCATAAAAAACACAATCAAGCACCATGAACTGACAGGATTTGATAAAGATTACTTGCAAGCCACCAGTATCGCCATTAATGACTGGAAGTATGGCTCTGTAGTCCTTTCTGCAACGTATTGCCCCCCAAGATACGGAATTCACAAAAGGGAATTTATCGAGTATTTTAAGACATTAGGCCCCCGGTTCATTGCTGGAGGTGACTACAACGCCACACATCCACGGTGGGGGTCTAGACTTACCACCACTGGAGGTAGGGAGCTACAAAAAGCCATGATCAAACAGAACTATGAACAACTGTCATCAGGAAGTCCAACATATTGCCCTACAGATACAAACAAAATCCCCGATGTGCTGGATTTTTTCGTAATACAGGGAATAGCCAAAACTTATACAAACATTGAATGTAGCCTAGATCTGTCGTCCGATCATACCCCAATAATAGCTACACTAAACAGTGGAATTACCAACAAACCGAAAACCCCGTCTTTATACAATAAAAAAACAAATTGGACCGCTTTCAGAGAAACAGTGAGCAAATACATAAAATTGAAGATACCACTACGAACTAAAGACAAAATAGAGGACGCCACAGAATATTTTACTAAACTCATTCAAAATGCAGCCTGGGCTACTACTCCAGAACTAAACCAAAACGAAATTGCTGTTAATTATCTAAGGGAAATAAAACAAAAAATAGCCGACAAACGAAGGCTAAGAAGAAAGTAGCAAATAAGCAGAAATCCCATAGACAAAACTAACTTCAATGAATCTATCCGTGAATTAAAAAAAATAATCAACGACTTCAATAGCGACAATATCCAACAAAATCTATCAGGGCTAACTAATACAACAAGCACGGATTACTCGCTCTGGAAAGTAACCAAATGGCTAAAACAAGCGCAACAACAAAATACCCCAATGAAAAAAAACAGGCGGCAGCTGGGCCAAATCCGACACCGAAAATGCGGAGACATTTGCTGAACATCTCGCTAAAGTATTTACTCCTCTTCCCAATGCTGAAACAAATGATATAGAAATTTTTAACTACCTGGAATGTCCTCTACCAATGACTTTGCCAATTAGTCACTTCTCCCCACAAGAAGTCAAACGAACAATCATAAAGGAACTAAAACCCAGAAAATCTCCCGGTTATGATCTAATCATTGGTAAGGTCCTCAGAGAACTACCCAGAAAAGGCTTTGTTTACATAACATCATTATGCAATGCAATAGTGCGCACATCGCATATCCCGTATCAATGGAAAGTCGCAAAAATTATTGTGATCCCGAAACCAGGAAAGTCACCTAACGAAGCTACATCTTATCGGCCAATAAGCCTACTGCCAATAATGTCAAAGCTACTCGAAAAATTACTGCTGGTGAGACTACAAACTCTGATAAAGGATCGAAAACTCATCCCCGACCACCAATTCGGTTTTAGAAATAGCCAGTCAACAATCGAACAAGTAAACAGAGTCTATAACGTCATAGCTAATTCACTGGAGAAAAAGAAGTACTGCTCAGCAGTCTTTCTGGACATTCAACAGGCATGTGATAAAGTATGGCACCCTGGCCTACTCTACAAAATTAAAACAAACCTCCCTCAATACTTTCTACTTTCAAGATCATATCTAGACAGTAGATGCTTCCAAGTACAACACGGTCAAGACCTGTCAAAACTATATCCAATTCAGTCCGGAGTACCACAAGGAAGTGTACTAGGTCCAGTACTGTATAGTCTGTACACTGCTGACCTTCCTACTAGAAGAGACATCGCAATAGCAACGTTTGCTGATGACACTGCTATATTGGCAGTCCACGAGGACCCCAAGAAAGCATCAAAAAACTTCGGAGGGAGCTATCAGAAATTAAAACATGGTTGGACAAATGGCGTATAAAGGCCAGTGAAACAAAATCAGATCACATCACCTTCACAATGAAGCATGGAAACTGCCCAGGTGTCAAACTGCATGGCCAAACATTACCAACTGTCAACGAAGTAAAATATCTCGGTATGCATCCCGATCGCAGATTAACATGGACAAAACATATCAAGGCAAAACGACCCGAACTGGACATTAAGTTACGCAAAATGCACTGGCTCATCGGCAAGAAATCGCAGCTGACTGATTACAACAAACTAATGCTCTACAAAACCATTCTAAAACCAGTGTGGACTTATGGTATCCAATTATGGGGCACAGCCAGCAATTCAAATCTCGAAATCCTCCAGAGATTTCAGACAAAAACGCTCCGATTAATACTCAACGCTCCCTGGTATATCAGAAACACGGCAATCCACAGAGATCTCCAAATAAACACGATAAAACAAGAAATCCAACGATACAGCACAAAGTACGAAGATAGGCTCGGAGCCCATCCCAACGAGCTGGCATCAAACTTACTTGACCCGAACCTAGTAGCTAGAAGACTGAAGAAGTTCAAGCCCATCGACCTACGGGAACGCTTCCAATGAACCAAGCGCTACGACAGTAAAATTATGAAAACCAGAGAATAAAGCACCAATAGATGCCTGCTCTGAACCACCTTTCTCTCTCTCTCTTTTTTTTCTCTTTTACCTCTGAAAACAATTATTTAATGTTATTACGTAATAGTTTATAGTTGTACATATTGTCAAATAAAATAAATAAATAAATATATATATATATATATATATATATATATATATATATATATATATATATATATATATATATTTAGAATAAATCTTCTCTTGCTACATATTTTATAAAAATAATTTATAAAATATATAATTTTTGACATTACAGCCGAAACATTTGAAGCAGAAAAATTATAAATCAGTGTAAACATTATTTCGCTGCCAGTAAAACTAGATATTTTTTCAGACATTTATAAAATCATGGTCGATATACGCAGATAATTATTATTTTGAATAAAAAAATTATTTAAATAAAAGAGACTCGTTTTTTGATTATTTTTAGACTTTTTTTTACATTTTATATAAATTAAAAACATAGATCTTCAAGAACGGCAAGCATGGGTACCCGGCGTCGCCAACAAGCAGCCCGTCGAGAGAGCCTCGGAAAAATCGTGCATAGATGCGCGAGTTCTGAAATATCCGCCTGTCGTGGGCACTGCCGGGCCATTCTGGCACAATGTCCAAGAACTCCATTCTTGGCCCAACGACATCCTGTGGGAAATAAAAGTTAAAATGTTTATTTTCTCTTGCGAATTTGTAGTTATTTCAATGTTAATCAAGTAAATAATAAAAACTTGCCTGCACATTCAAGGAGAAATATCCCTTTCTGTTTCGGAATACCTCGTCGTATTGTGGAACCTCGTATGTGTGTGCAATCGATGGCATCGTCGACGCCTGGGATTCCAATTGCTCGATTCCCATAGCCGAGCCTTTGAAACAGTTGTCGATTTTCGAATCGTACTTCAGCACTACTTGGCATTTTTATTTGCGTTCGCAATAAATTTGCCAGTAGCGTGCTTATCCAAAACACGATTCTCGACACTGTCGGCTCAGAGATTGGAGCAGTATCTCGAAGAAGAAGCTGTTTATCGAAAATATGTATTAATTATAATTTTAGCGATAACCATAATAATGATGATAACGAGATATCGATTAAAACAACTTCACTCACCTGAAAGTATGCGGTGGCATAAAATCGGAGTGCCACGAGTAGCTGGAAGATGGGAGGAATCGGTAAGCCTCGGTTATATGGCTTCGCTAACCCGACCTCAATCAGGAGCAGAATTCCAAATCTTACGACGTCTTTCCCAAATCGGAATCGCCTCTTGAAATCATCTTCGTTATAGTTTTCGAAAGGGTTAAGACCATCACGCACGTATCGCCTGGGAACGCGTGCGTTATTCTCGATGACGAAGACCTCTTCATTGTCAATGACGATAAAGTCAATGTCGTTAGGAAAATCCATTGTGGCCACTCAACCACAATAGTTTTTTCGATTTCACTTAACCACACTAACTTTTTCGCTCTAATCTAAGAGTATTTTTAATGATTTCTAAATTTTATTTTCACCACTTGGTTTTTTATTCGAACACTTCTTTAATCACAATTTTACTCTTTAAATCACAAACGATCACGAACGATTAATTTTGGAGCACACTACACTGGTTTTTGAGATATGAGATCGTCCCAAGTCGTGTAAATCGTCGACTTGACAAATGCCGTCTGTTTTACTCAAATAGCGAGATTATGTTGGCATTTGAGACATCTCACAATCGACTGTCAATCTTGCACAGTAAGATAGCCTCAGGATGAGCTTCGTGTCATCACGATGATCATCCTGATCCATGATCAGTCCTATCTTGGGTAAGGTAGAGATCTGAGTTCTGCCTCAAGGCAAACCACGAGACGCGACTGTGAATCGAAACGCCATCTTGATATCGCCTCAGGGCGAGCTTACATTGTGAGACGCGACTGTCAATACGGCCCTTGGTGTTATTTTGCACCTGAAATTCAAGCGACTATAGCGCCGAGACGGGCGCCTCGCGAATTATTAGTTTGTCCCGCGGGAGGGCGACTTCAGCGCCGAGGTAGGAAACCCGCGCACTAAAGTATACCTAGGGCCGTATTCACAGTCGAGTCTTAAGGCAGAACACCACTGTGACCCCCTTTTTTTTGCCATTTTTCAAGAATTTTTTTTGTGGGAAAAAAAAGAGATATTCGAACATTTTTTTTCGTTTTGTTCGTTGTTTATTAAAGATACATAAAAAAAGTTTTTCAAATTTTTCACGCCCCATGGTGACGCTGAGGAAGCTCCCGCGTCAGGTACTGTTGCCTCTGCAGTGGTTCGCGGCACGCAGCAGAACTCTCTTCAAAGTCGATCTGAAAAAAAATACCGAGTGTTTTCGGTAATAATATGATATTTTGAAGAGAAGTACACAGGGATTTGAAAAAATATTGATTTTTAAAAAATAGGCACGCTTTTGAAATTAAAGGACGATTTTCGAGCAAAATTTCTCGTCGAAAATAGGCTATAACTTTTTTTATTATTGAGATATCGAAAAAATCCTGTGTACTTCTTTAGATAATCTAGTTTTATTGATGCAGTCCAAATTTGAAGTCGATCGGATAAAAATTGCTCGAGTTCTGCTGCGTACCGCACTCAAAAAAGTGGTTTTGAGAAAAACGCGTTCAAAGTTTTAGGTTTGTTAATTTATGCGATAAATTGGAAAAAAAAATGTTTACCTTTAATCAGCGATGCCGGCACGATATAGCTGGCCTTCAAGAGGCAAATCATTGTCCCTAGCATCTTTTCTCGAACTTGTAGAGGCTCTTCTTGCCTCTTTTGCAGCGTCTGTGAGCGAGCGCTCCGCCAGCTCGATCCGCGCTGCGTCGGTTTCAACGCAAAAATTGAAACAATTTTGGCCGATAGTTATCCCCAACGTCTCCAAAACTTTCATGAGGCTTCTCAGGCCATCATTGAATAATAATACCGCGATATCAGCTGCAATATCGACGATTTTTTTGCTCCCGGACTGACACTTGGGGGCTATTGCCCAAACTGATTTGTTGTAGCTTTCGTTCTTGCTTTGCGTGAAGCCGCCCAAACAACGCTGCAGCAAATCGTCTCTGCTCAAATTTTCGAAGACTGGCGTAATTGCCTCCAATACTTCCTCAGGAAGAGGCGGCTCGTGGCGATATTCAGAAATATTACCGCTTGCGACCGCTCGCTGCCACGAACACCACGACTCGCCGTCACCAATATAATATTTACATTTTATGCCATAGAGCTCTTCAGACCGTTGAAACATTTCGACAGCTGAGTCGACTTCCATTTTTCCGGAGGAGCCGTTATGGTTCGCCTGGCACTCATCGTCGTGGGTACTTTTCCATTCCCAGTACTCCGCGGTGCTTTCTTTTTTTTCCCAATGCTCGCAAGCTTTGTAGTATTTCGATTTCACCATAACGTCAATCACTTTTTTAGTGTACCAGCCGATTAGCGATGTTATGCCGAAAAGCGAGCTGAAACCGCGCTTACGCCACGATCCGTAGCCTGAAACGATAATTCCGTCCTCCACCCCAGTTTCCAACGAAATTGTCTCCTCCTCAAGTGCAGCCTTTTGTTTGTTTACTGTGCTCACAGCTTTAGTGGCAATCGAAATCGAATTTAAGATTCGCTTGTAGAAAGACTGAAATATGGGGCGCGGTAGGTCCATAAATGCACAAAACTTCATCAGGCCATTCAAACCGACGCCAAGAAGACGCATACTGAATACGATCCGACGATTTATTTCGTATGCATTGTCAATCATAGGACACGAATTGATTTGCACTTTTTCACTATGGCCGCAATCGACCTCGATTTTGAATCCGAGTCCGCGCAAACTTTTTTCAGTAAACTTTATATCGCGATCACATACTTTGCATTTCACTAACGTCGATATAATGTTCAATGCATTGACGAGGTGTACTATACGATAACCGAAATCGTTAGTAACACCGACCTCTAAATCGTCCGACGATTTTAACTTTTTCGCCGACGTGCTCACATACTCTGCAGAATTATTTTCGGAGCTATAACGGTTCGGAGGTTTTCGATTCGAAATTTTCGTTCGACTCCTCGTCACATAGCTCCGTTTTGTTCCCTTTTTCCCCGCGTACACTTTCGGATTATTCATTTCGATATGCAAAGAATAATTCTGAGCGTTCGATATTTATAAACGAAATGATTCGGAGCGTTTAGACACGAGTTGCGTCGCTTCTATTCGCAAACTGACGCTATGACGCTATCCCTATATCTTCCTTGAAAATTTTTCAATTATCGCCACCTATGGCTTTTTTTCGAAACGATATTTATAAGAATAGCCGGTTTTTGTGAAAGGAGACAAAAGAATACCTGGGAAAGACCCGCAGGACCTGGGAAAAGCCCGGTATACCTGTCGACCCTGAGGCGCGCAGCTGCGCGGGACCCCGAGCGTCACGGAGCGCTGCACCGCTCCACAAAATATTCAATATCTCTGAAAATAATTATTTTTTCGACCTGGGTCCAACGGCATCTTAATCTTAAATGTATTTTAGATTTTTCTAGATGGTTTTCAAAAAATCGATTTTTTGAAGCCGTCACAGTGGTGTTGTCCCTTAAGGCGAAGTAGAAGATCTACCACGTGACATATGAGTGCGAGAGAGATAGCTGAAATTTTCGAACAGAGTTTCCCAGAGATGATTAATATTTAGGGCTAAAGGAAATCATCAAGCTCTGCGTCAGGGAATTCTCTAGAGCCTAATGCATCGTTTTTCCTAAAAAATTTAACCATCTATGAGAAAATCGGGTCGGAAAATTTGTGAGGTTATGTTGGCCTTGTACATGCCCTTAAGACCGTTCTCAAGATTGCCTCACGTAAGATAGTCTCAAACCGCTAAGACGGTCTTGAGACCTTATGTATTCAGAGTTGGCAAGTAAGATCACCTTACGTAAGCATTTGGTCCCAAGCATTTGCTTATTTTATTTAAGTTCACCTTAGCTGAGGCAATGCTTGAGACGATCTTATGCGAGGTTCGGGTCTTTCCGGAATTATTCCGTTAGGACAGGCAATCAATGAGCACATTTAGTTGTCTCGGATTTTCATGTCGTTTCTGGTCTATTGGAATTGCATAAGCCATGCTCTAAATACAATGCTCGCGCAGTTTCCTTTATCTCCTTTGTTTACGCTGATCATTTTTAATAAGTTTCAATATTGTGCGACAACTTGTTGATATTGCCAGAAAAAGACTACAAAATACAAAAATTGAAATTAAAGCGCGACTAAAAATCAATTATTTGTAAAAATTTTACAAAAATATGCTCGAACAGTGGAAGATAAGAAGAGTTCTGCGTCGAGTTTTGAAGACAATGAAGAGGCGTGGGAAGCAAGTGGTGAAGAGCAGGTGAGAAAATATCCCTGTTTATATATTCATTTTCAAATAGAATCAATAGGCAAAAAGCTCTAACGCTTTTAATTGACAAAGATTGAGAAACAATTCGTAAAAAACATTGCTTCTGTTCTGCAACCGGTAATAAAAACCTAATCTTCAATGCATTTAAAAAAAAATCAAACTGATTAAATTTTTTAAATGTTTTAGAGATCTGTGAAGCAGTTAAAAAAAACTGTGGACAAATTTGAAGCAAGCCCAGCGAGATGCATTAACCAAAGAAAAGCAAAGTCGTTTTTTGACGGGCGGTGGTCCACTATCCGCGTCGGCTAGTATCGATCCGGAAATCAGCATGATTGTGCCGAACTTGATGACAACAGCGCTCACGATGTTTTCATCAAGTCTCGATGACGAGACTCTGAAACGTAAGAACATTTTATTCAAAGATTCATAAATGTTTGAAGGGGGAAAGTCATGTAAACGTACATATTTTTCAAGATTTTTTAGTAAAGAAATGGAATACTTGATGGAGTTAATATAAAGCTTATCTCAAAATATACAATATAACTATCCTGACAATTTCTTTTTAGAATAAATATTTGGAGATATGCTTTATATTAATTTAATAAAGTATTCCATTTATTTGCCAAAAAACGTACGTTTACATGACTCTTCCCTCTTAACGTATTTGATAATTCATGCAATATGGAAATATTGACATTCCAGGGCGAGAAAATCAAGCCGTTGTTGACAACACAGACGAAATTCTTCTCGAAATCTTGGACGAAAAAAACGCGCATAAGCCAACTGGGGACGCACAAAGTTGCGCAATACAAGGCATTGGATTGCTCGTGGAAGGGGTGAATTATGCAGATGAAATAAACCACCCAGCATTACAAGTTGGCCAACCCGACACACATCACCCGCGGAGGCCATCTACTTCGTCTTCAACTTCCACAAGTAAAATTAATCGTCATTTTGTAGTAAAATTGCAGTTGTGCAATTTAATTGCATTCAGATTTTGATTCAGCTCTTAATTACAGCACGAAAATCCAAGAGGGCGAGCAGTATACATGACTTGGACGACGAAGAAAAAGAGCGGAAAACTCGTCGATTGCAATCGATCATGATACATGAATCGGAGATTTCTTTTTGAAAAAAAAAAATCAAAAAAAGAAGTTACACGAATAAGCGAAAGCGAAAAGTGCATCCGATTTGAGAGCTGCAAAAGCAGCGGCCGAGTTGGCAGAGTTGCTGTTGGCCAAAGAGAAAAAGAAATAATAAGAAGTTTCCGTTCATTATTTCAATTAAGTTTATGTTCATTAAATAATAAAACACAAGTGCAAATGTTTTAAATACAAATATATATGCTGTAGATTCATCAAGTATTTTTTTTCTTTATTCCTGAACCTCAATGCAAGTGTGCGGATGACTTATTGTCACTTCACTCTATCGGCGCACATACCCTCGAGTCAAAAATGCTTTGTGAAACTTTTCAAAGTATAAATATATTGCAATAAAAAAACTCAATTATGTGTTTCAAATTGTTTTCAATTTTTGTTATTGCACGACTCTTGGTGAAATTTTATTCTCGTGTTAGATTTTCTGCTCAAGCTGAGCATGTTCCAACAGTTTAAAAAATGTGCCCATTGATAAGTGGTGAAAGGAAAAAAATTCTCGCTTATATTGAAATAATTTAATTTGTTCAGGAATAGAAAATTATGTAAATTCTTGTGATTAAAAAACAATACAAAATAAAACATTTCCGTCACGACAGCGAACAGTTTTTGTAATATAATGCGATTTATATTTAAGGTTATTCGATCACATAAAAATAAAGTTCATTTTAATGTAATGTAGTTCTATCATTATATCGTTTTTTTAAAGATTTTGTTGAAAATTTTGATAAACCTCCTTTGATGTCATATGCACGTGTGCAATAAATTTTCGAAGGTTTTACCGAGCGCAAGTTCAGATATTTATTGGCAAAAATCACAATTTTCGGTACTTATTCATAACAGCGCGTGTTAAAAGTTGCATTTTCATCAATAAATATTTGGGTTTTAGTCGGTGAAGCCTTCTAAAACTTTGCATACATTTTTATGCAACATCAAAGAAGCTTCATTTAGTTTTTAAAACAAAAATAAAGAAAAAAATGTTACGCGATTTTTGTAATTATACAGAAAGTAATTATACAGCAAGTGAATTTGGAGTATGTTATTCTTTAGTCAATTTGCAACAATTTTTCTCAATTAACTTAAGCCCGCAAACCATGTTGTATGTGAGAAAAACTGAAAAACAATTTTTCGGTTTGAATGTCACGATAGAACTCTCTGAACCCTTACTCGAAACACTGGGGGTATGAAGGTGATTTTATAGAAATATGTCAAACAAAAGGTCAAGTATACATGACGTTTGAGAGGTAAATGTACGCGTCAGGCGATCGAATAATTTTTGGAGATACGAGGATAATAAGATCGTTTTTCCATCGTTATTCTCTTGTCTCCTCCATTATTCAAAATATGAGCAAAGAAAAACTTACAAACTAGTACAACACTTTTTTTCGCCGCACACTTTTGTACACAGAGCCCCAGTTTACAGGTACGCTCCGCGAAACATTCTTGCGATTGGGGTATCTCTAGCAACATGCCCGTCCACAGGCTGCCAGTCAGGTGGGTTTGCAGGAATTTCGTGAACCACATCAGGCTCATTCTCCTCCAGCAAAACATTGTTGAACCATACGCCATATGTTCTTTCGACAATTTGCCTCGTTCGTACATGTATAATGTTGTATCTGAAAGAGAAAAGTTAGGAATTAGTCTAAACATTTTCTGCTGCCAATAGAACTACATATTTTTTTCATAAATTCCAAAAATGTCGGACTCTGCACCCAGAAAATAATAATTGTTATTACAAATTTATCTTAAATAGTATTTCATCATTCTTGTCATTATTCTACTTGTCATTATTCACTTTCCAACAAAAGACATCTGTTTTGTAATGATTTTTTGTTTTTTTTCCACGCATTATGTAAGAGTTTGAAACTCACCTTTGCTGCTCAGGAGTTTTAGGATTTTGTATCGGTGTCATCAAGAAAGGCAAGCACGGGTATCCAGCGTCACCAACAAGTAGCCCGTCGAGTTTGCCTTGAAAATACCTTGCGTAAATTCTGGAATTTTTGAATAATCGGCTGTCATGAGCACTGCTGGGCCATTCTGACACGATGTCCAAAAATTCCATTCTAGGTCCAACGACAGTCTGTGGAACATATAATCAAGTGTTTATAATACGTGTTATTTGGTGAATTTGTAGGCATCTTAACGTTAACCAATTAAATAACAAATACTTGCCTGTAAATTCCTGTTTCTGAATACCTCATCTATATTGCGAAGCCTCGTATGAACAAATCGAATGTGTGTACTATCGATAGCACCATCGATGCTAGGAATTCCAATTACTCCATTTCCATAACCGATGGTTCGAAACCGTCGTCGATTTTCTAAACGTACTTCGGCGTTATTTGGCATTTTTATCTGTTCTCGCAATAAACTTGTCAATAGTGTGCTGGCTCGAAAAACGAATCTCGAAACTGTCGGCTGAGACACTGGTGGTTGGAAAGGGGTTTTCAGATGCGATCGGAAATAAAGTTATGAGTATAGAACGAAAGTGGTTGGGGATAAAAAATAAAATAACCTTATAATTGATTGATATTACGTACAATAGTTCCTCCCGTTCTCTAACACGGGGACAATTTCCCCGCCCTGCACTCACTGCCTCTATCTTTCGCTCGTACGCATACGGTGAGTGTTACCGCGTAATACTCCGTAAATTAAATAATGAAATGATGAAAATATTGTATTAAATAAATAAGCTAATATAGTCTGACGCCTCTCTGCGGGTCCGCCGGGTGATGAACCTGGACTTATTACACCGCCGCGAGTGCTGCTATTATTAGGAGTTTTTATCCGACTTCAGGAGCGAACCGTGGACCGATCGGAACTAAACGACTTCACCACCACCGAACCGAGGTAGGCTTCATCGCCATCGGTTCGATGGGGGTTTTCGTCGACACCCACGGAAAATATTCGCCCGTTCCTGGGGTCCGACGGCGAAAACTCCCAGGCAAGGAATGCCCGATCGGCGGATTTCGCGATCAGGCGATCCCTGGTCAGCGAAACCCGACCGGACGCACACACACACACACACACACGCACACACGCACGCACGCACGCACGCACGCACGCACGCACGCTCGCACGCACGCACGCACGCACGCACGCACGCACGCACGCACGCACGCACGCACGCACGCACGCACGCACACACATATATATATATATTTTCAATAATCAAATCTTACGAGCTAATCCTCCCGTAGTAGTACGTTGGAGTCACCAGCTCACCGAGCCGCTCTTGTTGTTGCTTCATCTCCGGTTGGGTGGCGGCTGCCCGCGCCAGCTCCCCGAACGTTGCCAACCTCTGCTGCCTGGACGTTGAGGTGGCGGGCCTGGGCTCCTTTTGTCCCCGATGGTGGTTGGGGCGCTCCGGGCTCCGCTTTCCAGGTTGTAGGAGATTGACGGCGCCCTCCATCATCGGCGGATTACGAGAGCAAGGTTCAATCACCTGCGCCCCCGCCTGTGGTGGGATGGCCGCGGCCGATCGATTGCTGGCCGCGATCGGCGCTCCCGTGGACGGCTTGCTGCCCATCTCCCAGCGAGTGATGCAGCCCCCTCCGAGTGCCGCAAACCTGGGGCCCGGGATCAGGAGCCCGTAAAGAGGGCACGTTACTTTCCCCTTCCGCCGGAAACTGTCCTCAATCAGTTTTTCTATATAGGCCCCCATTCCCGGGCATTTCTCCTTTTTGACGCACACCGGTAGGGTTGCGGGGGAGGGTGATGGCGACATTTCCGAGCTGCATTTCTATGCCGGGCTCGGTCCCTTTCCTCCCGGCTATCACATTCCCCTGTCGTATTGCGGGATAGACCACCTGGGTTCGGGGGGTGCCGTCGCGCCCCGAAGCCTCAGGACGCGTGACACGTGGGCTCGGGTTTGCCTGCACCCTGGTGACCATTCTCGAGGGATCCGGGGTTGCGACGGACCGCGTCTGAGGCAGCGTTAGAGCCGGGGGAGGTGGGGCGCACTCAGCGTCGGGAACGGCGAGATAAGTGCCGAGTTTGGCGCGACGCTCCACCCCCGCACTGCACCCGAATTGAATCACCTTTCGACGAAAAGCGAGGAAGCATTTGTAGGAATGCTTCCCGTTGTCCTCATCCGGCTCCTCACAGATCGCGCGCCACGGTGGTAATCCGTTTGCGGCGCGTGCGATATTAAAGTTCAAAATGCACGCGCACAGATCGAGACACTTCCCCACATCTTGCGCGCACACGGGCACTCTTCGCGACGCACGTAACGCGAGATGACGCGATTCATGTTCATTTTCGTCACTTCGGGTCTCGACGTTGATGCCATTGTAGTTGAAGGAGGACTGCTCCTCGATGAAGCGAACACTTCTCCACTTCCCCTTTTTGTGTCCCCTCTCCTTCCGATTTTTTTATGTTGAAGGAGGCTCTTGTTAATGCTTTGTGAGGAACAGGGCGAGGAAGGAGATCCTCTCTTGCTGGGCTCGATGTATTTATCGGCAGACTCGGTGTCAAATTTCTCTCACGGCTCGACTCGTATAGGACGTTATCTGGACGCTCGAGCGGGCGCTCCCTTGCTGGACGCGAGTTCTTTCTTCGCGAGCATACACTTTTCTGGATGTATCCGAGGGAGAGAAGGAACCAAGCTTTTGAGATATACGAAGCTGGTCAGAGTGAGAAGGTGTTGTTTCTCTCTCTCTTGTTTGCCCTCGCCTAAAGCATGAATTCTTCTCTCCACAGCGAGCAACGATTCTTCGTCCCCAAGGTTCGATCTCTGGTTTCCTTTCGCTGAAGATTTATGCGTTTGAATAAACAGTTCGTCCAATCCGCGCGCTGTAATTGAGTCGGTGTTTGTGGCTCTTAGTAGATTCCAGCGTTATCTTCGAGTCTGTTGACGACATATGGGCTCTTCGCTGTTGAGTCGGCCACTCCACAGCCCGCGAAGAGAAGGACGCAGATAATCGCAGTCAGCATTTTGCTGTTGACACGCACATAGTTGTAACCTAACTAAATGTAAGCTAACTTGACTTTATCAACGTGTTTCGCGAATCGTTCGCCAGTTTTCGTCTCGAGAACGAAATTATTCCTATCGGTGATTGATATTATCTTATAGGGACCGTGATATTGAGCATCAAATTTTCCTTTCCGAGGTTCTTTTAAAACGTATGCTTGATCCCCGACCTTTCCTTCAAAAGAGCGGCATTTGCGGTCGTAGTAATGCTTAGAGCGTTCCTCAGCTCGATTTAGGGATTCCCCGGCCATCTCTCGGATTTCATTTTGTCGCTTTATGAGCTCAAGGAGAAACGAACCACTTGTGGTCAGTCAATTTTCGGTTGGGAATTCACTCGGCTGTCGGGCTGTTTTTCCGAACACGATCTCGTGCGGAGTGAAATTCGTTGCCTCGTGTACGCTGGTGTTGTAGAAAAATTCGTCAAAGGGTAACAAACGGTCCCAGTCATCGTATTTATCCGTATAGTGCTTGATGTACTCGGTTAGAACGATATGACTTCGCTCCAACGCACCATTAGTCTGCGGACGGTAACCAGATGTAGTTGTATGGTCAACCTTGTAGATTTTGGAGGTTTCCCGCAATAACCCATTCGTGAATGCGGTTCCACAATTGGTTAGGATCGCCCGTGGGGCTCCGAATTGGTTGTACATCCGACGCACTATTGCATCTGCAACGGTGGTGGCCTTTAAATCGGGAATCAGTTCAGCAAGGCAATACCTTGATAAGTTATCCTGCATCGTCAGTATATGCCTATTCCCGTGGGGCGACATACGCAACGGACCAACGGTATCAAGGGATGCCTTATCAAATGTGTTTGCCGGGGTGTCCGTCAAGAGCAGCGGTTCGCGAATCTTTGCTCGCACGAGTTTCTGCTCCTGACAGCTTTTGCAGCGACGAATATAATTTTCTACGTCATTTTTGAAGGTCGACCAGTAAAACCGTTCTCGGACTCGCCTATAGGTCTTGGTGACGCCCTTATGGCCGCCGATAAGGTTCGAGTGCATTTCTTTAATTATCGTCTCCCTCAAATCTGGGGGAGTGACCTGGGTCCTCCTATAGCAGAGTGCGACACTAATCCTCTTCTTCTCGAAAAGAGAATAGATAAGTGGTAGGAGCTTGTCGGGGGCAAGTTCGTCCGTGAAATCGCCATAACAGGATATGCGGAATGATTTCACATTCAATCGACTCATTTCCCGTTCAAGAGTCTTCAGAGCGTCCCGAATTTTATCGAGACATGTGTCGTCATAATACCGGGCTTTGATTACGACACTAAAAATTCGGTGTTGTCCATACTGCGTCACCGCAATTTGTCCAACCACCAAATTTTTCTCCCGTACGGATTCCGAGTCGATCAATCCCAGATCCGATAATGATTTAGCTATCGGGGTAGTCAACTCGCCGTCAGCAGAGATGAAGTGTACATAATTATCCCTCCTGTATGTGAGGTTTTCATGATCCCCAACAATTTCCAAGTTAGTTTTACTAGGATTGGGATTCAATTTCGAATTTGGTACGTCGGATTCACCCGACGCGGCATCATAATAGGGATCGGCTAACTCTTTGCGAGGCAACAGCTGATTACGTGGAGATCGACTTTGTTTTGGAGACATGGTTGTATTATTGTACACCTCTCCTTGTCCCACTCGGGTGACAGCCTCGAAGTCGCCTCGTGGGTAGTCGGATAAAATTCGACGCGAGGCCTCAATGACGGTACGTCATCACGTTGTACGCGTGGAGGAGAGAGATGGGATAAGGCGCTCGAACGGAGTTTGCTGCCCGACCCTTCCGAAAGCGTCGAGACTGCAATCGACGCTCCGTGCTCTTCGCACTCGTCGTCTGCTTCGCGGTCTCGCTCGCTACTGCGTGAATAACGGGGCCCTACAAAGCTAACTCTTCGCAAGAGTTTTTCTTCTGTGATCTGTTGGCGCCGCTCAGACAATTTTTTTAACCGTTTGCGAAGCACATCATCGTCTCTATCTATGATAGGGTCCAAGTCATTGAGTACCTCACGGGTTGTTTCATCGACCTCCTCGCCTTCCGGAAGGTGTCTTGGCAAGGATATCTCAACAACATCAGTGGATTGTTAATGATTCCCGCAAAATTTTTCTTCTAGTTGTTTCAACGACTTGTCGAATTTTCCGAAGGTGCGTTGTAACTCTTCGTGAATTGATTGATTTACATCGGGAACGATCTCCTCCACTGGTGTGCTGTCCTCCGTTTCACAAGGAGGGCACTCGACAGAAACAATCGTGTCTTAATGACCTACAGATCTTGTAGTGAGTCCGGCGTCTACGGGTACTGGAGGTGGGCAAAGTGTCTTATCGGCCAGCTGTGCAGGCCGTTTAAGAATTTTTCGTTTTGAATTTATTAACGGCATTTCCGAAATCCCACTACCCGTGAAAAATGACGCAACCGACCCAACCTCGAGCCAACGTCACGCCAATCACAGTCTACCATTGGCCAATGAACGGCAGCACTACCGGTTTAGTGTTGCGCCACGGTAGGAGTGATCTCTTCGGCCCAACGCTGGGATGTACGGTTGGCCAATAGTAGGCTTACCGGAAATCCTAACAGTTGGCCGGCTATTGGCTCAACATTGGGCAAAAACGACGCAACCGACCCAACCTCGAGCCAACGTCACGCCAACCACATTCTACCATTGGCCGATGAACGGCAGCACTACCGGTTTAGTGTTGCGCCACGGTAGGAGTGATCTCTTCGGCCCAACGCTGGGATGTACGGTTGGCCAATAGTAGGCTTACCGGAAATCTTAACAGTTGGCCGGGTATTGGCCCAACACTGGGCTAAAGAGATCACGATCATTGGCTGACGGTTGGCGTGATCACCGGCCCATAGTAGGGCTGAGGTCGGCTTCATATATTGTTTTTTCTTTCAGAGACAATGCATCGTTCCTTATTCCCGCACAGCGATTAGATTCAGAAGTTTCTGTGCTCGATGATTGTTCATCGAAAGATTTATTAGATTCACTAAACTCGTTATGCACAATCATTTGGTCGTGGAATGTTTCCAAATTTGTTTCACTATTTACTTGTCCTTTTGTTTCGTTGCCTCTGATCCTAACCTGCTGTAAAGAGTCTTCCAATTTTTGTCGTCATTTTAACACTCGGCGTTTCTTAATACTGTCATAATACCTCGGCATTTTTTTAATACACCACAAAACTTTAGTATAAATCAATTTTATTTTTAATAAACTGAATTTCAGATAAGAGTAATGAGTTTTTATTATCACAGGACGTAGAAAATTGCATGCAGCGATAATAAAAAATATATAATAACCCAACGAACACCCAACCTTGGGCCAAATATCGATTACCAACTGTCAGCCAACTATCGGGTCCCAGTGTTGGCTCCGAACATGGGCCAATCGGTTGATCATGGGTTTGCCAGTCCAGAATTGAAGCTCGGCACACCATCGAAGAGCCAACGCTGGGCCAGTACTAATTAATGACCGTCGGCCAATTGTCGGGGCGAGCGCAGGCCCTGAGTCTGCGCCAATCGTTCGACCGTGGTTTTGCCAATGCTTTTTTACGTATATACGTAGATACGTATATGCGTGAAAAAATTCTTGTACAGTCCATACATACATACATATATATAGCAAATACACATTACACATATATATATGTAGCAAATACACATATATATATAGCAAATACACATAGCAAGAAAGCATTCTTGTATATATCTATGGACTATACCGTTCAAAGCCAGAGTTGCGCCACGATTGGCAATTCGTCAGTTTGCCATGCTAAAACAAGCATTGGCAAAACCACGGTCCAACGATTGGCTCAGACTCAGGGTCTGCGCTCGCCCCGACGATTGGCCGACGGTCATTAATTAGTGCTGGCCCAGCGTTGGCTCTTCGATGGTGTGCCGAGCTTCAATTCGAGACTGGCAAACCCATGATCAACCGATTGGCCCATGTTCGGGGCCAACACTCGGACCCGATAGTTGGCTCACAGTTGGTAATCAATATTTGGCCCAAGGTTGGGTGTTCGTTGGTTTGCCATGCTTCAAATGAGCACTGGCAGAATCATGGCCAAATCATTGGCCCGTATAAAGGACCAACACTGGGTATTGGTGGTTGATGCTGACTATCGTACCAAGCGTCGGCCGCATCTTAAGCGCCGGCAAATTTTTCACGGGTAGTCTCTTCGTGCCCACCGCTGCCATCAATTTGTTACGTCCGGAAGGGACGTTTTTGCTTATGTTTATTATTTATTCGAGTTCTGAAGGTTCCCTTTTAATATTGGGATTTTGCCGCACGTCCCATACGGGTCCGGCACTCTTCGCTGTTGGGACTTTGGAAAGGGGTTTTCGGATGCCATCGGAAATAAACTTATGAGTAATGAACGAAAGTGGTTGGGGGTAACAAACAAAATAACCTTATAATTTATTGATATTACTTACAATAGTTGCGGGCCGCGTTGCGCGAAGACAATTTCTCCGCGGTCTCGTCACACGCACACGCCCGCTCTCTAACACGGGGACAATTTCCCCGCGTTGCACTCTCTCTCACACACGCCCTTACGCTCTTACCCGCCCTGCACTCACTCTCTCGATCTTTCGCTCGTACGCACACGGAGAGTGTTACCGCGTAACACTCTGCGAATTAAATAATGAAATGATGAAAATATTGGAATAAATAAATAAGCTAATATAGTCTGACGCCTCTGTACGGGTCCGCTGGGTGATGAACCTGGACTTACTACACCGCTGCGAGTGCTGCTATTATTAGGAGTTTTTATCCGACTCCTGGAGCGAACCGTGGACCGATCGGAACTTGTAATGTATTCACGAAGTACGCCGAATACATATATAATTGGTCGTTTATTAATAATAGAAAAGGTACAGACTACAGGAACATAACGATACGATCTGTCGAAGCGTCGAGAACGGAGTGCGTGACGAGCCGGGAGCATAGCACGTTGAAACGTCGCATGACGCGCGTAGCGCTATCTATAACACGTTTATACGTGTATCTTTACAGATATTACATTCCTCCAACCTTAATTTATCTCACCCACGATTACTAATGATCAAAGATCTAGCATTTTTCGCGGTTTCACTGTGCGCGTACTACGCCTTAAAACTGGAGAAACACATGTCGACGCATTATTGTCCATCTTGCTATTATTAGCGTTTCCACAACTGAATCTTTTCGTTGATTCGTTTGCGATGTGATTATCGTCGGTTCCCGTCAATGGCACTGAGTCACTTTTGTCCACACAAGGAGGCACCCTAACCGGTTCTTTTATATTATTCGGTACTACCGTTAACTCACTGGTTACAGGAAGTGCAGGCAATGCTTTAGCCACAGTGCTATTGTTATTATTATTTCTATTGGCCAGAGATTGAGCGATAGGTGCATTAAAAGCAGGACAACACGTTCTTAACTGATCCAAATGTCTTTTCCAGACCCGATTGTCTAGCGTGCGTACCTCATACGTAATAGGGCTCAAACGCTGAGTTACCCTTGCCTTATACCATGACCCATTGCTGAAATCTTTAGCCATTACATAATCGTTTACACAAAATTCCATCGTACGGTTACCTCGAAAATTACATTTTTGATTCCTTTGCTTATCTTCCACGTGCTTACGCACTGACGGTTTTATAAGATCCATACGAGTACGTAATACTCTATTTAGGTGTAATTCTGCTGGTGACACTCCCGTAGTACAATGTGGAGTAGACCGATAACACAACAAGTAACGGCACAAGGCTTCGTGTTTTGACAGCCCTGATTCCAATAATATTTTGAATTTATTTTTAAACGTGCGTACAGCATTTTCTGCCGCTCCATTTGACGCGGGGTGGTAGGGAGCTGTCTTAATATGATGAATACCATTATTATCGAGGAATTCTTCGAATACACGAGAACAAAACGACGGGCCATTGTCTGTGACAAGAGTTAACGGGAGACTCCACACGCTAAAATATTCTCTGAAGATTGACATTGTACTTTCGGACGTAATGTCTTTCATTTCTTTTACCTCGACCCATTTGGAATACGCATCGATAATAATAATATACATTCTCCCTTCCACCGGTCCCAAAAAATCCGCGTGGACGCGATGGCCCGGACCTTTCGGCCATTTCCAAACATTCAGCTCAGATTTCGGCGGGTTATCTGCGTTCCGTAGACATAGTTCGCATGATTTACATAGTTTTTCAATGTCCGTGTCCAAATGTAACCACCAAACGTACGATCTAGCGACCATTTTCATCCGCACCATTCCCATATGCGCGCTATGCAATTCGTCTAATAATTTATTTTGTAAGTTCGTTGGCACGATGATACGATGCCCCCACATTAGACATCCTTCAACAATGGTTATTTCTCTTTCTCTATGTTTATATGGTAACAGTTTGCTTTTTACAATATTTGGCCACCCGTTGAGAACATAATATAATACTTGATTGAGAATCGGATCTACTTCCGTCTCCTTTTTAATATCACAGTCTTTAATTGCGCTTACGTCTTCATTCACTATATTTAAATACGAATAGTCATCTATTTTCTTTTCGTCCGGTTCATGAACATTACCAGATCGGGGACATCTCGAAAGGCTGTCCGCGTGACCGTTATCTATTCCTTTGATATGCGATATTTTATAATTATAGCCTGATAGGAAAACTGCCCAGCGCTGCACTCGGTTTGCCGCCATTTGCGGAAGACCCTTCTTTTGCCCAAAGATATAAATCAATGGTTTATGGTCGGTTTCTAACAAGAATTCGCGACCATAAATGAATTGGTGAAACGATCGAACTCCAAAAACAATTCCCAAAGCTTCGCGATCTAGCTGTGAATAACCCCGTTCCGCGGACGTTAATGTCCTTGAGGCAAAAGCAATCGGCTTTTCGTCACCGTTTGGAAAAGTATGCGAAAGAACTGCGCCGAGTCCCACCGGGGACGCGTCGCACGTGACCTTGACTGGCAATTCGGGATTATAATGTACAAGTACCTCATGCGATACCAGCAGTTGCTTTGCCAAATTGAACGCTTTTTCTCGTTCGCTAGTTCATTTCCAAGGAGTCGATTGTTTTAACAATTCGTACAATGGGTTGATTACAGTAGCATAGTGCTTAATAAATTTCGAATAGTAGTTTAGCATACCTGGAAATGATTTTAACTGCGACACATCTATGGGTGCTAGAACATCCAAAATCGCCTGGACTTTTCTGCTATCTGCTCTGATGCCTTGTGCATCGATTAAAAATCCCAGAAATTGCACACTGTTGCAAAAAAAAATCGCATTTCTCTTTTCGAACGGTCAGTCCGCATTCTTTGAAACGGCTCAAAACCGCTCTAAGTCTTTCGAGATGTTCCCTGCTAGTTGAACCTGAAATCAAAATATCGTCAAAAAACGATACAACTCCTTCTATGCCGTGCAAAACTCTCTCTATCTCTCGTTGAAATAGTCCTGGTGCTGACGCCACACCAAAACACATACGCTTGTACATGAAAAGACCCTTGTGCGTCGCAATAGTTGTTAAACATTGAGAGTTTTCCTCGAGCTCCACTTGTTGATAGGCACTAGATAAATCTAATTTCGAAAAAAATTTCCTCCATTTAGAGTAGCTAACAGGTCTTGAACACGAGGGATTGGGTGCCGATCGATCAATAAACTCGGATTTACTGTAATTTTGTAATCCCCGCAAATGCGAATTTCTCCGTTTCTTTTTAACACTGGCACAATTGGAGTAGCCCATTGACTTGATTCGACCGGTATAAGAATTTGTTCCGACACCAATCTCTCGAGTTTTTTCTCCACTCTGTCACGAAGTGCGTACGGTAACGGTCTGGCCTTACAAAAAATTGGGTGAGCATCTTCCTTGAGGATGAGTTTGAATTTCCCTTTTGTATAATTACCTAGTTTATCCGTAAATACAGTTGGATATTCATTCCAAATATCCCCCGAGTTGTCACTACTTAGACTACGGATACTTTGTAGGTTATCTTTACTCTTGTTACACACATTACTCATGGAAAAACCCAAAATTCTCATCCATCGTCTACCCATAATCGGTGGTCCTTCGCCCGGTAAAATAAAAAGCTCCAATGCCCGTTTAATACCGTCTTTAACGACCTTAACTTTGACAACCCCCTTCGGAATGATAGAGTGTCCCACATGCGACTTGAAACGCCTACTCGTTGGATGCATGGTCAAACTGGCAAGATTTTTAATTTGTTAAAATCGCGAACGGAGATTGCAGAAATTGGGGAGCCCGTGTCAAGTTCAAAATTTATTTTCTCGTCTTGTACGACGACGTCAATTATTATAGGCTCGTCATATACCAATTCCTCACTCGTGTCCCGTACCGATTCGACACTCTCGTTCAAACAAAAAAGACAATCAAAACCCCCTTCAAGGTCTTGAATTTCGTCAACATAATTGTGTCTCTCTTTTTCTTTGCTCGGATTTTACGGATTACGATTATCATGATTTCCACTCGAGCTTGGTTTGTTTACCTTATTTCTACAAACCCGTGCCAAATGACCTTGCCTATCACACAAGTTACATTTATACGACTTATATTTACATTCCGCTGATACATGGTTTGGCTTACCACAGCAAAAACATTTTTTCTTATTGGCTTTGATAGAAAATTTACTTATCACATTTTTCTTCTTGTCGCCTACGAAGTTAAGAGATACGCTACTCCCAGATGACGACCCCATCACTGCAGCATCCCTTGACGCAGATTCAATAGCACCAGCTAGCTCGATACACCTGGCGTAGCTGACATCTTGCTCTCCAAGAAGCCGTTTCTTAATGGCGTCACTCCGTAGACCCCAAACGAATTGATCCCGGAGCGAACTTTCGAGATTTGTTCCAAACTCGCAATACGTTGATAGCTGCTTCAACTGTGCGAGGTATTGTTTGACGTCCTCTCCTTCCTTCTGACGACATTCCTTGAATTTGTACCTTGCCGTTATAATACTCGGCTTGGGTTGCAGATGGTCCTTCATGACCCGCCTTAGCTCGTCCAATGTCTTCGAACTAGGTAATTCCGGTGTACAGAGGTCTCGCAATAGTGAATATCCCTCCGTACCCAGCAGCGTAATAAGTAGAGCGACCGCTTTATTCGCCGGAACCTCGTTGGCTATGATATACTGGTCGAGTCGCTCACTCCACAGCGTCCAATCGTCCGGCAAGTTAAATTCTTTCAAATTGCCAAATCCACCCGAGCGTACCTGTACACCTCCCGTGGCTGACGACTGTGATGCTGTTGCCAATGACTGTGACCCCCTCAACAATCCTTCCATTTGCTGCTTCTGCTGTTCCAAGAAATCGTACTGCTTCCGCTGCTCAACTAATTGCTGTTTCAACTGCGTCATTTGATCTGACTGCTTTTGTTGCTCAAACACAATTTGTTGGCCCTGGTGATGCAACTGTTTTTGCATCTCGATCATCGTATGTCTCATTTTCTCAATTTCCTCCCTGTCTGCTTTCCCTTTAGCACCATCCGCCATGATGATACGCAATTAAACGACCACGTGTTGCGTTTTCCCTTTTTCTTTATAGACCACTTTGTCCACTTTATACCGAAAAACGCACACTTATTTTGACCATTATCCTCGTCGCCAATGTAATGTATTCACGAAGTACGCCGAATACATATATAATTGGTCGTTTATTAATAATAGAAAAGGTACAGACTACAGGAACATAACGATACGATCTGTCGAAGCGTCGAGAACGGAGTGCGTGACGAGCCGGGAGCATAGCACGTTGAAACGTCGCATGACGCGCGTAGCGCTATCTATAACACGTTTATACGTGTATCTTTACAGATATTACAGAACTAAACGACTTCACCACCACCGAACCGAGGTAGGCTTCATCGCCATCGGTTCGATGGGGGTTTTCGTCGACGTCCACGGAAAATATTCGCCCGTTCCTGGGGTCCGACGGCAAAAACTCCCAGGCAATGGAATGCCCGATCGGCGGATTTCGCGATCAGGCGGTACCTGGTCAGCGAAATCCGACCGGGCACATCCGGCCGCACTCGCGCGGGGTTGGACCCGACACCGCATAAAGTCGTTACAAAAATTGTATATATATATAAAAAAGAAAAATATTAATCCGTGGGACCGGACGTGATACTCGACTGTGAATACAGCCCCTAGAGTTCCCCTTCGAATTTTTGAAGCTTCGGGCTCTCGCCACGCGCTCGAAGCGCCCGACTCTCCTCATGGTACGCGCTGGCCTATAAGACTGGGAGCGCGGACCGCCTCGAGCAACCCAAACACTACCCCCGTGGCGTCGGAATCGACAAATGAGACAGCTCTTGACCCTCAGATTTGAGAGGTTTTGGGGAAGAGGGTTTTGGAGGAGCGGGTGCTGGACGACGATATTCCATCGGAGATGGTAATCCAATGTGAGGAGATCCTCAAAAAAAGGATTGCCTATAGAAGACATTTCTCAGCTAATTAAAAAATATCCGCCTCCAAAATGTGCAAGATCCATCGACTCGCTCAATACCTCAAAGTGGGTATTACCCATAAATACGGCAACACTTTGGAATAATGAGTTTGTTTGGGTTGTCAGCGTCGGGTTGTTTGGGTTGCCAGGACGAAAAAGTCTCTAGATGGGCTCTGAAAATGTGTAGCAATTCGGGCATGGGAAGGGGGACTACAGTGAGATTTATCGGAAGAGGCGCGAAATACAATTCACTTGCCTGAACGTCGATTCGAACCCGCTCTCGCTTGGGCGCCGAAACTACTGTGCCATTGTTTTCTCAACGTCGGACTTTACTCGTGAATATCTTGGCCAATTTTTGTCGCATGACATTAAAAAAAAGCATTTTGCTCGGAATAAGACACCCTATATGCTTACGAACGGCAAACTAGTAGTTAAGATACACCCTGCATAATGTGGTACAGAATGAGTGGTTTTGACAGCTCTAACCTCTAAACATGGTTTGAGAATATATAATTGCAAGCGTAAGACAAACAGCCGTAAAACTAGTATATAAGTGCACGTGTGATACAAACAGACGTAAAACCATTCTTTGAATTAAAGCGAATTATGATTATTTTTAAGGTACACCAGAGTTTTTACAAGGTAAAACAAACAACAATATTATCGGGTGGATTTTTCATTTCTTGACGTACTAGTTTCAATTTTCTGAAAGTTATTACTATACTAAAGCAAATAGCATTGGAAATATCGTAACTAGCATGTTCATAATAATGGTTACCTATACATTTTGTTGTCTCATGGGGTTAGTTTTATCATAATGAAATACGGGATTTTAGTTTTTATTGCAATGCCAATGTTTTACAATTATCTAAATAATTCGGGCGAATAAGAAGGGAAGCGGCGTTTCCCGAAAATTGCTATACTTATTTTACATATACAATTGAGGAAAATCGTTGTTACTATTCATGGTATGAAGAAGGGCAGGGGAGAGGATTATTTAACAAACAAAAAATTTAATTGGGTTGTTGAACCGAAACAACTTGAAGAATCTTAAAGTAAATTCGTTAACCTCTTTCATATTATGGATATTTTAAACATTTAAAAGTCAAAGCTCAGAAGAAACATATACATTTTTCTGCAAAGCCGTTTTTCTATATATTTACCAAAATTCGTACAAGGAATATCAGTTTGGTGTCCGCCTTCGATTTTCTTCAAACCCATGTATATGGTAGAACATAAAAAACTATGAGATTCGTATTTTTCTTTATCGATGGAAAAACGGTTTTAAAAGGTGACACGACCCTCAGGGTGAAGCATGTGAAGGGCTACTTTTATACAGGGTGCGCCAGAGAAACTTACTTATTTGAAAGGTCAATAAAAACAAAAGTACTTCAATTATTGTTTTAATTTTTTTTTTTTTGAGAATACAATATCCCAATTTTTTTTTCATGCAGTCTTGAAAATGACATCGGATAAATGGCGACCCCCATTGCGCATACACTGATGAAGTCGATTTTTGAAATTCGTATCCACTCTTTGCAGCATATCAATCGGTATGTTGGCAATGGCGTCGCGAATGTTGTTCGTGAGGTGTGCTATGGTCCGTGGTCGATCGACATAAACCAGAGATTTCAAATAACCCCATAAAAAGAAATCGCATGGAGTCAAATCTGGAGAGCGTGCCGGCCATTGGAGATCGCCTCTGAGAGAGATGAGGCGGTCGGGGAAATGTTGTCGCAACAAATTCATTGAGTCTCGTGCTGTGTGTGCTGTGGCTCCATCTTGCTGAAACCACACGTTCCTAACGTTCATTTCTTCGAGTCTTGGAAGAAAAAATTCCTCGATCATGTTCCTGTAACGAGCTCCATTCACGGTAACTGCGCGTTCGTTTTCTTCAAAAAAATAAGGACCAATTATTCCCATTACCGACATCGCACACCAGACAGTAACTCGCTCACAATTAAGTGGCTTCTGGTGAAGCTCACGTGGATTTACACCACACCAATAACGCATGTTTTGCTTGTTGACGCAGCCGGAAATGTGGAAGTGAGCCTCGTCACTGAAAAAAACGACCGCGTCTTCAGGCAGGTTGTCAACCAGCATTTCACATGCATTTTGACGGGCAACAAAATCGCGTTCAGTTAATTCTTGCACAACAGCCAATTTATAGGGATGAAATTGAAAGTCTTCATGGAGAATTCGTCGAACAGTGGTGTCAGAAATTCCCATAGCAGCTGCGTGTTTGCGAGCCGAACGCCGGGGAGAACGCACAACTGACTGCCTCACTCTTTCGACATTTTCCGGAGTTCTGATGGTCCGTTGAAGTCCATTTCTGGGTTTAGCGACACTTCCACACTCCCGAAATGAGTTAACCCACGACAGAATCGAATTACGGCCAGGAACGAGTCTGTGAGGAGGAATTTCAAAGCGAGCGCGGAAGGCACGTTGCGTAGCAACAAGTGAGCGACTGTTAGAAAAGAAGCTCTCGACTGCGAAGGCCCGCTGCTCTCTAGACCAGAGCATGATGGCAACTGACTGGAGGGAGAACCAAACTTGGGAACTTCCCCCTCCAGATGCGCCCCCTCTCGCCCCTCTACCCGCCCAACTCACCGCGCGGGAATTTTTTCAAATAAGTAAGTTTCTCTGGCGCACCCTGTAGTATCACCTGCAAGCAGTCCACCGGTTTTAGCGCAAGAGAAAGGAAAATTCTTCTATCGAAAAATGACCAGAAATCCACTATGACTACATGAAAGAAAAAAAAACAAAATTTAAGGAATGAACCACCCCTTCATTTTCCCTTCTCTCACTTCACGATTAAAAGGGATGCGTTAAATTGTATGTATAGGTAACACCTTAAAGGGGGGACAAACAAAAGTTTACGTATTTTCATATTTTTGCCGGGTAGAAGTTTAAGAGGGTAAACGACGTTCCATACATTTTCGATGACATTTAATGAAAATTGTGGGTTTCGGGGAAAATTAATCGAGAATTCGTATTTAAGGGGTGAAAATACGTCGGTATGGATTGCAAAAAAAATATTAAAAATTTAACTTTGTTTTCTTTTCCGGCCAAAAATAAGTGGCTTCACTGAATCGTTGATAATTTATTGCTGGTTTAGATTGGGAACTCCGCTTCGTGCGCATTATATTTCGAGTCTCGTTCTCGAGAGTATCGTAGTATTGTAGTATCGTTCACTCTCACACGTTGGTGCCATGAATTTTTAGAGCTTAGACAAGAGACAACTGCCTCCGCCGCCCGGTGAGACCGTCGCTTGTGTTACATGTCATAACGTTTTTCGTGCGCGAAGGTGACACACGCTAAGAGCTTCATCTAAGAATAAAGAAAATTCATGGGAAAATCTCAATAAAATCTCAATAAAAGATAGAAAAATGAGGCACGGTTCGTGAAAAAGTTAAAGAAATTATTCGAAGCCATGCCTAACTCTTCCTCGGACTCAGACACGGAAGATTTCAGATATATCTCCTCACGCCCCAGCGCGGATTCTTCTAAGAAAAGAAAACGCTCTGGTTGTCGACTAAAAACCACCAATAGATACTCGAGGTATTTTTTTCTGTGTTGTTCGCGCCTTTTGGCACGGTCAATTTTTCCCGTAATTTTTCGCGGATTCGATCCTTCACCTGCAAACATAATAAAAAGGATCAGGACTGCGGCACTCATAGCGCTGCTGGCAAAAAGGTTACTTACCCGCCATCTCCGTCGAGGGGAAACGCCACCTTTCGGCGGTCAGAAGGAATGTCACCTTTCGGCGGACAAAGAATTTGCCACCTTTCGGTGGACCAAGGATTGCTACCTTTCGGCGGACCAAGGGTAGGGAGTCTGGCTCGCGCTAAAAGGGTTCGCTGGCAAGAGAGAACTTTCGGGCCTCACGCCCCGCCCTTTATACCCGTCACCGGGGTACCAGCAGGGAGCACTAAAAGATAACTAATTTAAATAATAATGATAACTAATAAAAATAACTAATCAAATAAAAATTAATAGTAATAATAATTTAAAAAAACACAGTTAGCGCGGGGAACGATCCCGCGCCTCTGCGGACCGAAGCCAGGAACGCTACCAACGGGACCGCTTGTAGAACATCGCTTGTAGAACATGTACACTTTCTGGTAGGTACTTACTATTCGCGGCCGGATGGATGATTGGCTTGTTTTTGGGCATAATGCTTTATCGCTTGATGAAAGTATGAGAATTAATATAATAATACGAATATAAATATATTTCCGCTTACTTTTATGAATTATGATTTATTTTGCATAAGGACGGGTGTGAGTAAAGCGTAAACAATTTTTTAGAAGATAAATAAGTTGTAGTTTGTATTTATTATTATATTTGAATTGACGTATAAACTAAAAAAATAAGCGATCAGAGTGCGCGATACATTTTTTTGTATACATAAATAACGCAGAGAATAAAGAGCTAAATAAGCATTGAAATCATCTAAAAGCCTCGCGCGTGACGTCGGGTGACGTCACGCGCGAGTAGTGCTCAAATTGCTTTTTCCCTCGAAGCCTTCGTTTCGGCTTGGCCGCACATGAACGTGCTAAGCGTCCATGCATTGGTGTAGCTGCCGAAGGCGCGGTCGGGAAACTTCGACCGTATTCGGCTCATTCCGAAAATGTCCGAGCGTCGCTCGCTCACGGACACGCGCTCTATGATTGTGTGATGGGCGCGTAAGAGACTAGAGAGGGGGGAACTTTTACGCGCGATCTGGCTGCACTGAGCAGCACGCCGCCGAGAGCCCGGCTTGGGCCACGGAGCGCATGCGCCGTGGACAAGTTTTTAAATTTAGTTCCTTTAGTTAATGTCCTTGAACGTATGTCGTTCTTGGAAAAAATGACCTCAGACTCGGCGGCTTGTCCGTACGAAAGGAGACTCTCTAAGGTTTACCTTTCCTCGCGGTTTCAGAAACACGGTATAAATGTGGTATAAATACAGTAGCAGTGAAAATGCTGTATATATGCGGTATATTCTCAGTAATGTAACAGGTAACCCCTTATTACATTAAATTTATTTGGGTTCGGGACTCGACTAGGGAGCAAATTAATTGAGACCTTTTTATTCCACAAAAGATCGGATATATTGGTAATTCCTTTCCTAGATCATGGACATCAACCGTGAATCATCCTGTACATTCTATTTTACCGCAGTTGCGTATCTTTGTATTGTAACTTTGACGTCTGTCACCGAGACGTGTTGTTGGTGCCGCTCGCTTCGAATTCGCTTTATGTGTAGCTCGGTGTACAGTTTGATTGTGTATGTATGTGTGTGTCGCTGATGTCGTTTGCTCCAATTTCGTTCTAGATGTATCGTATATGCTCTTCGTGTGTGTACATTTGAAAATCCCGAATCATCGCGTCAGGCCTTGCTCGGCCACTAACCCTGCGATGCTGAAGTTTGCATCGTTGGACAGCAACGAATTTAATTTCATATGGCACATTTCACCGACAAAAATTCTTCAATTATTTTTTAAGATATTTATTTATCGATCTATATTATGAATCTATAAAAAAATATCGCCTATAACAATACAAATATGGAAAATAAAATGAAAAATGCAAACTTCAACACCATGCTCACCCTTTTGTTTTCCTTCCTTCGCTTTTTCTCTCGTGGGGATATGATCCTTGTTTTCTTTGCCTTTACTATCCGGCTTTAAAGACCGATGATTTATTTCGAGGCGCTTGGTCAGCTGGGAATTCTCGGCTTTAATTTCCAACTTTTTAATTTTTCTCTCCTTTTTTAGTCCTCCCGCCACCGATCTTCGCTCATTCTTCTTTATTGCCTTTCTCTCTTTTCGGTCCCGATCCCATCCTTTCGCGAATATTTTCCTTACTTCTCCAGCTTGGACTGATATTCACTACTCCAGACACTCGGGTCCCTAATCCGAGGATCAAGACTTGATTCTTTTTGTTTCCACCCTCAGCCTATCCTTCTTCCGAACATTATCCTTACTTCTTCAGCTTGGACCTATGTTCGTTTCTGGACTTGCGTCTGAGTTCGACTTCAACCAAGAAGTGCCTTCCTATCCTCAGGAAGGCCCTTTTATACCCCTTGTTTCCCGCTAATTCTTTCCCCTTCCCATGCGCCTTTTTACTCTTTTTCTTTTTCTGTTGTCATTTATCCCGTACTTTGGGGTACCTCCGAGGGATGGGTACCATTTTGATGATTTTTGAGCTAATTTCCCAACGAGAGATAAAGACGGCCGTGGCCGCGCTTGACACATTATTGCCCTTCGCTCGGCTTGTTTAGCGCGCACGCGTGAGACGGATCTCTCGGTTTCAATAAATTATACGGTATAGTTTTCGTGACTTTGTGAATCTTTTCTACCGTAGAAATACCGTACTTATACTTAGAAACAGACCTTGGTGCACTAAATCAATACAGAATTAATATCAATAACAATCGGTGGATATACCGTAAGAATACCGTATTTTTACCAAAGAAAAGCAATATTACACTATAAATAAAAACCGTTTGTTGATATACCGTTGTTGTATCGAGGAATAATACGATACACTAATTCTTTGTTTAGATAAAGTATTCTAAATAATTCCATTTCATTGAAAATTATAATGTGTACTAGAATTACCGCACGCGCCAGCGCGCGTCTTTTTTTAAACAGAAATGATATGAATAAACGGTTCTTGGACTGTTTGGCGACTTCGTTAGCTCGAATATCGACTGTACTTTAATTACTGTTATAATTATTAGGACATCATTTTTATTTAAGATTTTTTCATAGAGAAGTACACAAAGACATGGAGTAGTTTTAGTATTGAATTTCAGTTTACGAAATACAATATTTATAAAACCATATTATTCCATTTCCCAGTAATTACTTAGTTTGATTACAAATATCTCATTTGAATTTGACATAAAAATAGCTGGTTTAATATTTGCTGATTCAGATAAAAAAATATACAATTTGATTTTTTTACACGGTGAATGAATTTAGTATTGAAGGCAAATTGGAGATGATGGAATTTTTTTACTATCATTCCACGAATAACTATATCATCGTTGTTAAACTGGACTATGTTTTGTATACTGCCGAATGAGTTATTTCCATCGTGAATGATATTATTGCAGAACTTGTGCTGCGTTTTTTTCACATTGAAATTTAACGCCCTTTATGGAACATTTTTTATACGTAACACAGTTTGTGGGTTCAAACTCAACGCTCCTTGAAAGTACATATTCTTCCGCTGTTGGATACCTTGAGGTTCATTTGCCTAATTTAATAAATGTTTCACATCACTCGTAGGCGTTATCTGAATGACCGATTTTTATTGTTTTTTCAATAAATTTCTTTACCTCTGACGACAACGAATCATCAAGGAGTGCGGCATATAGAAACTTCTGCGTAAAAAATCGCGTTGCAATTTGATTCAATCGGCCATTAGAGCTATTAATACAATCAACGATTTTTTTGTTTCAAGATTCAAAAACATAGGCGGAATGTGACCAGATAGGACCCCAGTTACGCACAGTATAACAAATATGTGTTAGCAGGTGTACATTGGATGACATGTTTTTTTTATGGAAGTTTTTATCAAATAATTGGACATATTTCACTAACAGCTCGCTGGATCGACGCAATTGAGATTCTGATATTGAGTCACTAGTCAAATAGTAAATTGCCTAAGATAAGAGTGCCAGATGATGGACAAATTTTGCTGGTGAAACTGATTTTAAGCAAACTGGTGCATAGTCCAGCCAATTACGCCATTCTGAGGCCTTCCACTTCTTGTACAAAGTAATAGATCGAGGTTTACGTGATCTACGGGAAGGTGGTTTTATTGACAATAAACATTTGTCAGTCATAGCTATACTATTAGGAGATCCAATATAATAAGGAGCTTTAGTATTCGTAAGAAGCAGTTTCGTATGTTGCTTTACAACTCCTAAGAGTACTGCATGCATCGCTTATATGACAACTCCTTTACAAATGTCGAAACAAGGCAGCGCAACTAGTGCTGGGATGCCTTCTATGCCTGTTTTTTATGTCACCAGTTCGATGAGCATAACGCATGTCATTCTTTAACTGGGTGTGAGATCGTTAAGGCCCATAACTTTGGTCTAGGGGGTATACAAATTTACCAGGACCCAAGCTTTCACCCCTAGCATAACAAAATAAGCATCCACAGTATCCGTTGCACTGGCTCATATTAACACCAGCTGCTCGAGGTGGAGCATCGAAGCATCCGATGATTACAATAACTTTCGATATTGTTTCTGTTGTAGGAGTCGGTTTCCAAGTAACTCCAGTATTGTATAACTCTCGCATTTCCATGACGAATGGTCGAAAGTAGTTATTTATCAAAGGATGTTTATCTCCAAGATCTCTTTGTTATCTCTCTTCGTTATCTCTTAGACGAGACTCAATTGAGTCTCGTCTAAGTAATGGTCAATTCTTGATGACCTTAGACTCGGCGGCTCAGTCCGTATTACCTCGAGGCAAACCACACGATTTTTACACATTTCTAAAATATCAGAAATCATAGATGATTTATCATCTCTCTTAGCAAAACGATTTTATGTGCAACATCGACTCGCAAGATGCATATTTCCTAGTGTCTATGCACACGGAGAGCCGAAATTTAAAAAAAATTCCTTTGACGATATGCTGAACAAATTTGTATGCCTCCACTTCGGCTTATGCACAGCCCCGTTCATCCTGAAGAAGATTCGCAAACCCCTAGTTAACCTTTCAAGAGGCAACGGTGTCAACTTTCAGGTGAATTAGACACGATTAATACCTTCCTCCCTTCGGCGTATGAACATACCCAGATAGCCGAGGATCAGGCGACGAACATACCATCGGCCCAGCCTCAGGCCGAAGCGCAAATTGTCGACGAAGATATACTGCGTATCCTAGGGGTAGATACAAAAACGAATGCAGTAGAATTACAGCTGCATCCGAATCTGGCATCAAACTGGGAAAAATGGATCGCTAGTGGCCTTAAAAAGGAGAAGCAAGCCAAAGTACTGGCAAAATAAGCCCGTTCGCGTAACTGTCATCTAGAAGCGCTAAAACTAAATCCAGAGGTGGCGTCATCCCTGTTAAAAATCGGCAATTAAGCGTGATAAATACCTCAAAAATTCACCAAATATTTGGGCCGCACCTATGGCTGCATTGGGCACAGGAATTTCACTCCTGTTTAACCGTAATAATGAGGGTGTTGACGAATACCAGTTGCTCCAGTACTTTGCTGACGCCGGGAGGCTGCTCGCCTCCGCGCATTATTCCCACACCTTAACCCGGCGATCCTCTATTACATCATCTTTGCAATAGAACGTCAAAAGAGTGCTGGATGAAACGAAATCACATGCATATTTATTAGGCGAAAACCTGCCGGAGAAAATTCGAACAACAAAGGCTATCGAAAAGCATTTAGAGGGTCTTGCAATAACATAATAATTACAATAAAAAAAAAACCGTATAAAGCGGCTCAGCCACAGATAATAAGCGGTTGGATTTGGTCGTTGCTAGGAAAAAGTGGCATTGACCCGGAGTTTACCGCACATAGCACTAGGCACGCAGCCACTTCTCTTCGAAATAATGGAATTCTAATCGAAAAATTTGCTAAAGAAAACTGTGAGTGGTCTTTGAACATCTACGATGTAGGACGGGACTCGAAATATAATTGAACGATCAAACGAACTTACGTAAGCGAAGTTCGATCGTAATTGCATGAAGAGTCTCGTTCGAGATGATTACACCCGACCCTAAGTACAGATCATACACTTCATCATTGTTCTCCGCCCTAATGCGATTTAAGGAACCATGCGTTTACTATTTTCTCCACTTTTCGCCAGACTTACCTTAACGGGTGAGATGCAGTCAGAAGCATGAATAACGAGCATTTTCAATAAAAAAATTTTAATAGTAATTAAGTTTGTTTTACAAAAGTGGTTACACAGACTTTTTATGTTATATTTCAACTTCACTTGTACACATATTCAAAGAAAAATATTTATTATTTATAAAAATATCGCCATCTTTGTCATGTAGTGCTTTGCGGTGACCATCATAACATTTTACTGGATCATCTGAAAAAAAATAAAACAAAAAAACATCATTAGTTTAATAATAAATCTAGTCCTTAATCGAAGCTTTTTTAAAAAAATTAACAACATGGCGGCTTCCGACAGATAACTTTCGATTTTCGACCAAAAAAATCGCTCGTTTGTTATTTTAAAAAAATAGAAATTTTCAACAAATATGAAAATCCTCCGATCAAGGACTAGTTTTTAATGCTATATCAATAAGCACAACAAATTTTATCAAAATACATCGAGTGGTTTTTGAACTATAGTGGTCACCGACTTGAAAAACATAGTTTCGAGAAAAACGCGTTTAAAGTTTTTCGATGTGGATACGGTATCATATGTTCGTAAAATTTTGAGCTCGATGGATGGAGCTAAACTTGTTTTATGTATTTTGATCCGCAGAATTCGAATATCACAATCGTTTTGCCGAAAAGTCGAGCATTCAATTGTTTATATCCAATTATTAAAACAATTTTTCAAAAAGTTTAAGTTTTTTTGGATGGATTCTTTTTTTCAAAATATTTTGGGCCTTTTTAACACGAAAGTATTCTTTATAAAATTTCGCTAAAGTCCATAGTTTTCGAGTAATACATTTTTGAAAATTTGTGAGAGTTTTCCAATTTTGCACTTGATTTATGTATAGAAATACTAACTAAAATATTACTTACATCGAAACATCAATTCCTGGCCCACACAATAGGGCTTCTGCCGATGTGGAGCTTCCAAAATATCAATTTGTTGTTGTCTTCGACGCATTCTGCCTTCCCGGGTATTATCGTTTGCGCGTTTATCAGCCACGTCTATACGCCTTCACTAATTGTGGGATATCCCGAAAACTATTCATTGGATTGACTTGAAATTTTCAGGGAATATTTTCGAAACATCATACTTCAAGAAAAAATTCGTGGCACCAAAGTGTGAAAATAGACGATACTACGATGTAATAATCTCGAACGAGACTTTGTATAATTACGATCCAACTTCGCTTACGTAAGTTCGTTTGATCTTTCAATTTTCTTCCTAATTGTCTTCTGCTTAAAATGCCGTTTGATTCATGGAGTTCTAATTTTTTCAATTTTTGCAGACTTACAAAGACGGACCATCGATTTTCATAAATGTTTCTGAGTATTCATATAAATGAGAAAGCTAATCAAGATGACCCAAGCGGCATTCTCTGAGCCTGCCATAATATTTACCAGACCCCCCCCCCCCCCCCCCCCCCCAAGACTCTCAGTCACTCCGTGACGCAAATAGAACCGCCGCTACAACTGTTTGAAATTTTAGGACTATCGCGTTTCTGGTAATGGCCAGAAAGGTTGACACTTTTTTTTTCGTATTTTACACCCTTTCAAGTCTTTATCCGATTACAAATATCGCGGAGATTTTTTCGAAAGCTCAAAATTACGTCCACTCGACACGAAATACGTGTTTTCATACACAGTCGACGATTTCTAATGGAAATAGAGGATTTTGGGGAAAGTGAATGGCGAATTTGTATTGGGGTGGGGGGGTAAAAATACATCGATAGGGATTTCAAAGAAAATTAGAAACCCAAAGTTGTTTCGCATCTCGGCCGAAAAAAAGTAAGTGTCATCATTCAATTGTCGCTCATTTTTCCTTTGTTTAGATTTGGAACATCGCTTTCAGCGCATTCTCTTCGCAATCAATAGCTCTACAAACTGCTATTTGATTCGTCCAGCGACGATTATTTTTCAATCTTTAGTAGAATTTATAAGTCAGACCATCTATTTTCGTGAATTTTTCCATACTCTAAACATCAATGTGACATTTGTAGAAATATTTCAAATCAGCATACACATTTCAAATATAGATTAAAACAACGGCGATAAAGAACGTCAAGTAAGAGGTGGTTTGCCCTCTTAACTTTCCTAGTCGGTGAAAATCTAAAGATACCTAAACTTTAAGTTTATCCCCCCTTAAAAGTGTTACCCGTTTCATTCAATGTAATTCACACCTTGTAGAAGGTGGGGAGAAGGACAAATGAAGCGGTGGTTCATCCCACTTTTTTTCAAAAATGTACTCTTAGTGGATTTCTGATCGTTTTGCATGAGAAGAATTTTCCTCTTCGTTTAATTGAAATCGGTAGACTGTTTGCCGGTAAAACGGCGAAATCAACTCTTGACACGCTTCACTCTAAGGGGTGCTTACATCTCTTAGAACAGTTGTCCCGCCGATAAAAAAACCTATCTAATAGGTTTAAATGCTCTACCATATACTCGAGTTTTAAATAAATCAAAGGCGGACACCAAAGTGATGCTTCTTCTTACGGAAATCCTTTTCTGCATGCCCGCCTTTGGAAAGAGCAAACTTTTTTTTATAAATGCATTAATATGTTTGCAGATACGATCCATAATGGAAACGAACCGAAAAGCCAACATAAAGCATCAAATTTGTGGAATGATCAGGGCAGCTGACGGACCTTTCAAAACGTTTCCCGGAAATTGAGAATAAGGCTGAAAACTGTCTGCACGGCAAAGTCCAAATTTGTGCAACGCAGTTCCGCGGAGCGTTGTTGATGACTTCGCGGAAACAATATGCATCAACTCGCAGTTTTTGTTCTTTCTAACTAATTGGAAAAATATTTAGAGAAACTGCTAATAGCCGATAACTATGCAAGAAGTCCTGTACACAATCTCTTCTGGTAATGCATTTCGAAAGTAAAGAAGGTGTTGGTGATAATTCCGACGCTACTTTGTCTCAATTCTGTCAATTCTAAATGAATTTATAAATATACAAATAAGAAAATAAATTAAAAACAGATAAGATCCTATTTTACTTTGGGAAAGGTATATGCACGATTGTTGGAAGTCGGTCGGTGTTTCATTCTGCAAGGCTATGCAGTGGGGTGATTATATTTGTCCCCAATTGTTACTTGCGTCGATAAGCAACGTTATCGGTAATAGCTGCATGTTAACCAAATGCACAGGAATTACCAGCTCCTGGCAGCCTTTATAATATCGCAGCGATGTTGAGTTCTCAGTGTCTTGTTCACAGCTCTCAGTAATTGACGATCAGTTATATTCGCACTATCCTTTGAAATGATTTTTAATGTTGCCATCATATTTGTTGCGTGGTCTATCAGCAGAAGTTGTGCGAGTCTTGATGAGTTTTACTCGTGGAAATATGTCGATTATGTATGGAAAGATTCCCAGCAGAAGTCTGATGCGATTGACAATAATGCTTACAATTTAACAATGAATATCCCGTACGACGTGGACCGTGCACCAGGTATAGAAATAGTGAAAAACTTGCGCATTGAGACAAGATACGGAGAGACTTGTTTTATTTTCTTCGTTATACACAAATGCCGGGTCGTTTTCAGGAACTTCGTCTAAAATAATATTCAGTTCGTTGTTTTTGTACACTGCAGTTTCATATATACAACGTTTCGTTTTTGAAAACAAATATTTCTACGCAGTTTACGTGCGTACTCAAATAAACCAAGAATCATTTTTAATATTATAGTATTTTATAAAAAGTCTTTTAAACTTCCTTTTCAATGAATTTTAGCACATTTGATAATTTAAATTTAATTATACATTCGCTCATAGAGCTTGCCTCAAAAAAGTCTACTTTTTGCTTGTCCATTCCTTCTCGATAAAAGATGGCAGAGTTTTCGTGACTGTTGTCAAACAATCGGGTGTACCAGCATCGTTGAGTACGGTTTCCCAACAAACTGGAGACGGTGGCCCCTTGCTCGATCCTTATCCCGACTGGTCATGGCACACTAGAAAAGATTGTAACGGTATAACTGGAGTCTACAGGGTAGCAGTGAGTGACAATAGTTTATTAACAAATATTCGCGATAAAAATAAATTGCCTTATAACTCGCAGTCGAATTGAAAAATGTTTTTAAAAAACTATGAATTAGTTTTGAAACATTATTGTGACAAAATCTTGATGCCGTCAGATTTAACTATGTTTACCAGCAGTTATGAGCCTTTTGCCCGTAACTGTTATATAAGTTATGAACATGTCACCCACATTGCAAAACACTAAAAATCATGGAATTCTACAGATCGCTTGCAATCATCTTTGGGTGCTCGACTGCGGTTTTTCTGGTGCGGAACAAGTTTGTCCGGCGCAGTTATTGATATTTGATTTGTCGATGGACAGATTAGTCAAGCGGATTCGCATACCAAATGAAATTGCGACTAATTCAAGCGGAACGGGTCTTCTCGTAACGCCTGTCGTCGACATTTCTCACAGGCGATGCAACCAAATTCAGGTAATTACAATTTTCGTTAGTTTTTCACCACTTCGTTGCGAAATTCGTTCTAGTAATTTGAAGATTTAATGTCAATCTTCGCAATTCGGATTGTATATGAAAATTCGAACATTTGGTCATGACATTTCGTCAAAGCATTACTCGATCATTGATTTCATGAAATTTTGTATCTATCCAAACGCCTAATTTCAAAAAGGAATTTCATTGTTTCCCCAGATGGCAAAT
This sequence comes from Ophion ellenae, assembly GCA_963210295.1. Lineage (NCBI taxonomy): Eukaryota > Metazoa > Arthropoda > Insecta > Hymenoptera > Ichneumonidae > Ophion > Ophion ellenae. Next base: position 20,077,306 of record OY723389.1, on the reverse strand, counting down.
GTGTATATGGCGGATACCGAGGGTTACGGTATGGTAATATGGGATGGTAAAAAGTTATATCGCATCGAATCCGAATACTTTGGGCCTGAAGAACGCGCCACTACGTTCACGGTTGCAAACGGAAGTTTTTACTTGCAAGATGGTATATTGGGTATGGCTATCGAGCGCGGTCAGCCTAATTTCCGAAATCGGCGCTTGTTCTTCCGTCCACTCGCTTCGTTCTCCATGTCTTATACGAAAATCGTTGATCTAAATCGCCTAAAGACTCACCCATCACGGATACCTTATCACACGGAATCGTACGAATTGCGCAGCCAATCGGCAGCTCAGGCATTTTCGGAGAAGGGAATACTCTTCTACAGTTCCAGCAGCGATGAATCGATGATTTGCTGGAATCGCCGAAAACCTTTCGATGCCGATAATAACGTGAGTGTATCCTTCTGTTTCGGTAGAACTATAAAATTATGTAATGACGGGTCTTCCAAGCCAACGTTGGTCTTTGAAATATGTGTATTAAGGTGTTACATCTATGTGGCTCACCGAAAAGTGAGCCTTTTTTGGAATCTTTTTCAGAATCCTAAAAATGGGATCAAAAACAGATTTGGAGGGTTTATTCTACATGTGTTGACGTATACAAATAGAATTTTTCTCATAAAAAATATTAAAAAATGGCGCCTCAGTTGTAGTTACACTAAGAATAAGAGCGTTTTTTTAGGCGCTCCGCCTGAATAAATTGTTGTAGTCATTTACATTAGTTTTGCTAGAGTAGACACCATTATTAAAAAATACGGGTTTTTTTCATAAAGGGGCATCATTCTGAATGATTTTTTTTTCGCTACAAAATCAGCCGTCCGTTGCTTATAAAAAAGAGAATTGTTGATGAATCGTAAAAATCGTTTATGCTTCTTTAGAGAACCTATCTAAGAAGCTACAGTTAAATTTTCGACTCTATCCGATGAATTTTGTCCGAAATATGCTCCCTCCCAATTTAAAAAACGTGGTTTCGAGGAAAACGCACTTAAAGTTGCAAAACAAACGACGGAATTAAAGCTCCCATTTGAATGCGTGTACCCACGGAGGCATTTTGATGGTAATTCTTCAGTTGCTTGGTCGTTGTATATGTTTGTACAACGACTGTACAAAACGACTCCAAATTGCTACTTTTACCGTCGAGGCTGTTTCGTGCGTTTCGGAGCGCTCGGAGGCGCTTCTGAAAATAAGCTCTCAACATTTTTGAAAACATTTTTTCGCGTACAATTTCCTTCGTATATCATTCTTGTAATGTTTATACATCATTTAAGCCAATAAAAAAAGTTCAATTTTTTACTACTCAGATGTAACGCCTTTATCAACATGCAGTGTATTTTTATATGCTTTTCAATCATTTTGGTTTCCGTTTAATTATTTTATCATTATTGCAGGTGCTTATTTTTCTCGTCGATTTCTCTCAGGGATGTTCTGGGTTGAGTCCCGAATGTTGGAAACACTTGAGAATACGATCTGTTATTTTTAAACGAGCGAAAAATTCTGTTGCAGGTACAATTTGCCGTTGACGAAGAAACCCTTCAGTTCGCCAGTGGTGTTAAGGTCGTTACTCAGGGCTCGGGTATAGAATATCTGTACGTCATGACCAATCGTTACCAGCAGTTCGTCAATGGTGCATTAGATTATACAGATGTGAATTTTAGAATTTTGACAGGCAAAGTCGACAAAATTGTAAAGGGCACTAATTGCGAATAATTAGTTTTCTTCAAGTGAGACGGTGTCGTCCAGAGTAATGAAGGAAAAAATTCTCATTGTGAACATATACACAAAATAAATTGTATAATGTAGCAGGGACCCGTCGGTTTAGAATCTAGACGTAACATCATAGGAAAGGGCGTGGACCGGTAAAACACTGATTAATATTTTACCAATTTGCTGTGGTTGTTTTCACTTTCTGTTTATTTCGGTTTTTCAGCCATCCATACGGTTTCGAAATCTCGTAATTCAAGCGGCTTTTTGTTGTAATTTTATCTCTTTCACTCTACATTTGTCACTTTACTATTGATTATTTCAGTATATATAAATATCTTTATTTTACTGATTCTCTCAGTTTCAACGTGTGTGCTTGAGGGTTTATATGTATAAAATTTCCCTTCCCCCCTTCGCAGTAAAAACCTTTTTTATCACTCCCTATCCGCTCTTTCGCCAATGCAACCTAACTTCCGTTGCGTCCATAGCCAGTGCACGGCTACGCGGTCACCGCTCCGAGTATCCACCATGCACAATGCTGCTTGGAGGGGGATACCTTTCGGCGAGGAAACAACTGCTAATTTTCATGATTTTTTTGTTGAGACTCAGGGTAGGTTTTATTACTACTTTTGGCTATTGCATGGCATATTTTTTTAATTAATCTTTAAAAACGATGGAGGTATGGCACGGTCTTCCCAACGGATTGCGGCGGATGTTGTCAGACGGCGTGATACGTAGCGTCGGCGGATTTTTCTTTCATTAAGGGGCGAGATGCAGTCAGAATTTAAAAAAATTGATTTTTTTTAAAACATTTTCTTGAAGTATGATGTTTCGAAAATATTCCCTGAAAATTTCAAGTCAATCCGATGAATAGTTTCCGGGATATCCCACAACTAGTGAAGGGGCCATGTCTATTCACAACGTATAGACGTGGCTGACAAACGAGCAAATGATAATACCTGGGAAGGCAGAATGCATCGAAGACAACAACAAATTGATATTTTGGAAGCTTCCTCATCGGCAGAAGCCCATTGTATGGGCCAGGAATTGATGATTCGAAGTAAGTAATATTTTAATTAGTATTTCTATACATAAATCAAGTGTAAAATTGGAAAACTATTACAGAAATTTCCAAAAATGTATCACTCAAAAACTACGAACTTAAGCTAAATTTTATGAAGAATACTTTCGTTTTAAAATTGCCCAGAATGTTTGAAAAAATAATTCATCCCGAAAAACCTAAATTTTTTGAAAAATTGTTTTAACAATTGAGTATAAACAATTGAATGCTCGACTTTTCGGCAAAAATTGTGATATTCGGATTCAGCGAATCAAAATACATAAAAAAAGTTTAGCTTCTTCTATCGAGCTCAACATTTTACAAACATATAATACCGTATCCACATCAAAAAACTTTAAACGCGTTTTTCTCGCAATTATGTTTTTCAAGTCGGTGACCACTATAATTTAAAAACCGCTCGATGGATTTTTATGAAATTTGGTGTGCTTATTGATAGCATTAAAACTAGTCCTTAATCGAAGGATTTTCTTTTTTTTTGAAAATTTCTATTTTTTAAAACAATAAACGAGCTATTTTTTGGTCGAAAATCGAAAGTTATCTGTCGGAAGTCGCCATTTTGTTAATTAAAAAAAAAGCTTTGACTAAGGACTAAATTTATTATTAAACTAATGATTTTTTATGTTTTTTTTTTTTAATTTCAGATCCAGTAAAATTTTATGATGGTCACCGCAAAACACTACATGCCGAAGGGGGTCCACAAAGATGGCCATATTTTTATAAATAATCAATATTTTTCTTTCAAAATTTGTACAAGTTGAAATATAACAAAAAAGTCTGTGTAACCACTTTTGTAAAACAAACTTAATTACTATAAAATTTGAATTTATTGGAAATGCTCGTTTTTTCACGCCTCTGACTGCATCTCACTCTTAAACACTCATACGCAGAATATGAACCAAGAAAAAGTGAGGAATGTTGAAAATTGATGATACGGTACGCTTGGAAACAAAAAATTGAATTTTCCGAAAAAATGGCTACATTTTACAATAAAAAATTCTTTATTTTTATTTTCAAAAACACTTAGGGTCATGGTTTAGACATAAGGTTAGAAAGATTTATATCAAATTTTATCAGAATCGGTCGATTAGTCTTTTTGCTATACGTCACGCCAGTGTTGAAAATGCAATTTGGAAAACCGTGTCACACCTCCGCTATTAAAAAAAATAGCAATACAAAAATACCATGTAACAGCCAAAAGTAGTAATTAAACAAACCCCAAGACTCAAAAATGGTGAAGAAATCTTTCCTTAAAAAGATCATGATATTTCCTTGCCTAAATGCATCTCCCTCCTTAATAGTCGGTTTTCATTTATTTAGACCCTAAATTGAGCATAATCGGACGACGCGTAATAGAAGAAATAACGAATAGTGAATTTGGATGACGAGAGGTAAAAAATATAACCACTGATAATGTGATGACAACAATGGCTGCGTCAGCGAAAAGGTGGTCCCTACAACTTTCAAGCATGAAGCCACCGTTATGTATTATAACGGCAAAACTATTATGAATTTTGACGCTACTTTAGTTATATAATTCAAACCTGAGCTTTTCAATGACCCTCAATTCGTGACTTAATCCGTTTAGCCGATACTGATATATCATTATCGTATTTTTTTCGAGCGACAGCAAATACCTATTACAAATCTTTTAGATGTCTCTTGTAGATATCTATCTAGCTGACAGTATCTGGGTGCACGCGTCACTCTGTCGGTGAGTTTGGATTTTGTGTATTCACGATCAATTTACGTCAAAGTTTGGTGAGTGTATGAACATACCTACTTAATATCACATTTAATTTGTGAACTTCGTAATCTGTGATAATACCTTTAATACGAAGTACTTACAAAATTTTGTACGTACTTATTAAAGCTTTAATTATTTCAAAAGAATGAAAATACTTTGTTATATTTTATTGTATTGTATCAAAGAAACAAAAATAAAGAATTTGGAAAAACGTTTTTTCACTCAACAAAAACCGTATTTTTCCGGTATAGGTTGACGAAAAAATATATTGTCCTTGCAGCGATTGCAAACAATGCAAATTTCATATATCTAGGTATAGAGAAGCCAAAAACGTGGATCAAGAGACGCGGCAGCGTCTTGACGCCAAGTAATAAAAAAAAATTCGACGCCACTAATCGACGCCACTGACCGACTGACGAACACGCCGCGACTCTTTATACAGTAAGATGGGCTTTTAGCAGACAACTTTTAACTTTCAATCGAGATTACGTCAAGAGACACGGCAGCGTCTTGACGCCAAGTAATAAAAAATAATTCGACGCCACCGATCTCGACGCCACTGACCGACTGACGAACACGCCGTGACTCTTTATACAGTAAGATGGGCTTTTAGCAGACGACATTTAACTTTCAATCGCGATTACGTGAAAACGTAGCGACAAATCGAAAATCTAATGACATTTAACCCATGTAATGAGATTTTTTCCTATCGATTTTGTTTGGGTCATTTTTCGATCCGCGTACTCAATCCCCTTGATCTCATAATATTCACCGAATTTCCGAGCCAATTTACGACTAGAAATTTTTGCACCCCCGGTGGGTTTTCCGAATCAAATAAAGTCTTTCAGCCATGTCATAAACATGAAACATACGCCCTTGTTGAGGTTGATTAACATTTGCATGTCAACATCCGCAGTAGATGCATTTGAGACGCACTGCGCAGCTGCGAGAGCGACACATCCGGGCGAAAGCAGCGCCTCCGAGTAGTATCGCCTGCTACTAGCTTTTTCGTTTTAATATGATCTGACAGCTTAACCCCTAGTCAGGTTAGGCTGTGCAAGACATATAAATTTTATTTTATCTTAAGAAAAGTTAGAAGTTAAAAAAAATCGCCCTTTTTAGGTCCATATTAATTTGAAGAAGCTTGTAACCTCGAAAAAAACAAATGGCTCTTCTCAGAGCCAATAATAAATTTGACGATGGTTCTTTACATCGCGGATTCAGACCTCAGAAAATTCTCTGACTTTATGGACACGGCAATAATCGATTTACGAGATAATGCAAAAAATAAAGGTCAAACACATAAAATCTCCTAGCATCGGATACAGGTAAGAAAAAATAATCACATACACTGTAAAAAATAAGCGTGTTGTCGGTGTGTCGAAGCAACATACAACACGCCTACAACGTGTGTTTGTTTGGGTTAAAACATTAACCTGGTTAACGCGTTGAAACAACGTGTTTGCCTTATTTCACCGTGTTGAAACAATACGCTCTATACCATTCTTGGTAACAACACGTTTTAAATATGTTGCTGTAGAACACGCTTAATGTAACACATATGAAGCGTGTCGAATCAACCCATTTTCTCCCAAACAACACACTTAGTGTAGGTATACTGTAAAAACCAAGTGCGTTGTTTCAACACGTTTCCCGTGTGTAATCTTGTCGCTCTTTTCGACACGGTAACTCGTGTGTTAGTGATATAACGACACACCTAACGCGTGTTGGTTCGACACACTTTTCGCGAGTAAACGCTTGTCGCCAAATTCGACGTGTTTAAAGATGTGTTGTTGCCCACGTCAACACACTTCAAGCGTGTTTTTTCGTACATTATCGGGTTTCCCTTTCTGCAACTTTCTACACGCTTCCACGCGTTTTGATTTGTACAACACACTTTTTTGGTGTATTTGTGGTCGCTTGGCAATAATATAATGACGTCACGTACGTCTATACGTCATAAAATGCAAAAAAATTAGGGTTTCCCATTACTGGTGGTACATTCCGATGGTGTACTACCATATTTGATGGTTTCCAGCTCTCCCGAAACAAATTCCTGCGAATAAATTTTATAGTCACTACCTGGGTATCGAACCTACCTAAACTACCTAACGTAGCTACTTTTACACCTTATGTACGTACGCTAACCATTGTGCTATCGGCTACTTGTGGTTTCCTCGTAAAGAAAAGGAACAGTATGTTTACATCGGACGAGAGGAGTAATGAAGCTATTTCACATTTATTAATATTATGAATATATATATATATATATATATATATATATATATATATACACACATGAAATGTGAAATATCTCCATGACTCACCTCGTTCGATGTAACAATACTATCTATTTTTTTTTACAAAATGGCACGTAGTAACTAGCACAATGGTTAGCGCATGTACATGAATGGTAGAAGTAGCTAGTTTGGGTGAGGTTGAGGCCAAGTATTAACGATAAAACTTTGATATATATATATATGCGTATGTTTGTGTGTGCATATGGATGCACACACACACACACTACACAGGTATGTGTGGCTGGAATTATACGATATACATTATTGAGTAATACAAAGACAAATTTTTTAAATAAAATCACATTTTTTTAATATACATTACAAACATACGAATATATGTTTCGTATTATAAATTACGCATAAAAGTAAATTTAGCAAAAAAAAATATATTTTTTATGCTAAATTTAAAACTATAATATCTCCGATGGCCGAATAAAAAATACATACATCAAATTAAATCTATTTTCATTTCACATTGTTAACATACAAGTAGACGTGATGAATTTAAAACTAAAATACTTTCAATAGCCAAAAACAGAGTTAGAATTCCTACTACAGTCAGGGCAGCCCTGGAATGATCTGTGCACGTACATAAAACACTTCGAAAAAATAACGAATGGCCAGTAAGGAATTGTTAGACGGCTGCGGAAGAAAGGCAACGAGACAGGGCCGGTTTTGTGCGGAAAACATTGTTCGTCACTAGTTATCAGTTATACCGTAATTTTAAGAAACCCTGTAAAAGCCCAACGAGGGCATACTTTGGGATAAACTATCTTTCCTAGTTTCAATAGCCGAATAATACTTTTTTGGAACAATCATGTTCATAGACTTGACAAGGTATTTGTCGAGCTTGAATCTTGTGTCAACGCTTGAAAACATACTGTCCGCAGGAAACGGTTCTGAAAAACTCGCTCCACTTCATCCCTGTGTAGAAGATTCGTTTCTGCGTCGACTTTTTCGTTGAGTTCTTCCTATAAATAAAAGAGAAAAAAAATTATGAGAGATGGGGAATTCCATATTCAATACACGAAGAAGGAAGCTGGTTGCAGACCAAAATGCATTTAGGATTCATTATCATGTACAGTATCACTACTTGTCGCAAAAAATTATAATTTTAGCGTAACCAGTCTACGCTACAAATTATTCTAGCGTAACCAGTCGACGCTAGAAATTATTCTAACGTAATCAGTCTATGCTAGAAATTATTGCAGCGTAACCAGTATATGCTAGAAATTATTCTAGCGTAACCAGTCTACGCTAGAAATTATTCTAGTGTAACCAGTCTACACTAGAAATTATTCTAGCGTAACCAGTCTGCGCTAGAAATTATTCTAGCGTAACCAGTCTACGCTAGAAGTTATTCTAGCGTAACCAGTCTGCGCAAGAAGTTAGCCTAGCGTAACCAGTTCACACAAAGAATGATTGTAGCGTAACCAGTCTATGCAAGGAATTAATATGTATAATAAATTTAAGCAAGTATTACTGTGCAAAGAATTACTGTGCAAAGATTTGTTAAGCAGTATATGACTCACATTTTCATTAACAGCGAATTAATCTAAAAAGTTACCATTATAATAGTTGAAAAACTCTGCCATAAGCTGCGTACGCCTTCAATGATCCTATCGATGCATGTCTGGCTCACCTTGCAATTTTCCCGGACGTGAAGCAAAAACTGAGCACCGGACCATTCCGGACGTTCGCGTGATGATATATTTGGCTCTATAAATATCAACATTTTGTAAATGTCACATAGAGAATATCCAAACTTTGATTACACATTACTTTTTATACACAACTATAGTACTATTATCAGTTTATATGCATTACAAGGTAAATAAGAGCTTGTAATAATTTAATATTTACTCACCATCTTTTTCAAACGTATAATCCTCGTTTTGTCGAATGAAAGGCGTTTCAGTTCCAATCTCATTGTCAGGATGTTTCCGGGCCACGTGTCGATAATAAGTTTCCCATTTTTTGAAAACTGTACCGCACCCGTCCTCAGCGCACGTCATTTTCAGCCGAGGGTCATTTTTGTAATTTTTCACGATGTGGTGGAGCAAAAACTTATGTGTTTCGGTTTGGTAATACTGTTACGTCCCAGCCTTCACCTTTTTTTTCTCTCTCTTTTTGAAACCACGATGGTAAATACGCACGATAGCAGCACCCTCACTCATCGACTAAAAACCTATATTTCTTTAACGCTAACCGAGCGATAGCCGAAACGTACCACAAGACCAAAAGCGAAACCGTCGCACGTAGGTCCCCATGCATAAACATAGCCAACGACAGACAAATTTACGAGAGGAGCGTACTCGCAGCATCGGAAGAGAAACCCTACGCCTAGAGCACTCGAACAAAATGCAGGGACCGAACTACGCCACAATCCTACCTTGTCCTAAGACCCAAACAATCCCACGAGGAAAACTCGCTTGCCTCAGAACACGTCACCCGGTCATATCGCAAGACCCACGAAACTTCGGTCGCTGAACCCGATCCTCGGACAAAGAACAATGGCCGCATTCACCATAGCGATGACCTAATAAGTAGATGAACAAAACTATTCCCACGCATGACGCTGACCTACCACGTAAGTCAGCGTACATTCTCACGATTGATTAACCAATCACTAAGAAGCTCTGATCCGAAAATGCATTCCCCCAAAAAAGCTCCTTCCCCTAGAACCAGACTTTCCTAATTTTCATATCACGAAGGAGCAGACACTCTGTATTCGAACTCCGAACTGAATAGTCGACTTACAAGGCTAAACCCTTTCGCTTTGCGTTTCCGTGTCATCATTGTACGAGTAACTATCTTTGTACCGAATTTATAAGTTTGTAAGAGTTAAACGTAATAAACGTGAACTACGTGAATGAAGACAAAATCTACGCGTCTGAACATTTATTTGATCAACGATCAATCCATCGGGCGGATCCAACTCTCTTACCAGAATCACGCACCTCAAATTCGTCTCAATCCAAATTGTTATTAAACTGTGTTCGGAACTCACGCGGAAGCCAAACAAAGACTCACTGCGCAATCTAATTCAATTCGAACTTTCGCGCTTTAAATCGGCAACCTCGCGAGTCCCACCTAAATCTCCCTTCGGGACGTAACAGTTTAGTATACAATAAAACTGGTGGCAGCGGAAAAAAGATGAAAAAAAAACTTTTAATAAATAACCCATCGGTTAATAAAACTGGTGGCAGCGGAAACAAAAGAAAAAAAAACTTCAAATAAATTACCCATCAGCAATAAAACTGGTGGCAGCGGAAAAACAAAGAGACAATTCATCGGCTATAATACTGGTGACAATCAATCCGGTGTCGGTGAAAAACGGATCACGAACGCGGAATAAACTATTGCGTAAAAATAAAAATAAAATAAAAAGACTCTCTTCCGTGTGAAACGAACAAGTGCTACACACCAACGTCGCACCGAGATCAACGCAAGGGACGCAGAGCCATAAATTAACGAAGGACGCAAGGCCGAAGAGCAGACCCGAGCCAGCGACGCACACCCGGACTGCAGGTCAAAACACCAGCCGCACCTCACGATAAGTCAAGTAGCCTAACGCCACTTGGCTGCAACCAAACATCATTGGCACGAGCGAGCTACAAGATCATTACTGAGTAAGTCATAGACTCATAATGTCTACACCAATCCAAATGGAGACTTTGGAAGCCCATCACCCAGCTCAACAGAGTCAAATCTACACATCACACACAACGATTCCACCACCAAATGCGCATAACTATTATCAAGCGTCTTTTGAAAATAATATTTATCCACTACACGCTAATTATCGAGATTTCACAAGATATTTACCCGAGTTCGATGGGACGCCTAAAACATGTTCGTTAAACAATTTTTTGAGCTATTGCGATAACGCGAAAGAATTCATCCCAGCTGTAGGCGAACGATTAATAGTCACACTCTTAAAGAGCAAATGCAAAGGAATCGCTTGCGATAGTCTCGAAAGCTTTACAATAACAACAATCGATGAGTTCACAGACATCCCAAAACGAAAATTCATCCCTTCCAAACCCCCTCTCACCTGCATCACGGAAATGAGCACATTTTCCCAAAAAGATAAAGAAACGGTACTCAGCTTCTACAGCAGACTAAACACTCACTTGAAAAAAACAAACCTAGCCATCGAGAATTCGAACTTACGTTCCATCGAAGGAGCGAAAATTTTCGCGGAAGACATAGCGACTGATCAATTTCGAAGAGGCCTTAACGCCGCCTATCGCCTCCATATAGCATGCAAACGGTACCCAAATCTCGAAAGCATTTTCAAACAAGCAACGGATATCGAAAAAATGCTAGGACCAATCGACCCAGAAAATACACAATCGACTTGCCTACCAAGTCAACCTTTCAACAAATTAAATAGTCAAAACGAAAACAAACCCGGAAGCTCAACCTTTCGTGCAAACCCGAGCAAATTCTGCAATTATTGCAAAAAGACAAACCACACAACAAATGATTGCTACCTTCTGGCAAAAGACAACTCACCAAAAGATGCTACAAACAGAAGTAACATATCATGCAACTATTGTAAAAAACCGGGCCACTTCATAAATCAATGCCGTAAACGAGCATATAATAATGGGAGAAAAGACGAGGCTCAAGCCGGAAAACAGCCGGGAAACGAGTCAACGACCCCTCGACCAGGCGTCTCGACGGGCCCAAACACCCAAGGACGCCAGACACAGTAAAATCGGAAACGAAACAAAAAATCCTCCGAGCCTCTTGTAACCTGAGCACACGAACGAATAACTACCACTCACCCACAATTAGCATTGAATCGGAAGATCTCAAGAAAACGCAAACATTATTTCTCGCAGATTCAGGCTCACAATTAAATTTGATCAAGATCGAAAATATTCGTCACCCAAATCTCATAAACAATCTCATAATTTACGAATTATACGGAATTTCGATCACCGATAGACCCAGGACACTCGGACAAATTAACATCCCAATTCATGACCAGTCCGTAACATTCAATGTTGTCCTGGACGACTTCCCTGTTGAATTCGACGCAATCCTCGGTCATGAAACAATCGGAGAAAGTAAAGGTAGAATCGACTGGGAAGGGCGATACGTACGAGTCAATAACGTGGACATCCCATTTACAAACACAGAATCATTTCTTCTGCGGGCCAGACAGAAAACGATCATGTTCATTCGAGTCGGAAACCCACTAGAGACAGGTTACGTACCCCGTATACCATTTCGAGACGGCATCTTTGCAGGTGAAGCATTGGTTAAAAATACCACTGGCAAAGCATACCTGTACGCTATCAATACTTTGAACGAGGACGTCAGAGTAGAGGTTCCCGTAATTTCACTCTATCCTTTCGATATGAGTACAGACGAGAACGATCAAGAGGATGACCACACCGCGAATACACAGACCCTAGAGCACAAAAACCCTCGGACGCGAGAAAACCGTGCTAACGGCGTAATGAGTCTTTTGCGGCTTAATCACCTTAATGACGAAGAGCGTAATGCGGTATCTACACTCGTAGAAGAATACGTAGACCTCTTTCATCTACCTGGTGAACCCCTCCGATCAACAAACGAATGCAAACATCGAATTCCCACTGTAGACGATCGACCGGTCAATACAAGACAGTACAGACATCCGCCATTCCAAAGACCGGAAATAGAAAAACAAATTAACGATCTGCTACAATTAAATATCATTGAACCCTCGAAGTCACCGTATAATTCACCAGTTTGGATAGTTCCGAAAAAAGCAGACTCAAAAGGCAATAAACGATGGAGACTCGTAATCGATTTCAGAAAATTAAACGATGTCACAATTGGAGATGCTTACCCTCTGCCGTTAATAACAGACATCCTTGACCAACTCGGCGGTGCGAAGTACTTCTCCATTTTTGACCTAGCATCTGGCTTTCATCAGATAGAAATGGATTCGAAAGACAAACACAAAACAGCCTTTACGACCCCTCACGGTCATTACGAATTCAATAGAATGCCATTCGGATTAAAAAATGCACCAGCCACATTCCAACGATTGATGGACCTTGTTCTAAAAGGGTTACAGGGTAACGATTTATTCGTATATCTAGACGACATAGTAATCTACGCACGATCAATTGAGGAACACGACAGCAAATTTAGAAAACTTGCGGAAAGATTACGTAACACAAATCTAACTCTCCAAACGGATAAATGCGAATTCTTAAGAACCGAAGTAAGTTATCTGGGACATCAAATCTCTGCAGATGGATTAAAACCCGATCCAAAAAACATCGAAGCCGTGAGAGAATTCAAAATACCGAAAACTCCAAAGAACGTAAAAGAATTCCTAGGTCTAGCTGGATACTATCGCCGCTTCACAAAAAATTTCGCAGCAATTGCAAAACCCCTTTCGGATCTCGATAGCAAAAAATGTTAAATTTCATTGGACATCTCAACATCAATTAGCATTCGAAACATTGCGAGACAAGCTATGCTCAACACCGATTCTCCAATACCCACATTTCTCGGAACCTTTCATCGTAACAACAGACGCATCCAACTACGCCGTCGGCGCAATCCTTTCGCAAGGAAAAGTCGGAGAAGACTCCATGGTCGCAGCCGCTTCAAGGGTCCTTAACAAGGCCGAAAGAAATTATTCCACTTTGGAAAAAGAAATGGTCGCTGTGGTGTTTGCCTTAAAAACCTTCCGACCCTATCTTTATGGCAGGCCATTCACCCTACTGACCGACCACCGGCCACTCGTCTGGGTAAATTCTATGAACGACCCGACGTCACGCGTACTGAGATGGAGAGAAAAATTAAAAGAGTTCGATTTCAAAATCCAGTACAAGCCAGGAAGAGTTAATACAAACGCCGACGCACTTTCTCGAAATCCAATAACTCTCCCTATCAAATTCAAATGGCGTACTAACGACACTCCATACGGAGGAAAAACTCTACATCCAAATCGAGGCATCGCGAGAACATGTTCGTCATCGGATCCAAGCGCCAATAATAAGAAATTCAAAAAATCAAAAACTACTTCGGAGGATGACATCACGAATAAATCCCCACTAAATCATTCAATATCTATTCCTCGAGCAACCAACTTCACAGATACGGCAATTCCGAGAGAAACGTATGTAAGCCCGCTTGCCAAAGGATCCAATCTAACTCAAGGTGACCGGCCTGATCAACCGATCATCAAAGACCTCAACAAAAAGAGGCCACGTAATAAATCAAATTCTTCAGAGCATCAAGAATCAAATTCCTCAGAGCATCAAAAATCAAATCCTCCAAAACACCAAAAAACAAACTCTTCAGAGCATCGAAGACCAAGTTCTTCAAAGCAACAATCATCAAATTCCTCAGAGCATCAAAACTCGAATTCCTCGGAAAACCAGGAATCGTATTCACCAGAATATCGAAGGAAAAAACTCAAAGTACTAGTTAAACGAAGAAGCCACACACGTCGGCATCTCCCCTTCGGGAACCCTTCAAAACCCGAATCTACATCGTCTTCGGGAGACGAGGAAGACATTACCCACATGGCGCGGAGTAACTTCGCCACGCTCGGAACATCTTCGTCTTCAGAGCAAGAATCGAGCGACAATAGCCTAAGCAATATTGCCATAAATTTCCAAAAACGCGCTCACGAAACACTTGGGCTCACTCCATCACCCACTGGACGTACCAAAAGGAAACTCTCCACCAAACGCCTAACCGTCCAGATAGTCATGGAAACACGAGTGAAGAAGCTCTTAGAGAGAATGAATTGTTCCTTCTTAACGAAAAGAAAAGTCTCACGGACAATCACACCATTGAACCTATGGACGTAGGCTTTTCAAACGAAGATAGAAAATCAACAGATGAAAGTCATAAAAATCAAGTCACGGGACCCCCAACTACCAACGTAGAACAGCGCACGGACGATGTAACAGCCATCGCCAAAAAGGGGGAACCAGTCCTTTTAGCCACTCGTAAATCCTCCAGACCACGAAAACCCAAAAAATGTTTTTGCCGCCCTGATGCAAGCAATCACGCACACACTAGTGCCCCACGTGCACAAGTTGCGAAGAGTAAAAAAAGGCCACCCAAGAGTACTTCACAAGCAAAAATAATCAGGAATTCTCCGGGCCAAGAACAACCCCCACCCACCCTTCCAAACGTTGCAAACGCCAACAGCTCCGAAAACGAATCTTTTCAGCAACAAGAAAATGCTCCCTCCCCGACACCATTCAATAATTCCCCCCCTACGATAGAAAACGGAAACGACAATAGCAGAACAAATACCACTGAAGAGGAGCCAATAAACAACAACGAGCAACAAATGGAATTCATTAACGTCATCGAAACAAGAGACAACATCGAAATGACAAAAAACAATTACATTTGTTTCATTTCTGCCGATGGTACAGTCTCGAACGATATCGGCAAACGATTAATCGAGATGGGCTTGCTAAAAAACCTATCCCCAACTAACACCTTCGAAATCGGACAAGTCCTCATATCGGGAACACCAAAAAAACGAGTGTTTGCCCTCGTAACACAGGAAAACTCCACATCATCCTTAACGAAAGAAAATCTTACCAAATCCCTCCGAAACCTGAAAACAACGATGGTAGAATTGAACGTCAAATCAGCAGCATTTTCTCAGAAGCGCAGTAACCTTAACGACTCAGCATGGGCAAAAATAAAAAGCATCATTCGAGAAATTTTCGCGGATACCGAAATTCAAATAAAAATCTGCCGCGACGAAATTACTGTCCCACCAGAGCAAGACAGGCTCGACATCATAAAAGAATGCCACGAATCTCCAATAGCAGGTCATAAGGGCGTAACCAAAACATACAACAGAATTCGACAACAATATTTTTGGGACAATCTAAAAAAACAAGTAGAAGATTACATTCGTCAATGCGCCAGTTGCCAGAGGAAAAAGTTGGTGAGAATTAAAACCAAACAACCCATGGTAATTACAGATACTCCTATCAGCGTATTCGACAAAATTGCAATGGATATAGTCGGACCGATGACCCCAGAATCTGAACTTGGTCACCGCTTCATATTAACAATTCAGGACAACCTCTCGAAATTTTCATTTGCAATTCCACTAAAAAGCGCGACCGCGCACGAAATCGCTTACGCACTAGTCACGGAATTCATATGCTTATTCGGATGTCCTAAAGTAATATTGACAGACCAAGGTGCAGCTTTCATCGGCCGTGTGATGAAACAATTAACGAGGATCCTAAAAATCAAGCAAATTAAAACGACAGCATTCCATCCACAATCGAACGGATCGCTCGAACGAAGTCATCAAGTGCTCACGGATTACCTGAAACATTACACCAATAAAAAAGATTGGCATAAGTGGTTACGGCTGGCAACTTTCGCATACAACACGATCGTACACGAAGGCACGAAATACACACCATTCCAGGTAGTCCTAGGCAAGGTAGCATGACTACCCTCAAAATTTTCATATCTCGACGAAATCTTAACGTACGACGAGCACGTGAGAAACCTTGCGCATCATTTACAAGAAGTTCGACAATTAGCTCGCAACAACCTCGAAAATGCCAAACAAAAATCCAAAACTCACTACGATAAGAAAATCAACCCTGTAAAATTCCAAATCGGAGATCAAATCTACCTGATTAAAAATCAGCGAATAGGAAAATTTGACGACAACTACTTAGGTCCTTACGAGATAACACAAATTTTCCCAGACGAAAACGACATCGAAATCGCGTTAACAAACAATAAACGAAAAATTATCCATTGTGATCGGGCTAAACTAGCACACTAATGAATCAATCTCGCAAACCCGAAGCTCGATGTACTCAGACCTGCACGACTCCTTCCACATCATCTAAGCTCATCTATCGCGCCCCACCGAACTCGACTTCCACAAACTAGGTTAAAACATGCGACTATTACATAACAAACATATTTTAGCAAATAAGATAAAAATCATACGACTATCACTTGAAGACATACGTTAACAATACGTAGGATAAAATCAAAATATATACATACCTTTTCTTCTTCCTTTACCCTGGTGGATAAACACCAGATAGAATCTAAGAATAAAATTAATCAAAGCGAAATGTAACTTCTCGCAAACATTATGGTACTGCATTATGTTAATGTATCAAATAACAAAACAATACCTATCTCCCAATATACTTAAGCTACATTGTAAATCGATCAATGACGATGCCAGCTCATAAATCGTGCGACTATACCTTTAGATTACAATTATAATTGAATCTAATTGAGCGAGACGCTCAATCTTGAAGGAGGGAGGTGTTACGTCCCAGCCTTCACCTTTTTTTTCTCTCTCTTTTTGAAACCACGATGGTAAATACGCACGATAGCAGCACCCTCACTCATCGACTAAAAACCCATATTTCTTTAACGCTAACCGAGCGATAGCCGAAACGTACCACAAGACCAAAAGCGAAACCGTCGCACGTAGGTCCCCATGCATAAACATAGCCAACGACAGACAAATTTACGAGAGGAGCGTACTCGCAGCATCGGAAGAGAAACCCTACGCCTAGAGCACTCGAACAAAATGCAGGAACCGAACTACGCCACAATCCTACCTTGTCCTAAGACCCAAACAATCCCACGAGGAAAACTCGCTTGCCTCAGAACACGTCACCCGGTCATATCACAAGACCCACGAAACTTCGGTCGCTGAACCCGATCCTCGGACAAAGAACAATGGCCGCATTCACCATAGCGATGACGTAATAAGTAGATGAACAAAACTATCCCCACGCATGACGCCGACCTACCACGTAAGTCAGCGTACATTCTCACGATTGATTAACCAATCACTAAGAAGCTCTGATCCGAAAATGCATTCCCCCAAAAAAGCTCCTTCCCCTAGAACCAGACTTTCCTAATTTTCATATCACGAAGGAGCAGACACTCTGTATTCGAACTCCGAACTGAACTGTCGACGTACAAGGCTAAACCCTTTCGCTCTGCGTTTCCGTGTAATCATTGTACGAGTAACTTTGTACCGAATTTATAAGTTTGTAAGAGTTAAACGTAATAAACGTGAACTACGTGAATTAAGACAAAATCTACGCGTCTGAACATTTATTTGATCAACGATCAATCCATCGGGCGGATCCAACTCTCTTACCAGAATCACGCACCTCAAATTCGTCTCAATCCAAATTGTTATTAAACTGTGTTCGGAACTCACGCGGAAGCCAAACAAAGACTCACTGCGCAATCTAATTCAATTCGAACTTTCGCGCTCTAAATCGGCAACCTCGCGAGTCCCACCTAAATCTCCCTCCGGGACGTAACAATAACACATTTCGCACTTGAAAATCTCTTTCACACGTCCGTCCATGATGTCTATATAGCGAGGTTATAAACAATCGATATATTATGATATCAACTCACTTGACGCGTGTTGTTTGTGGTACACGCGTGTAAGTGAGTTGTTTTCTGACGCTTTCTGTGATGAAATGTGTCGTTCACGTCGCGTGTACCTGCACCAAGTGTGTTGATCCGAAAAAAATGGGTCGATTCAACGCGCTTTATGTGTGTTACAGTAAGTGTGTTCTCCGGCAATACGTTCAAATCGTGTTGATGCCAAGAATCATATAGAGCGTGTTGTTTCAACACGGCAAAATAAGTCAAACGCATTGTTTCAACACATTAACCAAGTTCTACACACGTTGTAGGCGTGTTGTGTGTTGTTTTAACACACCGACAACACGCTTATTTTTTGCAGTGTAAAGCATAAGAAAACAAAAAAGATACTACTAGGATTTTTATATTCATAATTTGTCAATTTTTATATTTTTTTATAGCCATTACCGCGCCATCGTTTGTTCTCTGGCAACCAGTCGTGGGCCATTACTGTGCCGATTGTAAAACCCTATTTGGGCGTTATTCGAATTTTAACCGGATTCTTCTCAGATCCTTTTTTTATTTCGAATCCGAGTGAAATATTAGAATATCGTGCTTGGAAGGGATGTTGAGATTTTAAACTAGGAGATTCGATATTCCTTTTATTTCCTCACCTATTTCATGTTCGTCTGACAGCTATATTGGCGTTGCCACTATAACAGTGGAAGAGTATTAGAGTATTTTCTGGAAGGCATGTAGTTGGCTCAGTATTCGTTGCCTTAAGCTGATCGCTCGACTTTGCAAATTTATATAGCTCAACTTGGAAACTGGGTGGAAGTTATTTTAAGACCTTATATACGCGATTTTCGAAGGTACTTTTCTAGACGCGGTTAAAAAAAAGGACGCAGATATTGACATTTTTTTACAGACAATTCATGTACATGTATATTTAAATGTAAGTATATTTAAAAAGATCAGAAATATTAAAAAATGGCGGAGATATAACATAATAAAGCAATGTATTTTTTTTTTGCGCGCGCATTAATGGTGAAAGTTCTCGGCATCGATGTGGGTGTCTGAAAAAAATGAACATATTTATAATTGCATTATGAATGTATCTTCAGTGTGAACCAACAATATTATTTTTTAAAAATATTATAATAAAAATTCGAAAATTAAAATTTTTCCACTCAATTTTCTGTCGGTATTTTATTTTTTATATTTTTTTGTGTCATTGAAATTTTTGTTTTTGTGGTTCACATGATAGGTGATGATACTAAGAATATGTTGTAAAAATTTCAAAGCGATCTGAACCTATGTTCAAGAGTTCCAACTTTCACAAGATTCAAAAAAGTGAATCGTGGGAAACGGCTTGAAGTTGGCGGATGGGCGCACCGCGTGGTATCTATTATAAATGCAATCTTACCTGATTTAATAGCATCCTGCGCTATATGTGGGGCCTTCCTCGGCATGTAAACGTCTCCAGCATGTTTTTTGTCGTTTCTGGCGGCAATCCTTGCTTCCTTTCACTGTAAAAAATAAGCGTGTTGTCGGTGTGTTGAAGCAACACACAACACGCCTACAACGTGTGTAGAACTTGGTTAACGCGTTGAAACAACGTGTTTTACTTATTTTACCGTGTTGAAACAATACGCTCTATACCATTCTTGGTAACAACACGTTTTAATGAGTTGCCGGAGAACACGCTTAATGTAACACACATGAAGCGTGTCGAATCAACCCAATTTCTCCCGAACAACACACTTAGTGTAGGTACACGCGACTCGAACGACATCAAGCGTCGTAAAACAACTCACTTGCACGCGTGTACCACAAACAACACGCGTCCAGTGAGTTGATATGACAATATGGCGACTTCATAACCTCGCTATATTATGCACGGACGTGCGAAAGAGTTTTTAATTACGATTTGTGTTATTTTAAAAGCTAAACACATAAGTTTTTCCTCGTCGAGCAGACCTACATGAATGGCGAAAATAATTTGGTCTGTGAAACCATGGTAAGTGCAACACTCAGTTTATTGCCGTATATATAAAATAATTTTTTGGTAAAGGGTCGATGCGAAGAAAATTTTTTATTCCGTGCGGATCAATATTTTGTTCGTTGCTAAGAAAAGTTTCTGTCCAGAGTGCTGAAAGATCCTTTTTAGGGGCAAGGGGCAAATTCAATTCTATGCGGACCAAGTTTTCTGTTCAGTGAGAAGAAAATTTTTTGGACGGATTGGAGGAAATTTCTTGTTCGAGGCAAAGCAAATTCTTTATTTTGTGCGGACCAATTTTTCTGTCCAGGGCAAAGAAAAGTGTCTGTCCGGAGTGAAAGAAATTCCTCGTTCCTGGCAAACGAATTTTTTTATTCTGTTCGGACCAACTTTTCTGTCCGGATGGCAGTAAATTTCTTGTTCAGGGCAAAGAAAATTCTTTATTTTGTGCGGACCAATTTTCCTGTCCAGAGCAAAAAACATTGTCTGTCCGGAGTGAAAAAAATTCCTTGTTCAGGGCAAACGCAATTTTTTATTCTGTGCGGACCCATTTTTCTGTCCAGTGCGAAGAAAAATTTCTGTGCGGAATGGCTGAAATGTCTGGTTCGGGGCAAAGGAAATTCTTTACTTTGTGCGGACCAATTTTTCTGTCCAGGGCAAAGAACATTGTCTGTCCAGAGGGAAAGAAATTCCTTGTTCGGGGCAAACGCAATTTTTTATTCTATGCGGATCACTTTTTCTATCTGGTGCGAAGAAAATTTTCTGTCCGAAGTGAAGGAAATTTCTTGTTCGGGGCAAAGGAAATTTTTTTTTCTGTGCAGACCAATTTTTCTGTAGAAGGCGAAGAAAATTGTTTCGAGTGAGGGAAATTTCTTGTTCGGGGCAAAGAAAATTCTTTATTTTGTGCTGACCAATTTTTCTGTCCAGTGCGAAGACAATTGTTTGTTCAGAGCAAAGGAGATTCCTTGTTTGGGGAAAATGTTCTGTTCACTGCAAATCGAAATTTTCTCTTTCATACAAATATCCTCCTCACTGCGTTTTCTAATTGCTGTGCAGAAAACTTTTTATTCAGTGCTTTAGAGATTTCCTGATCAGTTCGAATAGCGATTTTCTTCCCAACAAATTTCTCGATTCACTATATATCAAAGTACAAACAGCCAAATGTTTTTATACTTCTTTAATAATTTATCATACTTTTTCAGGATGTGGAACAACTAGCAACGAGTACGGATGCGAAAAAAGGACAGCATAAGAAATTTAAAACATCACACATGTCACAATCCAAGTCGACTGGACCAGGGACCATACGAAATCCCATGATATTACCAGAGCTCACAGATGAATCGGAAAAGATGTTGGGCACTGTCGGGGGAAGTCGTCGACTGTCATGGGAAGCTACTTCGCGTGGGATACTGCATATCTTCTAGTGCTATTCAATTTTTTTCCTTCATGTTTTTATGCGGCCATTAAGGCGGGATATGCATTCAAACGGGAAAAACTTAACCAATTTTGGGCGATTTTTATAACTAAGGAATAATTATTCTCCATCTATCAAACTGTAGGTATTCTTTAATAGTATATTTATCTATACAAAACAATTTTTTTAAATTCATTCAAAGTGGTGCAGCTGTGGCAGAGTGTTACAGCAAGGTTGCCGCGGCAGTTGTGAATTGGCGTGCAGTCTATAGCTTCCGTAGACTTTGATTTGCAAAAAAATTCAATTTTTTTTCGAGTTAGAATATGTATAGTTTCTATTTGACAGTAATTAAAATGAAGAAAATTCAAATTTAAGAGAATGGCACACATTTACAAAAAATCACTCCTTCATGCAAAGTATCTGTAAAATTTGCATTGAAAAAGTAGTTTTTAAAATAATTTTTGAAAAACAATTCTCGTCAATTAAAAGAAATATTGTCAATATTTCTACCAAGTTTCAACCCAATCGGCTTTATAGTTTTAGAGTAATCCTGCACGTCAATTTCGAAAATGCAGTTATGGGAAAAAGGGGTTCGAAGTTTTCGCCCGCTACGAATCCAAGCGGTAAGACACAGCGTTGGCGGGATGCAACGTTTAAAACTTTTCGATTTTCGTCTTGAAACTTCTGGAAAATATACTACATATATAGATCTATCGTTTCAAGAAAAAAAAGAAATAGATTTTTTATCGTTGTAAATGTATATCTCGCCTTAAAGGTGTTTTAGTTTTACGTAATGGAACATGATAAGTCAATTTGTGCGTTGATAAGGTAAAAGAAAAATAAATACTGTAATTCAAAAATATAATTTTTGTGTGTATTCAATAATGTAGATAATACGCCGACTCACCCACACACCTACATATTCACACACATACACACACATACACATTTACAGGAGAGTAATAAAGGCATTTCACATTTTATGTGTGTGTGTGCGCGCGCGCGCGCACGCACACACACACGCATGCATGCTCATAAAATGTGAAATATCTTCATTACTCTTCTCGATCAATATAACCATGTATTCCGTTTCTTGATGAAAAACCGCAAGCAGCCGATAGCACAATGGTCAGCGTACGTACATTAGGTATAGAAGTAACTAGGTTAGGTAGGTTCGAGACCAGGTAATGACAATAAAATTTATTCGCAGGAATTGATTTCAGGACGGTTGGAAATTATCAATTATGGTAGTACACCATCGGAATAAACGACCAGTAACGAAGAAACATTTTTTTTAATTTTCGAACGTATGCCTACGTGACGTCTTGTACATTATTCCCAAGCGTCCACAAGTACACATAAAAAGTGTGTTGATTTAGCCATCAAAACATTTTAAACGTGTTGAAATTGGCGACAAGCGTTTACACGCCTAAAGTGTATCGAAACAACACGCTTTGAACTTGCTAAAACACACTTGAAGCGTGTTGAAAGAACACGCGTAAAATGTGTCGTTACGACATCAACACACGCGTTACCGTGTTGAAAAGAGCGACAAGATTACACACGCAAAACGTGTTAAAACAACGCGCTTGTTTTTACAGTGTTGTTGCCTTTTCAGATTGAAATCCATCGGCAGTAAGGCGTAATTCGTCCAGATGTTCGCAAGTCTCCATCGCGTTCGGCCCAATCGTAATACCGAGGTTTTTCATAATTCGGAGAAAGGCGACTGTTCCGTCGTTAAAAGTGCCAGCCGAAATATGTGCGGCGATGCCAACAATCGTTAAACCACTCCATGCATTTTTCGGAGCAATTTTCCAAATCTTCGAATTCAAACACTCGTTATTATTTTGTGTGAAGCCTCCTAAACATCTCTCCAGTAACCCGTCGTTACTAAGTGCTTCATATACTGGTGTGATCGCTTCTGCCACAGTTTTATCGAGTACAGGCTTATGCCACGTGCACTAACTTTCTTTGCCAGAAGGACAGTTGTCATGCTGAGGATTTTCATCGGTTGAGCACTTATGATAATATGTTGCCCAGATTCCTTTCTTCATGTCATCGATAGCCGTGCAATTATTTCTCACAGCCAATCCATACAACACTGTCGATTCGTGAATCGATTTTGCAGTCAATTTGCCTCTTCCTCCGAAACCTTTTGTTTGTTTCTTGTTGTTGCGGAGTGGCTGCCCATTCGTTTTTTGACATGACCAATGCATTCACGTTTACGTATAATAATGTGCTCTCCATACGGATGGGGTTCTGTTATGCTTTTGAATGTTTTTCCATCGCCATCGCCAACATAATACAAATATTTTGTATCGTGTAAATCTTCAGATTTGCTGAACATTTCAACCATTCTATCTACCTCCATCTTTCCAGAACTTCTTTCGTGGTTACTTGTGCATGTACCTTCATGTCCTGCGTGCAATTCTTCATATTCTTCTGTTCCCGTTTTTTCACTCTACGATTGGCAGGCCTTACAAAATGACGACTCGACGATAATGTCGACAAATTCCCCAGACAAAATTCCGATAAGTGTCGCAACACCCTGCAGCGAAGAAAAACCTCTTTTTCTCCAAGAACAATCCCCGGAGACGGCGATTTCATTTGCGTCTTTGGTGTTCTCGTTTTCTGCCGTTATTTTTTTTCTTCGTCAGCTGCCATTCGCGAAGACGAATCTGGAACTTCTTTGGCTGCATCTCGTATTTGTTTGGTAATTTTGTCGTAGAGCGTTTGACTAAATCATTTTGGGAGATTCATAATACCGCAAAGAATGTTCATTCCCGTCAATCCAACACCTAATATTAGCATAGCCAACGTGAAGCTGCGATTGATTTCGTAACAATAACTTTTAGGCGAAGGACTCGAACTTATCTCCTTTTCTCGCACTTGATAACCAAGGTAAATCCCAATCCTCTAACTCCTGTTTCAGAGAACTTGATGTCACTGTTACAAGTTTTGCACTTTACGAGAGAAGCAATTGCAGTGAAAATGGATAGAAAATTTACGATTACCTAGCCATGTGCGCGGTCATTATCTACATCGAGTGCCATCGACAGTTTTAATTTTTTTCCTGACGCACTTGTGTTTAGTTCGGCGTCCGATTTTTACGTATACTGATTGCCGTGAAAAATATGTTTTTTTTACGAATGCCTGGGCGTCCTCCCATGAATCGTAAACCCTTTCTATCTAAACTAGTATGGGTTTCTTCGCAATCACTTATGTTAAAATACAACTGTCTCAACTCACAATTTTGTATTGCCTCTACAATGCCTCAATTCGGACTAAATAATTTTACTTCCTCCTCCTGGTTTTATGCTTGTGCCGAACCGAAAAAAAACCGTTAGTTTTATCGTAAACCAAACTGACAAAACCCGTTACCTTTACCGTTACACGATTCTATGTAGGGATAATAAGTGAACCATGCTTGCTTCCAAGAGAATTAAAGTTTTCACGCTTTAAATGCTGCAACTTTAACAATTTTAGGAATTTGTCAATCCTGTAAAGCTTAAAATATTCCTAACAGTTCAGGCTAATGGAATGAAAAATAAATAAATAAAATTTTCGCGTATATAATGCCTCAAGTAATTGCTAATCATATTTTTATTACGAAGAAGAACGTCGTTGTGAAATTCTTGTGCCTGGTACAGTTTTTGAGACAATAGGTCGTAAAGGTTATAAGACGCTATTGCACGGGTCATCGTCATCGGTTGGTCTAGTAATCGCCATGTGAAGGTCCCGTTAATCGTCACATGCGTTCAAACTGCTTCAACTAATTATGTAAGGGTCCGTAAGCCTTTGTTCACTCTATTGGGTCTGCATATAGGATCGCAGAATCGTTTTTTTTTTGGTCACTAAGTCACAAAAAGTTTGGTTTTCATTCAAACATTTGACAAACAGTTTAGGAAATAAACTTCTCTTACACATAACTTCGTTATTTTGAAAAATAAAGCCAATTATGGTTATTACGTCAAAATTATAATTTTTATTCATTTTCAATAATTATAAACAAGTATTGTATCGTAAAATAATTTTTAATATTTTTTCGATTGAGTGGTGTTCACCTGTATTCGAGATGTCCCCAGTCATCGACATAGTCACGACCCAGTAATCAACAACGTTTATTCATATCTATATGTTTTTACTATCGCGAATGTGTGTATGACGATTACCACATGTGTATGACAATAGTTCTTTTCTGATTTTCTATTAATAAATATTCGCTTCTTTTTGGTCAACCTTGTCTTAGTTATCGACAGCTGTTGCGATTAATCGGCAGAGTGTTTACATTGCTGAAATCGTAATTCTTTTATACGAAAACTCGTTGAAATTGGCATGAAACTATCATTTCTATGCTGAACGCAAAACTACGATTTTTATTTTTAACCCGAAGACAAACTTACTTTGCGCAAGTCCCCAGGCATTCTTAAATCAACCGACATGTGACACGGTTCACTTTAACCTTCAGCTGAAGGATTCAGCCCAAATCGCAGACAGTCGCCGAAGCTGGATGTAGTTGATTTGATTATTTTCGAATACGTATACTAACGAGTGCAACAATATGATACACCATAGTCAATACCTCCTGAATGCTAATATATCACAGGTCTGTACCATCAACTGATTTTTATCTTAAAATATTTATTCAATGTGTAAACATGACGATCACTAGGACCCTGACGACTACTGGGCCAACCACCGGTCACGGATTTTGAAGAAACAGACAACCGATCAACTTGGCACAAGTTTGTCATGTAGTTACGCAAAAATGTATAAATTATCACATTTTCGCTATGTATGGTTATTCATATTTATTGTCATTTTGTCGATTAATGCAAAACGCCACATTCATGTATATTGATATGTGCGCGCATTCACATGCTTATATATGCATGCGTGTATATGCACATCTATGCATATATATGTGTGCATATGCATGAAAATGAATGCACGCGCAAGACAGTACATGGATACATTTTCATATTCATATGCGGTGGAATCTATTCATGCACACACGCACACACTTGCATGGGTAGTCGTGCATTAAAATACACGAATACTTTCAGTTTATTACGAGAAATTACCAGCCAAATTGTAGTAGTATTTCGGTTTTATGACTACCTTATTTCATGGGCAATAGACTGCAAGTCGTCGTTTGCGATAATCCGACCAGATGGCCCAATTAAATATAAGGATTAACAAATTATATCTTTAAAAAATCTTATAATGTTTTATATTTTTCTTAGAAATAATTCGATATAAATGTTATTTTTTAAATGTGACATACCATAACACCACAAATTGAAAATGGTATGCGTTAAATGATAAACGACATTAAAACCAACATAACATCTATAGTTTTTTACCATTATTATTGTTGTCAGTGTTATTACTGTTACTCTTCCAATTACGATCCCTTTGATTGCAATGACACGAAAGAGTTCATTGCCTGCATCGATCGTTACGCTTGAATTACCGAACTGAAATTAAATTATATAAACCAATTTCAGGAGAAAAAATTCCGAGACCATTTGCTCAAAATGGTTCGGGATGTACGAAGCAGTTAATGAAATTGATGTCAATGAAAAAAGAGGAATGATTTGTATTATATTACTTTTTGGATTGCATTGGTTACTGGCGATTCTCAAATGTTTTTCTTCCGATAGCGTGATAATAAATTATCGGAAAATCTCCAAGATTTTTGTTAACCGATTTTTTCAGTGAGCAATTTAATATTTAATATATATTTAAGTGTGTGTGTGTGTGTGTGTGTGTGTGTGTGTGTGTGTGTGTGTGTGTGTGTGTGTGTGTGTGTGTGTGTGTGTGGTGTGTGTGTGTGTGTGTGTGTGTGTATTTTCATATGCTGTTCACAAGTTGAATATTTATTAATTAATTAACCGATGAAAATATATTAATTTTATATTCTTTATTATATATAACCTCAAATTGTTCAATGAAAAAATTTGTTAATATATTTTATATTAACAAATAAAATAAAAAATGTTTTACTATTAAATATGCTTTTTATAGCAAGACTACCACCATTCATAGGATTAATACTAAAATGCTTTTCAATTAATACTTTAATTAATGATGAATTAAATCTATTATTTTTATTAATTTTCATGATTATACCAATCTTATCATTTTTATTTTCCACACGTTTTTTTTAATGTTCAAAATTCCAAAACAAATGTACAAAATTCCGCGGGTTTAAAAAAATAAGCAACGTATGCACATCGTGTTTTGTCTATTTGTGAGTGAAATAGATCAATCTTAAAATGTGACTATCCTTTTATGCCTATTTCACTTTGTTTTATTCATATTTGCTTAAATGTATTCCAATCATTTTTGGCCAGGTTTAAGGGGCTAGGCTACAGTAACGGGTATAAAATCATGTGCGAAATTAACATTTTTTTTCGTATGACAAAGTGATTCACTCATAAAATTAATCACACATCTATTTAGTATAAATATCAAGCTGCTAGAAAATATATATAAATTTTTTTTCGATGTACAAAATGGTCGTCTACTCGAAACTTCTCGAAACGGCTTTTTCCGAATTGGAGTGACAAATAACTTCAACAATTTTCACTCGATTTACTTCAAATTAAATTTTTTTATTCCTAATTGCATTTCGCAGAGAAGTACGTAGGGAATTTCTGATTAGTCGAAAACTTTTCATTTTATAAGCAGTTATAACGAAATTTTTCACTGTAAATACATTTCTTAAGTTCAAATATCTACAACTTTTGAATAAAACAATATTTTTTTAAATTCCGTACGTACTTCTCTAGGTATTCTAATGTAGATTGACGAGAATTTTTTGTTCTAGGTAAAAAATTGTGGATGCTAAATGTCACGCCGCGGAGCACCTAATAAAAGATAACAAAAGAAAATATTAGTAGTTGGCCATTTTGTGCATCGAAAAAAAAATGCTAACAGCTTGATATTCATACTAAATAGATGTGTAATTAATTTTATGAGTGAATCACTTTTACATACGAAAAAAAATTGTTAAATTTGCACATGATTTTATACCCGTTACCGTGGCCTAACGCCTTAATGAAAATGTCAAGTGGCACAAAAGGGCAAAGCGGGCAGAGCAAAGCGAGCAGGGCAAAGCGAGCACGTGTCTGCTATGCCCAGTATAAAAGATGGCTATGTGAAATGAAGTTAATACTTTATTTAAATAATTTCCGTATTTATTTATCTTTATTGTAGGAAATCGAGCACGTCCCCGCTATGCTCTAATGACAGATGACTATGTGAAATTAAGATGATAATAGAAGATGACTATGTGACTTTATTTTTATATTTTTCCCATTTATTTATCTATGTAGGAACGTTATTATTTATTGCAACTATGTTTTTTTACATGTTTGGAAGTGGTATTGTTACCTTCTTATAACGATATCCACTATTATTTTTAGATGGTAAATAAATATAAAAGAAAGACACAACAAGCTTCTTGGGACGAGGCACGAGGGGTCACACCACCCGAGCGGCCACGAGTGCGAGAGAGATAGCGGATTTACAGATTCTCAGTGTTCTCCTAAACGGTTGATTTTTTGGAAAAAAGAAAAGAAACATCTCTCACTCTGTTAAACGACGCACAACGTCTTTCTCTTCGTTTGCCCGAAATGTGGTCCGTCTGCGAGAGAACTTGGCAGTAGGATTTTTACCGACTCGACGTTTGAACCATGTCCTTGAGAAGGATGTGAACACTAAGGAAAAGTCAAAAAGGTGAAAAAAGAAACAACCTACAGCCAAGAAAAATTACGCGTGCAACGAACCATATATAGATCCACCCAGACTGGAATTCAATGCAATGACTGCCAAATGGGGGCTCATGGTGCATTTGCTGCTTACCCTTGTGTTGGATCATTCTACTGTGATGATTTCCAAAAAGATAAAGTTTACTGATGACTGTTAAGAAGACACGTTAAGTTTTTGTTCTTTTATGATAATAAGAATGATTTGTCTGCAACAAAATATGTGGGTACATTCATAGTTTTTTTTCCCCATATGATTACCTATTTTTTTCTCATTTATGCCTAATCTCAGAAAAAAACACCCTCTACGTGCCCGTTTCGTTCTGAAGCCGTGCTCGCTTTAGGCACGGCTTTCTTAAAGTTTTTAAATTGGTTTCATTATTTGTATTTTGAAGATTCACTGGAAATGTGTGAATGTACTATTAAACTACGATAAATTCGGCACCCGATAGCAAAAAGAATTGTTTGAATGTGACATTTTATAACAGCGTTTTTTTTTATTTCCCTTAGAGTGCCCACTTTGGGCACTCCTCTATATGATATTCGAGAGTCAAAGATATATAAAGATTTTAAAAACATATATGAAAGCAATTTCCTTGAATTTGTTGGTGGGCGAGTATCGCGTGCAACGTCTGGAAACAATGAACTTACGATTGATCGATTCGTGACCACGCGCAGACTCTCCCTATCAAACCAAGGTAATTAAAGACAGAGAACTAAACGAATCTAGCGGTACCACGGGTAGAGAAAGTGGGGTATAGACGAATAGAAAGAGATAAAGAGAGATAGCGTCGAGGTACAGAAAGAACGGTCGGGGTTACTTTCTCCTCGATCATCTGGCGTTACAGACGAACGGATGTAAAGATGGCGCCTCGAGCGTTTCCGCATTCAATCTTTACGAACGGGGCTGAGTGATTCACGAGATTCAGACTTCTCTCCGATTTCCGATTGTCCGAGAGCACCGATTTTCAACAAGCTAAATCGATCTGTCACGCGTTCAAACCGAGCGAATAAATACGCACATAATTGACATTATCAGAATGTCTCGTCCACTAGGAGAGACCAGAAATCCTCGCGCACCCTGGTGTCCTCTTTGTGAAGAGTAGCATGCGCGGAAATCGTTGCTTTGTCTTACGTGCGTTTCTTTGCTAGCCTCTTTTGTGAAGCTTCAATGGCAGAGACGGTCGAGGGAATTTAATGGTGAAATTGAACGCGTGCAATGAGCACGTCGTAGGGATTAATGTTGTGCGCGAGTGCATTTAGTCACGCAAGTGCTATCATTGCGTAGCACTTTGTGTGTGAGTGGCAATAAGTGGCATCGTCGAGGAAGCGGATTACAGCAATTCAAATGCAAATTAGTTGATTAGGCTATTTTAAAGAAATAGTATTATTTTGGTGCTCAGCGATTATTTCCTGAGCTATAGGGATTTGTGTACTGAAGGTTTTTTTTAAAACTAAATCGTTTTTTAAATTAGCATTGATTGATGGGGTAATCATTTTTTTGTTTTAATCATAGAGTTTTCATTACTAATGGCTTAAGCAATGAAAGTTATTGATCCATGGAATAACTTTTTTAATGGTAGATTTTTCGATGGATTCCAACGATAAAGTTTTGTCAAAGTGTGGGTAACTCACATGGGGAAAGCCACTGAACGGACGTGGTAAAACTATTTTAAATGCAGCATAAAGTTTTACGTTTAAGCAGCAATGTAATTTAAAAATAAAACTCGAGATCTCGTCGTGTTTTAATACACATTGGGCAATTGTATTTTTTATTCGTCGTTTTCTCTTCCAGTCGGCGCGAATTCTAGGAAAGAAAAAAAAATAATGATTTGTCTGCATCTGTTTGTACTGTATCCACTTCGTCTATACGGGGCGTTCCAAGCTAAAGAAGCCTCCGTATGATATTTGGTATGGAATTTTCTTTTTTTTTACGCCTAGTGTAGAGTATTACGACAAATCAGCAATTTTAATATTAACATATATTTTTCACTGGTTCTAACAGTTATTCGAGAATGTTGAGGCTACTCTATTCGGAATTACTTTAGTAACAAACGTAATAGAGTTGTAGTTCTGAAATTCAATATCCTTACGTCGTTTTGAGACTAAACGGCCTGTCCTTGATTATTTTGATTATTTTCTTTGCCTAGTTTGAGATTAGTTTTTTTAAAATTAATAGCTAGGCCGTCTGGTATTATTGGAAAGAATATTCTGTCGACTTATTTTCAAAATTGAAGCTGACTGACAACGTATATTTTTACTATTCCTTTTGGGACCATCCTGATCTCATTTGTCGTTAGGA
The DNA here is from genome assembly GCA_963210295.1 of Ophion ellenae. NCBI lineage: Eukaryota > Metazoa > Arthropoda > Insecta > Hymenoptera > Ichneumonidae > Ophion > Ophion ellenae. The sequence continues at coordinate 20,045,569 of OY723389.1, read as the reverse complement.
TTCCCTTAATCTGCGTATCGGTATGTATTTTATTCCGCGTCGGATATAATAGAAAGGTTCAACAATGACTATGAGTGCGATCAGCGATATATATTAGGGGGGTATATTAAGATACCTTTAGACGAGAAAAAAGTGACGGGTTTTCATGATTTGTCTTAAAAGGAAAGATTTATTCACCATTTTTGAGATTCAAGGTATGTTTTATCACTACTTTTGGCTGCAACTTGGTATTTGTAAAAAAATAATCTTCAAAAATTGCGGAGGTATGATACGATCTTGTAAACGGGCTGCGTCGGATGTTGTCAGACGGCGTGACACGTAGCGTCGGCGAGATTAATCTGTAAAAAACCAAGGAAGATTTTTCTTTCGTGAAGGGGTAACATCACTGTAGAATTTTCAAAAAACGGGTTTCTTAAAAATTGGCTTCATAGATGCATTGAACCGTGCAGAATAAGGGGAAAAAAGTTTGGTACCTGTAAAACAAACGTCCGCAGCGCCGCACTGAAAAAAAAAATTCGTTCATTCAACCAAAATACAGTTGGTTTAACAAAATGTATCTTTAAATACGTTCAACTTGATTTTTGATTGGCATAACAAACGTTTTGTTAATCTAACTGATAGTTTTAGTGGTGTGAACTGTAGCTTATCTAGCATGTCTGAGCAACTGTTAAAACAACAAAGTTTCGAGACAACAAAATGCATTTTGCACATTCAACGATTTCTTTTTCTCAGTGCGTGTGGATCTGCGATGGTAGGGGCTGGCCCGTGTGCGAGACGTCGACCGTTTTTTCGAAACACAATTTTTCAAAACGGCACGCAGCATAACTCCAACAATTCGCATTCCTTTTTGTACGCAAATGTTTTGCATGCATATTTTGAGCACGTTTTTAAAATAACATTCCAAAGAGAAACACGTACGGGATTTTCCATCAGTTAATTATAACATTAGTTATTAACAAATGATTGTCCTTTTTTCTGTCGAAAATTGAGTTTTTACTTTAAATGCTCGCCAATTATACAAAGATTCATATTTTTAAAATCCCCTACGTCTTTCTCTAGCTATACGCATGTAAATTGATGGAATTTTGAAAAAAAAAATCCATATTCAAATTTGCGTCAGTTGTTCAGCGTCACCAATTCGTATAATTTTTTGATATCATTTTTTTTGTTCACTTGACTAATGACTTTTTTTTTATTCACTCGACATGAGATATGACTAATAACATTCTTGAATATGGTTATCCTCATACTTGTCCGTCCACAAAAAAAATCGCGAAAAATCACTTAATTTTAGACGTTTAAAGTGGTTTTAACCACCAAAAGTGGTTTTAACCCTTAACACTCATACGCAGAATATGAAGCAAGAAAAAGTGCGCAATGCTGAAAATCGATGAAATGGTAAGCTTTGAACCAAAAAGACTGAATTTTCCAAAATAGTGGCTACATTTTGCAATGAAGAAATACTTTATTTTTTTTTAATTCTCAAAAATTTGAGCGTCATGTTTTAGACTGAGATCAGAATCGGTCGATTAGTTTTTTTTAGCTATATACGTCACGCAGGTTTCGAAAACGTAGCGTAAACCGTGCCATTCCTCTGCCATTTTCAAAGATTATTGAAACAATACCATGTAATAACCAAAAGTAGTAATAAAACAGACCCTAAGTCTTACAAATGGTGAAGAAGTCCGTTTAAAAAAAATCATGAAAATCAGCAAATTTTTCCTCACCTTGACGTATTCCTCCCCTAAATATTTGAATATAGCTAATTAAATTTTTTTTTGATAGAATTGACATTAAATTCTCCATAGAATTCCGTACAGTATGCTCATACTAGCGGCTGGATATGTTGCCCGTTTCGTTAGTTCGCAATACTAGATGTTGTGGCCCCGCCAAGCGTGAGATCAGCATCAACTTGAGTTTGCTTTTTCTATCGGACCGACACGGGAAAACCGTGCACGAGCGGTATATTTTTCTTGTATGTGCTTTTCAAGCCCGAGGTACGTTATTCGCGAGAGCACTGCCGATCTCAGCATTCCTCGGGCAGCACATTGCCGTTTTTTCATTCGCGAACACCGATTTGACAGTTTACTCATGAAATTTCTCGTGTATCGATGGAAACGCGTACAGTGAAATTAAAAGAGAAGAAAAGTTCGCGATCGTACAGGGGCGATAATCGGTATCGTGAAGTGCTTCGATCAGTGGTAATGATTTGGAAGAATTAATAGACAAACGTGTCTGTGTTGCATTGAGAATAATGACGAGAAGAGAGAGAAAAAACGTGGGCACCGATATTGGCGAATCGAGCTGGTCAAATGGATGGAAACCTACTTCAATTTCGTCACCCCAATTCTTCCACGATGATTTCCGATCTCAGGGCGATTACCTGGCCGATTATTCGTGTACTGATCCAATTTCCCGATATCATGACCACTTTGTGCAGAATCATGGATTACGATCGCACGCGGCAATTCTACAAAGTTACAATGAAATGCGTAAGGGAGTGTTTTATGCAAGAGTTTTTTTTTCTTCTGAAAGTCCAGTTATGCCCCACAACTTCTTTTGCTTATAACACAGGTTTTAAACCAAAAAATTCGACTCGTAAGTACTGAAATCGAATCGTTATGATCTCAGGAATAAGAATATGCAAGGAAAATCATTGTTATTGGAGGCTTACACGCAGGCACGTCTGCAACAAAATTAATTTTTATTAATTTTTAAACCAAATTTTTGTTTGGTGTTGTTTTTTGAACAAAATTTTTGAACAAAATTAATTTTTAAACCAAATTTTTGTTTGGTGTTGTTTGGGTTGTTCGGGTTTGTTTGAGTTTGTTTGGGTTTGGGTTGTTAACCTGATTCTAGCAGGAGCCCCACTTCCGAATATTTACCAAAATTAATTTAAGGCAGTACGAGCGCGCAATCTTGATTTCTATATATTTTGTTCAAATTTTAACCAGGCAGTGTGCATATCAATACTCATGTTTGAGTGAAATTTCAGGACAGTCGACTATTTAGATTGGGAGATAATGGGTTTTGGAATTGCAACTTTTAACACTGCAGGGTCTGCATTGAAATTTATACGGAATAATTTTCCGTAAATAATATTTGTCCCTTATAATAAGAAGGCATATGGCAACACCGCAGAACAGTATTGTTCCATATTTCGAGAAAAAAATATATATCCTGTTGCTAAAGTTAAAAATTTTGTCATAAAAAAATATTTGCATTATAAATGTTAATATTTCATATTGTTTATGTTATCTTCATTAACAAATAAAAGTGTTGGTTTATTCATAACTAATGGAAAACTTTGTTCGATTAAAAATTCCTTCCAAATCAAAATTTGTGTTGGAGTATTATTTTAAATATGCCGCGCAAACTCACGTCATTGGATACGTGGAACGATGCGGTGTTGCTATATGTCTTCTTATTATAAAGGATAAATAATTTTTACGGAAAATTATTCTGTATAAATTTAAATGCAGACCCTGCAGTGTTAAAAGTTGGAAATTTTTAAATCCATCATCTTCCAATCTAAATAGTCGACTGTTCTGGAATTTCACGCAATCATGCATAATGATATGAACAATATCTGGTTAAAATTTGAAAAAAATCTATAGAAATCAAGATTGCGCGCTCGTACTACCTTAAGCTCTAATGAATTGAATTTCGGGTCTCTAAAATAAATTGAGGAAAATTTAATTTTGAACTGGTGAATCAATTATCCAACGAGCAAAGATACAAGGGGAACGGAGGTTTATTGGTTGAATATCGATGCTAATCAATTATCGATGCGTGCAGTAATTGGTAATTAATGAATCAAGAACGAATTGAATAATCAATGGAGCACTAATTATAATTTGGTGATTTCGGAAGCATCAGTAATTGCGGCAAAATAAACAAGCTCGTACCTATATGGGAGGCCTACTTCGCACGTGATCTCGAACACATCGACATGTACAATTTAGTTCATTCATCCCTATTTGGATAGATCCGCATGGTCTAATGTGAAAACAAATAAGGAAATAACTGATTTTGCCCAAGTAGGAGACTGGTAAACGGTCATATTCCAGTTTAAGCGTATCTCCATTCTCGATATAATGAGCGGCCAATAGTATAATACTATTTCGGGAATGTTCACAGACATAATAGAAAGTATTTGTAGAAGTCACACTCTAATTAGTGTCTCCCCATTGGATAATCGGGCGGAAGCCAACACTGAAAGTTATTAATTCAATTTATTATGTGTAATGCCAAAATCATTCTAGCATTTCACTCTTTGTATCTGCAAGTCCTTAAAATTCCGCAATTGTGTGTTTGCAATCTTTCGCTGATTAGGCTGAATAATTTTATTCCAGAATATTACACTTATCGCTATAGCTTTGACGGCACCAGGTGCAAAGTGGCTAATTAGTTTTACATCATGAACGATTCTGCACCGCGGTTCACGTCCAAAACGTCATTTTGAATAACTTAAATCATATAACTTGTTTTTTTTCTTGGAAATCAAGGAATAATGAATAAATTGGAGACTTTCACTGGTTGAAAAATGGTAATGGCCTATCATTAATTCTATTAATATGGATCGCCTGGAGTAATTTTACGACGTACAAATTCATGTCTTCAAGTGTATATATCACATATCATTGTCAATAGCCTGGTTATGAGTGTAAGGTGCAATCCACCTCATTCTCGAACGTACGAGGTCTTCCTGAAGCCTTTAATGGTCGGTGGAAGTCTGGGAGTGGGTCTGTGATGGAGGTCTGAGAAGTACAATCGGACAACAAACTTCACGCCAATATAATTGATCTTGAAAAATAATAAAGAAAACTTTTTCATTATTTATAGAATAGCTGAACAAAAAACCAACGAACTTTCATCATATTTCTATTATACAATCTATTGATATTTGCAAATACAGATGAAAGCTGTAGAGTAGATAAACATTTGCACGATTTCGGTGTGTTCTTGTAAAAAGTGTACTGCACGATCTTGAGCATCGACGAGGTAATCAAACGACCAGTTGTACAAATTAAACGATTATTAATTCTGTAAATCAACAATGCGAAGCAAAACCGTATATTAATTTATAAAAACCCGTGCATTTAAAACGCGCTGACTTTGTGTCATATGTAAGCAAAAAAATGCGGCGATTTATTCAATAAATTAGTTGTATTAAGTCCTTTTAATAAGGTTTCCAGTATCTTCAATACGGTTAATTTTATGATTGTAACTTGATAACGAAGTGCACAAATGTTCCATCAGGCTTGAATTTTGGCCGGGAATGTATCGAGCATCTTTAAAAAAAAAATACAAATCGAGGGGAGAGGGCTGCCGCGTTCTTCCGCATAATTCTTCGTGTTATATATAGCTGTTGTTTTATTCGCACGAAAGTGACGCCAATGACCTGGCCATGTGAAATGGGGATAGTAATCTGTATCCATGAAGCAATTCTTCGCGACTGAAAGAGTAGGCAAGAGCGATGAAGAATCGACTGACGAATGAGAGGAAAGGAGTGAGAGTTAAATCTAACAAGGTGCTTCGGTCTCATCTCTGGAGAAGGGGACTTATATTCACGACTGAATATTCTTTCTCTCGTACCTGTGGCATACACATACGACCCGGGTAATCCGTGATCATGGACGTTAACAGTCAGTCCCATAGTCGTGTGTCGAACGATCACGTTCGCTTGGACGCGCTCATCTTGGCACTCCTGCAAATTTTAACCACGCGGAATTCGTTTTCTTATTCTTACACGCCGTGAATTTGCCTATAAAAAAACCTGTGAAATTGCAGTGTCATTTGAATTAACAAGTATAATTCATTAATTCTTAATTTTTTAACGTATACTCATGAGAGAGAGAGAGAGAGAGAGAGAGAGAGAGAGAGAGAGAGAGAGAGAGAAAGAGGGATACAGAGAAAGTGAAGTTTTGCTGTCCCCAACCAGGAGCATAAGTTTTGATGAAATTGAAAAAAAAATGTTACTCACACGCAGCTACGATTTTTTCCAACATTTTCAAGCCGAATAAAAAATATTTCCATATTTACAAACACGTTATTCTGTGTAGCTCGATAATGTGATCGAACCAAGACACTCAACAGAAGATTTTTGCAGTTCTACAAAGTCAACACTCGCGTTTGCATATTGTGGATAGAATTTAATAAAGAAATATTCATTCAATCATTCACTCTCAGGACGAAAATATTCGATTGATCTTTACCATAAAAAAATTCTGGATGACCTCTTTTCTTTCATTCGCCGAAGTATTTTCAAAAACATATTTATGAACTATCAATTAAAGCCTAGCAAGCTACCATGTCAGCAATAAGTTACGAATTTGTTTAGTCACTATTATTATAAATTACTTCAAATATTGGCCTTTCAGAAAAAAGAAATTGACCAAACAAATTGACTTACAAATTGTAGAACAAATCTTTTTATTTTTAAACAATGAATATGAAGAAATATATTTAAATTCTACAAAGAAGAACAATATGCACTCACCAATATCAGCGATCCTAACATAAAACGAGAAAAAAAATATTCCCTTGAAAATTCAATAGAAAACCTTTTCCAAAGTACATCTAATATATTTAGCTATTTTTTCTTAATTTCGTGAATGTTTAATTAAATACTAACGGCATACTGAATGCAATGTTCCGCACGGAATGACTTCCACGTTAACGTTGCGTTCGGGTATTATACTGCATGCATATTCAAAGCGTAGATGCTCATTAGCTTCGGTGGATTCGTGGTCGAGGTGAGCAAGGATCCTTCACCATGATATCGTTATCAGAGCAGATTCAATCGTGGAAATTGTAGAATTGGGAGTTACTACAAGAATTAAATTTCTAGCACTCTAATTGCTTTTGGTTCTACGCATATCGAAGGGATTGTTTCTGTTCGCTAATACAGGTATGATGAACGTGGTACCATGGCTGGTGTCATTAACGCTGCTTGGTCTTCAAGAATTTGCAGCGCAGACGACGAGCAGCACCGCGGCTCTGGATCACATTTCACAAGAATTGGAAGCCCCACGGCCTTCCATGTCCCAAGTAACCAGCAGCGGGAATGATCTATCGATGCACAGTATGGTAAAATCACAACCTTTTGCGTTTCAATTTTCCATATGAAGCCGGTCAATACCCCTTTCCGAAAGACCAACTTCGACTTGTGGAAAGGTGCAACTGATCAGGATGAAATGTTCCACTTTATCTACAATTTTGGCGAAAGCTAGTTGCGTACTTGAATTTTTCGAAAAAGTTGGTATTTTTGGCGAAAGCGCCATTTTTTTCACAACCACATCCTGCTCACTCATTGTCAGACCAGAGTATAGCCTATGACAATATGGATTAAGGGATTAATCTACTGTGACGACCCAAAAATCACGGTTATGTAGAAAAATTATTTTTACAGGAGTGAGTAAGTTGATTGAAAAATCGTTTGGACATTTATTTTTATGTCCATTAACAAAGTTGTGTGCGAAATATCATTAAAAATAATAATATTTAAAGAAGTTGTAAACAATCTCGTGAAGGACTTTTAAACGTGAGCGGCTCAACGGTGTACTTGATTTTGGCCACCCGGTTGATCTTAAACGAAAGAAACGAGTTTTTTCTTAAAATAGATCACTGTGGCTGACACTTGATTGCGCTCATTTTGGTTATCATGTTCCAAACATAAAAAGAAAAATTTGAATTTTTTTTATTTGTTATTGTTAGTAACCAATGGAAAAAAAGGCTTAAGAAGAAAAACTTCAGTCAAGACTAAACTACTATTATACTGAATAAGTGTACCAAATTTCAAATCAATCCGTTTATTAGACTTCGAGAAATCGTGTCCACCGTTTTGAAACAAATAGTTTCGAGTTTAAAATCCATTGGATTATCATAATTTATTTTTGAGATTCACTAAATATTTTAATAATCCTCTCTGTAAAATTTCAGGGTCGGTTATCGACCGAATTACAGAGAATAAAATATTAAAGTTGCGTATTTTTGTGAAGGAATTTCGAGACGACATACGAAAACCCAATTTCCGGTCGCTACAAAAGTTTATATAGTAGTGGGAATCCGTCAGATTCTTAAAAATAATCAGATTTACATACTTAACACTTATAGTAATCCTATGCTCTCAGAAAAAATTACGCTTATTGACCTAATTTTCATGTGATATCAAGTTTAATTTGAACTTCCGGTATTTGATTTATTACCACTTGCTACGATAAAGAGACGTGACAGGAAGGCAACAGCTGACTGTAGTCCTAACCTCATCTCACTCATTCGAATTTCCACACATATTTCATTTTTAACCGACATACTTCGCCAACACAAATATTCCACGCTTTTTACCAGTCGTGAGCCGAATACAACGCTTTATATTTCCCGCACCTGGCATTGTTTTGACAGATCGACGTTGAAAAGCATGGAGGTTAAAGTCGCCCGGTTGAGTAAAAACAGACGGAGATAAAACCAATGTTGCCAAATATTAAACCTAGAAACACTGTGTGACTCGTTGGAATAACTATTGTTTCATTTTTCTAATTAAATGTGAACATTCATTCAACACTTTACACATGGAAAATTTTAGTTATTACAATTTTTTTGCACATCTTTAAAATATGAACTGTACAAGTCTGGTATGATCAATGGTATGACTAGTGTGGAGCGATAGGATTACCTTAAAGATGCAATTCCTGCACTATATGTTGGTCCATCCTGTTCAATTTGAATTGCCTCAAGCGACGAACGATTTTTTGTAATTTTCACAGTAACCTAACCTCTTAACTAGGTATATTTAATAAGAAATTCAATGTTAATGAGATTTGTTGATGGGCTTGAATAAGATGGGATTTTGTATTTTGATGTATTTTTCTTTCAATGAAGTTAATAATAGAGTAAGCTATTGTATTCAAATATTGATATTTAAAAACTGATCGTGGCTGTGTAGCGTGTGTATAATTTGAACTATGTTATTGTTTCTTATTTCAAAACCCGGGTTTTTCAGCCTTCCTTGAATTCACCGAATGTCGATCATCTGGACTCAACAGGGTCGATGGAAGGGTTGGAGAATTTTCCTGACCTGGCAGGATCGAATGTCGTACACCCTAATTTTGGCCAAGATGACATTCGCGTGCCGAGCAAGATGTATCAGCCACCCATAGATATCGATTTCGTCACTCAGGACGATTATCCTGGGCCAGCAATGGAGCTTGTTAGTGCTATATTCGTTGCTCCATCATTACGAGAAAAATAAATAGTAAATATCGATTAATTCGATTGTCATTACCATCTGATAGGTTTACGCTTGGAAAACCGTAGATTTTGAATTTGAGAGTGAAGCTGCTCGCGAAAGAGCCATATACGAGGGTAAATACATCCCCGACAACAATTTGCCCCTTGGTTTGGGTGTGTGGCGTGACAAGGTTTTCGTTACGCTTCCAAAGTGGAAAAACGGAATTCCAGCTACACTGACCACCGTGCCAAGGCACTCGAAGACCAAGAGCCCGCTGCTTCGACCTTATCCCAGCTGGGGATGGCATTATGAGGGTGAGTTCGGTTTGAAATGTTGTAAGCCGTCATAGTACGTTTCTGTACGATATCTTAAAAACTTTATGTATAATCTAAGCTGAGTAAACGATTCGCAAAATAAGTACTCTTAACCTTGACCTGATTCTAACACTTTCACGAGTTTGACTTTTCCATTTTTGACATTCAAAGACAGGACGAAAACCGAATATCATATCTTGTGTAAACATGTGAAGAACCGTTAATCCATTCGAATAATATAAATGTCAAAAACTCAGAAGCTTTGTCAATAGCATACTAATGGAACTCAGCCTTTCCATTACTAATCCAAATTTGCATCATCTCCAGGCAGTTGCGGTGGTCTAACGTCGGTCTTCAGAATCCAAGTAGATGAGTGCGACCGTCTCTGGGTCTTGGATTCCGGAACGGTAAACCTAACGAGCACAGCTTATCAAGCGTGTCCACCGTCGATCTACATCTTTGATCTGCGCACCGATAGACTATTAAGACGCTATCAGATACCCGAGGATCAAGTCAAACAAGATTCCCTGTGGTCGAATCTGGTTGTTGACATACGCAATAACGATTGCAAATCAGCAGTTGCGTATCTGTCCGACGTCTGGCGTTTCGCAATGATCGTCTACGATCACGCCAAAGACACTTCTTACAGGATCCAGCATCACTTCTTCCTGCCGGATCCGTTGTCCTCGAGATACGAGCTGCACGGCCTGCATTTCCAGTGGATGGATGGAATTTTTGGTATTTCTTTGAGTCCCCTCGACGTCAACAACGATCGTACACTCTTCTTTCATCCGATGTCAAGTTTTCGGGAATTCGCCGTTTCAACAACAGTCTTCAGAGACAAAGAGAGCGCGGACAGCAGTGCCGAGAGTTTCGTGCCGATTGGCCGACAAAGAGCAAAAGATTTCGGACATGCTTCGGGATCGGCGATCGACCGTAACGGCGTAATGTTTTTCAACATGGTGACCCGCGATTCGGTATGGTGCTGGGACACCAGGAAAGAATACATCCCCCAGAATCTTGGCGTCGTTGGAGCGAGCAACATTTCCCTGATTTTCCCAAATGATCTTCGGGTTGATAACAAGGACGATCAAAGCTTCTGGACTATATCGAATCGTTTGCCGATGTACCTTTATGGACCTTGGGACCCTTACGCCGTGAATTTTCGTATTTTTCGGGCCAGCGTCAAGGATGCGGTCAAAGATACCGTGTGCGATCCGAATTACGTGGTGCCCGAGTCCGAGCAAGGCTACGATGAGACTTGTTGAAATTGTGAAAGTACGAACTTCGTAGTAGCTGCGCAGCCCATACTCACTCTCTATAGTGCGAGTATATGTTTGTGGCGTACAAATAGCCTCTACCGTATGAAATGAATGAGGTTCATCGCCGGCTTAAGTCCCAACGACTGCGAAAGTATAAAAGCAGTATGCGATGGAACGTCACACTTCGTTGTATTATGCGACCGAGCTACATCCTTGAGAAACCCGGCAAAGAAAGTTCCAGGTGTACTCGTATTCATGAACAAACGGCACTGAGAAGAAATATGCTTATTACAACGCTATTAAGTATACGCTAGTAGGTATGTACAGTCTTTTCCTTTTCTTGCGTGCTGTCGAGATTACTTTCATACTCTTCATATTAAGTCCCCATGCAAAGCTAACTTTGACCTGCTAGAAATAGGCTTTGCGTCTTTTTTTGAGTAAGGAGAAATACGTTTTGCTCGAAGGGACAAACTATACATTTTATTTGAGAAAAATATGTACACTTTTTATATCAGTAATATATGATTCGTTGATAGCATGTCGCTTTTTCAATTCGACAAGCTGATAGGAGTATTTAAACAATCCGAAAGTGATTCAAGATTTACAATTGAAAAGTATCCAAATATCGTCCTCTTTTACAGGAAAAGTACGAAAAAAAACAAGTTATAGACGAGGAATTATTAAGTGAAAACGAGAGGTTTGTTTCATAGTTAGTTTAGCACAAAACTAGTGTACCACAGTTACCGAATATATGTTTGTATTTTTATCGTAATAAGAACTAAAAACGATTTTATATGGATAGGGATTTTTTTCTTAGTACGAAGCCCTTGCCACATGCTTCGATATCGACGACGGCCATGTAAAGCCTTTAATATTTTTCTGATGTATCAAATGTTTGTTATAAACGAATGCATTATATTGTGGACAATATTATGCCCAATCCTGAATCCCCAGATTGATAATGTTGCTTGACGCTTAACGATGGGCTTCCGTGGAATTCAATGAGTTACGTGAGAATTCCTCCATCGAGCTACGACCGCCGATGGAAATCACGTTATCGGAGTGAATCGAATTGCCAGTGGCTGAATATAAACTATCGAAGCTGTCGCATGTTGTATTATTTTTGAGAGGCTGCGAACTGTCTTGCCGCGGAGCGTCGCTGCTTCGAACTTGTGACGAACTTTCGGTGTTCGGAGAAACTTCGAGGTCACTAGGATCGCTGGTATGTTGAGGACCGGCGAATGATTGATTCATTACCGGAAAAGTTGATGTGCCAGTTCCACTGCTGGTAAGATACATTTCCGAGGTCATCGTTGACCTCGAGACTGCCCGAAAGTTACGGAAAAAATCTACGATCATTTTGACTACACAAAAGCCTGGTAAGTTCGTCAAATGCTTGATACAATTTGCAATTCCGAGAACATCCTTTCGATGATCGTGGTAAGCCAGTTTCTTTAGCTCTCTCGTCCAATTGTCCAGATGGGTGAGCTCTTGTTCGCCTAACATGTCGCCGATGCTCTTACCGTCATGATTCTTCGGCGAGTATTTTATAGGGTTGGTCTCCCAAATTAAATGTTCGTCATCAACGATATTGGCATCTTCGATCTCCTTTTGATCTCTTCGGAGATTCGGTCGCGTCTCTAACCCTTCCATGGAATAACTGTTCCAACACATTTCCACTGCATCCGGCGTATCGAAATGTGCAACTGTGTCGAGTACAATATCGTCTGTTTCCGTGTTAGAGTCCGAAAAAGCATCTTCGGAGTAATCCTCGGTCGTTGAAGGACCAGTAACCGCGAATTCTTGGAGATAACAGTCGCCGTAATCAATCTCGGTAGTTGACTGGAGTCTAAGAGCGTCATTGCAAAGTGATAGTCTGGTGGTTTTCATTATTTCCCCGATCACATCATCCAAATAACTCGACACGGAATATAGCTCTGTGGATCCAGGATTGAGATAAAACCCACGCGATGCATTCTCCGGATTTGACGAGAATGCACTTTGTAGAAGGGTGACAGTGCTCGTGTCGTCCAGAATATCCCAGAGGAAGTTTGCATGGTTCCAATCAGTATTTCCTTGACGCGATACAAACATTTGATCACTCGAATTGCGACCGTCGAAGTTCCAATTTAAGCTCTTTATTGCTTCACGGATACTAGCAGCTCCGTGTTTTTCTTGCCGTTCAAATGTCTCGCGTGAGACATTCGTTTCATTGTAACTGTTGCCTTGGATCTCTGCATTATCGGGCGATAGTGGAATAATTCGTGGGAAAACGTTCTCCAGTCCGTTTGCCATTGGAGTTGGATCCCTGCCGGTAACGTTTTCCACTCCGTGAGCTCTTCCGTGGTCGCCGTCCTCATGGATGCCCTCGATTCCCGTTGTTGATTGTGATGAAACGTTTTGATAGTCTTGAACTCTTACTGGTTCGCTATACTTGGATGACGGCTTCACAACATCTTGATTGGTTCTGAATGGTGGAAAGTTGCTCTGTAATTGTTGTTGTCTAAACGAGTGATCCTTTTGGGATCTGGAACGAGTTTTATTGTCACTGGAAAATCCTACAGAAATGGCCATCTGCAGGGCATCGAGATTTGTCCGGAACGCCCTCAATTTCGACGTTTCCTCCGGAGATCTTGAACGAGTCTGTCGTTTTTGTTCTTGATTTAATTCGTCTCGTATTTTGGGGCAATCCATTTCCTTATTCGCCGGAGGTCTAGGTAGCTTGTGAAAATTACGCATCATTGGAGCTGTTAAGTCACGCGCGCCGATCGGAACGTCATATTGTGCGCGATTTGAAAACCCAGTTTTTTGTTTTTTAGCCTCCATTTTACGCTTGTCTTCCAGTAATGTTAATTTATTATACGCTTTTAAGGCTCGCAACTCTCGAGCTTCGCGGTCCCTGATATTTTCTGGCGTTCTCATCGTCTTCGTAAATCTACGAAACGTTTTATTTGTGGTTGATGAGAGATTTGGAATATTGGAACTAGAGAGATGCGGTTTCATAACTTTTGATGTTTTTCCACCGATCGCTACTTCCAGCGGTTTTCTCAAATTCCAACAATCGCTGATGTTTGTTTGGGTAGATTTTGATGTGCATTGTGATATAGCTGAGAAATCATCATCAGCTGAAACTTGTAGTATATTCTCACTACTACGATATTCGTCGCTGTCATTAACAATATTTCGGGAATTTTCTTCCTGTAAACATTCACTCGGTTCGAGGGTAATGTCTATTGCCGTGAAGACTTCACAGTTATTTCCCTTCTGATCTTGCCGATACGTCAAATCGTTCGTCAGTATGCTCGGGAGAACCGCTAGTTCATCCGTTGTTGACAGTTTTGGTGAACGCGTGGCCTTTCCGGTATGATCTGACCGACTGGTCGTTAAAAATTTCGAGACATCAATGACTGTCGTCTCGTCTTTCCTACTTTCTTCTGACGATGTGTTGCTGTGATTGAGTTCTCTACTTGAATCATCGTCGTCATCTTCGTACGCACGATTTTTGTTAAGGAACTCTTCAAGCTTGACATCGGATTCAGATTCCTTCTCTCCTTTCTTGCAGACACAGCTCGATGGAGGATTTTTTGAGGGCATTTTTAAAATCTCTTGAGAAATGATATCATCGTTTGAACGAGCTTTCATCCGCGCCGTATTATCTTCTTCCTTTTCACTCGTTACAGTAAATTGATGATCGTTCTTGAGATTTGAATCTGTTTTTGGTATTGTTTCTTCATTCAGCGTAATCCCCTCTAACATTTCATCTTGTATCTCATTGTTAGGAGCTATCGACGAACCTCTTCTTCCAAGACTCGTTGATCTTACATCTGCGATACTTTGCTCGACAGTGAAGATAATTGAGTCGATTTTCTCCACGTTCGAGGAATTCGGAAAAACATTTTTTGTCACTCTCAGACGTGCCTCGTTGATATCTTCGTCATTCAGCTTCAATATTTTCATCGCTTTTTCCATAGGTATTAGGGAATCGTCGTCAAAAATGTTTAGAGTATAAAACTCGTCAAGTTCGTCGGATTCATTGGAGTCGATCGAGAGGAATGTGACGAGTGACTTTGAACGTTTGTAATAATCTTGGTCATCGTCGTATTTGAACGTTGACGAGTGTAGCGAAAAGTCATCGAGATTAGTCAGACTCGCGAATCTTGGCAGCTTTTCGAAATAATCTTTGCCATGAGAGATTGCACCAAAACGTATGCGATCAGCGGAAGCCGAGGTTTCTGATACTCCCTGTTGTGCACTGTGATTCGCAAGTGTTAGCTTTCGACGTTCATTCTCACGGAGGTCAGCTCGGAACAAGTTTATGATGCACCAGTAGTAGAAAGCTGGCACTAAACAGAGATTTGTGGTTTTGCGATGATGTGTGAAATAAAAGTGAAATTTTTATAATCATTTTTGGTTATATATATTTATCTTTATCCTTCAACAGAATATTTCAGTGAACATTAAATAACTCATGTCAGTTTCCAAAAATGCATATGCATCATGCAATTTCAATTTTCGAAAGACGAATTCGTATCATTAGCCGTCAATAGTTTTCTTTATTATTTTTTACCGAATGCGCAACGATTTGTACAAATAATTCTAAATTTATTCCGTTTATTTGCATCAAGGCGGTTCTCTAGTTTCTCGGGTCGAAAAAATTGATTTTTTTTTCTTTCATAAATCACATCTACAACATGTGCAGAAAATGTGTGCCAAAGGATTTTTCGATATTCGAAGTGGTTCACAAGTTACGGCCCTGGAACGGAGCAGGTATACGGAGCGCGCGCCGGGCTGCTCCGAAAGCCGAGCGGCGCTGACCATTGTATTGATATCCCTAAATCTACCTACTACCTGAACCTTTTGTGAATTAGGCCCGAGTAAAGGGGAGCGTGTGTAATGAGTAGTTTTTGTGCTGGATGCAATTTGTGGAAAAATAAAAAAAATAGTGATCCAGCTGGATATGCAGGATGGCTCGCTGATCATGAAGAAAATTGTACTCAAAATCATACTGGAAGTTCTGGGAAGATGGAAATAGATGCAGTTGTGAAAATGTTTTCTTGTTCAGTAGATAAACATCAAGTTCGATATACGACATACATAGGAGATGGTGACAGCAAGACATTCAACGGTATTTTGAAGGCAGAACCATATGGAGAAGATGTTGTTGTAAAAAAAGAGTGTGTTGGACCGTTGAACAGAGGATAGGGACTCGGCTCCAAAATGCAAAAAAATCTAATAAAGGCATTGGTGGGAAAGGTGCAGGAAAACTCACTGATAAATTGATTGGTGAGATGACAACGTATTATGGATTAGCTATTCGGAGACATCCAGATTCTATCGAGGAAATGAGAAAGGAAATTTGGGCAACATTCTTTCACAAGATTTCCACACACAGCAATCCACAGCATCAAAATTGTCCTGCAGGCGAATCTAGTTGGTGCAAATGGCGCAGAGCTGAGTTTCTCGGAGAGGCTGAGCAATTCAAACACAATAAACCGCCTCTTTCTGAAGCAGTTCAAAAAGTTATAAAGCCAATTTATGAGGATTTATCCAAAGAAGAATTGTTAAGCAGATGCCTGGGAGCGGAAAGTCACAATAATAACGAGTCGCTCAATTCGTTAATCTGGACTTTTGCTCCGAAGCACCTCCACTCTGGGCCAAAAGTGGTTGAAATCGCCACGATTCTCGCTGTCATAATCTTCAACGAAGGATTCAAATCTATCCTGAAGACCTTGGAAACCATGGGAGTGAAAATCGGCCCAAAAGCTAAAGGATATTTTCAATAGCGTGATAGCTCTCGGATCGACCGTTCAGAAAGGCGCACGAGTGTTGTTGTAAAATAGGCCCGAATCGCGAAAAGGGAAGACGGAGCAGCTCTGCGTGACTTCCAGGAAGAAGAGGAAGGCCTATTGTATGGTCCAGGCATAGCAGATTGACGGTGAGATGAAATTTTTAGTATAAATCACGTGCGCGAACTTTCAAACGCGTTTTTCTCGAAACACCATTTTTCGAAACGGTGACCACGATATTTTAGAAACTACTGGACCGATCTTGTTAAAATTTATACAGCATCTTTAATATGTTATAAGCCAGCGATTGAACTAAGATTATCATGATTGCTTCGATAGTTTTTTTTGTACGAGCGAAAAACTTAAGAAAAAATGAGTAAAAAATAGAATGTAATTTTCAAAAGTGTATAAAAAAGTCAATTTTTGTAATTTAGAATTCACTCTAGTTCAATCGCTAGTCTTAAATATGAAGATTAAAATGCCGTTTGGTTTTTTGATTTCAAATAAGCAGAACAGCCGCAATCTTGGTCACCGTCAAGCACCTCTTTTACTTGATGTTTTCCTGTCGGCCACTATAACTTTTATTCTATTATATATTTTGACTTCAAAAAATTTGTAAAGCTCATTTAAATGTTAATAAAGATTATGCAGAAACAATGAGATTGATTATTTCGATGCTTTGCCCGTAAAAAATTATTGAAAAAGCCGTTAAAAAAACAGCCGAGAAACTAGAGGGCGGCCTTAAGTTAGTACGAGCGCGCAATCTTGATTTCTATAGAATTTGTTCAAATTTTAACCAGACAGTGTTCATATCATTACGCATGTTTGAGTGAAATTTCAGAACAGTCGACTATCTAGATTGGGAGATAATGGGTTTTAAAATTGCAACTTTTAAGACTGCAGGGTCTGCATTGAAATTTAGACGGAATAATTTTCCGTAAAAAAGATTTGTCCCCTATAATAAGAAGACATATGGCATCACTGCAGAACAGTGTTGTTCAATATTTCGAGAGAAAAATAATTATCGTATTCCTAAAGTTAAAACTGTTGACATAAAAAAAATATTTGCATTATAAATATTAATAGTTTATATTGTTTATGTTATCTTCATTAACGAATAAAAGTGTTGGTTCATTCATAACTAATTAAAAACTTTGTTCGATTAAAAATTACTTCCAAAAAAAAATTTGTGTTGCAGTATTATTTCAAATATGCCGCGCGAACTCACGTCATTGGATACGTGGAACGATGCGGTGTTGCCTTATGTCTTCTTATTATAGGGGACAAATATTTTTTACGGAAAATTATTCTGTCTAAATCCAATGCAGACCGCGCAGTGTTCAAAGTTGCAATTTGAAAATCCATTATCTCCCAATCTAAAAAGTCGACTGTTCTGAAATTTCACTCAAACATGCATAATGATATGAACAATGTCTGGTTAAAATTTGAACAAAATCTATAGAAATCAAGATTGCACGCTCGTACTACCTCAAGCAAAATATAAATCTAATTCAATAATTCCAATTCAAAGCGAAGTCTAATAAGTGAAAGGTTTCTGCTTATTCTAAAAAATGCCTTGGATGTTGAACACATATAGTAGCCACAAACGGTTGAATTCGAATTCATTTCATTATAAACGGTTGGAGTACCCACTGATAAAGTTAATTCATAAATTTTCTCCGTGGAGCGTATGGTATCCTATACGATACACTATTAAATTGTTTACTCACCTCGAGGTATTGCTCTGGCGATGATGTACTCTATGAATAATGCAGTCGATATTGATTTTTCTAACCAAAGTAACACAGTTATCGAGAAACCAATAAATTCGAGCAGAAAATTATCGAATGCACTGACAATTATCCATGGAAGAAGCGTTCGCCCACGGCACCACGTCAGAATTGAATAAAAATTTGCCAGGTAAGTGATGGTGTAGATATCGGCGATAATTATTCGTAGTTTCACGACCCAACATAATACTGTCGAAAAATATGGAAATCAATGTACGGGTTCGAAGTTAAATATCTCGTAACGAAAGCAAAGTCGCCGATCAAACTTACTGATTTTTCCAATTTCACCGAGACGTTCGCTCGATCTAACCGCGTCAATCTGGTTTGTCCAGCCGAGTTCCCATTTCCTCAAACTGTTTACCTAATCAATAATACATTTTAGAGTATTAACTCTGAAATGTATTACTGATATAAAAATATGCGGACGTCTATTCATGTGGTACTGTTTAGCGCGATTCGCAGCTGTGTGACACAGACTCACCAGATTCACAGGGACTCACCAGACCCAGGAGATTCATGACCAAGAGTTCTGTCTGGAAACTAGCTCCCGTAAGACGTCCGATAATCGTTGGCATAGGGGAATTGGAATCTATTTCATGTGCAATTTTGCGAAGACATCGAGATCGAGTGTCAAATGACCGGAAATTTGGACGTCAAAAATAAATGCCAGAACACCAGCGACCCCGGGAAATAATTGACGATCGATTTTTTTTTTAATCATAAACCAGATGATGCGATCGTCACGCTTAAGGGGCTATACCAGTGTGAACGCTAAACATTTGGGTGATGTTCGGAAATTTTTTGGAAGAAAAGTACTCAATTAAATGTTTCGGAAAATTAAGAATATATTTGGCTATATTTGACCCATATTACATAATTTTTTCATGGAAAAATATTGAGATCTAAGCGCCTTGTGCGCTGCCTTTGGAGGCGCCAGAAAAAAGTTTCTCCACTGCTGACATGATTCCGGCTGATTGAGAAGCTGAAACCGAAAAAGAAAAAAATGTCGTTAAACTGGAAAGTATTTACTGTACAATGACATAGGATTTTCGAAAAATATCAACATCTAACACAATGGCGTAGTTATGAAAAAAGTCTGTTTTCTTGCCTATAAAATGGTCGTTTTTTTCAATGCCAAATCGTCCATTTTTATCCAATCAAAAATATCCTACGTCATTGTAAAGTAAATATATTCAAGAGTACTCAGTTCAAATTTCAAGTCAATCGGATAATTGCTCTTTGAGTTACAATGTCAGCAAATTTGAAAAATCTAATTTCGAGAAAAACACGTTTCAAGATTTAACTATCGATTTTTGCAAGATAAAATTATAGAGATACGGCCTTGACATTTTTACAGGATATTATTGAAAGTATAAACTGTCGAAAAAGGCAAAAAAATCGATTTTTTTAAGTGTCACACTGGTAATTTGGCGGGGGTAATAAGGCTGGCTTGGCTCTTAAAAAATCAAAATTCATAGGCTCCTCTGAACACTTGCAGGACCCATTTCTTTTGTAACGCACAAGTCGCTAGCCTCCGTTAAACTTACCAAACTCCATTTGTCGAGGTCAGTGCCATGGAGAGACGTACCTTTGGTCCATTGTAGCCTCTGTTAGTCCTCCCAAACCTTCTTTAGACCCCGTTTCAGTGAAACGTGCAGAATACAGGCCTTCTTAAGGTCTCAACTTGACACACTTAACAGGTGTGTGTGAGCGTGTGTGTGTGTGGGTGTGTGCGCGAGTGCATTGGTTCGCAGAGGCGCTCTAAACGGTCGAGTGCGTCCCGGCAGTCAGTCTTGTGGTGTTTCTTGTACAAGTGTGTTCTGATTAGTGTCTTTTTTACCGTTGCTATTTTATCTGGATTTTTTTACAATGGCAGAGAAGATAACACGGAGCAGAAAATGAGAACGAAAAACGAGAAGATAAAAGTTCGGAGACTCTCGAAAAGTCGCACGAAGTTGCTGAAGAAGAAAAGAAAGATTCACGTAAATCGGAAAAAGCCGCTGTTCTGCTGTCGAACGATGAAGGTTCGCTTCCACTAGAATGTGAACAATTCAATCCGTACAATGGTACTGAGAATTTTGGTAATCCTAATAATCATCAGCATGACCAAAATTCTTGGGGATCTTTGAAACCGCCAAATGTTCCACTTGACGATAACTTTTTACCAACCGATCCTTACCCAAATACTTACTATGAAAATTCTTACTTTTCTGTTACATATCAAGGAAACTTGAATGCCCCGGAACGAAGTATTCCATGTTCTCAAACTTCGTCGAAAAACGAATGGGACCGCGAGACTTACGGTAATATGTATATTTTTATTTTGTGCGATCACACGCATTTTTTCTCGATTCAAGTATTTAATCATGAATAGAATAACTGATAAACGAGTCTTCCTTATTTGCTTATAGTGCCGCGCCACGGAAGCTTTTTCACTATATAATCCCGATAATCCCGATAATCCGCTATCGTCGTTCAGTGCTCAGGGAAGGAAGCCGTCATTTTGCGGGTTGAACGCAGCTCGAAATTCTGTCTCCGGGGGGGGGGGGGGGGGATAAGTTTCCCTGATAAATCATAGGGATAACAAGAATGAAAAGGTTAGAAATCGCTGTTTTAGAATGAATATTTATACTTTCTCGATTGAGAGTATTATTGTAAATCATTGATTAAATTTAAATAGGCAAAAATATAACTCTACTTCGAAACATATTTATTTCGACAGATGTCTATTCTAAAATCTCACGCATCACTGAGGATGTTTTGGAATAGATTTATGTTGGAGAAAATATGGGTTTTTATGAAAAATAGAATATTTGACAATAAAATTTGTGTGCTTTCGACAAAAGACTGCATTGTCAATGAGTATAATTTTCAAGCAAGCATATTTTGCTCTATAGTTAGAGTGCAAACTGCTCGAACCACTCGAACTGCTAAAAGAGCGGTTTCTGTTATTATCGGCATGTAATTACATTCGGGGATTTACCTTAAGGGGGTCTCCAGTCGTTCAGAATCTGTCTTATGGAAAAAAATAATCGAGATAAGAACTGGGGTGGTTGTACATTGTTATTTATATTTTCAACGAAGAGCTTTTTATACGGCTTCCTGAAAGTGGTTATTTTGACGGTGGAATGCCTATCACCTCAGCTATTAATCTGAAACAATAAAACTTAAACTGGTCAACATTTTGGAGACAGTATCGTAAGATGGGGTTATTTTGGACAGATTTTGGAAGCTTTTTGTGGGTTACTTTTTCTTAATATCCCAAATTCCAACTTTTTTGCTCCAATAGAACAATGTGTCCTTTGGCTATCAAATATATAAGAAAGTCAAGTCCTTCCAGCCCCCCCCCCCCCCCCCCACAATTATATATATATATATTTAAAGTGTCAAAGTGACCTCGAGTATGGGGTTTCTTTGACAAGGCACTGACATGCCACTTATGTCAAAGATTAAGAGTTACTTTGACATCATTTCGATGAAAAATGTAATATTTCGTGCATTATACATGGAATTAAATGAAAAACAAGGATTTTTTACAATCAAATTGTTATCTTTATTAAGGCGAGAAATCCCTTTAGAATTTTCAAAAAATCGATGTTTTTAAACATACTTTGAAAGTATGATACCCAAAGAATATACTGAACAAAGGAAAACTCGAAATATTGAATATTTGCGGGTTTATTACATATAGTCTAGAGCGCGGGGACAGCGTGCGGTGAGGTAGCGAGTCACATGTTGAAACTTTAAACGCGATTATCTCGAAACTACTTTTTCAAAAACTGCTCGACTTGTAGCTCAAAAAGTTATCGACCGATTTGGATGAAATTTTGGGAGGTTACTCTCAGTAATATTATCGGAAGGATACACCTAAAGTTTAAGAGGCAGCGTCTAAATAAATATTTTTTTTGGGGTCAAATATATCGAAAAATTGGTCGAATATTCGAACTTTGGAGTAAACAGGCTCCCAAATTTTCAAGTTTGCACTTTTCCATCATTTTCAGGTATATCCTTCCCTTCAATATGTCAGTGAACGAATGAGACTTATTAAATGTTTTTCAGATCAACATAAAAAGAGTGACAACTGCAGCACTTTTCGATGTCGCGGAAAACAGGCGGCCGATGACCCTTAATAACGGCGGCATTTTGTTGGTCATCCTAATTTTTTTTTTTTACTTTACAGTTATAATAAACTCATGTCCAAATTTGAAAATGATCAGATTATTTTATCCCCACTTAAAAAATTCCCGAAAAATACCTATTTTTCACGCTCCTAAAGGGATTTCTCGCCTTAAGGAAAGATTTTACAAAAAAATATCAAGTACCTAGGATACTATTATAGGCACTTAACCAGTCTTATAGTTGTCATTGCGATAAAAAACAACTTGAACCACATTATTATAAACTTGAACAACAATTTTTAACACTTTTAAATGCGCACACATTTACACCGTATTTTGGCACCGTGTTAAAGTAGCCCCAAAAACTGTCAAAGTTACCTTCAATGTCAATTTAACCCCGTTTTACGATAAACCCGCAAATGTACAAAGAAAAAATATCCCCTTTTTTTCTGACGTATCGAAGTCAAGCAGAATTGTTTAACAAACTTTGTGACGATTTAACACTTTCCAAAAATCAGTGATTTCGAATGAATTCCCGTTATTAAGTGTTTGCCGCTTGGTGGGAAGGAGTATCTTCAATTTAAAAAAATATATAAATTGGTCGATGAGTGCTTGACACTTTCGTTCCATTAGTTAAAAAAATGATGTTTCGAGGAAACTAAGTTTAAAAGTTTTACGTCGTCAAGAGTTTAATACCCTCTTTACGAAAATATCGCTAGAGGGATATTTGCATACAGACAAATGAAGAACAGAAACGTTCCTCCGCCTTTTCGAATTATCCGAATATTTTTCAGAATTATTTCTGAAGATAATGACTATCAATCAATATGTTCCTTTCGTCATAACGAACCACATATTTTTTCATGCGTAATTGCGCGTTAATAGTGCCACTTGTAATGCATAATTGGTGTGAATACCGCGCATCGTACTTTCTTACGCCTTTTTCCGGCTTCATTATCTTTGATAAAATTCGGCGTTTCTCAGGCGGAAGAAGTTTTGTTAGCTAAGTAAATGACTCCTTTACACTCAATCAAATAGCACGCAAATCGTGCTGTGGAGTCCTACTATGTGGTATCGAACTCCACGAGACGACGAGACTTACCAATGACTAAATTTGTCACTACGCGTGACTGCGCCCAAAATTTACTCATTTAAATACACTATAGGCAATTGGTGGGTGACAATTAACATTAACCCACTCCCTGTTGCAAGCACTGAATATCTTCCATACTATTGGAGACGTACCGAGGATCTAAACTAGGGCGGGGGGAGGAAGCAGCCCATATTAGTTTCGAGGAAGAGGGGGTGGGGACAACAGATAATAGACTTTATTTGTTCTTCTAGGAGGGGAGGGGGCAGCAGCTGCCCCCTGCCCCTAACTCGGTACACCCTTGGTTGGATATAAAAAGGCAATGAAAAACTTCATCGGACAACATACTTTCGAGGCACATATAACGACACGTTGGTTTTATATCGACGAATTTATTTAGTCAAAGCGAATTCGAAGTGATTACCTTTTTATTACTCCTTTACATTTATTTGAAATCATCGTTGTCGAAAAAACGTAGTAATACTTCAGTCGTAAACTCAGCACATTTTGAGGAAATTCGTGTAGACAGTGCAAAGTACTCAAACAAGTTTTCAATCTGAGAAAATAATATCATCGATCCATTTTATTCGAGCGCGATACATAAATTCATAGCAGTTTTGCACAAAGTCTGCTGAGAAGTACGGTGAAAATATTCGTTAGTCATCCTGTTTCGTTAATTTATAGAAGGGTATATTGGATAGTTTCGAAATTCATGGCGAATAAAATAAATGATGGAAATTATTTTAAGCATTGAAATTTTATAGATCGATTGGTACAAAGTTGGACGCGGTTTTCGGCAACACGAAAAATATAGTGGGTATAAGTAAAGTACAGCTGTCGTGTCTCTATTCCTATTGTGATATATTTCAGCATAAAAATGCCTGCTCCCGCATTTTATTTCCTGGCATGTTTGATGTTTGTGGCCACCGTTTCTTCTCTTAAAATGGCGGTAAGATGGATACACCTTCTCACATTTATTTACGTATATAGCACTTTATCAACATATGTTTTTGTGTACCACAACCATGTTTTCCTCGCTTTTTAATGCGTGTGAATGGTGAACGTCTTGTTATAAATTATTAATAAGATAGTATATTAAGATATGCTGATACATTTCCAAATTACGTTTGGTGTAAACGGGGCGGGGGGGGGGGATTCCCCCTCCCAGTAATGCAGCTTCCATATGCAATCCACTTTCTGCACGTGCTTGCAGGCATATGTATTTAACAATACAAAGGCGCGGAAAACATGGTTTTATTATATAAATAATTGTGTGCACCGTGGAGACAGGGGCTTTTACGCCTCGCGCGATGTTTTCAGGACTTGTCTTCGCCTCGCGCGCTTCGCGAACATCGCGCTCGGCATAAAAGTCCCACTTTGTCTCATACGTACACAATTTACTATGAGGTAGTCATCACGGAGTTCTCATACGCTGAAATAAGGTTTATATATTCTACGTTCTTTTTATATCTATGACAGATCCCGACACAGGTCAACCATCCCGATCAGCAGTGCGTATTGAAAGGATATTTGGGGGCTTGCGCGGTAATTTGATGTCTTTTTATCGCTATTTTTAATTGAATCTTTGAGGTTTATGATTTCTCAAATTATACTTTCGTCTTTCAGAATCTGGTAACAGTTAATGCTTATGCCGATTGTGAAAATATCGAGTGCGCTGCGCCACTCCGTGGCCAGGCTAAGTACCATCGTGCAATGTCCATTGGGCGAGCTGCTCGTGGAACCCACTGTGACGAAAATAAAGTAAGTATAGTTCAATACAGATAAAAAACAATTAGTCGTAAGGGGTGAGATGCAGTCCCAGGCGTGAAAAAACGAGCATTTTCAATAACTTTTTTTTATAGCAATTAACTTTGTTTTAAAAAAGTGGTTACACAGACTTTTTATGTTATATTTCAACTTGACGTGTACAAATTTTCAAAAAAAAAAAAATTGATTATTTATAAAAATATCGCCATCTTCGTCGGACCCTCTTCGGCATGTAGTGCTTTGCGGTGACCATCATAAAATTTTACTGGATCATCTGAAATAAAAAAACCAACAGAAAAATCATTAGTTTAATAATAAATCTAGTCCTTAATCGAAACTTGTTTTTTTAATTAACCAAATGGCGGCTTCCGACAGATAACTTTCGATTTACGACCAAACAATCGCTCGTTTATTGCCATGAAAAATATAAATTTTCAACAAAAATGAAACTCCTTCGATTAAGGACTAGTTTTTAATGCAATCAACAAGCACCCCAAATTTCATCAAAATCGATCGAGAGGTTTTTGAAGTATAGTGGTCACCGACTTGAAAAACGTAGTTTTGAGAAAAACGCGTTTAAAGATTTGCGATGTGGATACGGTATTATATGTTCGTAAAATTTTGAGCTCGATGGATGAAGCTAAATTTTTTTTATGTATTTTGATCCGCTGAATCCAAATATCACAATTTTTTGCTGAAAAGTCGAGCATTCAATTGCTTATAGCAAATTTTTTAAACAATTTTTCAAAAAATTGAACTTTTTCGGAATAACTTGTTTTTTTTTAAGTTTTTTTTTAAGTTTTTTTTTGTTAAAGTTCATAGTTTTTGATTAATAAATTTTAGAAAATTTCTGAAAGAGTTTTCCAATTTGACACTTGATTTATGTATAGAAATACTAATTAAAAAATTACTTACATCGAATCATCAATTCCTGGCCCATAAAATAGGGCTTTTGCCGATGTGGAAGCTTACAAAATATCAATTTGTTGTTGTCTTCGAAGCATTCTGCCTTCCCGGGTATTATTGTTTCGCGTTTCTCAGCCGCTACCTGCCATGAGGACCCGACGCCCCTTCACTATTTGGGGGATATCCCGGAAACTATTCATCGGATTGACTGGAAATTTTTAGGGAATATTTTCGAAACATCATTGAAATTTTGATTTTTTGAAAATTCTGACTGCATGTCACTCCTTAAGATTGTTATGGGGTTTAACCGTCGGGGGTGAAGTACGAGAGGAGCGCCCTAAGCTTATGCACGGATCCGATTGACTGTTACCCACTGTTAGCTTTCAAATAATCGTCATATTAAACATACGTCTCCGAACTATTGTTTTTCATCTTTTTGTAAAAATGTGCATTTTTGAACATTCGGTGATTACATTAAGTGTTTTCATTACTTTGTATAATTGTTTTCTATGACGTTTTCTCGCTCAATTAACGCGAAACGAATTGGCAACGTCGTAAATCCTGGTATATCATAATGCCCATGTTGGTAGAAGTGTCCCGAAGTTAGAGACACACGCGCCCCGTTCATAAGCTCAATATCGACCCAAGGGGGCTGTCAAAAATGAATATCGGGCCGAGTAAAAAAAATCCGCTGGAAAGAAAAAGTGTGTACTAAAGTTGTCTATAATTTCGAAGAAATCAAAAACTTCAATAATTTTCCGACATTCTAAAAACAATTATGTATGAAAAAAATTCCGCGTTATTTCGTCTTTCCCTAACAATGTCTAGAAATGTACAATTTCTGGACATAGTTATCAAATTGATATTAAATAATTATTACTAATTAAGAGAATAAGTACTAACAATATTCGTTGTTAATTACCCTGACCAAGTAGTTTGAGGTTTCCGTGCATAATTACCGAATACGCATAAGTTAGATAGCATTTGTGCCGTCTACGGTGTTCCATGATTGCACAGTCTACTATTTTGTGTGCTTGATTTTCGCCCGAGCAACACAAACAAATATGGAATTAAAAAAATTAATAATTTTATAATAGTACTGTCAATCCTCATTTTTACAGTGTCAAGGTTCTGATAATTACTCGAACCGTACCTACTTTTTCAGCTCCGTGGTAACACTCACTTAGCAGATATTAATAATGTACTGAAAATGATCGAGAGTTTTCTATAAGCGTAATGTAATTAACCAACGAAATACGTCGAGTTTCCCATTTTTTTATTCTAAAAAACGGTACTGTGCATCGTATTCAAACTGCACAGGATGATCAGCAGAGGTTATAAAGGGCCATAAAAAATTTCATCTCGGTGGTAACAGTTGACTTAACCCCATAACAACCTTAAAAGCAAAAATAAATAATGCAACAAAACATCGATTCGGGTCGAAATTGAAGTTTGCTATTGTTCCTTCGCATACCTTCAAGAAACAATTAAATGAACTTCAAATTTCTGTTTCATTAATGTGTTTCAGATCTGCTACGATGGCCAATGTATAAATATACCGCGCGGCTTCCCTATGCCAGAGGAGATCCTCGAAAACGATGAAGGTTTTCTGTGCTTTCGCCCCAACAGTGGAAAAACCAGTCCGAAGCATTCCGGATAGAGTGCAGATAGAACCTTCCCTTTTTCCTTAACAATTTTTGTTTTGAAATGTTTTGTTTGTATCGTTTGGAGCAAGAGGAATATAGAACACCGTAAAGAGCAATAAAAGTTCAGTGTCGAGGAGCTCAGAAAAAAAAGTTGTTTCATCTTGTCAGCTGATGGAGAAGATCTAGTCGATCCAATATTATTTATTTAATCCCGCTCAGGCATAGATCGGACTGAAGATATTCCAGATATTCTATCTGCAGATATTCTAGTCTACTACATCTGCGGCGTACCGAACGCGTGTCCATTACTGTCAAACCGGATTTTTTCCATATAATTCAAATAATTAAAGTGATAGTCTGAATGGTTCTTCGCGATAATGGATATCACAGGCATTCAATCTGTTGATACTTTATACCATCTCCAACGCATATTGAAAACAGATATTTTATAAAACAGAAAATATCCTCCAAGTTTGTTTTACCATTAAGGGATTTCTGAAGAAAGAAGCTGAGTACTTCGCTTACATATGACCGTCGATTAAAAAAACAAGTCAGTTTCACGGATTGCGGACTCAAGATGAAAGCCTGACATATACGCCAAATTCTATAAGTCCATGGCGAATATGTAGGCAATATAAGGATGACGATATGGGCGCGGCATTCGCGAATACCATCAAACACATTGCCAGCGATTTATGACTGATAATGAAAACTTTTCATAAAATAAGAATGAATTATATCAACCGAGGGGCTATTCACTATTAAGTGAGGTGCGGAAGAGATTTCCGTGTGAAGTCGATTTCATATGATTTTTGTGATTTCATAAATGATTCGAGCTATTTTTAAAGTCATGTGATTTCACGTAATTTCATGTAATTTCAGTTGATTTCAATTGATTTCATTTGAATTCATCAACTCAGTTTCAAGCGATTGCTGAAATCATTGGAGGGAGAAAAAAGCTCGAAAATGGTTAAATTTCTCTTTTTTTTTAATTATTGACTAATCTTGAGACTCAAATTTGAATTAAAAATTTTGTAAATTAAAAAAAGGGTTTAAAAAAGACACAGATATAGATATTAAAAGAAATATTTAATTTTTTCATTTGTGAGAACGTGCACATTCTTTCGGATTTTTACACGAAAAGACGTTTCTTATTTTCTCATTAAATTAGACGGTGTCCAATGATCGCTTCGGTTTCTTATTCGCCAATTTAACGAGGTACACCAGCTTCATACAATATTGCCATGCTAAACCATGGTAAAATTTCAAAATGGTGATAGATCAATAAAATTTGGTGAATATATTCTTTAGTATTATATATGTCAATACAATTTTTTTCAGATTTTTTCATTGTGCCGTTATCGAGTAATTGAACATTGAAGTTCACGTGTATAAGCATAGCGTTTTTATAGATATAGGTATATATTCCGGGTATAAGAATAAACGCTTGTGAATTATTTGTAAGAAAACGGCACAACAAAAAAAAATGAAAAAATTTGTATCTACATGAATAATACTAAAGAATATATTCACCAAATTTTATTGATCTATCACCATTTTGCTGAAGCTAGTGTACCTCCTTAAATACATTCAAATTTGAAAAGAATAAAAAATGAATTTAAGATATACCTTCAGTCGAACTCGAAGTCGAACGCAACGCAAAGTGAGGCAAGATTTTCAACAGGTTTGTTTTCACAAATAATTATCTCCCGGTATATCTCTCTGCATGCACTGGCGTTGAGCCGCAGACTGACTGCTCGAACGCACGGACAATGGATTATGAAAAATCATAATAAAATTTCCTTGTTTCGAGAACCAGATGATTTCTAGCGATTTCCTGAATCAAGTGACTTCGTGCTGATTTCAGACGACTTCAAAAAATGTAAACCTGATTTCAAGGGATTTCAACTACATTCGAATAATGGTGATTTAGTAAGACGCTTCGCGATTTCAGGCGATTTCTTGTAATTTCGCATTCGATTTCGAACAGAAGTGCTTGAATGATTTCACAAGTGAATAGCCCCTCGATATCAACACAACGACGCATGCAGAAATATAACAAAAAGATGACCAAGTTATATGGAAAGTGGATGGAAGATAAACCCGCCAGTAATAAAGTAACATCTAAAAATCGTCGCAAGGAATATGTTGAATTGCTGAAATTATTGTTTTTTTTTGTATTTTGGTGAACTCTCGCCAGCAATGGCTCGACATGCAAAAACGCTGGTCAACCGTGAATAAGTTTAGGAGTTCTATCCGTGGCAAGAATTTGTACAGATCCCTACACTCAATACAGGGAGTAGTGTTGGCATTTCAACCACAGAGACAAACCTGGTACGAAATAAAACGATAAAACGATGACGTGGTCAGAGTCATAGGACCGAATGGCACACGCCGATGTTTTTATAAAGTATTACCAAAGGACTAGCTATTGCGTGTCATTAACAAAATTGTCAGCACTGGAAAGATCCGAAAGCAATGGGCAACACCTGAAATAATGTTTAACAAAAAGGAACTATAAGGATTTGCTCAATCACAGCGACGAAGCACTCGTCAATACACTGCTCTCATTGTAAACAGACTCAATTATGTGGAGAAAAAAAACACATCACCGAAAACACACACACAGAATTTTGAGCAAAGCTATCATGTGAAAACATCTTCATCTTTAACACAAAACTCAGCGAAGTGTTAAGAATCCTTAA
The DNA here is from genome assembly GCA_963210295.1 of Ophion ellenae. Taxonomy (NCBI): domain Eukaryota; kingdom Metazoa; phylum Arthropoda; class Insecta; order Hymenoptera; family Ichneumonidae; genus Ophion; species Ophion ellenae. Next base: position 20,014,953 of record OY723389.1, on the reverse strand, counting down.
AGGCAATATCTATGTAGCATCCATACATTTTATATGAGATTCTCGACATGGACTTATGGAAATTCAGCTGACGCACATGGCTGAGCCACGACTGCCAGCTTCACGACTGCCTATAAGATAGGACGTACACAACGTCGATAGGCTGGCCATCGCTAATAATGCTTCGGACACTGCCATCTACTGGTAAAGGGAAGGTTACCGATGTCGTTGCAGGAGCACAGCTTACTCGAGAATGTCTCTTCTAGATCAGAGGCCGATGTTTCGTTTGCGTTTTAAATGTGCATGTTTCTATTTATTTTAGTTTGATTTGTATACAGTCACTTTTCTACTGTTTTTGTGTTGCATCTTTTATTTTATTCTTTGTATATTGTTTATGTATTGAAAGCCGAAGAAGCGCCAGAGGACGTTTCTGTCCTAGTTGCACTAATAAACCTAATCTAATTTAAATATAGAATGAGGGAGTTCTAATGGATCGCCGATCGTATCCGAATACTTCCGTACTGCTCAACTTGAATTGTTAACCTCTTCGGTCTGCATACGTCAGGATGTTCGCAGATTTTTCTACCCGAGAATCATCAAGTTCCGATTTCTTTTCACAAAACGGACTTGACGGTTTCGAAATGATGCAAGCTAGATTTTTTCAGCAATAATACCATTTTCGAAACTCTTTTTACACAAACGCTACACCATTTCACAATTCACACCAAACTTAACCTTCACCTTCCTGCAGACACTTGCTGTAATCATTAGTGCAGTCATCCGTTTTATGATGCATCCGGGTAAACGGGCCAGAAGTACTCACCCCATAGTGGCAAGTCTACTTTCGCACTTAGGTTCTCGCGGCTGTGATCGACGTTGGCATTTTCCATCATTGAGATCGCGGTTGTATAAGAACTCATCGGCAGTGCAGCCAGATCGCGCGTAAAAGTTCCCCCGTCTCTAGTCTCTTACGCGCCCATCACACAATCATAGTAGCGCGTGTCCGTGAGCGAGCGACGCTCGGACATCTTCGGAAAGAGCCGAGCGCGGTCAAAGTTTCCCGACCGCGCCTTCGGCAGGTACACCAATACATGGACGCTGAGCACGTTCATGTCCGGCCAAGCCGAAACGACGGCTTCGAGGGAAAAAGCAATCTGAGCACGACTCGCGCGTGACGTCACCCGACGGCACGCGCGAGGCTTTTAGATGATTTCAATGTTTATTTAGGTCTTGATTCTCTGCGTTATTAATGTATACAAAAAAATGTATCGCGCACTATGGTCGCTTATTTTTTTAGTTTATACGTTAATTTAAATATAATAATAAATCTAAATGACAACTTATTTATCTTCTAAAAAATTGTTTATGCTTTACTCACCAAATAAGTCCTTATGCCAAATAAATTATAATTCATAAAAGTAAGCGGAAATATATTTATATTCGTATTATTATATTAATTCTCATACTTTCATCAAGCGATAAAGCATTATCTCCAAAAACAAGCCAATCATCCATCCGGCCGCGAATCGTAAGTACCAGAAAGTGCACATATTCTACAAGCGATGAGATGGTCCTGTTGGCAGCGTTCCTGGCTTCGGTCCGCAGGGGCGCGGCATCGTTCCCCGCGCTCAGTGAGTTTTTTTTTAATTATTATTACTATTAATTCTTATTTGATTAGTTATTTTAATTAGTTATCATCATTATTTTAATTAGTTACCTTTGAGTGTCTAAAAATTTATCGCGCACTCTGACCTCTTATTTTATTAGTTTGTACGTTAATTTTAATATAATAATAAATCTAAATTACAACGTATTTATCTTCTAAAAAATTGTTTGCGTTTTACTCACACCCGCCCCTATGCCAAATAAATTGTAATTCATAAAAGTAAGCGGAAATATATTTATATTCGTATTATTATATTCATTCTCATATACTTTCATCAAGCGATAAAGCATTATGTTTCTTTTTAGCCGGTTTCGGCTTTCTTACCGCGGGCTCATCCATGAGGAAAAAAGTCAAGAGTTGAAAAGACACAATCCAAATGTCGAATAAATGAGAAAAAATAATTTAAAAAACACCAATGTTACGAGGCACAGAGTAAAAAAATCGCGTTTCACAAAAATCCCGAATCGTGTTGCAAAAAAATCTCGGATCGCGGTTCACAAAAATCCCGAATCGCGTTGCACAATAATCCCGAATCGCGTTGCACAAAAATCTCGAATCGCGTTGCACAAAAATCCCGGATCGCGTTGCACAAAAATCCCGGATCGCGGTTAACACAAATGCCGAATCGCGTATCACGAAAATCACGAATCGCGTTGCAACGAAAATCCCGGATCGTGGTTCACAAAAATCCCGAAACGCGTATCACGAAAATCACGAATAGCAAATTACGTACGTTTAAATATTTTAATTATTCCGATCGGTACGAAGACAATACGAAATACGAGACGGTCGAAAAAATCCAGTCGAATAACGACGAAATAGCATGCTTTCCCTTATGAGGCGTTGAAATTGATATATAAAAAAAAAAAACGAGCGAGCGACGTTTCTTGGAAACAAGTGGCAGGTTTAGATTTTTTACATTTGGATACATTGTATGATTTCACGAATAAACAATTCGCCCCATACAAAAAAAATGTTAATATAAAGAACAGAAATGTTGAGAGCAGGGAACGATCCCGCGCCCCTGCGAACCGAAGCCAGGAACGCTACCAACGGGACCATCTTATCGTTTGTGTTAAAAATGCACTTTCTGACACTTACGATTCGCGGCCGCATAGATGATTGACTTGTTTTTGGGGATAATGCTTAATCGCTTGATGATAGTATGAGAATGAATATAATAATACGAATATAAATGTATTTCCGCTAACTTTTATGAATTACAATTTATTTAGCATAGGGACGCGTGTGAGTAAAGCGTAAACAATTTTTTAGAAGATAAATAAGTTGTAATTTAGATTTATTATTATATTTAAATAAACGTACAAACTAAGCAAATAAGCGATCAGAGTGCGCGATACATTTTTTTGTATACATTTATAACGCAGAGAATCAAGAGCTAAATAAGCATTGAAATCATCTAAAAGCCTCACGCGTGCCGTTGGGCTTTTTCCCTCGAAGCCTTCGTTTTGGCTTGGCCGCACATGAACGTTCTCAGCGTCCATGCATTGGTGTAGCTGCCGAAGGCGCGGTCGGGAAACTTCGAACGCGCTTGGCTCTTTCCGAAGATGTCCGAGCGTCGCTCGCTCACGGACACGCGCTACTATGATTGTGTGATGGGCGCGTAAGAGACTAGAGAGGGGGTAACTGCGGGCGGTGGGGGGGCTGCACTGCTCATCGGACGAAAACGTTACGATACACAGTACCTCGATGGTCCTCGATTCCTCCTTCGTAATATTTGGTATGATTATACCCACACGATTCATTGAGGTTGTTATGGGGTTTAGCCGTTGGAGGTGAAGTACGAGGGGAGCGCCCTATGCTTATGCACGGAGCCGAGTGACTTACCAACTGTAAGCTTTCAAATAAGCGTCATATTAAAGTACACTTTCAAACTATTTTTCTACATCTATTTGTAAAAATATGCATTTTTGATCATTCGGTGATTGCACCGAGTGTTTTCATTACTTTGTATAATTATCTTCTGTAACGTTCTCGCTCAATTAACGCGAATCGAATTGGCAACGTCGTTAGTCGTGGTATATCATAATGCCCAGGTTGGCAGAAGTGTTGCGAAGTTGAAGAGATATGCGCCCCGTTTGTAACCTCAATATCGGCCCAAGGAGCTGTCAAATATGAATATCGGTGCGAGTGAAAAAAAAAATCCGCTGGAAAGGAAAAGTGTGTACTAAAGCTGTCTATAATCTCGAAGAAATAAAAAACGTGAATACTTTTCCGATATTCTAAAAAAAAAAAAATCATGTATGAAAAAATCCACGTTATTTTGTCTTTGCCTAGAAATATCTAGAAATGTATCATTTCTGAACATGGTTATCAAATTAATATTAAGTACCCATTACTAATGAGGAGAATAAGTATCAATAATATTTGTGGTTAATTATCCTGACCGAGTAGATTGAGGTTCCCGGGCATAATTACCGAATACGGATAAGATGTAGCATTTGTGCCGCCTATGACATTGCCATGATTGCACAGTCTAATATTTCGTGTACTTGATATTCGCACAAATTCGCTATCAAAACATTAATAATTTTATAACGGTACTGTAAATCTTCATTTTCACGGTACCAAGGGATGGTCCGATGATTACTAAAACCGCACCTATTTTTTCAACTCCGTGGTAACATTCACTTGTCAGATATTGATAATATACTAAAAAAGGTTTGGGAGTTTTCCATAGGCGTAAATGTAATTAGCCCACGAAATCGTCGACTTGCCGATTTTGTTTCTCTAAAAAACGGTACTGTGGATCGTATTCAAACTGCACAAGGTGATCAGCAAAGAGGTTATAAAGATCCAGAAAAAAATTCCGCTCGGTGGTAACATGTTGACTTAACCCCAAAGCAACGTTAAAAGGCTGTGTGACCTTTGTTACTCACTAAAGGGAAATAGTGACAGACCGGCAGTTTCTCCGCCTATATTCGTGGCATCGATAGTTCGAACAGCGTTTGCAAAAAATGTGAGGTATGTTACCTCGCTTTGAAACAGACAAGGTTCCATGTGCCGGGGTTTCTCGGTACGAAATTTACAGCAGGGCAACCGTCCGGCTTGTGAAACGCACCTTCGAAAATGGGGATGTTTTTCTTTTTTCGGCGATAACCTTTAAATCGAATGAGATACGAAAAAATTGCCTCAAGGTTTCAGTTTTCGAGTACTATACATTGGAGATGAGAACAGTGCCACGTAGAGGATGGGAAAGTAGCGGGTACGTGTTTTTTGTTTTTCCGATATTTAACAATTAAGGGGTTAAAACTGCGCTTTTTTACCCAGGAGCATCGTATAATCAACTAGATTTTGCGATTCCGGTATAAATTCACGTTAATATAGACCCGTTCTTTGGCGCGATTGCTCTTTTTTTATAAATTACATTTGCCCTATCCCCTCCCGCTCCCCTCTCACAAGGAAAACGCTCAATACCTTCGTGCATGGACAAACATTTGTAGACATCAAAGTGGGTTACAATGAAAGTACAATGAGTGAAAATGTTTTATACGAATTTTCTCGTGCCACTGCTAAGGGGTCGAACGCACCCTTAAAAACTTTTTTTTTCTATAATTTGTGAATGAGCCGAAATAAAACTGAAGCTTAAAGGGGAAAAACATGTGTTTTTCGACTATTAGACGTTCATCATGGTAACGATGAATATAACAACGAATGGCGTATTATTTATTGCAATAATTCGTGAATAATTGGTCAAAAGCACTCTTTAATTTTCCGATAATATGGGCACAGAAATAGGTAAGGCTTTCGTGATCACGGCCAAAGTTTGTGCTTCAGGAAGCAACTGGATTACAATTGTATATGTACGAACAAATTTTCCCCCGACACGTACCTACTGCGTTTTGAGGGGTCTACTCACTTTAGACACTAAAAAAGGCTATTTTCATGAACTTTTTGATAGGTTTATATTACAGATATTAATATAAAAGTTGTTACACTTAAGGAGTGGGATGCAGTCAGAGGCGTGAAAAAACGAGCATTTCCAATAATTGTTTTTTTTATAGTAATCAAGTTTGTTTTACAAAAGTGGTTACACAGACTTTTTATTTTATATTTCATCTTGACTTGTACAAATGTTCAAAGAAAAATATTGATTATTTATAAAAATATCACCACCTTAGTCCCCCTTCGGCATGTGGTGTTTGCGGTGACCATCATAAAATTTTACTGGATCATCTGAAATAAAAAAACAAAACAAAAATCATTAGTTTAATAATCAATCTAGTCCTTAATCGAAGTTTTTTTTCAAAAATCAACGAAATGGCGGCTTCCAACAGATAACTTTCGATTTTCGATAAAAAAATCGCTCGTTTATTGTCATAAAAAAATAGAAATTTTCAATGAAAATCCTTCGTTTAAGGACTAGTTTTTAATGCTATCAATAAGCACACCAAATTTCATCAAAAGGTTCATCGAGTAGTTTTTGAATTATAGTGGTTACCGACTTGAAAAACATAGTTTCGAGAAAAACGCGTTTAAAGTTTTTCGATGTGGATACGGCATTATATGTTCGTAAAATTTTGAGCTCGATGGATGAAGCTAAACATTTTTTATGTATTTTGATCCGCTGAATCCGAATATCACAATTTTTTGCCGAAAAGTCGAGCATTTAATTGTTTATAGCCAATTGTTAAAACAATTTTCCAAAAAATTAAAGCATTTCGGGATAAATTATTAAAAAAAAATATTTTGGGCAATTTTAAAATGAAAGTATTCTTTATACATTTTTTCTAAAGTTCATAGTTACTGAGAAATAAATTTTTGAAAATTTCTGAAAGAGTTTTCTAATTTTACACTTGATTTATGTATAGAAATACCAATTAAAAAATTACTTGCATCGAATCATCAATTCCTGGCCCATACAATAGGGCTTCTGCCGATGAGGAAGCTTCCAAAATATCAATTTGTTGTGGTCTTCGAACCGAAAATGTTCACTTACGAACAAGACTATTTATAGAATATAATAGGCAGGTGGGGGTCGGAACCGGTTGCTTGCAGCTGCCGTCCGCTACCTGCCATGGGGACCCGACGCCCCTCCACTAATTGTGGGATATCCGGGAAACTATTCATCGGATTGACTTGAAATTTTCAGGAAATATTTTCGAAACATCATACTTCAAGAAAATATTCAAAAAATCGATTTTTTGAAAATTCTGACTGCTTGACATTGTCGAAGACAAAGAACGGAGCGGAAGGCCGAAAGTGTACGAAGACGCGGAAGCATTATTGGAGGAAGATTCGTGCCAAACGCAAGTTCCCGACGCAAATGACGCTTATTCGGCTAAAAAAATGTATGTGATGTTGATGGAAAATCGCTAATATTTCAAGGTTATGGTCTTGCCCAAGATGCCCAACCTTACGATAAGACGTTTTATATCTGACAATTTCAACCATAACCTCCTGGTGGAGCAATCTTGTGTCAAACGGCGGAGACTTATTTGTACCCCCAATAACAATACTGCCACCTTCTACTTGATGAAAATTGTTTTTGAAAAATTAGAAAAAAAAACTAGTTTTTTAGTCCAAATTCTACAAAAATGTCGCGTGAAATGTTGATTTCTTTTGGAACTGCGTGCCATTTTCTTAAATTTGTATTTTTTCATTTTATTTATTGTCTAATAGAAACTGTACATGCTCCAACTGAAGAAATTTTCGAATTTTTTTGCAACTCAAAGTCTACGGGAAGCTAGACTGCATGCCGATTCGCAACCTTGCTCTAACACTCTGCTACAGCTCCGCCATTTTGATGATGAATGAATTTACAAATATTGTTTTGTATACTTAAATATACTATTCAGGCATCTGGCCACCATGTATTTTCTTTCATTTTTTTTTAATAAACCCTGAATTGTTAAGAACAATTTAAGCCATAGTACGTATTGAAAAACGCAAAACTGACCAAGTTACAGTTACTTTCGGCAGGAAGGTTGAGCCGCTGCGGGCGGTCGACCGTGCGGTTCGATCCGTGTTTATAATTTGCACGCTTTAGCTCACGCAGCTGTCCTATTGTGTCCTTTTGTATAGATTAGTCGTTTACTTTGTGTTACCTAGTATAGTGTGAGAACTCTTTTCTGAAGCCAGACCCGCTATTTCTAATTTCACGAGCGTCAGTCAATATTCGACAAGCAACATAGACGCACGTGGAAATATTCTAATGATAATGTCACGAAAAAAATGGAAGAAGAACCAACGTCTCGACATTGGTCTTAGCAAATATCCAAAGCGATGGGCACTTTAGACGAATATACGCATAAGAATGCACTACCTCAAATTGTTCAAGATGCCATTCGACCTATTTATGAGGACCTCACTTCAGATGATTTGTTAGAACGGTGTGAAGGAGGCGTCAGGCAAAACAGTAATGAAAACGTTAACGCCGTCATCTGGTCGATGGCTCCAAAAACGAATTCTAGCGGTGCGAATATCGTCGAAATTGCCACTCACATTGCTACCAGCACTTTCAACGATGGGTATAAGAGTATTCTTCTGATGATCAATGTGTTGAACCTAACCATCGTAGATCGCTGCTACAGTTTCTGCACTGCAGTCGACGAGGAGCGCTGCACTACAGCAAACGTTCGCACCCAAAAAAATACAAAAGAAGCACGAACACCACGAAGAGCTATTCAAAAAAAGGCCCAAGACTCTCAATCAGCTGCCGAAGGAGACATCTATGGCCCAGGAATCGCTGATTGAAGGTAAGACTTGCAAAAACCGCACCGTCAGCTGAACAACCGTACATTTACTTTCTTTTGCGATTATCTCGAAACTACATTTTTTGAAGTGGTACTATCGAAATATTGTAAACTATCGGTCCGATTGCTTCCAATTTTTACACAATACTTTTAGATACATTATCTAAAATGTCACGTAGGATTTTTGCGATAACTTGATTAGTTTTTGTTTTATTATTGTTTTTGTTCGAAAAATGTTTGTTGCAATTTGAAATTTGTTTGTATCTCGTTCCGTTAAAACGTTATCGCTGAAAAACGAAAAACACCACCATTACGGAGGGTGCTTTTCACGCATTAAAAACTTCGGTGAAAAATACAAATTTTTATCTTCGCCTCACCATAATTTTTTTAATGGTCGAAAAAAAACCGCTACGCTACATTTTAGCGACACTACTCACGAATGAGCTGATTTTTCTTTTTCAGATGTGACATGACCGCGTAACAGCTGGGACAACGACCGCGCGTATCGTGCGGAGGGCCTCCGCGGCAATGTGCATAACGGCGCCATTTTAAAATATTTTGAACGGAAATTGATTAACGTTATTCTTAAAGCCCTTTCTGACGTTGTGTAAAAAATAAAAATATTCCGGCCCATACTTTCGAGTTTATTATTTTTGTTTTAAATATACCCATTTTTCCCTTAAAATTGCTAAATGTGTTCCTGTCTAATTGCAGACCCGCCTTAACAAATAGAATTCTATTCCCGTCTGCCCGGACCTCCAGTAATCTATAGCTTATTTCTTGTATTCGTAACTCAATTCTTCTATCTTTCGTACATACATTATCATTAACGGGGTATAGGCAGTTAGAAATTTCAAAAAATCCTTTTTTTTATTGCGTTTTCGGGATGTACACACATGTGAGTATATTCCCTGAAAATTTCAAATCGATCCAGCGAGTATTCTCGGAGCACATCTCCGAGCGTCCGAGAAACTTCAAACGCGTTTTTCTCAAAACAGTGTTTTCAAAGTCGGTGAGCACGATTTCTCAAAAACGGGTCAACCAATCGGTCTGCAATTTTAACACAACCTTGTCAGATATATTCTTCAGGTATTGATCGCAGGAATAAGGTTTCCGATAATTATTTTTATTTTTTTTCAACGATTTAACGAAAAAAATTTGGTCGAAAATCGAAATTGTTTCCTTCCGGCGCCACCTTTTTGTCAAAAATTAAAATTTCGTCTATTCCTTCGATCAATACCTGGATTTATCTATCCCCTGAAAGAATCTTTTTGGTTTTTTAATTTTAGATAATCCAAACCGGAGATACTTTGCTTACCGCCGGACAATTTTTTTCGGGGACCTCCAGGAGACTTCCTACAGGAGCAATGTTAATGAATGTTTTTTAAAATAAAAAATGCCAATCTACAGCTCAAAGATGCCACTACACTGCCTACCACTTTTCGTTTTGCCAAAATGAAATCCTTTTCCGAAAAAATTCGTGAAAAAAACGAATTTTTTTGGCCTTGCAACTGCGTATAACGCCTTAAGGCGGGATATGCATTTAGACAGGAAAAAAATAAGCATTATTGAGGAATTTTTTAAACTAAGAAATAATTATTCTACAATTATCAAACTTTAGGTATACTTTAATAGTATATTTAAGTATAGAAAACAATTTTTTAAAATTGCATCATCATCAAAATGGCGGAGCTGTGGCAGAGTGTTACAGCAAGGTCGCCGCGGGAGTTGCGAATCGGTGTGCAGTTTAGCGTCCCGTAGACTTTGATTTGCAAAAAAGTTCAAACATTTTTTTAGTTAGAACATGTATAGTTTCTATGTGACGGTAATTAAAATGAAAAAAATGGAAATTTAAGAAAATGGCATGCTATTATAAAAAAAATCCACATTTTACGCAACATTTCGTAAAATGTAAATTAAAAAAGTAGTAGCTTTTTCCGAATTTTTCAACAACAATTCTCGTTAAGTAGGAGGTACCAATATTATCAATATTTCTACCAAGTTTTAACTCAATCGGCTTAATAGTTCGAGTAATTCTGCACGTTAATTTCGATAATGCAGTTTTGAGAAAAACGCGTTTGAAGTTCACGCCCGCTTCGAATCCGAGCGGTGAGGCCCAGCGTTGACAGGCTGTAACGTTTGAAGTTTTTCGAATTTCGCTTTGAAACTTTGGGAAAATATTCTACATATATAGTTCTATTGTTGAAAGATTAGAAAAAAGAAAACGATTTTTTTATGGTTCCAAATGTGTATCCCGCCTTAACTTTGGGACCTACGTATGTATAGTTGTACTACCAACCTTTTCCACTACTATCTTCTATAGTGGCTGCTTCATAAGCAGCCACAATGCAAATGAATTTGCCACATGAATTGCATATGGCGAAAGAAAAATTCAAACGAGTTACGAATTCCGTTTTCAAACGTTAATACATTTTTACCCGTATTTGGAAATCAACACGTATGGGTGGCTTCTCCGTCGTAAACTGCCGCAATAATTATCGTTAGTGAATATATATATATATATATATATATATATATATATATATATATATATATATATATATATATATATATATATGACCTGATACGCAATTTATCAGCACACTTACTTTCGCATAGCGAAAAGGATAAGGACGACACACGTTATTATTAAGCCTACCTCCAATCCATAATAAGGCAATCTCAACGTTATTTCTCCAGGGTAAGGGCGTCGTCAAGTGGGGGGCAGGGAGCGACAGCTGCCCGCCCCCTAGAGATACGAAAAAATGTATATAAGTATTTAAATTGTCTGCAATTCATATTTCCTCCATCTTATACTCCACATAAATTAGCTGTTCTTCACATCAATGGCTAATTTATTTCTATTGTTCATTATTTCTGCTGCTCGTAAATAAGATGCAATTATGCTGCTTTATACGCTGATAAAAATGTTTTCCATCGTTCCTCCCACGAGTTGGAGGAGAAACCCAAAAACGCTATATTCTTCGAGGCCATTGTTGTCTTCGATAGGGGGGGGGTATAAGTAAATATACGATCGTAATTCGGCTGCTTCCAGGGGCATGAAGTTAGTGAGTGCGAAAGCCTTACCTACTTCTGTGCCATATGACATATATGTCATATGTATTGGAGCCTTGGAGTGCTCCACACTCTTCAATCGAATATTAAGTAAGACATTTTAAAAATAAAAAAAATTCTGGAGGGCTAGAAAAAGACGCACATTTTTGTTTTTTACGAATGTAAATACGTCAAATCCTGCCAAAGATACTGCCATTTAAATGGAAAAATGTTAAAAAATGGTACTACACGAAAAAAAACGTCAGAAATTTTTTAAAAATTTCGACACTCGGTGAGTATTTTTCAAAAAAGTAACTCGATTTTTCAAAATTATTTGTGGATTTTTTTTTTACTGGCAGAAGTAACGTGGAATGCCTCATATGTCTTTTGTTGTTATATTCGTCGTTATCATCGTGAATGTCTAGTAGTCGAGTACAATATGTTTTGCCTTTGTACTTTATTTTTATTTCAGCCGGTTCACAAGTTGACATAAAACAAAATTAAGGATGCGCTCGACCGCTTGAATAAAACCCCGCGTCATAAAACGAGTTTTTATCGTCATGAATTTAACCCGCAATTGCAAAAGGCCAGTTGATTATACGATGCTCTTGGCTAACAAATCGAAGGACTGTTTCAACCCCTTAATTGTAAGATATCGAAAAAACAAAAAATACGTATCCGCTACTTTTACATCCTCTACATGTATGCAAATTCACATCCCAATCGGTTAAAAATTATCGAAGAAGTGCAGGAAAAAATTGCAATTTTGCAATAAACCATATGAAATTTATGGTTTTCGGTACCGTTCTCATCTTCAATGCACAGTACTCGGAAAATGAAACCTTGTTACAATTTGAAATTTGTTTGTATCTCGTTCCATAAAAATGTTATCGCTGAAAAACGAAAATACCACCATTACGGAGGGTGCATTTCACGCATTAAAAATGTTGACCCATTCTACAAACATGCAACATTGTGATTTCATCGAAATTACAGTGGGAACACCTCGCGACCTTTTTGTAAGCAATCGTCATTTTCGTTTTTTTTTTGTCTCAACAGCCGTTTTCACAAACGCAGTTTCTCTCCCTCTTTCGACTGTGCATTGGGCGCGTAAAAACTTTGGTTCCCGTAACATCGCAATGCGTTAATTACTAAAAAGACGGACTTTTCTAATGATCCTTGATGTTGTTAATAAAAATAAAATCGCTTTTACTGTAAGGCCCTTTCCCACTTGAATGCAAATATATTATAAAGGATATCTGTTCAACTTGTCTTGAATAGGACGTTGCCACCAAAAATGTATGTACATGAGGAGGATGTACTGCTATTTTTCGGTAGTCAAGGATAAAACCCATGCGGCAGCTATCATCTTTAAAAGCCTGCCACCGTGGTAACATTCAATATTTCATCGTAACTGAACATTTTCCCAATATCAAAGAAGTGAAAAATATACAAAAAATCGATGTTATTTCAATTCTTAACCGGAACCGCCCTTTAAGTCAATAAAATGTAAAAAAGTATCTAAACTATGGTATCACAGTGAAAACCAGAGATGGGCAAAAAGTAATTAAATTAATAACTAACAATTACAATTACTACTGTAATTGATAATTTAATTACATTGTAACAGATTACTGAAGTAACTAGTTACCACAAGTACCAAGTGTAATTAATTACTGTGTAATTTAGTTGGAAGCAAATCTGATACAAATCAATCGATTACATATTAATTCAAAAAATGTAATTGTGTGTGCTTCAAAAATCCGCGTTACAGTTCCTGCAATTCACGAGCGCGAGTGGACCTTACATGGGGTAATTCGTATGCGCGGTTTGCGTGTCTACCAGGGACAAAAGTTGTGTGTTTCTAATGTTGACACATCACACTTGATCCAACTTTAGAGGTTAATATGATATTTTCTTCTATATTATGCCATAAATAATAACAACGTAATTAGATTACAAAGTATTTGAATACATTCTGATCAGATTACTTTGCAATTAAATACATTATAACACATTACATAATACGTACTCAGTAATTTTGGAACAATGTAATGAAATGTAATTCAATGAGATTACTCTGTAACTGAATTACTTTGTAACCAGATCAATAATCGAATTGCAATGTAATTTATTTATGCACATCACTGGTGTAAACATTAGTCATGCCAGATGTGAAGGGACACATATTTAGGATACTTGTAGTAATTGCCCCTATTCATTAGTGTAAGCATCGTTCATATTTAATCATAGCATAGTTCGCTTACTTTGTCTCAAGCAAATAACCATTACTACTATAGTCGAATGAATGTATTTTTTTCGCAGCTTTTGCAAACGATTACATGTTTTTGATTTTAGAAAGATTTTTTTCCTCGTTATTGGGAACGAATACATAGAAGAAAAACGATTTTTATGACTTTTTGATTTTATGAACGCCTTTTTCTCGAAACAACTGTATTCGACCTTGTCCCAGCAAATACTCAAGAACTTATCGACCGATTTTGAATTAAATAAAAATGCCATCGCAGTGAATAAGGTCGAACGTAGCCGATTTTTAAAATGTTGATAGGAACTATTTTTAAAGACTGCTTGAATGCAAAAAGGGCCTTGAAAATAAAAAAAAAGGTTCAAACCATCGCCATTTTGTAAAAAACCCAAAATAAAAAAAAACGGCTACGCATAACCATCGCTACATTTTTATAGATATCGATACATTTTTTTACTTTTTTATTTACAGATTACCTTTAATCAATATATCGATGGGATAATGAAAATAGAATTTCACAAATCACCCAGTAGGTAACGGAATAGCGGTGAGGAGATGGGGGGGGGGGGGTCCCCCCCCATCTTACATCCAGCGTTACAGTCCTGGTACGTGGGGGAGTCGAAAATTCGGGAATTTGTCGTTACGTATGTTGTGTACGATCCCCATTTAACCTTGCAGTTAGTATATATGTGTCAGTAGCTATTTTGTTAATTAGGCTATATGTAATATGGAGTCGTCCATTAATCACGTGAGGTTTTTTAGGCCACTTTTGAACCCCCTCTCCCCATGGTGATATGTGGTGAGGTTTCTAGCCAGCCCCCCCCCCCCCCCCACATCACGGGTATTTTTTTGTTAAGAAACGTCTAACACAAGCGATAGAGAGTGCGGTATTTTATTATGAAAAACGAAATAATATATAAGTATTGTCAGCATATTTAAATGGCATTGTCCGCGCAGTTACAAAAAAAAAATACACGTGATATGTCACAACACCCCCCCCCCCTCTCCAGAGCGTAATCAATCGTGGTGTTATCTAACCCCCCCCCCCCCCCTATTTGAGCCTCACGTGATTAATGGACGGCCCCTATGCAGTTAGTTCTGAGCTCCAAAGTAATTCAGCATTGATTGACAAAACGAATCCGCATTCGATCGACCGATTATCGAAAACAGGCCAAACATATAACAGTCGTAGGGTTTTTATAACAAAAAACGTTATGCCTTCCAAAGATTCCCGGATTACTAATTTTATCGCGGACTTAGGAGGCGTACACAAATTATGTAACGGCAAATTTCCCAATCCCCCCCCACGTAACAGGACCGTAACGCTTGGCCGGAGCCCCCCCCCCCTATTCTGTTACGTAACGGGTGCTTTAACGTCAATAATTGCGATTTTTTTCATAGACATAACTAATTATTAAAGGATCGAGTTTATACTCATTTTATGAAGTATATATTCATCGAGTTTAGAATAATTTTTATGAAATAATCTTTAACATGAACCGAGATATATGGTTTGATTTGACGAAGAAAAAAAAATTCTCTTCATTGTCCCATCGATATCTTTATAAAAGGTTATCTGTCAACAATTTGTTGATATCTATACAAATGTAGCTATCGTTATGCGTAGCCGGTTTTTATTCTGTTCTTTTTACAAAATGCTGACAGTTTGGGCATTTTTTTCCATTTTCTAGGCCCTTTTTTGTATTCAAACAGTCTTTAAAAATAGTAATTATCAAAATTTAAAAAATCAGCTACGTACAACCTTAGTCACTGCGATTACAAAAGTGTCAAACAAAAAAATTGAAAATCGGTTGATAAATTTTTGAGTGTTCGCTGGGACAAGGTCGAACAAACTAGTTTCAAGAAAAACGCGTTCAAAGTTTTCGTTGCGTTTTTCTTGATATAAAGGTATGTTCTTTCTCGAATATTGATACTCACATTACAGTATTTGGTCGTGGCCGATATGACGGTTCTCCATCTTCATTATATTTCAAAAAATGATAAGAGGCTGCACTTCATCTCTTGTGAACGATGCCACACCTGTAGGGACTGAGGGCACTAACCGGTCACGCTACCTGTTCCCACTAAAGTGACTGTGTCTCCGTCAAGTTTCAGACTTTTGAATACAAATGTTGCGAACATATTTTTGAATATATGTATTGTCAAGAATTATAAAAAACAATTTTTTTTCTTCGAATTTTGCTTGCGGAAAGTGGGAAAGCTACTGTGCAAGTTTATGCACAGTGACTTCCCCCTTAACTGACATTTCGAATGAAAAGCTGTCAACTTTCCGCGGTAAAATTGCGCGCGAGTTTTAAATTCAAAACTGAACATGCAGAAATTTTGCTATTTATGGCAGGTCTAAAACCGTTACATAACGCAAGGCTTGACCCCCCCCCCCCCCCACTCCACGTACGTAGACCGTAACGCTTGGCCGACCTCTCCCCAAATTGCGTTACGTAATTTGCGTACCCCCCCTTACCTGCTATATTCGGTCCGCCGTTTTGAATGTATAAATTTCAATATTAAATGCTCAATCAGCGACCTACACTTAAACACCTTCTGCATATAGATATTTGCAGACAGACAATGCTTAATCATCATATAGATAATACTTACTCAGCGACTAATATTGGAACACCAACTACATAGAGATACATAACCAGAGCGCTATTTGCGGACAGAAGAATGAAGAATAGAGATATAACTCTTTCAATTATCCGAATTTCAGTTACATCATTTGTGCACAAATTAGATATTGTCTAGATATTTTTTTGTACGCTAATGATTATATATAAATATTTTCCCTGTCGTCGTTGCGTACCACATATCTTTTGAATTTGTAATTATGGGTTATTAGTGTCACTTGTAATGCATAATTGGTGTGGATACTACGCAGTATACTTTTTAACGCGTCTTCGCAACTTTGTGAGATTTGATAAAATTCAGGGTTTTTCAAGCGGAAGAAAATTTGATAGTTATGTCTTCCCCACGATTAACTCAATAGAGCACAAATGGTGCGGTGGAATCCTAGTGTGTAATATCGAACTTCGAGAGGCTACATGACTTAATAATAAGGCCGTAGTTTATCATTACGCAAGGAAACGCCCCAAGTTTGCTCATTAAATACGACTTCACCACATACAATACGAGGTGACAATTAACATTAACCAATTTTTTTCGCGCATGCACATATTATCTTGCTCGCTTTTCGATATATAAAGGCCATGAAATATTTCATCGGACAACATAATTTCGAGATACACGTACCGACGCGTTCGTTTTACATCGACGGAATTTTTTAGTTGAAGCGGCTCCGAAGTGAATATTTTTTATCGCTTTTTATCGCTGAAAGGTAAATATTGCATGGTATTGAAATGTTTTTCGGCAAAGATAAACGGTGGAAATTATTTATTTTCTGGACATTTTGTAAGTCGATTGGTACACACTAACAAACGTTTTTCGGCAACGTGAAAAAAAGATATTACGTAGAAACAAAGTACAGTTATCGAATCTCTATTTCTATTGTAATCTATTCCAGCATAAAAATGCCTTCTCTCGCATTTTATTTCCTGGCATGTTTAATCTCTGTGACAACCATTTCTTCTCACAGAATGCCGGTAAGATGTACACACCTTCTCACTTTTATTTACGTATATAGCTCCTTATCAGCATATGCTCCTATTGAGGTAGCCAATTATTCATACACCGAGCTCTCATACGTTTTAGGAAGTTTTATAAATTTTATGTTTCTCCATATGAAAGATCCCCGCAACGGTCAACCACGCCGATCGGCAGTGCATATTACGGGGATATTTAGGATTCTGCACGGTAATTTTATGTTTCGTTACCAACACTTATGATTGAATCGTTGAGAGCAATTCATTGTTTACATTCTACCTTCGTTATTTCAGAATTTAGGATCTCATGATGGTTTCGTCGATTGTAAAAATGTTGAGTGCGCTATTTCACTCCGTGGCAACGCTCGCACTCATCGTGCAATGAACATTGGGCAAGCTGCTCGTGGAACCCACTGTGGCGAAAAAAAAGTGAGCATTATCGAATACACGTAAACAAAAACCTTTGCCGAAAACACAAATTAATAATGTGGTAAATTGTCAATTCTGGTTGAAAATCAAAATTTGCTATTATTATTACGCATACCTCAAGGAAAAAACAGAATAAACTTTAAATTTGTATTCCATTGACGTGTTTCAGATCTGCTACGATGGCGAGTGTATAGATTTACCGCGCGGCATCAATATGCCACGTGAGCTGTTGGAAAATGAAGACGCTTATATGTGCCATCGCCCCAACAGTGGACTCAAGCCCTAACTCAGTTCGGGATATTCCGGATAAAGTGCAGATATAACTGTCTTTTTTCTGTTCAATTTATACGTTTAAAAAATATTTGCTCATATCGTGTGGAGCTAGAGTATTGTAGAATACCGTCTAGATCAATAAAAGTTCAGTTGTATGAACAAACAGCGAAAAAAGTGGTCCTTGATATTGTCCATTGAGCGAAAAGATCTAATCCATCCAATATCATTTACTGGCCCCAGCTTAAGGGTAGTCCAAAGTAGAAGTTTTCTCTCGGAAAAATATAATGACAATTTTAGAAGCATTAAGGTTGGTTAATTTAATCTGGAGGGAGCTTTAGGAACTAAACAGTTCGTACGTAACACAGTAGTGTATTTTAACTCGCTGTTTACTGACTCGGAAATTCCATATCTTTTGCTTACACTTACGCTACGTACGGTGTTGAAATTTTATTCGTCTGTGCTGTCGAATACACAATCGTCAAATTACTTTTAGCACGAATTGAGAACAATTGCTCAATGGTAGTAAAGCATAATAACAAACTATGTCGAATTCAATAAAATACAGTCCGACCTCCGAATAAGAAACCCGGCAATAAGAAACTTTCCCCAGTTTCCCACTCGAGCGCTTCCCCCACTCCGACTCGAACTCCGAGTTCGAGAATTTTGTGCGCGGAACCTCTGGTTAAGAAACCAGCCTGGGAGAGATTATTCGGGCAAAATAGAGTGAACGCTGTAGTGTAAATTGATATGTGCATGCGTGCGTGAGTATGTGTGTGTGCGTGTGTGAATGTAACAAAAAAATCTACAAGTTTATTTTAAAAAATTGTATTCATTAAAAAGATACATATATGTGTTGACTTCATATAAAATGTACTACAGTCTGATCTCTTACGCTTCTTAACAGTTTCGGTCATTTTATGTCAGTTAAGAGTAATTCAGATTCAGTACAGTAGTACACAATAATATTCAATAGTATGTATATTAACGTGAAACAAAAATTCGCTAAATAAATGTCCACTCGCAGTCGAAAACATTTTTGCATGGGCGATGTGAATACTAAGTTGCAACTCGTTCGAGCGAGTTTCTTGCTGAGAGGATCGCATTCGGAAAAGAGTAAGAGAGACAGACAGAGGTAGTGAGCGTGGAGCGCGCGCCTGGTGGGGGTATGCGATATATAAGAAAAACTCTTTCCCTCGGGGGTTTTTGGTTTCTTATTCAGAGGTCGGATTGTATTCAGTTAATGGACCACTTTACACGCTAAAAAGGCTATCTTCATGAATTTTTTTGATAGGTTTATACTGTAGATATTGATATAGAAGTTGTTACAATTAATAAATACACTTTCGGAGTACATAAAAAAAAATATTCAGCTAAGTCACTATTTATAGACGAAAATGGTATGGAAAAAAGTTCCCAAAAAAATTGTAGGTTGCGCTGTTGATGAAATCTCGGAGATGGATCATCCGAAACAAAAAAAAATCAAAGGGTTTTAGATTCACTATGTTAATGGCTATAGCGCATATCATACGATTTTTGATATATGCAAACATAACAAAATTGCGGGTATTTTCCGAAAAAAAACGTGTTTTTTTCATCGTTTTTGTCAAAAAAGTAAATATCAAAATTTTAAAGAATCCTTGATACGCGCTATAGCTATAGTTGTAAAGAATATGTGGTTAACATTTCAGTAGGATCGGTTCCGTAGTTTCGAAGATTTGATCAAGATTCGGATCATCCGAAACAAAAAAAAATCAAAGGGTTTTAGATTCACTATGTTAATGGCTATAGCGCATATCATACGATTTTTTATATATGCAAACATAACAAAATTGCGGGTATTTTCCGAAAAAAACGTGTTTTTTTTCACCGTTTTTGTCAAAAAAGTAAATATCAACATTTTAAAGAATCCTTGATACGCGCTATAGCTATAGTTGTAAAAAATATGTGGTTAACATTTCAGTAGGATCGGTTCCGTAGTTTCGAAGATTTTATCAAGAAGCCGTTGAAAAACGTTGTTTCGAGGAAAACGCGTTTAAAGTCTGTTTGGGTTACATAAAAACATCAAAATTTAAAAAAAAAATGTATTTCGAAAGGGTATTTATTAAGTGTAACAACTGTTATATCAATATCTACAATATAAACCTATCAAAAAATTCATGAAAATAGCCTTTTTTAGCGTCTAAAGTGAGAAGACCCCTTAGACTTTTGTTCTGTCATATCGTTGGAAATATTTACTTTGCAAGCATTCGCGCTTTTGGACGCCGTACAAAAACGGTCATACACTTCAACCGAAAGTGCAGAGCTTCAGCTGTTGAAACGAAAAAAAAAATTGGGCAATGATTTTTTTTACTTGATGTTGTGTCACTTTTTTACGGTTTTCGTGTGGTCCACTCTTCATACATTTTTATTGAAGTCATACAAGAAAATATTATTTTCCGGGATAACAGCGTTCTTGTATGGAAGGGTCTGAAGAAGCTTGGAATTTCCGGATAAGGTTCCGAACCCCACCCCTTCCGATCGAGCTGAAATTTTGCACAAACATTCCTTTTAATATTTTAAGACAATCCCTAAAGGGATTTTTGGCGACTCGCTATAGTTTTCCAGATATTGAATTTAAAAGTTTTTTTTTAACGCGCGCCGACTGTATTTATATCTGCTACGTCTCCGTTCATACCTATATGTGGGTGTTTGTCTACTAAATGGTAAATCGCCCATACAAAGTTGTCCCATGCATGTATTTAAAAAAATAAAGAACAAAGTATGTATAATGGAAGGCAGCAATTAATTAAACATATATCGATAGAAACCGACACATTTTCCCTTTATTTTGCAACTCATGGACGATTTTGTAAAAAATCGTGATAAGGGATTGTAATATCTTACACGGAAGTGTTTAAATGAAAAAAACGTCTTTTTTTTTATCGAATTTAACCAATCGAATGTCTTTATTTTTGTTAAACCTTTAACATATCTTATTACGTATAACCGGTGGCTAAATCATATAAAAAACAAATGCAGAATTAGTTTTCCTTGATCTCTTGATTTCCTTGATTGATTATCGAGCCTTTCAGCATAGCTGGAATTAATCTTATTAAAATAAACTTTTTACGTTTAAAACGTGTGCATTATTGAACCTCTCACTTTAAAAAATAAGATCAGTCTTGTCATAATCTTCACAAAGGAATGTTAACAGCTTCGTACGAAATAAACATTATCTTATACTATCAAATATAATCACAATCAAATCACAATCAACATCTTGTTACTGATACTTTTAGTAGTATTTAATTCAATAATTGTCATTATAGTTTACAACGAAGTCAGTCTTATCGTTGTTTTTTTTTTAACAATCAGCCCTAATTTATTTCTCATAGACCGGTACAGGTAACACAAAGTAATAAGATATTCTTTTTCCTTTTACGGTCCGATCTGAATTTGTAATCTTTCTAGAATTTAGAGTCACAACTTCAATCAAGCGGCTCAGCCACGTCGTTCAGCCACAAACGCAACGCTCACACGATATAATATGGCGTTAGCTAGCTTAACGTGGCATTTTGACCAACTTTACACCGTTTGCGGTTCATCGCAATAAATTATGTCTACTAAACTGAATACGAATTGGCCGCGATTTTGAAGTTAAACCAGGGGACTGTTGTGAAATTTTTTGGACAACATTTGAGTGATAGTTTTTCATATTGAAAAGTATTTAAAATTATGGTCGTATTTCATAAAGACATGTCCTCTATTCTAGTTCAACCTATGAATGTTAGAATTAGACAATGTTAATACTAAAAGCAAATATTAGCCATGAACCTTGTCATTCTGGAAATGGTACACGAGAGGGGACTGTGCTTTAGGGCATATGATAGACACTTGAATGAATATTATGATGTCGCGACATTACCCGTGCGCAAAATTGATAGGGCATCCCTCATAAAAATAAGGGCCTTTAAGGGCTCATTCGAGGCTTTCCCTATCAGGGAAGCCTCAAATAAGTCCTTGAAGGCCCTTATATGGCAATCCCGACAGGGGTTGGCACAATAAGGGCCTTTGCGGGTCCTATTATGGCAATCCCGACAGGGATTGCCACAAGAGGGCCAGGTTTGGGCATTACAGGAAACGGACCAGTATACATAGCTTGGACTAAATCGTTTGTAGCATTTTAATTACTACACTTAATTATTCGATAATAGGTAAAAATAGGATAAAAACGTGAGGGCATTAAAATTATTATATATTACATTTACAAATCCTTAAAAAAATTACATATTATTCTTATTGCCTTATTCGCTCATAGAGTGATGCCAGCGCGTATGTTTGAACAATCCCATTCGGTTTTTTTACATTTTTATAGTGACTATTTTCGCCGAATACTTTCCATATGAAAAATTATTTCGCGTTGTGATAGTTAATATCACAATGATATTAACTAATTGATATTGTTTATGTGATACAGTAAATAATTATAGGAATTAATTTGGTCTCTTATGCCATATCTGCGACGAAGATGTTACAAGCACTCGGTAGCATAGGGGCAGCCTGCATAGCTATGAGTAGGTAGGTACTAGGTTCAATACCGATATAGGTGAAATATTTTCTTCGAAAAAAATCATTCCGAAAGGCCAGGGCATGACGAATTATGATACAAATCGTTGTGGTAAACTCTTAATTAAGTGCTTAATTTCATTTTGGATTTATGAAATATTTTATGCACATAGTACACTTAGATTTACAGTGTACATTGTGAGCAAATAAAGATTTATTTGAATCGAATCTTTATTTATTCAATTTGAATATATTTGATATTTAAAAAGAATAGCTGAAACAAATAAAAAAATATCTTTAAAACAAATAAGATCGTAGTAGGCCGTGAGACGAGGAAAAAACCTATCTCATTTAAATAGATCCTATCTAAATAAATTTAAAAAAATTGGCAGTGAATCGTGACCTTATATAAACGGACACATATACGCAGAAACACATACATTTACACACACGTGAGCATATCCGTTGACAGGGATAACTTATGGGCACACCATGGTTTACATGAGGCGCCAATCAGGCATCCTTGAAGGCCCTCATTATTCTGCCTTTAATGGCGCTCAGTAGCAAAATGTGACCGGCCACTAAGGGCCCATGTGAGGCTACCCGATTAGGGCTCTATTGAAGTTAGGGAAATTTCATATGGGCCCGACCAAAGCCCTAGTTCAATTTTCGCACGGGTATGTGCGTTGTGGTGCACCAAGAATAGGTAACGAATTATCGTTTTAGATAGATACAACTCAGTAATAATAATTTGAAATACACAAAATTTGCCTGGGACATCGATTTTACATTTAGTAAAGAAACACCCATATGATATCGCGGTCTCCATTTTATCCAAACAAAAATACCGAATCAAACCCAAACACTATTGTGCGTCGCCAAAAATCCCTTTAGGGGTTGTCTTAAAATATTAAAAGATAGGTTTGTGCAAAATTTCAGCTCGATCGGGTGGGTTTCGGAACCTTACCCGAATTTCCAAAATATAATTTTTTTATTGCATCGTTTCATAGCCTAGGCTCTCAACTTCAGTCTACGACAAAGATGTAGTCAGAAACCCAAAAATTGACTTGGAAGGAACATCACTTGAGTGCCCGCCTTCGATTTTGTTGAAACGCATATATGTGATAAAGCATTGAAAACGGTTAGACACGTATTTATTTTTATCGGCTCGAAAAAAGGCGTGTCGAGGGGTAATTTTGCAGTTTTCCCCGCAAGCAGTCCACCGATCTGAATAAACCAAAAACCAAAATTCTTCTCATATAGGGCAATGAAAAATCCACTATAGAAGTATTGAATACAAATTACTATAAGCGGTGACACGCTATATATGAGTTTGAAGGAAATCGAAGGCGGACACTTAAGTGATGTTCCTTGGTAGTGATGTGCGATTTTTCTGAACGGTCAGATGCTTTACTGTGCTACGGCAAACCACCTTGCTGCGATACAGAATACGGTTCTTCGTGCTCGGTAACTTTCTCCCAATTATACCTAACAATATACATTATATATAATCCAAGGGTATTACGAGGGTTCTCTTCCCAGAATCGATGTTGATGCTATCAAACCTGTTTATGAAGATCTGTCTCGCAATGGCTTGTCCGAGCGCTGTGTAGGTGGCTTTACACAAAATAACAACGAAAGTGTCGACGCAAACACTCGGAGCTTTGTATGATAAGCAAACAAAAATGCCATTATTACTTGAAATGGCAAAGCTTAGCTGTGAGTATTTCGATCCACACGGATTCCCTATATGGTGCAAGTTAAATGCATTCATTTAGTGAATTATAATTACTATACAGTACTTAATGCACTACAGCATATAAAAAAATCCATTTTTTTTTCTAATGAGGAGGTTCGTGCACATACAACCTTAAATGAATTTCAGAGTGAAAAACATGTATCGAGATCAGTGTTTTCTCTCGATTGCCTGTTTATGCCGAGAATGCGGGTAAAAAAATTAACGACGCAACGCGTTAAAAAATAAAACGTCAAAATGACAGTGAAAGATTCAAAGAGAAATCTTGAGCTTTTACCGCGGTCGCTCGGGCGGTTTTTTTTCAACACAAAACATTATGGATAAGTGCCTATGATAAATGTTTCTCTATCCTCAATGAGCGTCGTGGCTGAGCTGGCAGCATGACGGATTAACAATGCTTGCGGTCCGCGTTCGATCGACGGTGAACCGATATTTTTTGGATTTTTTTTCTTCATTTTATGTTTAAAAAATTCGAACTTCCTCTCGCTTTAGCTACTCTCGCCTGTCCAGGCAGTATTATTATATTTAATTCATATATGTTTGATAAAAAAAAGACATTGCTACCGGGGATCGAACCCGCGTCGTTCGTACTCAAAGCTCACACGCTGACATCTCAGCCAAGAGCTTGTGACTGCAAAGCTGTCTTAGGTATGCACACTTATCCAATGTGAAATGTGTTGAAAAAAATGCCGATCGAAAAAGACTCAAAGTTCTCTTTGAGCCTTTCTCGATCGTTTCGGCGCTTTTTTCTAACAATTTTTTAAATTCATTTTCTAAGGGGAGATATAAAAGCTCATTTACGTATTGGGAGAAGCATTTATTTTTTAATCATGTTTTCCATCACCGTTTGCACCATCATTTTAAACGCTTGCTCGTTTTGGGCAACTTCACCATGCATTCGGCGGGCCACGCGACTACGGTTTCAGTCGCGTTGGCGATACCCACGCACAGTAGGAGAAAAGCCCAAAAACCTGGCCAAAACCTCAAATGACCTTTGACGGGAATGAAAATTGGCTTACAGGGGTTTTCAAGGTCGCTGATTACGAATCTGAAAGCCAAATTATCGTAAACAAAATGGCCGATCCAATATGGCTGACATGAATGTTAAAAAGTTGCCAGATGACGACAAAAATTGGTATTTACGGGTTTTCAAGGTCGCTGATTACGAATCCGCAAGCCAAATTATCGTAAAAAAAATGGCCGATCCAATATGGCCGACATGAACGTTAAAAAGTTACCAGATGTTGACAAAAATTGGTATATACGGGTTTTCAAGGTCGCTGATTACCAATCCGATATCTATTGTTTATAACTTGCAACAAAGAGCTTACAGCAAATTGTTATAAACAAAATGGCCGAGTATCCTGCTAAATAGATAAATTAATATATTTAAAAAAATCATCATAATAAAATAAACGTGAACAGTGTATTCTACGCAATTATTATTTTTATTTCCAAAATACATACGGAACGTTTCAAAAATAGAAAATTTTATTCTTAATCAAAATCGTAATCGGAGTCGGAGTCGGAGTCAGAATCATTATCCGAGTTTGTATCTATTACAACTCCCGGCACGGCTTCAATCTCGGCGCAAAATTCGTCTGCTGCAGCAGTCACTTTAGGAGCGATGAACATCGCTACAGCTTCCGGCGACAAACTCTTCAGCTTCTTCTGTGGTAGTCTTCTGACACTTGAAATGTACGGATCAGAAGTAACTAAGAGCCGATGAAAAACATCTTCCATAGTTTTAACCCTGGAACTTTTTCGCGCAAAATCTTCTCGATATCGTTTGATGTCTTTGTTTCGAGCTTCCTGAGCATCTTCGGATAATTGGCCGATTGGTAATAGAGCATGAGTTATTATCACTGGACCATGAATTAATAGTTTGTGCACCGAAGTAGGCATGGAGTACCAAGGGTATAATGCAACGGTCTTTCTTGCCGTTTCAATAGCATACTGTTCAAATTTTTCACAGTTTATCTCGTGGCCACACGATATAACTTGTAGGATTACGTAGAAGCGTTTAATAACTTCTTCGTTGACCCCCGTTATCGCAGCGGAAACCGTCGAATTTTCAAAGAATCGGCGAGCTGTGTTGCCATCATTGCTGCTGCCGTATCCAGGCTTTGGGCGATCGATATTTAGACCCAATTGCTTCTTGAATCCTTCTTGAATGGCCCTCTTGCGTTCCTGGGTAATTTTTTTTTCTTCAGCACTTCGAGCTTGCCATTTTTTAATGCCGAGTTTGTAAGACACGTGTAAGCAATACTCGAAGCACCGTATCCACGCATGCAGCGTCGACAATCCGAACTTCAAATTTGTTTCATTGATTTTCCTTTGCAATACAGTGTCGATGGCATTAAAATCTTTGCTGGTTGCTCCACACAAATAGCACCGTTGAGCAGATTTCGTCAATGATACAGCGTTGCAAACTTTACCATCTATCATGGTGAACAACAACTTGTACATTACGGAGATTTCTTTTCCATCTATTACACTTTCGAATGGACGAAGTGACTTTATTTGTTCTTCAACAATTTGGACTTCATTAAGTGTTGACTCTGTGTCTTCGCGTAGAAACAGTAGTCTAAGCGGTCTACAAAATCGTGGAGACGAGGGTCTGGGGTTCTTCCAAACAACTATTTCTTCCTTCGATTGTTGATCATAACACACGAGTTGTAATGGCACGACTGAAGTAAAGAATACATGCGCATCAGATTTGCTGTCATCACTGAACGTCTGCTTATATTCACTTTGCCCAGAACTTCCATCACAACCCCACTTGCAAATCAAGTCCATTTTACGAACATTATCTGGAGTCAATCTTTGAATGAGTACATTTTGGACGAGTAAAATACGTTCAACTGTATGATCTAATAGTGCCTGTAGTTGGACTTCTGCACTACTCTCTGTAATCCTGATTGCATCACGTGGTGGATAACAACGCTTTTTTGCTTTCATCACTTTTTCGTAAGACGGATATAGCTTATAGTTATTTTCCTTCCCTAATCTTCTCATTCCCTGGTAAGTACTCTTGGAGAATTTATATTCAATCATAGCGGAAAGTGCAGCCTCTTCGGATAAAGTAATTTCATCCGTTGCTGAGTAAGCTTTACGATACTTGGAAGCTCTTAAAGGACTCGTCATTGTTACGTCCTTAATAACTTTTGCGGCGTCGGATTGTCCTGAAGAGCGAAGGCTCATCTGAGTAGCGTATGCTAACTCGACCGAGTTGAACGATGTACGAATATCTTGGGTCTTCCTTCGTTTAGATCTTTCACTGGACATTGTAAACTCAAGGGACGGGCGGCCGCCCGTATTACCGGGGCTTGTTACTACAGTGTCTGTAGGTGCGGCAAAACATACCTGCTTGCTAAGCCATTCACCGTTATTCTTGAAAAATACACAGGATTTTCTGTGAGCTTGTTGCCACCTCGTTCTCATTTGATTGAAGAGTATCGAAAAAGTCTGTTTCGAGTCCTCAGGCACTACAACTGTACGTCCGGTGTCCTTGGAAATTTTTTCTACCATAAATTCGATCAAGGAAGCGAATTTATCGGATAAATGCTCGCTGATTATCAGAAATACTTCTTTCCTTGTCAGCACCAATTCTTTGTAACCGGATCCTGTAATAAAGACATAAAATTGTAGAAAATTGGTGTTAAAGGAAAAGATAAAATTTTCAATTAATACAAAAACTTGAACAATGTACATTATTTTACCAAATAAATAACCGCAATAATTGAAATAATTTTAAGAAAATTAGACAGAAAATATTGACATGGATTTGGTTAAAAGAAAGCTTTGCTTACTATATAATATATATATATTCAAATATTTTATTCGAATGTTATAACATTTCATTCATATTTAAGAAATTTTTATGTGGTTGATTTTAATATGTATATATATATATGCATACGTATATATCATAATTAAATCACAGAAAATTTATATATATATATATATACACATACATATATATTAAAATAATTTATTTCAAGCGTATAACAGCCGTCTTGTCCGTTATGATGCTACTTCACCCATTCTCAGGTAGAGGCGCAGCGGCTGCTCAATAGTGCCGCGTGCACGCTCGGCTACCGCACGATGCGAAAAAAATCATAACGGACAAGACGCACGTTTTCCGCAGGTAACTCTTGTAAATTTCGAAAGCTTATACATTAAACTAAAGGCCGAGACTAGGAGCTTTGCAAAATGTGACAAAATATATAACTTTTCGGACCGTTGAAAATATAAGTTTTCAAAATTATTCAATTTTATTTATGCCGAAGGCTATACTACATTTCAATCATTTATACATAAACTTTCGATTCAACCGATGTAAAAACATGTTCTACATACCTCCAGAAGTCGTATCCATGTTGCAGAATTGAAATTAAACCCGTCACTTTAAAGTTATGGGTTTTTGAAGTCAGCGTTATTTTCGTCTGTTCAGCGCGTGACACGTACACTCTTCACGAACACTCACTGCCAACTGACGCTGCGGCGCAGGTATACACTTAAAGGGCTTTCCCTTCCACAATAGAATGCAGTTACTAGTCCTCTACCTGAATGACTACTCAACTGACCCTATTTCGAAAATTTATTTTTTGGGGTTTTGGCCAGGTTTTTGGGCTTTTCTCCTACTGTGCGTCGCTCGTCACAGAGTACAGCTACGATTAGTCCGCACTTTGACTAACGAGACCAATTGTGGAACCTAAACAAACCCAAACAAACAGCTTACATTTCAGTTTTACGAAAAAAACGACCTATAATATTGTTTACGGACAAGCGCTTTAAATAATTATTTTATGATAACAAAGATTATAATTCTTGGGTTAGACGTGTGTGGTAAATTTGAAAAATCTGTTTCTAAAGAAAAGAGCATTAATTGTTTTTGTAAATTTTACAAAGCGTCAAATTTAAGAGTGAGAAGAGTAAAAAAATTGGAAATTTCGAAGCTCTTGAGCGACCACTAAATATTCATTGGCCGGCTAGAGCTTTCGCGAGATTAATTTGAAAAATTATAAAGCGTAAAATTCATGGGTGAGAAGTGTACAAAAAAAATTGATTTCTTAATGAATATTTGCATTTTTGGGAGGCTTGAGCGACCTCCAAATATTTGTTCACCGCTCTCAGCCTTAGCGACTATTTTTGTTTCTTTACGGGGTTATATACAATTAAAATTTTCGAAAAATCGATTTTTTTATTATTTTATTTTAGTAATGTACATATATTTAAGTACACACGCAGAACATTTCTTGTCAATCCGGCGAATATTGTCAAAGTTACACACACATTTGTAATGGCTTTTTTACTATATGTAAAATGCTTTTGAAACTTTAAACGCGTTTTTCTCGAAACTGTGTTTCTAAAGTCGGTGAGCAAGATTTCTAGGAAACGGCTGAACCGATCAGTCTTAAATTTTAACGCAATCTTTCCAACTATATTTTTTAGTGATTAATAGAAGGTTTTTTCTCACCGATAAATATTTTCTATTTTATAAACAACTTGAGGCCTAAATTTTTGTCAAAAATCGTTTTTTTCGGGGCCACCAATCCATTATATTAACGAAATATTTTTGGTTTTTTCATTTTAGATGATGCAGTCCAGAGATATCGTGCTCACCGCAAGACTCCTTTTTTTAGAGGTGCTCTTGGAGATCAGCTATAGCAGCTTTTAAAATAATAATTTTAACAAATAAAAAATATTAAAATACAGTCTAAAGTTACCATAATATATGTACAAATTTGTACGTTAATAGATTTAAAGGACTTCTCAAGAAAAAATCTTTTAAAAAATCGATCTTTTTGTGCTTCCTGACTGTATATAACCCCTTAAAGAAGATCAGTGGATGGTGAGAAAAAAAATTGATCTCAAATTTGTGCCACCCGAATGTAGGTACCGATGGATACACACACCTACCTTTACGGGGCCGTGATACGCAAATTCTCTCGGCAGCAATGATCACCGTCGGAAATTCGATTTCGATCGAAAATTCTAGAAACCGTTATTGCTAAAAACGAGCACCGTGGGAAAGCGGTGACATTGGACAATTTTATTGAATTGCTTGAGGGGTAAAGCCACAGTAGAATTTTCAAAAAATCGATTTTTTTTCGCTAACACGGTGCTTTATCATCATAAGAATAAGTAACTATTCGATATATAGCAAGAACATTTTTTTTCACCGACATTGAGCGTATAACGTAAGCCCACCTCTGGCACAGCCATAGAGTAGCTAAAACTTTAAACGCGTTTTTCTCGAAACAGCTTTTTTCCAATTAGCGTGACAAATAACTTCAACAATTTACACTCGATTTACTTCAAATTTAAAAGTTATGTTGTTAATTGCATTTCGCAGAGAAGTACGTAAGGAATTTTTGATTAATCGAAAACTTTTCATCTTATGAGCAGTTTCATGCAAAATTTTTCACTGAAAATTTATTCTAACACCCACAACTCAATTCAAATACCTACAACTTTTGAATAAACAATATTTTTAAATTCCGTATGTACTTCTCTAGGTATTCTAATATAGATTGACGAGAATTTTTGTTTTTTGTTCTAGGTAAAAAATTGTGTATACTAAATGTCACGCCGCGGAGCGCCCAAGAAAACGATAACAAAAAAAAATATTAGTAGTCGGCCATTTTGTACATCGAAAAAAATATATATAAATTTTCCAATAGCTTGATATTCATACTAAATAGATGTGTAATTAATGTTATGAGTGAATCACTTTTTCGTACGGAAAAAAATTGTTAAATTCGCACATGATTTTATACCCGTTACTGTGGCCTAACCGGTTAAACAAATGAGTAAGGTACCTGCAGGTAATAAGGTCTAACGAACGGAAATCGTATTTTAAATCAGCGCTTTCGCTCAAGGCTACACATGCAGGCGCATAACGCACGAAGATGTCGCTAGAAGCTAGCGCATGCGCGATAACCCGCTACCCGCCGCTAGTGTTGCATCATACATTGTAAGGGACCGCCGCGCGGCGCGAACAATCAAAATTGTTCCGGATGAGTCGTAAGTATTTCTTGTAATATTACACTTAGCTAAATACCTTTGCTGTTCATTTCGCTATTATTTCATGTTTCTATGATCTTAAATATTTGAATGAGCTATCGTGGTCCAAATATTTTTGCATTTTGATTTTTCTACAGCCGTAATCGACGGGTATTAAGGCCTACCAAATTTAACCATAGGCCTTTTTATCCTCTCTCTTCTTGTAACAAGGTTGGTTGTTTTTTAATGGATATTTCATTACTTTTCAGATACTAAAAATGTAAACAAGGTGTGGATTGGTTCCTAATTGATTAATCTCCATATTTAATGCATACGGGAAACTTTTACCGTATGGTTCACGTCGGTTCGAGTTCGCACAATAATGAAGATAATGTGTCGCTCACTCGGCTCCGAGCAGCATTTCGCAGTAAAAGTCACAGGAAAAAACCTACGGTTAGGCGGAAAGCCATCAATTACAGAGGAACTCCGGCTATGAGATCTCTGTTTAACAAAAATAATGAAGATAAGCGAAAAATAAAATACAAAGACCTACACCACCAAAGGCAACCGTGGTTCACAAATGCAAGCGAGAGTTGGTACTGTCATGGCTGTAAAGAAGACTGGACAGCTGACATGATACAGTGCACAAAATGCGGAAAGTGGTACCATGAGGAGTGCGTCGGTTTGTCGCTTGAAGATACTGCTGACTTTAAGTGCCCTGATGGCTGTTAAATGTGCGAATGTATAGTTTATATGCGTTTTTAAAATGTAATTTAAGCATTTGTATGATTGTTGATCGGAAATACCAAATGTATGACATTCAGATTAATTATTTAAGTACGTTAAGGCTTATTATCCTACCATAGTAAAATAAGGCCGATTGGCGAGGTTTTTGAAAACATGTAATTTTGTTTTTGTTTATGGTGGAAGTTGCTATTTTTTGTTCATATTTCATAATAATTGATATAAAAGTTTGATTGTCATTAAAAACCGTTGATTAATTTGAATATTTTTCATTTTATAGCAAATCTCGCTTCGCTAGACGAGATTACCCGCAGGAACCGTATATGCTGTATTTATCTTCTCGACGACGCTTATCGTTGTCGAGAAGACGCTGAATTCGATTCCAATCGAATTCTTTTTCGAAAAATATCATTGTACAGAAGAGCGGCGAAAATGAACGATTTTTAATTATGTATAAACAAATAAGCTCGACTCGATTTCTCTTCTCGATAAAGATAATCGGCAGAAATTCGATTGTGTTTGATTTTTCTAGCTGACGACGCTTATCGTGACAGGGTCCCAATCCCGTCGAATTCTTTCGCAATCGCTAATGCTAGAGACTCGCTATATACGAAAGGGCGGTGACATTCTGCGATTATTGTACATTGTTTAAAAAAAATGACTCCACTATATTTCTGTCTTCGATGACTATCATCGTCGGATATTCGATTACAGGACAATTTTCTAGCAAACCGGATTGATAGATACTTGCCTGGTCAAACGCGGTAACATTTTACGATATTGTTAGATTATTTGAACAAATAAGCTCGAGCGGAATTCGCCTTCTTGACGACGTCTATCGTCACTCAATTCGATTTCGATCGAATTCTTTACTGACCGGGATCGCTAGAGATTCGCTCTACAATAGAGGGATGGAAATTTACTATTATTTAAACAAATAGGCCCGAGCTATCTCTCTTCGCGATGACGCTCATCCTCGGGAGATTCATATTGACTAACGTCTCACCTACATAAAATAAGCAACTGCAATCTTAAGGCGTTACCCCCACTTGTAGCGCAAAAAGGCCTTTTTCATGATTTTTTTAAAAGAAAACTACAAAACTTTTTTAATCGATCAATATACCATCTTGAAGAACTTTCAGTAATTTTTTTATTGAAACATATTACATTGTTTAGTGGCAAATGGCCGTCAATGAAATAATGTTTTTATATACACGGTTTGCGGTGACCAACATTGCGGCGAAGTGGATCATCTGAAAAAAAAATGCGGATGGATTTAGTCAAATATAAGTATAAACTAAACTTTAATTGAAGGATTTTAAAAAATATTCATTTTTCACAAAATGGCGAACAGTTAAAGTCAATGGTTTGATTTTAACGAAAAAACGGCCGTTTTGTGACTAAAAAGGGGTTTTTTTCGAAAAAAAAAATCAGACGATTAAAGACTACATTTTTATGTATTAAATAAGCCTGCAAAATTTCAAGAAGATCGGTTCATTAGTGTTCGAGTAATCTTGGTCACCGACTTCAGAAATGCCATTTTGAGAAAAACGCGTTTAAAGTTTCTCTTTCAACGCTCTTTCAACGCGGATTCTTCTCTTTCAACGCTCATATCTCAGTCAATTTTGTTCGGATCGACTTGAAACTTTTAGGACATATTCTCACATACTTATACTTAAAAAAATGCAATAAAAAAAAATCGATTTTTTCAAAATCGCAAGTGGGGTAACCCCTAAGATTTACCAAGATCGAACATCTGAAATGATCTACTAATGAGTGGTTACTGAGATTATAACTTCGCGACTCGAGTTAAGTAGACGGTCCAAGACATGTTTATGTTTCCATCGTCCTAATATATTTCCATGCGCACCCCCTTACTTATCTTTTTTATATAGAGTGTATGAAACAGATGGTAATCCAAAAAAGGCCAAACGAACCCAAACCAACCCATGGTACCCGAAAGAAATAAATAAACAAATCCAAACGAGCCCAAACCAAACGTATAGTAACGCTAATATCATTTTAGTAAATATACACTTCTAACGATTGAAATACACCGATAATAGTGAAATTATTATTGATAGGTCGAATTATTTCTGAAATATTAATTGCTTTATTGAGGGGGGAGATACCTTTAGGCAAAGGAAAAATGGCCGATTTTCATGATTTTTTTTTAAGGAAAGATTTCCTGCTCACTTTTGAGACCTAGGGTATGTATTTTTTACTACATTTGGCTGTCACATGGTATTTTTTTTATTGACCTTCAAAATGGCGGAGGTATGGCACGGTCTTCTGAACGGGTTGCGGCGGATGATGTCAGACGGCGTAACACGTAGGGTTGGTGGGATTAATCTGAAAATAATCAATGAAGATATTTTTTTTAATCACCATTCATACGGAGAATATGGACTAAGAAAAAGTGCGAAATATTTAAAAAATCGATGAAATAGTAAACTTTAAAATAAAAAAAATTCAATTTTACGAGAAAAAAAATAGCAACCTACATTATGCAATAAAAAACTTTTGTTTTAGTTTCTAAAAACATTAAGGGCCATATTTTAGACCATGCCATACCTCCACCATTTCTAAAAATTAATAAATCATGTAACAGCCAAAAGTAGTAATAAAACATACCCTAAGTAAAAAAATGGTGGAGAAATTTTTCTTTTAGAAAAAGAATAATGAAAATCAGCAAATTTCTTCCTCGCTTACATGTATTCCCTCCCTTAATCTGGCTATACCTTTCAAAACAACGATTTTTCATCGTCACGATCTTTGCAATCCACACTGCTCCTCTTTTGTATAAAATGAAAAAAGATGTTTATTTCCATTCGCATTATAAATGAAATTACATCCATGTATTAAAAAGCGGAATCTTAGGGTATTCGCTTATTTTTCAATTATCATGCGACATAAGTGTTTGCAGTTGGGTAAAATATATGTGAAAAAGGAGCGTTTATCAGTGGCCTTGACGACGACTCCATTCGAAGAAACGTCTGGAATGCGAGTTCCAACACTCTACGGTTTTACTGATCATTGTTAGAACACGGACAAGCTATGAGAATGTGAATAATAATCTGAAAAAGTATGAAAATTCGTATGCAATGCATTGTAAGTTATACATATTTACCTACTTAAAGTCCTAGCAAAATTTCGAGGCAGTCATTTCTTCTCGCCTTTCGTGCAATCCGTATCGGCAGCATACAACTACAGGTTCGTACAAATTAGTTAGCATTCTTGTTAAATTGTACTTCGAAAATGTAATTACCCACAGTATATTTTCGCCCAGAGTTTGAAGACTTACATTAGAAAACGTATGGTCTGTATATATTTCAGAGTTGAAACAAAATTTGAAACAGTGTATATAAAAAGCTGAGAATATCCGTTTGAGGAACATCGGGTTTAAAAAGTTACGTTAATAAAATATTTCCTCTGAAAGCACGTTAAAAATGAGCAGAAATGTTTGTCATTATTAATATCAAATATTAGTCATATGCATTTTTTGTGTGCATATGACTAATATTGATGTCTGATAGAGTTGACCAAAAAAAATCAGTGAAATTTCTCTTTGGTAAGTTGACTTTTGGAGAGAACTGATTTTAAATACTTCACGTACATTTCGGCCTTTTGTCCAATCGTATTTTGTTTCTCTTCTGGTACGTAAATTTGACAATAGAATTTCTTGATAAATTGGTTTTAGGTACACATTTGCGGG